>JAUNZM010000460.1:0-600000 GCA_033459285.1 Clamator glandarius | reverse complement strand
CCTGCTGAAAGGTTAACACATCGGCCAGTTTCCTGCCTGTGCAGGGTACGCCTGGAGTTTGTCAACTCAAATTCAAATTAACTCTCAATTCAGTGGCTTCGTGTGAGGCCCCAAGGGCAGGTGGGGTGAGCAGCAGCCACAGATGTGGGCAGGCAGGGAGAAAGGCAAGGGGCAGAGTGGAACTGCCAGCTGGCCCTGGGGAACTCACCCTGTAAACATTGGTGTTTACAGGAAAAGAAAGAGCAATGAAGGGAAGGAAAACCAAAAATCAGGTAAGAATGATCAAGAGGAGAGGAAGAGGAAGAGAAGAAGAGGGATAAGGAGAATTATAGAATCACAGAATCATAGAATCATAGAATAACCAGGTTGGAAGAAACCCACTGGATCAAGAGAGCAAGAAGGAGACTGGGACAGAGACAGGGAGGGAGAAAACTTGAAGTTCTCAGGCTAGAAGGAGCTCTTACAAGGAGCTAATCTGACCACCCATGTGCTCTAAAGCATTGAAATAGAAATGACCAAACATAGGTAAAAAAGTCCCCTCAATATTTGCTTGTCTAGAAGAATGAATTTGCTTGCTCTGGGCTGTGCCCTCTCCTGTGTTTGCTTTCTGCAAATATCCAGCCATCAGGTTTTACCTGTGCAGACATTGGAGAAGAACCAGTCGCCGTCTTGTTAACACAAATTAGAGCAGAGATGAGTTGGCTCCTTCCAAACACCAGGCAGGGAGCAGGACCCAGCAAACCATCCTAAACCGCCATCCTACCAGCTGGGGAAGAGCCTCACAATGACACGTTTTAGAAAAATCACAGATTTTAAAAGCATATTAAATAATTGTGACTTGCCATCCATATCTAAGAAGTTTGCAGACCACTTCCAGATGTGCTCCAGGTAGAAAAAAAGGAGGATATGTTTTCTTTGTGTGAAGTTTTGACTTTGCTTCTCCACATAGGAGTGTGAATGTGGCTGTAGTGGTGTGTTCTTTTTTACAGATGTGTTTGGAGGGGGACACATAGAGCTCTGTGTGTTTGCAGGGCTTATACATGTGACTGTGACCTGGTGCATGGTTTTATAAAGTTGTTAGGATCCTTTGTAGCTCTCTAGGCTGCTCTAGAGGGAAACCTCTACCCAGCTGTGGCCAGATGTGAGGGCCAGGTGGTGTCTGCCTCTGCTCAGCTCTTCTGTTCTGCTCTTGTTGATTCTGTTTGCAGGCCCCTAACTCTCTAAAGTGTCTGTCCAGTGTCCCTTTCAGTCTCCTCTTTCTATGCCAGCCAGTGGCTTGGTGCAGATGTCATACTGCAGTATGAGGCAAAATGGTAGCCGCAATGTCCTGCTGGGTTAAGGACGTGGGACATGCTCCTGGTGACCCTAAAGAGCTGTGGGGGTCTCCATCCCAGCAGTACTTCTCCAAGTTCCCCATAGATGGGAGCATCAGGTCCAGTTTGGTGGGACAGAGCAGGCCCTCTTCAAGCAGGTGATTTCTGCCCAGAGGAGGAGACATGATGCTTTGCTGTCCCTTTTTCACTCACTGGTTCTGAGGCCTGTGAAAAAACCAAAAATATCTGCTGTGGTGGGGGATGCTGTGGGTGAGAGGGGCAGGTGCTACCTTGGAGCAGGCCTGTGCTGTGATGGAAAGAGGATGCTAATCTCCTTAGAGCAAGGGGAGCCCTCAGGGAACGGAGACCATCACCTCTGATAACAGGACAACCCAGCATGACATATCCAGTGGTTCCTCAAAGTACCTCTGAAGTATGGATTGATGTGTGCCCACTTACCCTGGTGGTGCATCAAGCTAGGACCCCTGCTTTTCCCAGTCAATGTCAGCAGTAGTGTGGTGGGGTCAGAATGACCTATACCCACCTCCTGTGCTCCCCATCAAAGCCGTGGGTTGATTTATTTCTTTGACTCACCACCCCTTCATGTTTTCTGCAATTCTTCTATGTAAATCATGACACTGATTAACAATACTTAGCACTTCCCAGCTCCAAAGCACATTGCAAGTATTTCCTAATTAATCCTCACAATATCATCATCAGAGAAGGCAATGTGCCACCACCCTGACTTCACAGACTTGCAGCATTCTGGCGGACAGAGGTGGAAGTGTTCATATGAACATCATTAGCCCCACGCTGCTCCCGCTTAATGAGTATCCTTGCAGCAGAAGGGAGCATCACACAGTGCAGTTCAGAGCAGATGGAGCTTGCTTGCATGCCACTCAAAAGATTGAGAGCAGTGCAGGTTCCCTTCCTGGGGCTTTGGGCCAGTGCCAGAAGGATGGTGCCTGTGGGTGCTTTCCCACCTCTGGCACAGGAGTCCTTCAGCTCCCATGTGGCTGCAGCTCTGCAGATGCAACGGTGGCTCTTGAAGAATCAGCTCTGCCTCTAACCCCAGGCAAGAAATAGAAACTGTATAGCCATGTAGAGCAGTCAGGAAAGGGTTAGCAGCAATCTCATGGAGACATGCTCTGAATTGACACCTCCTGGTAGATGCTGCTGTATCTCCTGGAAGAAGGAGCCTCAGAAGGGGTTAAAATGGAGAGTTTTGAAGCTGCAAGCTAGGAGCTTGAAACAGATCATTTTTACCCAAAGCAATTTCCCCAGCAGATCATTTTCCCACCCCCTCTCTGCTATTATGGCAGGTAATAGTGGCTGAATGACAAGTTCATGGCTCCATTCTTGGTCCTGCTTTTCCTCCTGCTCTGTTTTGCAGCCAAGTAATGAAACTGGTTGCTGGAGATGTCGAGTCCCAGCGTACAGCCCTCAGCCTGCTCACAGAGTGCAGAGTGCAGTGGAAGGCAGTGAGGGCAGCGCTATGGGTCACTGGCTTGGGTTCTGGTGTGCCTGATGGCATGTGGTATCTCCTTCACCAAAACCATAAGATTTACACCTGCCTCCTGCAGCCTCAGCTCCAGGCAAGGGCTATTTAGTTCCATTTTTTCTAGAAATGAAGGGGTGGATGGTGGCCATTTTCACCTGTGCAGGGTAGCTGAGAGGGATGGGGGACCCAGCTGCCCTTCTGCCACCTCTCCTGCTGTGGCACATCTCTCCCTGCACTGAGGCCCTTGTGGTGCACCTTTTCCTAGGCAGCCCTGGCTCTGCATTTCACTCCAGTGCTTTCTGAAGAGGTGTGGCAGCCTCCCCCATGCACTCCCCGGCCCTTGCCCCTCAGGCTCATTAAAAAGGCTCACGAGGTGCCCTCTTGACTCTTGTAACATGGGAGCGCATGTCTTAAAAAAGCCAGGCCCTGGCAATATCCCCGAGGTCCACCACTGGCTTTCCTTCCCTTGCTCTCACAGCTCTCCCCAGGAAGGCTGTAAATTTGGCAGGAGCTGCATTATTTCCAGACCAACTAAATCTCATGTTTCCCCTGCCACTAGCTTAAGTGTCACCCCTTCCCACTGGCCCCATACCCTCCCCTGGCCCTAACCTGCCCTTTTTGCTGCCTACTGCCCACTCTCCCAGTCTTTTCAGGTAGAACTGGGACCCTCAGCTGGCATGGTCATGCCTGGCAATGGATTTGCAGGCACTGCTGCATGCCCCTCTGTGCATGCACACGCGCACACACTCACATATGAATGCAGAGACAGGTCTGTGTGCACACCCCCTGCCCTTCCTCCTTGTGCGCAATCTAGGTGTCTGGAGGCTCTTGCCAGAGCATCCTAGGATTTCAGATGTTCTGGTGGCAGAACTGAAATTCATCTGCCTTTCTGGTCCCACCAAGGGGTGGAAAACTGCTCACAAGCATGATCAACATGAGACCCAGACCTGTCAAGTGAGCAGGGACTTTGGCTTCATGCAGCAATCTAGATCCTCTGAGACTTCTGTGCTGTGGTGCCTCGTTTTTCCCCCTGCCATCAAGGAGGCTTGGGTGCTGTTCCATGTGCAGAGTGTGTGGGATAGATGTATCATGGCTTGTATCATCCCCTCTCTCACGCAAAAAGTAGCCAGACAAATCACTGCAGATCTCTGCCTAGGCTGTGACCCAAACCACAGAGTAACACACACACACCCATTTCTACCAAGGGTCCTGCAGCATCCTTCTCTGTGTCACCCAGAGCCACAGACCAGGTGTTTCAGGGTGCAAAGCCCCTTGGATCCACTTCTGAATATTCTGTCCTTCCCATTACTGATGGGAGTCAGCTTCGTGGGGCCCTTTTCATCTCACACCCTGTTTGACAGAAAGGAGAAGAGCTGCTTCCTCCTTGCCCCCACCGGGTCCTTGGTGTCTGAGTAACTCTAACTTTGTTTGGAGAATCTCAAAGGCTCGTTATTCATTAACCCCACCGGAGACTTTTCTGGCAATTAATTTTTAATGGACTGAAAAATCTTCCTCCTAACCCCGCTTTCTTCAGAAAAGCCTCCAAAGCTGCTGCTCACCCTCTTGATGTTTCTAATCATTATCTCCTGCATTCCTTTAGCTGTCTTAGAAACCAAAGCCGGGGAAGAAATTGGAAATTGTTATTATTTCATTTGGGTTAAACTGTATCTCTTCAAGTTTTACTCCCCCTGGGCATGATCATCAGCATATCTGATCAGCAAACATCTGCCTAAACCAGCCGCTCATGCCTCCCGGGAAACTCAGGGAAGAAAAGAAGCAAGATGAAGTCACTGACGTCAGCCTCCTGCCTTTTGCTCTTTCCCCCCTGAGTTTTATTTCTAAGGGACATTTGCATAGAAAGAGAATCTTTGTTTCTGAAGGTTTTGCCAGCCCCTGCTGCCGATTACCTCCATCTGGAAGCTTAATCCTTTTCCCTGTGGTCTTTGTGGAAATTGGAGCTTCATGCCAGTGTGGTCCCTGGTGCCCCCAGCCCTGTCCCACCACTCAGAGGTCCAGCAGTTTCATGTCTGTACCATATAACTAGAAAGGGACAGAAATAACTAGAGAGGGACAGATTTAGGCTAGACATCAGGAAGAATTTCTTCACCGTGAGAGTGATGAGGCACTGGAACAGGTTACCAAGGGAAGTTGTGGATGCCCCATCCCTGGAAGTGTTTAAGGCCAGGTTGGATGGGGCCTTGGGTAACCTGATCTAGTGGGATGTCCCTGCCCAGGGCAGGGGTTGGAACCAGATGATCTTTAAGGTCCCTTCCAGCCCTAATGATGCTATGATTCTATATTCTATTATTCTAATTTAGGATGCCTGTGGTGGAAGCAACTACTGGTATTGCAGTCTCAACATGCCATCTTGCCCATCCTGTGCCTCAGTTTCCCTGGTAAGAGCTGAAGGCAGGTGCATATGAGCTTCAGAGAGCATTTGTGAAAATTAATTACCACCCATAAAGTTCTTTAAACACATGAAGTGTGACACTGATGAATAAACAACACAAGTAATTTTTACAGTGCTCCAGGGGAATGAGGTGCTAAATAAGTAATACAGCAAACTCGGCCATAACAATACATCAAGTATTGCCATTGCAGAGGCAAAGGCAGCAACAGTGCATTAAAACCACCTCCTGCACATCCTGGAACATCCCTGGACACAGAGCCACTTTCTCCCACTGCCTCTGCTGCCTGCATGCCCCTGCTCCCCCATCCCAGGACTTGCTGTCTATATTGGCTAAAAGGAGATTTTTACAACTCAGCTGGTCAAAACATGTCTGGGTTTCCTTGTGGGCGTTTCCCCTTTTCCTAAATCGTGTATGAATTTATTCTATTTTTTTTCTCAAGATGAAAAAGAAGGAGACAGGGAGAGACTTTCAAAGAACACTCTTTGGTAAAAATATCCATTTGTTCCATTAAAAAAAAAAAGGAATTTTTATGTTTAGCTCTCTTCCAATGGAAGTTTGTAAACAAAACAAAGTTTTCCCAGGGAAATAGTATGTTTTTCTCATTTGTCAAAAAGGCATATTTTATCCCCTTCCCTCCTACAAATAATATTGAGATGAAAAACATCTTGTGGAGTTGTAAGAGCTCTCAGTACTATGTGGAGGGAGAGAAGCAACAAGAGCATCTTCCCATGAAGATATGAATGCTGCAGTAAGGGAGATAACTGCAAGGATAAATCCTAAGGGATGAGGTTAGTTTGTTGTTTGGGTTTTTCTGTTTTGTTTTTTCTTTTAAATCTAAGGACTGCAATGCCACATCCTTTGAATCAGCATGACCATGGGCAGATGATGCTGAGCTAGTGGCTGTGTGTCAGGGTGTGTTGTGTCAGCCAAAATGCACGGAGTAAAACCTACCCCACTGTTCAGCTGCATCTCCTTGGGCTGCATTATTTAAACCCATCCCAATACTTCCAAGACTTCTGCTTTGGAAATCAGGAAGGATGCTCTGGCTCCTGGCATTTGCAGCATTACCTGGGAAGGAAGACCAACTCTGTCCTTGACACATGAGAAAGCCACCAGAACGGGAGGCTCAGAAGAGAAAAGCAATTCCTTTAGAATTGTAATTGGTCTGAGTCACGGGAAGCAATTAATATGGAACCCCACGGTATTGCTTCACAGCAAGGCTGGATTTTCAAGTTCATAACAGATAAAACCAAGAAAAGGGGTCCAGTGGAAATTGTGTTTTGAATGAATGAAGCTCCTCCTGTAGCATTTGCAAGTGCAGCTGGTTTTCAGACAGGTTTTTTTCCCCCTTCTTTTTATTGAAAATGCCAAACTGTTGAAAGCAAAACAGCTTGTGAAAATGCATGGATTGTGAGAAAACCTCAGTCTCACAGAAAAAAAAAAGGGAGGAAGTGGTCAAAACATCAAAATGCTTCTGCATAATACACTATAATGTATATAAAATAATTTAATAGTAATGGGTAATTAAAATCAGGACGAAACATTTTGATTTTATCCAACTCTGCTGAGTTGAGTGATTCAAAATGATTAAATTCCAGTTCACAGGAAAAACTTTGCCTTTGTTTTGTTCTGTTTTGGAACAAAGGCTGTTTTGAAACACTGGACTCTACTGAGAAGCAAGCTCCCAGTTTGCTCTCAGCAATAGCTGCTGGGAGAGGTGGGCTGGTCTGATGGAGGAGGGGAACAGGGGTCCCCACCAGGGAGCTGGGCAGGACTGGGAGTGAATTCCTACAGGAAAACTGGGTGTGGGACTGACCTTCCCCACAGCAGAAACCCATCCTGGGGAAGGGTGAGGATCCAAGGCGTGTGGGACTCTGGGGATGACTTTATTGGTGTGCACTGAAAATGCAACCTCCTGGGACCTGTGTAAGCCAGCTGGGCTGGTGATATCTTGATGAGCAGTGGTTCCCAGTGGGAAATAATATGGTTGAAAGCACATGTGCAGTTTGGGGAGAGCAACACATGTCAGGGTCTTCTAACAGGGCAAAACCATTTTCTTCCTCTGCTCATCTGAACATCTCCTCTGCACCTGGGATGCTCCTGTGCAGACCACGCACAGCCAGTTGCTAGTCTGCAGGTCACAGCTCTGGCTTATAAATGACCCCCCTACCTCATTGTTTTTTTGGGGTGTTATTGTAGGAAAGCAAAGAAAAAATGCAGTGCTGTTGACACAAGCAAAGATGGGCAATAAAAACCATGTTCAAATCCAGCTTCTTTTCTGGTGTGACGCTGGCAAGTCACAAGTAAATTGGAGAAGTGTGAGATTGTGTTTCTCTGAGCACAGCCAAGGGAAGATAGACCTTCTTTTTATTATTAATTGCTCATTAATTCATTTTACATTAAAAGAAGCACTACTTTCTGTTTCCTCATTGTGGGCTTTTTTTTCTCTGTTGTTTGAAAACGTCAATGAATACATTTTAGGCAAATGGGTTTCAAAGTGTCATTGTGAAATGGAAACTTGAGCCTTGCAAATGTGACTTTCATTGTGGTTGATTTTTTTTTTTTGCTTTCCTCTTAACTGTGATTAAACTATTTGCCATCAATGGCACAAATTCATGAATAGTTTCAGCTGCCTGAAAACTGCATTTTTTGGGCATTGAACACTTCATCTAAGAATCTGACTTCACACGGTCCTGTAAACAACATTACATGCCCTTGGGCTGGCTGCTTCAAGGGCATGCTGCAACAGGTAGATCAAGAAGAGGCATGTAGGCACGGAAAACTTGGTGCTCAAGATCTGCTTCACGGACAAGGCACAGGGAGCTGCATCCATGCCTCCGTATCATGCTGCCTGGGGATATTTTTTTATTTCACACTGGATGAGATGCAGAGGCCTGTTACTTGGAAAAGGACTTCTCCCACCTGTTTTAAGAGCAGTTGTGAGATTCTTGCATCCCAAAAGAAGGTGGATAGCCTTCTCTTCATGAGACAGCTGGAAACATTTGAAAACTCTCAAAATCACAACCTAATTTGCAGTAGCTCAATAATCATCTACAGGGTGGAAGTTCCCTCTTGCAGGGGAAACAAGGGGTTTGGCTGCTACTCCCTTTGCCAACCCTCTTATGACAAAATGCCTTCTTAAATACTTCCTCCATCAGTATTTTCACTTATGGGGCCAATTTGGATCACATTTCCTTTGATGGTAAGAGGATGGGGTTTGCACAGTCAAAGTCAGAAGTCGCAGATGCCTGCACCTGAGCTGGAGATGATGCACTTCTCTTATTTCTGGTGAGACAAAATTGTTTTTTCCCAGGACGCCATTTCTCTCCTGCTCCATCTCTAAAATACATGGTCCATGCATGGTTCAGTGGGAGCCAGAACCTCCCCAGGGCTTGCTGTGTAGCATGGCAGTACTGCCCTAGAAAGTGGAGACTTGAAGCAAGCCAGTGGCAGCCCTAGGATGAAGGCAGAGCTGCTCCCATCTCTATCCTCTCTTTCTCAGCCTCCCCATGCGCTACTTGCACCTTGTGCTTCCCCTTAGATGGCTGTCAGTGCCCACCCCTGATGCCCCTTTGTTTTTTTAGCCCGTTAGTTTTTATTGCTCTTCACATCCCCTGCCATTTATTTAGGTCTGAATGTGGTAAAGTCTACATTTGGGCTTTTTTTAAAAGCCACATATTTGTGGAAAGTAATACTTAGCCAAACTCATATTCCATGCTTAACACAAATCTAATCCAGATACAAGCCAAACAGCAGGATGACAAATGCTCTTAATACTCGCTGTGTTTCTAGCATGATAGCTTTAATTGAACAGAGAAAATACCAGGTTTTTAATTTCTTTAGGATTCACTATACCTGCTGCCTGGCCCACCCTGCTCTCCCCCATCTGCATTTCCTCTTTCAGGGGTAATTTAGACCCTTAATACCCCAATCTTTCCCCCGGCAGCTCCAGCTTGGCCTTTCTTAAACCCAGGTTGTTAAAAAAGATGAACTATCTGTATTTGCGAGAGTGTGCAAAGATGATAAGTGATTGAGTGACCGCATTTTCAAAGGGGATTTAGTCTATTAATTGAATTTCATCTATTAATTAATTTTTATTTGGTCTATTAATTTTTCAGGCTTCATTCTGATAATCTCTTTGTTATCCCCTCTGTTCCCTTTAAAGGTTTCCTTTTACATCTCTCTACCAAGCTCCAATGATGCTCCTGGGCTAAGCAGTGCAAATGCAGTTTATGATTCCAAATACTTCTTTGTGGAGCTGGTAAACCGGTGCTAATCCATGGAGATGATTAACAAAGCAGCTCTGCTTTAGCAAGGGAGTTAGAAGGGCATTGATGGAGAGGAGGCTTCTGGGTCTTGCTGTCGTGTTTGAACAATTCTCAGGTTTTCCTACTTCAACACAAACAACTGAGAGAGCACAGGGTTCAGCAGATGGGTTAACCCAGCAACCCTACTAGACAGAGATAACACTGAGCCTCCTATCCTCCAGAAGAGCAGTTACAGAGGTATTGCAATCATAGAGTCATAGAATAGTTTGGGTTGGAAGGGACTTCAAATTAATCATCTAATTCCAACCTCCCTGCCATGGGCAGGGACATGTCCCACTAGATCAGGCTGCCCAAGGCCCCATCCAACCTGGCCCTGAACACCTCCAGGGATGGTGCAGCCACAGCTTCCCTGGGCAGCCTGTGCCAGTGCCTCACCACTCTCATAGTGAAGGAGTTCTTCTTTATGTCTAGCCTAAATCTGACCCTCTCTGGTTTATACTCATTGCCCCTAGTCCTGTCACTGCAAACCTTTGTAAACAGTCCCTCCCCAGCTCTCTTGTAGGCCCTTCAGGTACTCCTCAGAGCCAGGCTGAACAAGCCCAACTCTCTCAGACTGTCCTCATATGGGTGGTGCTCTAGCCCACTGATCATCTTTGTAGCTCTCCTCTGGATCTGTTCCAACAACTCCATATCCTTCTTATATTGAGGATTCCAGAACTGGACACAATACTACAAGTGAGGTCTCTCAAGAGAGTAATACAAGGGCAGAATCCCCTCCCACGACCTGCTGGCCATGCTTCTTTTGATGCAGCCCAGGACAAGGTTGGCCTTCTGGGCTGCGAGCACACATTGCTGGCTCATGTTGAGCTTCTCATCAGTCAACACCTCCAGGTCCTTCTCTGCAGGGCTGCTCTCAATCATATCCAATCACATCATCCCCCATCCTGTACTGAATCCATGGATTGCCCCGATCCAGGTGTAGGACCTTGCACCTGGCCTTGTTGAACCTCATGAAGTTCTCACAGGCCCACTTCTCCAGCTTCTCCAGTTCCCTCTGGATGATATCCTGCCCTTCTGCTGTGGCAACTACACCACACAGCTTGGTGTCATATGCAAACTTGCTGAGGGTGCACTCAATCGATTGCACTGTTTATATATTTGATGAAGGTATTAAATAGTACTGGACCCAGTATGGACCCCTGAGGGACACCACTTGTCATGGATCTCCATCTGGACATCGACCCATTGACCACTACTCTCTGAATAGGACCATCCAATCAGTCTCTTATCCACCAAACAACTGCCTTGCACAGCTGGTGAATGAACCGACAAGGGAAGGTGCCCTCCTGGACCTGCTGTTTGTGAATAGAGAAGGCCTTGTGGGGGATGTGGCTGTAGGAGGACGCCTAGGACTAAGCGATCATGAGATGATGGGGTTTTCTGTTCTAGGCGAAGTGAAGAGGGTGGTTAGCAGGACAGTAGCATTAAATTTCCAGAGGGCAGACTTTGAACTCTTCAGAAGGCTGGTTGGCAAAGTCTCATGGGAGACTGTGCTTAAGGGCAAGGGAGCCCACGAGGGCTGGGAGCTCTTCAGAAAGGAGATCCTACTGGCTCAGGAGAAAGCCATCCCCATGTTCCGGAAAAAAAAGCTGGGAGGGGAAAAAACCAGCTTGGTTGAACAGTGAGATCTTGAGTGATATCAAGGAGAAATGTTTATGGGCTCTGGAAGAGGGGACAGGCCTCTTGGGTGGACTACAGGAGGGAAGTGAGATTGTGTAGAGAAAAAATGAGAAGGGCTAAGGCTCAACTAGAAATCAGGTTGGCAAAGTCTGTGAAAGATAACAAAAAATCTTTCTATAAATATATAAATAATAAAAGGAGGACTAGGGAGACCAAACAGTCCTTATTGGATGCAGAAGGAACAACAGTGACAGGGGATGAGGAAAAGGCTGAGGTACTTAATGCCTTCTTTGCCTCAGCCTTTAATTGTAAAGAAAGTTGTTCCCTCTGTGTACAAACCCTGGAGCCAGAGGAGCAACATGAGGCTCTCATGGTCCAAGAGGAGGTGGTGAGAGCCTTGCTAGCCTGACTAGGCACCCACAAGTCTATGGGGCCAAATGGGATTCACCCAAAGGTACTGAAGGAGCTGGCAGATGTGCTGGCCAAACCCCTTTCCATCATCTTCCATCAGTCCTGGCTGACTGGGGAAGTTCCACTGGACTGGAGGCTGCCTGATGTTGTGCCCATCTACAAGAAGGGTCACAGGGAGAATCCAGGGAACTACAGGCCTGTCAGTCTGACCTCAGTGCCAGGGAAAGTCATGGAACAGGTGATCTTGAGTGCTATCATGAAGCACATGCAAGAGAACCGGGTGATCAGGCCCAGTCAACACGGGTTCATGAAAGGCAGGTCTTGCCAAACTAACCTGATCGCCTTCTATGACCAAGTGACTCGGCTGCTGGACAAGGGAAAGGCTGTGAATGTATCTTCCTGGACTTCAGTAAAGCCTTTGACACAGTTTCTCACAGCATTCTGCTACAGAAACTGTCACCTCTGGCCTGGACAGGCGAACAGTCTCCTGGGTGGAAAACTGGTTGGATGGCCGGGCCCAGAGCGTGGTGGGAAATGGAGTTAAATCCATCTGGGGGCCAATTACAAGTGGTGTCCCCAGGGCTCAGTGCTGGGTACAGCCCTGTTCAGAGGGGAAGCTGACAGGTCAGTAGTTCTCAGGGTCGTCTTTTCTACCCTTTTTAAAACTGGGCACAGCGTTACCCTTCTTCCAGTCACCAGGGACTTCTCATTGCCATGACTTTTCAAATATCATGGAAAGTGGCTTGGCAATGACAAGATACTTCCCTGGCTTCCCATCCCCCTCCCCCACAAGAAGCCTTTCTGTCTTCAGGAAGCCCAGCCATGTAAATAGATCTTGTTTTTTACTGGAAGGCTATTTGGGAGCTACCTCCAGCTCCTTCTCCTGCTGGCCACTTGCTGGTCTTCTCCTGAGCTTGAGCTGAGCTCTACTTCTAAGTCAGATGCAATCACTGTGAAAATCTCTTGTTCACTAACCTTTTCAGTATTGCACAAAGAGCTGATCCTTCATCTCAAGGGGATACTGCAGGACATCAAAAGACTCATGAAGGATGAGTGCAACAATTGCCTCCTGAAAAACTGTGGGAGTACCTTAGCTTGCTCCTAGTCCAGACTTTCCTGGGTAGCTGAAGATTCTATGGTAGAAGGCATGGGAAGGTGGCAGGAAGCCATGTGAGAAGCAGTGGATCTAACAAATTGCTAGCAGGTAATAAAAAGAAGCCAAGGAAGGTGGTTTCCAATGCAAGACGTGATAGACCTGTAGAACTGGTTGCTGCATGACAGTGTGGGTTGCAAATGTTTGTATGATCTTTCAAAAAAGAAAAAGTTCTTCAGAGTCTGTAACTAAAGAGAAAAAAAACTGTGGCTCAGGATGGCATCTAGCTAAGTGGGATAGAGATGAGAGAGTGCTGGGAGGATTTATTATGACATACTTGCTTTGATCTTACAGGCTTTTTGAGACACTGAGAAAATGAGTGCTTGGACCTACCCAGCATTCCCCTCTCACTTCCCCCCTTTCCCTGGATTATTTTAAGGCTGCATCCACTGTACTGAGAAGCAGCAGGCTGGAGCAGCGGGAGTGTGGACCCATCAGAGGGCTGAGGCTCAGCTGATGTCCACCAAGCACTGATTCCTTCTGCATGCATTGCTGGGCACAAGACCCAGGCTTAATGGGACTGAGTTAGGATATCTGATGGTTCTGGGCTCCAGCACTGTGATCTCTCCCATGCCTGATCCCTTCAGGCTACATGAACAGGATACAGACTTCTGCTAATGCACTAGAGCCTGCAGGACCTTCCCTTTCGGAGAGTCTCTTAAGAGGAGTCTGAAGGTTCCAAGCACAGGCAGAAAGTGCAGCCTACTGTGGGCACATGCACTAGTGTGGATTCAGTGCTGTAAAAGGACCTGTTGCCACCCAAGCCTATTTGATTGGATCCATCACTGAGCTGCAGACCAGCACTCAGCTATGTTTGCAAGCTGCATTTCGGGTGGGTTAGAGAGAAGGAAAGGCAGTATCACCTGCTTGTTTCCCGCATGAAGTTTCCAGCCTGAGGCTTTGCCACCTTGTGTTCAATGGACCACAGCTCACCTCCTCCCATACCTTCTCCTTGGAAACATTTTCCTTTCATGCCTGTGCTTTCTAGGCAGCACTTTGTAACCCTTCCTGCCTTCCTATCCCACATCTTCCTTTGTTACTGGTCTCTTGAATGATCCAATTTAGCCACCATCAATCCCTTGAACACCAATGTGCTCTGTGATTTACAAACCACGCTGCCTCCAGTGAATTCCTTGCCTGATGTTTTCTGAGACCTTTTGGGTAGCAAAGGAGCTATATATCACAGACCAATGCTTTTTCTTCTCCTCCTTTTTTCAGGTTTCAGAGGACTGAGGGATTTTTGAAAGTTCCTGAAAGCAGCTGTATATGTTTCTAGCTGAGAAGATGAGATGTACTCAGAGTCCTGTATATGAGGCCTCTGTGTAATCATAGGAGAAATTAAATCCCAGCTCCAGGGGCCTTTTTCATTTTTCTTGGGACTGTAAGCAATGAGATAGTACAGAAGGACAACAGGATTTAATGTCCTGAGCTGGAGAAAAAAGTCTGTCCTCTGTGTGGCCCACAGACCTAACTACAGAGCAAGCAGACACTGTCCTGGGAGTCTCTAAGGGCTGAGTGAGTGCTTTCTCAGCTCGTGAGGATCCATTTGCAGTCGGGCAGCCCCTTCTCTTCCCCCTTGTGGCACTTATGACCTGAGGGAAGGAGACACTTGATATGTGCATGCAGACACCGGTCCTGCAGCAGATCTTTGGCTGAGATCTGGTACACTCAATTCTCCAGGAGGAGCACAAGCAGCTCACGTGCTGCTGTCCCTGTGGGCCATGGCTGAGGTGAGAGCTGTTCTGCACTGCAGGAAAATGGCAGTTGAGTCATGGCCTGTCTGCTCTCCAGGATTTTCATCTTCCCATCGCTTTGGCCATGGCACATTCAGGGTTCTGGCACTAGGGAGATCTAGGAGCCAGAGAGGCTGCAGCCTGGAAGGAATCTCAGCAGCAGGCCTTTGGCTACCTATTTCCCTAGGACAGGTATCTTGCTGACTTCTCCCTGAGTTTGGAGGAGGACAGGGACAGCATTTTCCTGTTTTCCCAGGGCCTGGGTGAGTAAATTTGAGGGCACGGTGTGTTGGGCTGTAGAGAGGAGGCTACTGTCTTTTATCTAGTTGGTTTCCAGACTTCTCACACTAGAAGGGAAAGACAGAGGTTTCACCTTGCACCACAGCTCTGCTCTCTCTCCCTGGAGCTGGCTGTGGGAGAAATGCATGTGCAGGGCTGACAGACAGGCTGCCTGGTGCAAGGGGTCTGTAGGACCAGGGAGACCCTCACCAGTAGCTGAAACCTCAGTGTACGCTCCAAGCCTGCAGAAGGAAAATCACACAGACAGCTCACATTTTAGCCACTCCAGCTTTGCACAGCAGGAAGGGTGCTGCACCTTATTAGAGGGTGAGGTGAAGGTTTGTCAGGTGGGATTCCCAGTAAGGTGATGGAAGATGCTGCGTCTCCATCCTGCTCTCCCACAGCTAAACTGAGATGCCTAAGTGCCTGGCTGCATCCTTCCTGCAGGGATGCCATCAAGGGTGCCATCCTCTCCCCAGGCTCCCCTAATGCTCTGCCTAAGCTGTCTGACACACTGTGCAGCTCTAAGCTGTCCATATGTGTGGCACAGACCCTGCAGAAGAGAAAAGAAGAGGAAGGATGAGCTCATAATACTCTTCAATACAGAACTTCTCATCTAGGTGCAAGTTCAGGTGCTACCAAGCATCACACATGGGTGTTTCTCTGTGGCCAGAGAAATGCAGGAGCCAGGGGCTAAAGGCACCGTGGGGCTGATGCTGCAGGAGAGGGAGCATATCACACCAAAGAGGGCTGGTGACAATTAGTTCCAACCACAGTAAACTGTAATCACTGAATTGTTCGAAAATAATTATGCCTTGATAACAACATTACACTTTCTATTTCCTTTATTGCTGTTCTTGTTAAATATAATTACCATGCAAATTGCACAGTGTAAGTAAGCCCAGGTGATTAACAGGGCCATGGGGGCCTTGTGAGCAGACTGAGGTGGCTGCAAGTACTCTCTCTGCTTGCTTAGTTGTCTGTCCAAATTTACACTTGGGACATCACAGAATCATGGAATCATTTAGGTTAGAAAAGACCTTTAAGATCATTGAGTCCAACTAGCATGGACACATTCACCACTAAACCATGTCCCTAAGAACCACATCTACACATCTTTTAAATTCCTCCAGGGCCAGTGACTCCACCACTTCCCTGGGCAGATGTTCCAATGCCTGATAACCCATTCAGTATCCAGCCTAAGTCTCCCCTGGTGCAACTTGAGACCATTTTTTCTTATCCTGTCGCGTATTACTTGGGAGGAGACCAGCAGCCCCCCACTAAAACCTGCTTTCAGGTAGTTGTAGAGAGCAATAAGTCTTCCCCTCAGCCTCTTCTTCAGACTGAACAACCTTGGTTCCTTTATCCTGTCATCTAAGACTGTGCTCCAGACCCTTCACCAGTTCCATCGCCCTTCTCTGGAAACACTTCAGCCCCTCAATGCCCTTCTTGTAGTGAGAGGCCCAAAACGGAACTCAGAATTCAAGATTTGGCCACAGTGCTTGCTTGCAGGCACAAGATCCCTTCCCTGCCACTGGTGGTCACATCATTTCTGATACAAGCCAAGATGCCATTGGCCTTCTTGGCCACCTGGGCACACTGCTGGCTCATGTTCGATCAGCATCCCTAGGTCCTTTCCCACCAGGCAGCTTTCAAGCCACTCTTCCCCAAACCTGTAGCATTGTTTGGGGTTGTTGTGGCCCAAGTGCAGGACCCAGCACTTAGCCTAGTTGAAAGCCATGCAATTAGCCTCAGCTCATTGATCCAGCCTGTTCAGACCCCTCTGCAGAGCCCTACCCCTGAGCAGATAAACACTCCCTCCCAACATAGTGTTGTCTGCAAACTTACTGGGGGTACACTTGATCCCCTCATCCATATCCTTGATAAAGATATTAAACAGAACTAGCCCCAACACGGAGCCCTAGGGAACACCACTTGTGATCAGCTGCCAGTTGGATTTAACTCCATTCACCAGAACTCTCTGAGCCTGGCCATCCAAACAAATTTTTCCCACCAAAGAGTACACCCATCTAAGCCATGAGCAGCCAGTGACACTACTGTGGGAAGCTGTGTCCTCCTGTCATCAGGGGCTCTGAAGTTATCTCCCCTTAGAGAAGTGAGGAAGGACTGAGACATGGCTGCAAGCTGACCAGGGATCTGCCAGCAGGTCTGGGGTGGGCTCTGCTGTGAAGACCTCTAAATGAACCATGGGGCAAATGGGATTCTGAATTCTCATAGATGACATTCAGGAGCTGCCCTGCACATGAGTGCCCAAAGTGCCATCCAATATCCTATGACAATCCAGTGCCCATCCCTCACCCTTCATCATGTTGTCCGTGCAGCTGCTAAGCTTTGCAGGATCCTACAACTTGTGGTTCATCAGCACACCCTTTCAGATCTCACTGTGCAACTGCCTGCACTGGTAGGAAGTAGAAGATGATCTTCTTTCCTCCCCTCTCATCAGCACAGAGGCATCTGAAGGATAAGAATGGGAAGTCAGAAGAGGATGTGTTAAGCATAATGAAGTGGAGAAATATGACAGAAAATGCTGAACGGAGTTCCCTGGGGAGGGCTGGAAGTATTATCACCTGAGTCAGTGAAAAAGCTGCCGAACAAGTCTGCAGCATGGAAGGACAATCTTGCAGACACCCTGTGCGACAAAGACAGCTCCTTGCTGCAAGGGCTGGGAGCTGGGATGATCAGCACCTGGGATCTGTGTGGGCTTAGCCTTTCCTAGTGTTCCCTGCCACCTCATCATCAGCCCGCTTGGGCTTATGGACATGGTGTCTCCCCTCCTCTAACCCTTAGTGGTGAGTGTCAGTACCTCACCTATGTTCTAGGGGTGCAAAACAGCCCCCTGATTCTGACCATCATGTCTCTAGTGGACTGGTACATGGCAGCAGCCTGCTGCTGCAGGTCATCTTGTTTCCACTGCAAAGCTGAAGTTGAAAACCAGAGCCCCTGCCCATTAGTCATCTCAGGATTGCAGCTGGGGCAAGGACAGCGTGGGAGGCAATCTGATTGTTCCGTTCTCCTCTAGGCCACCAATTTTCTCTCTGTCTGCCTTTACCAAACTGAAAAGAGCTGGTCAAGAACACTTACCTGATGCACTTCCTGGTGTGGCCATGAGACTTATCTAATTATAGGACTCTCAGATTCTCAGATGAAATTCCCTTTCTATATATACATGCATATGTTCACCAAGTTTATTATTATTACCGTGCCAGACAATCTTTCTTCATTAGAGCTCGGAATTTGCTTTCGATGCTTTCAGTCAGATCTTTAACAATATTTAAACACAGTGGGTTTGGGGGAGTTTTTGTTAGTTTTAATGCAGACCAGATTTTGCAGGGATAAGAATGAAATTGCTCTTCATCCAGACCAACTAGCTTCTTCTCTGGCTGCATGAACCAGGAGGGTCCTTATTGCAGAATCCAGCCTATAGACCCTTTGAAATCACTACCAGGTTGCCAAGGAAGGAAAATGGAGGATGAAACCCCTCTTTCCACCTGTGCCATGGCTTGAGGGTTTGCATGGACCATGGTGGCATGCTGGAGGCTCTTCCAAGTTGGGGCAAACATCAAGCAGGCACCCACAGCTCCCTCGTCTTCCCTGTGCGTCACAGCACTCAAGGACGTCAGGAGCACATCTGGTGCGCCTGAATGCGTGATGGGGAAAGTGTCCTTGTGCTTGGCACAGCTGGAGCTGTGTGTCTGCTCACAGGCGCCTTTAAACACCCAGCCCTGCTACGTGGTATATCCCCAGCTGCAGCGCCGCGCTGGGACCACTGTCTCTCCAGGACCCCATATGTCATAGACAACACGTCTCATCCCAAATCCCTCACCCAGCTGGGTCTAGTATGTGGGTCTTGGAAGAGGGAGAGGCTACAGCCCTTCACTGGCAATATGTGAGTTTCAGGCAAAGGAAGGATTTAGTTGTCCGAGATTCACATGATGCAGGGACGAGGCTCTGTCCAAGTGATCCCTGGCCATGCAGTTATGGGAAAGATAGGCTCAGACTGCTTTTTTGAGCAGTCTAAGTTCACCTAAAATGAGTTTTGTGGAAAAAAAGGCCTTTCAATCAAGATTGAGGGTCCTTTTTTGAGGGGATTCAATGGAAGGAAGGAAGGAAGGAAAAAGACAGAGAAATAAAAAGAAAAAGAAAGAGAAAAAGAGATAAGTAGTCTTCAAATTATCTTCAGCAGCTGAAAAACAGCCGCAAGTTGGATACCAGAATAGCATTTCTTCCAGAAAGTGAAATAAACTCCCTTGTGAAATCTCTCTGTTGTAGAAGCACTCAGTGGAAGAGATGAGAGGAAAACCACCATCTTGCAGAGATGCCCAGGTGGAAAAGAGAGTGAGTGAAGCTGAAATAAAATATTGGCACTAGAGCAAACATGCATAAATGGACTATGAATAAATATAAGCTGGAGATGAGAAGAAACTACCCAACCAACAAGAGTCCTGGATCTGCCTTCCTGCCTTCTACAAAGCAGCGATGAGGAGAGGGAGATTAAAGAAAGCACAGAGAGGGCCCCAAGACTGAATGAGCACTTTGCCTCATTTTTTGATAAGATCAATGCTGCTGCTCATGGGAGCAAAGGCGTGACGTATAATTAGAAAGGAGGGTATGGAAAGGATTACAGTCAGTCTGTAAGCAAAGTCTGATGAGCCCAACACTCTAAGCTTGATGGGAATGGGCAACTGCCATCTCTGGCAAGCAGCAGGTCAGCTAGTGGGAATTCAAGCATCTCTCAGGGCATGGTGTGATAGGATTAAACAGTCTGTAACCGACCTGAGGCTGGAAACCCAAAGTCATTTCATCCTCATGAGTGCAGGAGGCTCTGAGGGACTGCTGCCTTTTTGGGCCAGGCAGGAGATGCTGATAGGACTGGATGTGCAGTCTTGAAAAACTGGCAGGACTCCCAGCAAGATTTTTTTACAGTATGACTAGATCCATGTTGGAACTTAGAGTCTGCAGAGTGAAAGGTGTCCTCAGCAATCCCCCTGCAATGTAGCAGAGGAGGAGCCGCTCCTTCACCTTTGCTTTCCAAACCACTGCCTTCCTTGGCATCATCAGTTGAGAGAGCTGCCATCCACTTGAGGCTCTCTCCTTCTTCTTGTCCTGATTATTATGATCATTACTGTCTCATTTCGAGCTGTAAATCAGAAATATTGTGCCTCGTATTTTTCCTCCCTGGGGAACACATAACTAGGGGTGAGATTGGCTCTGAACTTCAGCACTGTTCTGTTGAAAAACTGCCTCGACAAATCGAAACTGTCTCACTTTTTAGAAGAAGTTTTGATTGTAATCAATCTTTCTTTTTTTTATGAGCATAAAAAGGGAGTAGTTAAAAGTAAGATTTATTCCAAATTCATCTTATCAGCTCTGAGACATTCAATTTTGTAATCAATTCCCACAGGGTCTCCACCAAGAAGCCCATATTCAGAATCAATCTTGTATTTCATTAGGTTATTTCTGGTGTTAAAAAATAAGATTGATTCTTACTTTATGTTATAGTGCTACAGCAATTTATTTTTTAATGATATGAGGTAAGAATCAATCTTTGGCTTCTTCTTTCTTTTTTCTTTTTTCTTTTTTCTTTTTTCTTTTTTTTCCTTTATCCTGCTTTTCCTGCACTGGTTTCATGAAATACAAGAGAATTTAGCAAGTTCTGAAGGATTTTCAAATTATTCTTGTGCAAATTTAGACCTTGTTGGTGCCAGCCTGCTGCTCATGGGATCTGCAGAGCACCAAGATGCCTGATGATTCATCACAAAAGATTTAGTTCCCCACCCTGGAGCTGTTCAAGGCCAGGTTGAATGAGGCTTTGAGCAACCTGATCCAGTGGAAGGTGTGCCTGCCCATGGCAGGGGGTGTTGGAACCCCATGATCTTTAAGATCTCTCTGATTCAAACCATTCTATGATTCTAAGTTGATCAAGCAAGCAAACATAGGTGATTTTCACAGGTAGTTGAGAATTTACCTTGCCTGTGGCACTGGGACTTGGATGTCATTTTGCTGATATTTGCTTGGCTGTTCTCAAGATAATTTGATTCAGGTAGTGAAACAAAAGAATGGGTTTCCCGAAATGAGGTAAATAAACCACTGGAATAACTGACCTATGAGGTAGCCATTGAATCAAAGCTCCTTAAAGCTCAAGAAAACTGACCACATGTAGTCTTGCTGGCCCTGGTGGATTGAGAACAACCTGTCCCTGTGTCATTCTGACATTATTCACAGAGAACAAAGGCTTGGCTCTCTCCCTTGTTGTCTGGAAGCTACTAGGACAAGATTTCCAAATTTTGCTTGTGGTGGTGTGATCCTAGCTGCTCTTTCATGTACCACTGGCCAGCTGGGCTTGGAATAATGGCTTTCCTCAGGGCTCACCCCTATGCTTGCAACTTGCCCATCCCAGACATGAAGGGCTTTCAAGAAGAAGCTGAGCAGTGGCAGCCAGATCAGTAAACCTTTGCTGCCCCATCTCCACTGGAACTATCTGAAATCCCTGCTAGAAATCTCATTTATGTGATGTGACCCAAAGCTCAGCATCAGGCAGAAGCAAAAAGTTTTCTTAAAGTTTATCCTACATCCAGGAGTAAAATAGTTACTGCTCCCAAACACCAGATCCACAATCGCAGCTGAGCAGGAGAGTTCTTTACGGTTGGTCATTCTTCATGTTCCAGGCCCAGTCTTGACCTCAGTAGAGGGCTGAACCCTCTATCCTTCATGCAGGTGACTGGGAATCAGCAGAGTTTACTGGCACCTTTCCTCCTTCTTCTATCTCAGGATGACTGGCCCTCAAGTCACCTCACGCAGTGGGCACTCACTTCCAAAACGCTGGGCTCCATCACTTGGCTGCACTGGAAAGGGTGGGTGAGTGAAGCTGTTTAAGTCCTTTCCTGTGGGTAAAATGTTGCTAGGTTTCATCACACACCCTTGGGACTTCTGAAGCAGCATTGTAGGGCTGGGAGATGCAGGGAAAAATGGCAGTGGGAGTCTTCCTCAAGCTGCACAGCCCAGATGCATGGCTCGTGGGGTCTCTACAAAGCAGAGATTCCTCCAGGCTCACTCACATGTCATGTCCTTGTGCATGTTGTGGGTGCAAATCCCCAATTTCATCTCTTTCTATCTGCCAGCTATTCTGGCTGTCTCTTCATGCGTGTCTCTCGCTTGTCTCTATCTTTGTCACTATGTACATATCTGTCTGTCTGTGGCTCTTTTAGTCTTCAAAGGCCCTGAGTTCATTTGATTTCATTATCTTTTCCCATCTCTTGAGCACTATCTCTTTGTTTTTTCCCCTTTTCTCATTATAATTTACATGCAGCTTGGGTTCATGCTGGAAATGAAATGCGAATCTGATAAAGCAAGCATGGCTTTCGCTCCCAGATGTGGCCTGAAAGCCCTGAACCCCTTGGAGAAAAGCAGGCTCTTTATTATTTTTTTTTTCATAAAGGGGGGAAAAAATTGATTTTTTTCCATTGCACTGGCACAGAATGAAATTCTTCCAGCAATTACCAGGAGATAATGGCTTGAAATTAAACAGTCCTATCTCACTCTCTAACTATAGGACTTTTTATTTTTTCAGACTATTGAAGACCAAGCGAATAATAATCAGGCAGGCATTAGGCATTCGCACTCAGGCTACCTGGGACATGAAAGTGCATACACATGGCAGAGCTCCTTTTATTGTTTGTTATTAACAGCTAACCACTAACATGTGCAGAGCTGTATGCAAATGGAGACAGACATTAGCCTTATGCCCTGCAATACATTGCTAGATCAGCTATACGTACCAGTGTTGTCTTGCTTGTGGGAACATTTGATTGATGGAAAGCCTACTCTGAACCAAGCGGGTGAGGGAACAACCTTCCTAGTAGAGGTACCCAGCACCAAGCACACTTTTCCTCTTGCCCATAGGTGTCCTCTGCTAATGAGCGTAAGTGTTCGCACTCATGTCCCCACATTACAATGTAGTGGTTGAAAGACATGGATCTAAAGAAGGAGTCTCTGAAGGAGGATGAAGATCAGGCCAGGTCCCTGAGTCAGTTCTGGATTGCATGGAAATTTTCTGGACTTCACAATCCCAGACACGCCCGCAGGTGATCACACCTTCATTTCCTACTCTCCTGATCTTTCAAGGGGCAGCTGTAGGGCTCTGCTGTGGCCACAGAGGTGGTATGCAGCGTCTGAGCAGCCTGACAGAGCCAGAACCAGCACTTTGCTTCCTGCTGAGCCAATCTCACTCAAATTACTCAGGGGATCTCAGCAAAAATGTAATTGAGCTGCTCTGATTTAGACACAGCTTGATGTACAAGGGGAAGAAATCCAGGAGAATGGAGGATGACTCCTAAAACTAGCAAGAGGTAAAAAGAAGTGTGGAGATGGCTGAGACAGCATCCTGCTCCCCAGGGTGTTAAATGCCCCACACATGACCTCTACAGAAGGTTTACAAAAGAGAAGCACGGGGGTGTGGGCAGGCAGACTCCTACAGTGACTGAGATGTACATCCAAGGGGAGCATGGGACTTTCAGGAGCTGTCTACACTTCTTGTCAGTCTGTAGGAGGCATTTCAAAACCAGGAACAGAATTCCAGAAAAAGCAGACGGACGGGACACATCTCGTTGAGAATAAGAATTATCCACCATGACTTATGCAAAGGGGTACTCGGAGAAGGTGGTAAGGCTGGGTATGGTCTCCTCCAAACTGCATGTGGCAACGATCTATCACCACCCTACCACCCACACGTGGGGATATAGCTCACTTGTATGGGCTTCAGCTTGGAAGCAGGCTGTGATTCCTATCTTGGAGAATCCCCCACTGTCTGTCCTCATTCAGGCACTGGGGTGCCTCCTTCACCTGCTACTTGTGTGTAACTGAAGCTCAGGAATGGGCCATGGTGCTGGGGGAAGACCATTATCTTCCATATTCCTGAAAAGGCCTTTCCACCAGAAGCTTAGATTCACCTCACTTGCATTCCTTCTGCGTTAAAATTATTTCTAAAACAGTTCTTTAACAATAGTTGAAATGCCCTCCTTCAATATCTGCATGACACAGGACCTTTTCTTTGCCTTTAAATACCTTCACAGAATAATACTTGTCAATTTGTAATCATGATTGCCAATCAAAACTAAAAGGGAAATCTCATCAAATACTCCCGAATTCATTAAACATGATAATATATTTTTTAGTGAGTGGGATTGATTGGTGTTTTTTCAGTTCCCAGGAGTAGATCTTTCTCCTGAGGTGGGACTGGAAGATGTTTTAGCATCAAAATAAATGCTTCTGGACTGCCAGGATGCAGGAGTGAGCTCTAGCAGTTTTCTGCAGAATTGGCCTCAGACACATATAGGCAGGCAGAGGCTCTGCCTCTCTAACTCGAGCTGGGATACCTTCAGAAGAGTTAAAATGATAACAGGGAATGCTGGAACCATGCCTATAATTTATTTAATCTTTCAAAAGGTTTTTGATAAAGTCCCTTATAGGAGGCTACTAAGGAAACTTGGTAACCACAGGATGAGAGGAAAAGCCAAGGCATGGATTAAAACTGAGATAAGATGTGAAAGGAAGGGAAGAAGCAAATGGCCAATTCTCAGCAGACACAAAGGTTAATAGTGGAGAGCCTCAAGGTCACTCGGGGCCCTGAGTGGCTGAATATATTTATTAGCACAAGCACAGAGGGGAACGGAGCAGTGTGGCTGTGGATCTCACTGGGGGCTACTTCAGCAGGTCCTGATGAAGGCAGATGGGAATGAGATGCCGTAGAAGTCCTGTGGATGGGGCAGGCGATGGGTGATGCTGCACCTGGGGATGTGATTGGGGCTGGCATGTGAGCTGGGGCACCCCAGTGGGTTGCACCAGCTTGTAGGGTACGCAGCGGAATTGTGAAAGGCACTGCTCTGGGCATTGCAAGAGGAGCTGTGACAAAGTGATCTGGATCACATCCAACGCAAAGGCACAATGATAAGGTTCAGGTGGTAACAACCCCAAAACAAAGCCCAAAAGCATTCTTTTACATCAGCGGGACTCATTTAAACCAGGTGAAATAGTGCCCTGAAGTCCATCTTCCGAACACCCCATGATACCCCTGAAACAGATGACATTTGTCATTTTTGATATTGAAAACAATGGTGGCATTTCCTTCTCTTTAGCAAGGTAGGACAACAGCCCTCTGATCTCAAATGCTGTGCAAAAGCCAAGTACACAAAATTAAATGTTAATCATCTAAAGGATGAATAGTATCCAAAAGAGAGGTCTGGGAAAAATAACTGATGAGCGTAAAAAGAAATATTGGCTATTGACTCAGAGAATATTATCCATCCTGTGCAAACAGCCCCATGGAGCAAACAGTCTGTGGACACCTGATTAAACAGTCTTTATGATAACTAGTTGAGAATGTATTTTTAATTACTTTTGTAGGAGGGCATGCAGATTTGTGTAAGAAGCCTGTTCTGTTTTTCCGATCGCAACCAGCTTGAAATTCAACTACCTAACTTGAGAAATGACTGCAAAGAAGTATTTGGAAGTTGGGAGAAAGCTTTTGGTCTTATCTGGGAGAGAAAAACAAAGATTGCAAGTTTCAAAGCATCTCCTCATTTTGAAGAATTAGTTGATTGGAGGCTAAAAAGAAACCAGATAGGAAAAGACCAAACTGACACAAAGTTTAGAAATTACTGAAATACATTTCCAAAATTATAAACATGAGGTACTTCCTAATATTTCCATTAATTCAAACATTTTTGTTAATTTTCCATGAATATTCTTTTTCCTTTGAAAAGTAAAATTTAGAAAATTAGTGCAAAGTCCGGTGACAAAACCTTAAGGAGAAAATTGCTTGTATCTCAAATCCATGTAGAGATGAGCTGTGTAAGGAGGAATTAAATCTCAGCAGTAATCTCAGTCAGTGTTTCCTAATTGTGTGCTCTACGTTTGGAACATCCGCAACCTTTTAATGGATTTTCTTAGGTTGATTATACCATTATTTCATCGTGCATATATAAAACTGGCTGTTCAAAGTCAACTGTAAATGAAAATTGCAGTTGTTAAATCACTGGGGTGGCTAACTTGGTGACTGTGAAACAAAACCAGCACCCACTAATTGGCCTTTAAACAGGGATGGCGGGGAAACACTGAGATACATCTCCTGCATCCATCAGGCACCATCCAACAGAAAACCCTGCACCAGGAAAGCAAAAGTCACTTGAAAGACCCTTAAGCTGCCAAGGTCAGCAGACTACATGAGCTGCCATGCTGTGGCCCAGAGGGACAATCTGGGAGGCAGAGCTGTGTGCACACTTTCTCTGCTCTCCCAGGTCACTTGCTGCCTGCAATGTTAATTATCCATTAAGAAAATAAATAAATAAACAAACCCATCTCCCTATCCAAGATGACTCCAGAGAGTACAAGGAAGCTGGGACAGCCCTTCTTCCTGCTCTGCTGGCAGAGGGAAGAAGACATACACTTGACCCAAGTCCACATCACTGCTGAGAGCAATTACACAATAAAATCAAATATGCAAGCAAAATCACCCAAGGGATGAACTTTTCAGCTCTGAAGTTTGCTAGCTTAAGATGAGACATTCTGAGACTTTTCAGCCTTCCTGGATCTTCATCTTTCTCTTTGCTTTTGCCCTATTCTTCATCTTCACCCTCATTAGATTCAGACAGGAAAATAAGATGCTAAGAAAACATCCTCCAGCTCTATTTGCCACCTTGTGGATGTCGCAGTGTTTTGCAGAGATCCCTCCTTGGTGGCAGAGAGCAGGAGAAGGCAGTCTAAGTCTGCCAGGACTCCACAGTTTTGCCACCCATGCACCCCCAGAAGTCCGTACCTCTCACTGGATTGTCATGGGAAGATCATGTCACTTCAGACCCTCGCAGCTGCCTGGGACTCATGGGCTTCCAGGACAGACCACCAAATGAGTTGCCTTGGGATGCCTCTCCTCCCTTGGAGCATCCGTACGTAGTTGTATATTTTTTTTCTGAACCAGAACAATGTCAAAGAATCAAAGTCTGTCATTGAGCAGAGTTATTGTCTCTCACCAAGCAAGTGTTACGTTAAGTGGGAGAACCAGAAACTCAAACCAGAACACCAGTGTTGCAACTGTATTTAGTTATATCTCTGTAACTTATGATGCCAGTTCCCAAGAAACCTAATTAAAGAGCTGAAGGTTTGTGTCCTCAGGGTCCAGTAAGCAGGCCCCCCAGTTTCCCTCAAGCAAGACAGGCAAAGGCAAAGCCATGCAGCTGGGATAAAAGCAGGTAACAGTCCTCTTGACTGACTCTGACAGGATTGTTTTATGGACATCATGTAACCACGGGACTGAAGGGCACCACCAGGGGTTTTTGGGTTGTTCCCTGATTTGGGGACAAAGCAGCTTTAGTGAGAGAAGCTTTAGTATATGCTTCGCTAGCCATCCTTACAGATCTCAGGCAACAGAATATTAACTCTGCATGAAGCTTTTTTATTTATGCCTCACCCAAATCACCCTTGCTGGCCTAGAGAGAAATTTAAAAGGAAGTTAAAAAGTTAAGTTTTTGATTTGTCCTGTTTGCTCCTGTTTGCTGTAGCAGCTCTTCTGTGCAGAGTATGTATCTTAGCTCACTAGTAAGGAAACACCCACCCAGATCAATGATAATAAAGTCTGGCATGTAAGTTGTTCAAGAACCATACTAAGGACTGGTCATACTTTGAGGTCCGATGGATGAGGTGTCACAATGGTACTCCAGGAATGGGAAATGAGCTCTGTAGTGAGATGCAGGTCTTG
Source organism: Clamator glandarius (assembly GCA_033459285.1). NCBI lineage: Eukaryota > Metazoa > Chordata > Aves > Cuculiformes > Cuculidae > Clamator > Clamator glandarius. The sequence goes on along the minus strand of JAUNZM010000460.1, from coordinate 572,485 downwards.
TGTCACACTAAGGCGACTCAGCTGACTATACCTCCTTCAGGCATCAGATTTGATGGCTCCTCTTCAGGTTCATCAGAGCTGATGTGAAGGGGTGAGCATATACAGATTAAGGGAAAACGAATTTCAACTTATCTGCAGGTTTGGAAGGGAATTTGCACCAGTATGTGTTGAAAAGGGTACAAAGTTAAAAAGCAAGATACATACCTCATCTGGTTTTGGTATCACTCGGCAAGGTAGCAGTCTTCTTTAACATATTTATTAATGATGTGGAAGGAGAGGTAAACAGCTTGTTAATTACATTCTCCTGCCTCAGTTGGGAGGCGTTGAGAATGCTAGTGCAGCTTGGGTAATAACAGAAAGAGACACCGGGGATCTTACAAAGACAGGAAGGAAAGAAAATTAAATTCCTCTTGGACTCTGCCAAATTCCAAAATAATTTAGGACTGGGTTTTTAGCAGGAACAGTGAGCCAGTTTGGGAAAAGACCAGTGGCAGGCAAAGAAGAAAGGGGTTTTAGAGCAGCCAAACCTCATCTTAGAAGGGGTGGCACGGGAGACAGCTGAGCATGAGAATGGGTAATGTTCCTCCCACATCTCCCTGCCTGCGTGCTCTGGCTTTGCTGTACTGTCAAAGTGGCAATGACGAACTGATGCTGTCTCAAGGAAGAGTTACAAATATGATCTGAGGCTCTGGGGAGGGGGGAATTGCTTCGTGAGGAAAGATTAGAAGTACTTACTTATGTCAAGCTCAGTTAAATTATGTTCAGGGGAGGTGGGATAACAGCTGACAAATATTTGAAGGGCATAAATCTAGCAGCGATGCTGGGCTATAAATACAAGACAGGAACCCTTGTGGGGTACAGGTGTCACTTTGGGTATACATAACATCTGTCACATCACAGGTCGGGGAAGCAGTAGTGAATGTATGGCTGCTCTTCAGGTCCAGGATTTGAGATACTGAAGTGAAGGGTAGAAGGTGAAATATCCACGTTTATCACTATGACTTACCACTATTAGGCAACAGTACAGCAAGCTGCTGCAAGAGCAGAGAGCAGGAAGGCTCCAGCCTGCTCCTTATCAGAGGATGAACTAGCTGCTTGCAAAGTAATGAGAAGGGTGAAAAGTTTGAGTCCCTTTTGGCTGTTGGGGTATCTGAAGGGAGCCAGGAAAAAGTGAGGTGCCCTGAGCAGTCTCAGAAGGCTGGAACCTCTGATATGTCTATGCCTTATCATCTCTGATGCCCTAAGGAACTGAGATTTTGAAAGTCTATGCCTGACTGCAGCCACAGGCTGAACCAAGAAAACGGCTGCACAAGTGTGGCTGGCGGCTCTCTCCCTGTCAAATATAGGTTTTTCACGTTGGGGTTGAAAATTGTAATCTGGGGACTAAGAAAAGCTCTGACATAGGGTCTAATGTGTGAGGAGAGACCTCTGCAAAACCACAAACATGCTTTGTCAGGGAGAATTATGAACAATGGGGAAACAAGAACACGCTTGTCATTGAGGGACAGGACTACATACCATCAATACCTCTTCACAGCCTCAGCTGGACCTTAGATCTTTCTGCTTTGACAAAGGTGGCTCAGGAAGTTCCTCAGGATTGTCAGCAGTGATGTTGCAGATCTACTTATGGATTCACTGGAAAAAATGCAGTTGGCTGTAGTCCATCAACTAGCACAAGGTGGAAGAGGGCTCTGGTGCTAGGGCTGTAACTATGTGAAAAGGAGCTTCAGTTTATCTCCTTCTGGGAGACACCTAAGAAATAGTATTGAAAATTAAATGTCTAAAACCAAAATCCTGGCTCTAAGCCCTGGGAATAGCTCACTGACAGCTTGAGACTATGCAGCTTGGCTGGTGCAGGTCAGAAGCGAGAGGTCTACTACAGGATCTCTAATGCTGCCTTCCTTACACTCCACTTGTCAGGAACTTCCTCCCACTGCAGAAAAGAATCAGGGGAAGTCACTCATCCAACAGTCTTTTGAAGAAAGGTTAGCTAAAGCACGTGCCTTGCAGAGAATATTCCTGTGCCAGCTCCAGAGAAATGGGTCAGCAAATATGATGACTTTTTCCTGTACTAAAAATTCTAAGTGGCTTCTTTTTTTTCCAATGCATGATACAATGGCTTCCCTTGCACTCTGCAGGATTCTTATGCCCTCCTCATACTGGTTTTTAAACAACTCATCTGCCACTTCAGACAGCACCTGACTGCAGGATCCTCTCAAAAAAGCAAGCTCTCTGTTCACTGATAACTGAGAAGTGTCCTTTCAGATTTAAGTTCATCTTCTGGAGCTTCTACTAAATACAGCATTTAGAGCTTTTATGGTGCTTTTCATTTTCAAAGTGCTTTACAAACATTAATAATACAACACACATGAACTCCACTGCCACAGTAATACCCTAATTCTTTCTCTTATCTCCTCTTTGGCCTCAGAATTTCCAGCCTGACAGAAGCCCAAAAGCTCTGGACTTCTCCAACAAATAAACACTGTTAAAAATAATCTCTGGTCTTTCTCTTCTTCATCTTTTAAAAAGATCTTTCTGCAGCCCTTCGTGTCAATAATCCATTAACCCTGTCAGCTGCAGGGTTATGAGCCACATATGGTAATTGGCTTGAAAAGTACTGCATTTCTGGATTATAGGTCTCTGAATTACACTTGCAGCAGCTTTATAGAGGGACTTCACACATGGACCATATCCTTGTGATCCTGACACTCAGTGTGGGCATGAGAGAACTCCGCTTTAGCAGGAGGCTGCAGCCTAAATGCCAGCAAAGTCTTCTTTGATGACCCTGAGTGGTGTGACTCGTCCTTGCGCATCTTGTACAGAATGGTAAGGATGTGCTCTGTGTTCTGCTGCCTGCTCTGTGAGTGCAATACAGAGTAGGTAGCAGCTCAAGGAGCAGGACTGATTCAGTACAAAGTCAAAGATTATGGAAAAATTAAATTGGAGGTGACTTGCCCAAATGTGCAAGGGTGAAAACTGAAGCAGTTTGGTGGCTCTTTCATGAGCACTCTGAATACTCCAGCAGCATGACTGGGAACTTCCAGGAACAGAGCAGAACAGGGCTCACATTTTCATTCATCTCAAGGTAAACTGTCCTTGAGACAAAGTCACCAGCCATGCAGTTGTGTGTCATGTTGGGTCTGGCTTGCATTCTCTGCAACATCCCTGGCTGTTGCTCCAGATGCTGTATGGCTATGCACTGAATGATTCCAGCTTAAATCTGCAAAACAGACAGAAGAAGATGAGGCAGTGTGGTTTTCAGGCCAGGCATGACAAAGCTAAGGAGTCAGCCTTGGTGTGTCTTTTCTCTGATTACACTGAGTTTATGGCCTTTGTGATTCTTCCAGCAACAGAACCAGGTGATTGCTAAGTGCTTTGAAGAAGATGAAGGTCAAGTAGGAGGTCCATGGCAGGAACATGACTTGATGCCTGCTCACGACTGGTCCAGTGCCCTCACCACAAAGCTCTCCTTTTCTGGGTCTTGCCATGCTTACTGTGGTTAGCAATGATCTTTGCAGATACCTTTACAGCATCTGCCTCTAATACTCTAATGCTCCCTTACACTTCTTTTTTCCTCTTTGCCTGTGCTCAGATTTCACCAGCCTTAAAAAATAATTTCACTTTCTTCCCTTGATTTTGTATTCATATTTAGCAACCTGCATCTCAAATTTATGCTTAATAATTCTCCTCATCAAGCCATCAAGTAATTTTCTTCCCTCAAACTACCTCCTCCCTCACTCTCTCCTCAAATCCTCCTCCTCTTTCTCCGTCTCTCTTTTGTATCTGGCAATATTTCAGACTCCTTCCGTAATTTGCTTGACTGTGTAATTGATCAGAATAACTCAGTTTTACTACAATTTGCTTGAAATCCCTTTGTTAGCAATTAGAACACTTTGTTTAAAGACAAATAAGATTTAATGCAACTCTCTCTCTTCCTTGGCAGCCTCCCAGTCTGGTCTTTCCATGCCTCCTTGCGGCTGTCTGCTCCCTGCTACCCTACTCAACAGCTGGCAACAAATGCTGTGTCTCTTGCCTCCAGGCTTCTGCCCTCTGCCTCTCATTCTGCTGCCTCTAGCAGTGCCTGGTCCACCTTGCTCACTGATTTGCCAAGGTTTATTATATTTGCATGGATCACATGGTATGTCTTCCTTCCCTTTGCTATCTCCTCTCTCTCTAGAGATGTTCAGACTCCCACTGCAGGAGCTAATGGATCAGAACCAGTCATCAGGACATTTAAATGACATTAGAGAGGAAAGGCCTCATGCACAGAGGGCAAAGAATCTTCCTGTTTTAAGAGAGCACACTGGATTACAGAAGGGGTGCAAGAGTGGCTAGATGATGTGCATGTGTCTAGATTTAAAGTCTTACTCATAAATACATACAATAGCAGTCCCTTGAATGTCTCTCATATACTTTTTCTTGAGCGCCATCAGCATCCTCAGCATACTGGAAACCATTCCTGTGTGATAAATCCCAGTGATTAACTGTCATCCCCACTGGGAAATGGCTGTTCAGCTGTCTGGACTACTGCAGCCCTGATGTTACTAAAGTCCAAGGCTTCTCTAGTCCTCCCCTGGCTGACACAGGCAACATGATTGTCCATGGCTGGCTCTAAAGGTGGTAGTCAGCTGCAAACTGTTTACTATCAGGAGGGCTAACAGCTGTTACTGCAGGACCTGTTTTTTTGTCTGAGACTCTTGCTGTGGTCTTAGCTTCACTTATATTCTTATAATAGAGCAGGTTAAATGGATGTGGAGTTGCATATGCAAGGGGTACCAATTGCTGGGTAGCACATGGTGTCTAGGGTAGATAAGACGATGACAAGGAGACAGGGTCTGAGTCCAGACCATCAGCTGTATCTCTTCTGATCTGTTCTCAATGCCCATTCTTTTCTCTAGGCGACTCTGCCTTATCCTCTCACCTTTAAGCAGAGCCCCATCTTCCCAATTCACATTCTGCACCACTGTGTCATGGCAGGTGATAAAGCGTGGCAGATCCCAGCACAGGGGCTGCACCTGGGACGTAAACTTCCCTCCAGGGACATCTCCCCCATCTCATGGATGCTTTCTCAGGCATGGCTGGCCAGCTGAGAGGCAGTCAGGCTACAGGGTGCATCTTACATGTGGTGACCCAGCAGCGCAGGCAAGTATTCAGTGTTGTATTGCTGGTGTTGAGGATCCTGACCAGCCAAGAGGCATCACCTGTGACCTGAAAACTCAAGGGCTGGCAGTGCATCCTTAACCTGTAGCAACACCAGTACCTTTAACCAGGCAGTGGCAAGCCAAGTGATGCCAAGAGTAGAACAAAATTGTCCCTTTCCTCTGGAAAAGCCTCATCAGAAGCATTGTATTCAGTGCCTGCCTTTCTCTGAGAAATTGCATATGCATTTGTCTGGGAGGACACAGATGTGCAGGCTCCAGAACAGTGGTTATTTCTCCCAGGGGATTTTGGATCTCGCAACAGACTTCGAATAGGTTGATGCTTTGTGTGCTGGCAGCAGGGGAGCCAGTGGGAAGGGCTCATCCAGACACTCCTTTCTGCCTGAGTGGGTTGTGGTGTCCGTCAAAGCAACAGAGGAAATCCATGTGGTTAATGCGGAGTGTCATGGAATATCAAAACATGCCACAGGATTTCCGGCCAAAATGTCAAGTAGGGTCTCGTGAAAATATCTGACACTAGAATTGCCCTCTGCCAAAGCTCAGTGGAATTGCACTGCGGCTGGACAGTAAGCGCCTGTTATTTGCAATGGCTCTGTTAGCACTGGGATTTGGGATGCTGAACTCCTTCCAAGAACATTTCATAAACGTGGGTTTAGCTTCTTGCTCTGAGAGTATTTTCTGCAGAGCAGTTTGGATTCTGCAGCCAGCCCTATGCCCTTTGGCACTCCACATTCTGAACAAAGAAAAGCAATGTTTTAAGTATTTCAACATATGCTCAGAAGGTCCTGCACATGACAAAGGCAGGTGACCAGGGACACAGAGTCTTCAGCTTTGTGGGAACTGTGAGTAGCTGATTTAAAAACCCTTAGCAGATTTTGAAATACTCAGTCTAAATCAATATGAGTTTTGGGGTTAAATGCTTAAGAACAGCAAAGTGATATTGAATGGTAGCACACAGAACAGCTTGCTGCAAGGTGACCATCATGGGAATGGCCCGTTTAGATTGGAAATAATCTTCTTTATACAAGTATTTGCAAATGGAAATTTCTGGTCTGAACTGTCACCTGGGCTCACCCAGGACTTGAAAATGGCAGTAAAGGGAAGGAAAGCAAACTATAGGTATGTGTCAGTCTGACACGACAGGCACCAAAACACACCCTGGTACTACAAGCACTGCTGCCCTCAGCCAGATCATCTGTTGGTACCCAGAAGGGACAAGAGCCAGAGGGGGAATCTGGACACCGGGATGGGTCTGGAGCTGCTGCTAGTGGGGGCAGCTGTGCTTCAGAAATGGCAAAGGTGTCTTTGCACCATGTCTGGGTTTAATTCCTAATTCCTACTAGCTGAGCTGATTTTTGAAAGGAATATGTTGCTCTTGTTTATCTATTTTGGATCTTTTTAGAAATAAATGTATCAAAGAAACACAATTAGTGACATAATGCTGAGCAAGAATATAGGTTACTTGTTTCATGGAATTTCTCAGAATTACTTATTTTCCCTCATGTTGCTGCTGCCATCCCTCACCACCACCAGCCACAAACAATATTTTTCTTCCCAAAATGGCTTTCTAAAAAAAATACTTACTGTCAGGATATGAAATCTGGGTATTAAAGGATCAGTTTACTCCTTGGTTGTAAGACATTTAAGTTGAGATACTCAGAAAAGAGTCAGTGGCTTTATCTGTCAGTTCTCTACCATGGCAGGAGCCCACATGTCTCACATCAGACCAGGAGGGACATAGTGACACTTATTGATGCCCTGGGGTTCTTGGACTGGAGACATCTTGGCATTGCTGGCTGAGACCCTGGAACAACTTGCTTGCAATGTTCTTCCTCTCAGACAGCAGTAATGCTGTATGCAGGGTGAAATTACTTTCTGTGTTTGAGTATCTTCAGTTTTTCATGGTAAAATCCATCCTTGGAAAGCAAGCAAGTTGCAGATGTTGGTGGGGACTGACTGGCGACAGGTGTTGAAAGGTAAATGTTTCTGAGTCATCTCAGCCTCTGAGTTTTCTAGGGTGGATTTCTCTGGGAGTCCAGGAGCAAAGCTAAAGAGATTTAGCCCCAACCCATACTGAATTTTGTTAGTTTGACATTCATATTTCTTTGTACCAGTGGAGGTGAAAACCAAACGGTACCTCCTCCCCACAATCTGATGAAGTAAAATGTTTGGGTAAAGTCAGAATGGACATCATAGTCTATAGTTGGGGATGGTGAATCACAAGCCCAGTTGTCAGTGGTCTAAGATAATTATGCAGCTGTTTCTTGAGAAGAATTCTGCTTGTCTTCAGTCAGAGTGCAGGGTATCTTCTCTGGTGAATGTAAATGTCTCAGTTTATACCAGATTTCTACAGTCAGACCCTTGCATCCCTTCAGACTCATCTTGCTGGGTGGAAACCCACTTGGCCTCTGTCATCTACTTTGTCTATAGCTCCGCCAGGCTGCAATGTAACTGGAACATAGAAAAATTGCCTCAATTATTGTATTATTATCTTCCCTACAGATCCTTGAGACCTCATAGCATGAAACTTGCCCCCTATGTTACGTTTCCCCTGCAGAGCTCCTGGCTGGTGTGAGTTGGCCAAAGGAGCCAAGACAGCAAGAGTCAAACAGGCAGAGCAAACCATTTATGCTGTAAATATGAATTCTTGGAAAACATGCAGATGATATTCAAATTCACCCCCTCCTTTGCAACATGAATAATCATCACTTGCTCTCTTCTTGCTTGCCTCTGCTCCTCAGTGGGGTCCAGAGCACAGTTATAAAATGTTTCTGTCCTTGATCCCATCCTGATGGTTCCCAATGCAACATCACATTCCTTCTGCCCACTGCGTGAGTTCCTCTGGCTCAAGGGGCAGGAATCCAGAAGGCTGATGCATGCCTGTGTTTATTTTTTACACACTTGTGCTGTTTTATGGTGTTTTTTGTGGTCGAAGGGTCAACCGGGAGCAGATATAATTTGTCTGCCTTGGGAAAAGCAATGTATCCATTAGCTGTCTCGGCTGTGGTTGGAAATGCTTTGCTCCTCCCTCCTCCTTGCTGGAGAGGCAGAGCATCTTCAAACAGCCCTGGGGACAGTAGAGTGCTTATTGCATCTCAGTTGTGTCTGCCAGAATCAGACAGCACCTCTGGGATATGCCATCAGAGCAGTTCTTGGTGGGTCAGCATCAGCCACAAGCCTGGGAACCCCAGGCTTGGAAATTGGCAGGAAAGACAGCGCTGTCCTAATAGGGAAGGTTTCTGTCCAGAGAGTATTGTGCTCTGTTTTCTATGGATTGAGCTGAGATAGGCTCTCATATTTCCCCTGCTTATCCTCTGGAAATAGAGCTAGCAATGGCCATGCTACATCTCTGAATGCTTCACTCATCTGCTCTTTCTGCTACGTCCAGTTTTGCTGATCGTGCCTTGTAATGTGCTGGGCACAGATAACCAGAGGACTCCCTGAACCCCTTTTTGCTTTTTGCGAATGGAAACCTTACTCAGCATTGCCTTTCCAGACAGTTCTTTCAAAGAATTTCATCATCTCCCTCTCTTTTGCCAGCATGACTGGTACCAGTCACCATATATGTGCATGGAAACAGCACAGGGACCGTGGCCTAGAGGACACACCAGGATTTGATCAACTGGGTTCAGCACCCAAAAAGGTAACTGTGAAGGAAACACTTGTCCCATCAATATTCACACAGTTCCTGTGTCATGTTTTGCAAACTGCAGAGCACTCTGAGGGGCACCTCCCAACTCCCCGAGAAGTCTGAATCCTGCTCCAGGACTTGTCTTTGGTATCTCAGGCCCTGAGGATCAGTGTCTACTTTTGCCTGGCAGCCAGAGGGCAAAACAAAAGAAGAGCCAAAGTCCCTCTGCAACCTCAGCACAGGGCAGAGGAGATCCACTTCTGAGCTAGGTCCTGAAGTGAAATTACTCTAGACCAGCTGCTCCTGGCCAAGGATGTCTTTCTGATCTGCTGCTTACACATTGTACCACGTCCCCACTCCCCTGCTTTAAAGACTGCTCAGCTGATCACCAGGCAGAAGAGCTGATAAGCTGGGAAACTAGAGGATGAGGGGAGGAGCTGCAAGAAGTCAGAGAAGAGATAAAAGATGAATTCTCCCCATGACATGACAGTTCTTTCTCTGTGACTACAAACAACATGCTGACAGCTGCTTTACCATCATCACCCTTCTCCATCCATCAGAGTGAATTTTTCTGTCAGTGGATGGCTCCCATTTGACAATCCAGGACAGCGAAATCCTCTGTCTTGCCTTGTAGACTACAGGGGTGGACAATCTTGTACTGGATTCTTTCAGCCGTGCCTAGGAAGGAGGAAACAGGCATGCGAGGGCTGTGGATCAGAGTCCAGGCTGTGTTGAACAGTGAAAGATGCGCAGGGCCCACTGCAAGATGGTTTTGGGGATTCTTTTGGTAAAGTAATCTTGTCTCCTGTGAGAGTAAAACTAACGCTAACTGAGCTCTTTCACAGGTCTGAGGACATTTTCTAGTGTGCACACTCATGTACGACAGCTGAGGTGACAGGGGTGCTGATGCTTTAAAGAAGCACTAGTGAGACTCACCATGGGCCTTGGGAACCAGAGGATCACCACGGGAACATGAGACATCTTCCCAAAACTGAAGTGTTTAACTGCTCTCAGATTGCTAGCACACCTTGCTGCCCAGCAAGGCAGAAATTTCACTATGTGCCTCTTAGCACTGCAAAGAAGATGTCTGAGCAGCCACATGTGCCTCTATCAACAGTGTCACTCATGGAGGTGATGGATGTGACACTGAACACCTTGAGTGTACTTCTGATTCAAGAAATTTAGGGGTTTCCATGTATCACAGAGAGGAAATGATCCTCCAGTAATTAGTCAAGGTAGTGATTAATGCATTTTTACTTCAGTTGAGTTTTAGCCGCATTGTTTCTCACTCGCAGCTGGAGGGAAGGCAGATAATAAATCCTGAGTGGCAGGGAAGTGAGCACAGGGAGAAGTTGTTCATTGTCCTTTCCAACTCAAGTACGGGGGCAATGAGTGAAATTAGCAGGTGGCAGTTTCAGAACAAGGACCTAATGCAGTTGTAGACTCCTTGTTGTGGGATGTCATGGGTGGTAAAGGCTTTAATGGTTTCAAAAAAGCTGCTAGGGCAGATAAAGCCCCAAGACACAAGCCCCAGGCCCCGTTGGCAGAAAGTCCCAAGACACAGGTAACAAGGCAGGGATAAATATTAATTAGATATGCTGGCCCATGCTCCTGCTCCTCTCCTGGCATCTGCTAATGGCTACCTTTGGATGCTGAGCTAACGGGACCGTTGGGGTGATCAAACAAAGCTGCTTTCATGCAGAGGTTGATTGCAAGCTTGGTTAAATGCCAAGTGTCCTGTTGTCTTCTCCTTAACCTGAGCTGTGCAGGCAGCTCACGCAGCTCCAGCTCTGACACTGCTGTTGAGCAGCTCCCACCTGCCTGTTTCCCTTGGTGTCTCTGTGTGATCATCTGCTATAGCACAGGCTGCAGCAAAGACAATCTTGTTTGTTAAATGAAACAAGTCCAAGAAGATTTGTCATTTGCATCACTGAAACTAAACAAACCCCTTTATTTAAGAAAATAATAAAATAAAATGGAATCATTACTAGCACTGTTTCTTCAATAGTGATAAACACCCAGACAGAGCTTTGCTAAATAATCTTGCAGCCTCCCTTCTGCAGCAGGCGATAAAGCAGGAATAACAAACTACCTGGAACTGGCTACAGACCAGCCACCACTCTGTCAACACAGATAGGAGTTAATTATTTCCTATCGGCCAGCTAGGTCTGAGAAATAAGGGGCAATGATTTCAAGGCTCTTCTTGTTAAGCAACAGTGACAAAAAAGGGAGGCTATTAGGATTATTGTCTGCCTCTTTCATGAAGTGTAACAAGGATGGTTAGAGCAGCGTAATTAAGGAAGAAGGGATTTCATCTCCAACATCTCAGTTCATAAAGTAAGAGAGATGTCTATGAGGGATCCTTGAAAATACTAAGAATAACGTAGTTTATCACAGGAAGGATATTTGAATAACAAAGATTTCAGTCCCTTAGTGAAGTGCAATGATAAGAGTTGTATAGTGGTAAGAGAAATGCATGCTCAGGCCTCAAGTTGAGCATACTCTGCAGGGAATTATTCCACCATGGGGCTGCCACCACCACCTTTTCCCTTCCTGTCTTTCCCATCACATGCTGCCTTGTCCCTCTAGCGTTAGTGGTCTTTTTAGGACTCCTGAAAGACTTCTCTTCTGCTTGGGTGTCTTTAGACCTCATAGGATTTCCCATGAGGAGATGGTGCAGAAAATACATTGGGATTTGGCTTCGGGCAGCTGTGCCCTGAACCAAATATGGGGCACGTGGACCAGAGCCCTCCTTTTCCTACAGTGGCACTCCAGTACTGAAGGTGAATTAGTCTATTTTCCCTTGCACCTATTACACAGTCCTGAGGCAGAATATCTTCTCAGTACTCCCTTCACTGTGATAACCAAAGCAGACCAGTATGCTCTGGTATAATATTGATGCAGGGTTGCATACAGGGATCCTAAAACACTTTTCCTACATAAATGTCTTCCACACCAGGAATTCCTCTATCTACAGCAAGATTTTTCTCCCTATTTCAGTCGTGGCTCCATTAGCAGTGTGATTATTACCAGTTAAAGCTATGCGGCTATAAGATTTGATTTACAGATTTGGAGTTATTCTTCTTCACACATGGCAATAGTTATACAGGCACAAGGTACCTTTATCCTGAGATAACCGAGTCCATGCAAAGGCAGGTTGCACCATTTTTAACAATACCAGCACTGTTAGAGAGCCAGCTATCACTTGGTGAACGCAGACAAACCCCATGTTAGAAACTCCTTTAAGGACTGCTGTTTTTTATAAAAGAAGTGCTCTGTTCTTCTCTAAAACTAATGAAATACGATACAGGAAATCAACATGGCATCAGATATTTATTAGAAATGTAACCTAAACCTGAGAAACATGTCTATGCAATAAAAATACAGATTTGCAAAGACAACAGAACATGACCAAATGCATCATAAGAAATAAATCAGAGGCTACCTTCAGCTTATATTCTGAAAGATGACTGTTCTTGATTAGTTTTAATCATAAATTCCTCAAAATAAGACCTCATTCATACCAAGAACAAGCTGCCAAGGGTTATATTGCATTAACATTCCAGGGGTTTCTTCAGATAGGATGGGCTGGGTTTCTAGGCTGAGCATTAATTGCCAGATTCATTACAGGATGTCTGGACAGGTCGCAGTGAGGGGTTACGCTGCCTAAGCCATCACCTGCCCCTTCTGGACATGTAATCCAAGACACTCCAAATACAGGAGACCTCAGCTTTTGTCCTAGTGACAGTGGTGTTGCAAAAAGAAATATAGACATGTCCAGCTAATTATTTATAGCTCAGTTCACAAAGGTCCTTGTGTCAGACGTGGATTTATGCAAAGGCACATATATACATACTCGTAGGCATGTTACATCTGCCCTGGGACTGTGCCAATCCCACATTACCTATTAAGCAGCCACGGATGGTGTTTATCATCTAAGATGGCAAAGCTTTATAATTTCCCACTACTATCACTGTTTTATGGCTTCATTTGTGTGATTCTATGTGATCTGCACTCTGTGCGTGGGTCTCTGAATGCTGGGACATCCTTGTCCAGGGGTTTTTGCAGGCATACCACAGACTGGGATCATCCTGAGAGGCTTCTTTGCTCCCCCTGGTAAACTGGGATAACCAAATCCCATCCAATGGCTCTGTTTGCTCTTTGTTAATGAGAGGCTGTGCCTGTCGGTTGTCTCCTGCCCTGTGCAGGGACAGGCCACACTTGTGGTTGGCATGGGCTGCTGTGGGACATACACATGAACAGGCTGGTCACAGCAGCTATTGCAAATCCAGGGACCAGTGTCTTTTGGGTTGAGCAAGGGTCATAGGACCAAGTTTAATTGCTGATGTCCAGTTGGACTCACTGTCTTTCCACAGACGTGTTCTTTGTGGGTTAATACCCTGCTGAAGAAGGTGACTGTGGATCTACACATTAGGAGATGATGGATGTCCCTTTGCAGGCCAGGGGAAACCTATGTGACTCAAATGAATTGTCAGTCTTAGTCAAAGAGAACATCACTGGGGCTTAGCAGCCATCTCGAAGTGCTGAAACCTCGCTTCATTTCTCCACTCTGTCCCCACTAACAGCCTCACAACCATATGTGAACCTGTGCCAACCTTCTCACTGATTCAGTTTACTTCCCAGAGCAGATAAATGCCATCCCATGGGCGAAGGAGCTCACACAGCAGCCAATCCCTGCACAGCTGCTGTTCCAGCTCATTAGGGCACTGCTGGAGCCAAGGCTGTGCAAGCATGGGCAGGGTGACCAAGCAGCCTGTGACCAGGCAGCCTGCGACCAAGACTGTGCAAATTCTGCCTTGAAAGGGCTGGAGTGCTGATAGAGCATTTATCATCAGCCTGGCTGCATGTCTGCTGCCATTCTTGAACAGGCTCTCCTGAGCCCATGGGGGTAGAGGCAGGTAGGTGCTCCCATGAAGAGCCACATCACCTCAGAAGCCCTGTTCACCTGATGCTCTGTGACCTCCAGGAGTAATGAAGAATGAGGGCAGCTCCTGATCTGGGAACACTATGTTCTGAGATTAGAGGAACCCATTCTTTGAACAGTTCCACTGTTAAAATAATGCCCTGAGAAGACTCTGGCCATGATGGTAAAGTACGGAACTACTATCTAAACCATGTCCTGAGCTGGATACAGTAGGGGAAATGTAGCACTCTTCTCTGGGCTCCCATATGCAACTTTCAATGCTCCCAAGGCCACACCAAGGCTAGATACCCATGCAGGCATGTCTTCAAGAGGGTTTAAGATATCCAGTCACAGCAGCTTCAGCAGCAAAAACGTTCAGGGCACTTGCCCTCCCACTCCTCTTTGGCATTTGCAACACCCCCAGCAATCATTATTTTAAACTCCCATTAGAAACCAGCTCCAATCAATGATGCTCCTGGGCTGTTTGCTGTTGCAGTGTAAATGCCTTCAGCATACCAGGCTGCAGTGGTGTTCCCAGTGCTGTGGTTTCTCTTCGAAGCACCTCAGGTTTTTCATCCTGGGTATGAATATCTGTAAAAACCAACATGAAGTCTCTCATTCTCCAGCAGGTTAAGGGTCTCTTGAGCACTCTATCCTCTATAATCTGTGCTCCACAGCAGCTGCTCCTTATCTGTCTCAGTTATTTGTACTTGACTTGTGGACTGATTGGTCCAGCTGGGAGTGCTCAGATATGCACCTGTAAGCTTAGCTTGCTAGGTTGTTGGGGTTTTTTTTGTGAATAATGTATCTATTTATTTATTTATTCATTAAAAACTGGCAAGCTCAAAAGCACCCAGCTATAACACAAACCTGTGTTGTGGCTCTTGTTTATACATACAAGACTTGATAGTTTGTATGACTCTCAGGCTACACAGATGAGACAAAGCATGGAGGAGAACAGCAGAGAGAGAAATAGCCTTCCAGCAAGAACATATCAAGAGAGTGAAGTCCCAGACATTCCCCTCAGCCATAAGATAACACTCCTTCTAACCCATCCCATGAAGTGGTCTGCCCTGTGATACTCTGCTAGCAGAGCAATAGAGACAGTGTCATCTTGGGCATAGGATTGCAGCTCACAGAGGGAAATGCTTCAGCTCCCTTCTGCAAGCTCCTCCAGGGTCAATCCCAAGCGATGAAAGTGGTGGCTGTAAATGTGCCTCAATAAAGGGAGGAGCAGTTGTGGTCACTCTCACCAGAGCTGCACCCACTCACCCTCACTAGCAAGATATGGCCAAGTATATTTGGTCTTTGGGTCTTAACTCCCTGCGTTTCTGCCTTTGTCTTGCATGTAAGTTACCTTTGATCAACCTGAATGCATCTGAAAGGTCTTACCCTTTCTTAGCTCGTTACTGTTTAACAGCAGGAGACACGCACACACTTCTGTTGCTGTTGGTAGCCACACAGATCCATCTCCTGATGGCTTCTCTCTTCCCCAGGAGCCCAGCCCACCTTCTTGCAAAGTTGCACAGAAACTTGCAAACAGCTTCCTTCTCCAAACAAGCTTGATTTTTTCTTCCAGAAGTTTTATTTAGGCTTGTTCCTTCATGTCGCAAACCAGTTATTTGTATGTCAGCGTGATACCGCTTTCTTGAACCATGATGTCTGTTTTGTACCTGTATTGAAAGATTGGCACCATAGCAGCATTTGTTTGAACTTGCCTACAGGCAGCCTATAACGCTGGAAGACGGTAAGGCTACAGTCTGGGACTGTTGGCTTTGATTTGGCTCTGAATTGCTGGCTTATCTCCAAAAGCTTAATCGTCTTCCTGCAAAGGTACCAAAGCAAGCAGAAGGGAAAAGGAACAGAGAACCTATTTACTAGTGGGTCTCTGATCTGTGCAGGGAATGAATGTCTGCAAAACAAGAGCTGGCAGAGAGGCCAGCCTTAGGCAGTGCTGACCTCAAACAAGATTTCGGGTGGGACCAGAATAATGATGATTTTGTTACAAAGCAAGCTCTACATGCAGAGTGCAGCACTGCTCCTCAAATTACATGGCTGCAGAAGGAATTTCCCATAGGATAACACTGGTTGGAGGTCAGCTTTCACCACAACCAAATCAACACATCCAGAGCAGCAGAAGTTTGTAGCCTATACTCAGCAATTGCTTTTGAGGCTTTGACTGGAAGTTCTCCTTTCACAAGGTCATTCCAGGTCTCTGATGTCTCTCTGGAAGAGGGATCCACTCTGTCACATGCACTATGAGAAATAAGTTTTGGCACAGAGCTGCTGCAGAAAAGCTACTACACAATGGGCAACAGTAGAATGTCCCAGGAGCATGGGTGAAATCAACTGTGGCGTAGGGCAGATACTACGCATGGCTTACTGCCATACAAAGAAACCTTCTAGTGCCTGAGAAGGGAGGTGGGATCTTCTGAGACCACTCAGTCCATGATTTTGACTAAAATGTGTAATGCTGGAGGTGTTCCTGATGTCTCTGCTCAGGAATATGCAGCTGCCAGGTCACCCTAGTTGATTGCACACATGGGTGAAAGCCAATGAAAGGTAAAGTGCAATAGCAGCAGCTTTGGTCACTGTGCATTGAGTAACTTGCTCAAGGAGAAGAGCTCTTGCAGCTGTCTGAACCCTTAGAGGATTAGTGTGTGTTGGCATGTTCATCCAAACCCAGAGCAGGGAACTTTACTCTTGTTTTAGTATTCTCTCTTTCAAACAAAGCTCATCTTCAACCCCAGAGCAGTAACTAATAGCACAGCTGATTATCGTCTGGGTCTGCCTGTCAGACCTAGCTGGCATTGAAGTGCACGGGACATTTTGCAAAGGAGATGTGTCTGCCAAATAGCAGCCTTTCCAGAACAGTTATTCTTTGGTTATTTTTCATAAAGATCCTCATATCTTGTGACATCATGTTAGAAAGTGGGAGTTAAAGTGCTGCTCAGCTTTTCTTCCTTTCAGCAAACACTGCTTGTTCCTTGTTGGATTTCTCCTATCTTGTCAGGTTTATTTCTCATAGATGTTTGTGATTGACTTTAGTACCTGTGAAAGAAGCCAGAGTGACAGCCAGCCCTGGGCAATCAGTCTCTTGCTCTGCAGAAGATACAGCAGCAAAGACAAACTCTTTTCCCCCCAGAGTCTGTCACACGTGGACCTGGGTGCTCCCTCTTGAAGCAAAAGTACAAATTCCCAGAGCTTGAATGGAAATGCAAAGAGCAAACCTGTAAAACCGCCCAACAAAACGGATACTATAGTCAAAGAATAAAGAAAAGTTCTCTGAGACCAAGGGAGCAGGTCAGCTTACACCACCAGCTCTGCATCCCATCTCCAGCCAGGCTGCATTAATGACTAATCCTCAAAAAGCCCCAGGTAGAGGTCGATAAGCAAATGTTATTCTCCGGGAGTGTGGAGGTGAAATTGAGCCTTTGTGACTCATTCAGCCCTCAGCCTTGCTGCTGAGCCGGCAGGTTGTGTAGATTTCTGTGATGGAAATGCTTTGGCAGTGCAATACAAGCAGGGGTTTCTGAAGTGAAGCACTTAAATGCAGGCTTTGGTCCCCGGGTAAATGGTCTGATTGGAAGCCAAAGGGAGCTATGGTGGCAAATTGCTATTCGGCTCTGCCTTGCGCAGGCTGGATGTTGCGCAGCTAATGAAGCAGGACTCTCACTGGCAAAGATGAACTCTGACTTTGTGGCAATTGTACCCTCCACAGTGCACCCCTGGGGCAGCCTGACCCCATCCATTGGACTGTCCCCTCCCAGCATGGCCAGGAGAGGCCGTGACACTGATACCCAGCAGGGGTGTGGGGCTGTGTGTGCAGTCCCTCTCCCGACACAGCTGGATCTGTGGGGCCGTTAGAGATGGTATTGTGCAGCCAAAATAAATGGTGTTCATGTCAATACAGAAAACTTTCCAGCTGAGCTAGGGAATCCCAGGAGGGAATCAAATTGCTCAGTGATGTTAGAGCTTTGGCTATCTCCATCCCGTTCGACCTCTCACATTGGATGCGCACACGGGCAGAGTTCAATTTGTCCCATGCATCACTCACCTGGGAATTTCCTGAGTCTTCAACTGCAACTTTTTATCTGAATGACACGTTATGATTTTTTAAAAGCTGTTAAAGCTGCAGGAAAGACATTACTGGATCAGGCTACCAGCTGCAGGGTCTAAATCCATGTAGGCATTTTACTGGGCTCACATACAAGGTGCCATTTGGACAAGTTGGACGTGTTGCTGGGGCTCCCTCTGCCTTGAACTGTGAGGTTTACATGTGGCAGTTGTGTGTGAAGGTCTTGCTGGGATGGCTAGTAAGCACAGGGAGGTGGAAAATAGCTTTGTGTACATCGTGATGGTGTCTGTGAATGAGTAATATCTTCTGCACAGGGACTATGCTTGCCGAGCCAGGAGAAGCAGGGATGTTTTGTGCATCCATCAGACACATGATTGCAGTGCATGTGTGTTTGCTTGTATGTAAAGGTATGTCTGTGATGTTCTCATATAAGTTTTCAGTGTGTTCATTGTATGTCCACAGTGTTTTGAACATACTTATACAGGTTATGAGAGTGTGTGGTTTTGTGCAGCTACACTCTACCTGCAAATATACTAACTCTGCTGATGAATGCAACTTGTCTGTGTTCACAGTCAGTACAGGTAAGAGTGTGTGTATGTGTGTGTGTGTGTGTGTGTGTCTGTGCTTCTGAGGTGTAGAAGCACCCTGTCTGTGTGTGCCTGCTGCCCAGCTATATTAGTGTGTAATGCTCTGTTTGTGCACTTAAATAAATTGATCCTTTCCCTGCAATGCCTGTGTTTCCCTGTGGGCAGTTCATGCCTCCTCCCACCTTCCTTTCATTTCCAGACACTGCTGTTCCATGCCTGAGTGGAAAACACTGAATAAATGGTGTAAGTGCCCAGCAGTTTACTGGCCTATCAGTCACTAAGGGAGACGTGCATGCCTTTTTTGTGTATTTGTCAGCTACAGAAACAGCAACAGCCTGCTGTGCAGGATGCAACCAGCAGCCGCTGAGACTCAGCTGGAGGCCCAGCAACAAATCAGGGATCAGCACCAAGCACTCCCCTTGTCTTATCTCCAAAAGTGCTTCACAAAGATTTCTGTCCCTACTGTGTGCAATGGAGGAAGATGATTCAGGCAGGCATGTGCCAAGGACGTCCCGGCTTTGGATTAATTGGTCATCTTCCATAATGAATTACAGACCTGGTTCTGCTTGCACTTGTTACTGATGTAATTCCTACCACGGGCTGATGGTGCCTTGTGCAAGACTGGAACCAGGTGGCTGAAAGCAGTCAAGATCCTGGAGCTTGCAGGATTTATTGGCAATGAGTTAACACATGGTGTGATCTGTGCCCACAACTGGTTCTCAGGCCAGGGCAGCCTGGGCACTTCCCAGTGGAAGGCATCAATCCCATTGCTGTGGTAAAGTCATCCAAGGGAGATGGTTGCCAGTAATAACATCACCTCCTGGACAAAGGCATTTCTTTTAGGAAGGCACCCTGTAGCAGTCCATTGCAGAAGTCATATGCCAAGAGGAGCTAGAATTAGGAGAGAACAAATGTTCATTCCCTGCAGCAAGGCAGCATTCTCTCAATCCTAAGTAGGTACATTTTAGCCTCTTTGTAGATGCCTCAAGAAAAGAAGACTTCATATCTTCCCCAGGCAACTTGTCCTAGCACTTCATTATTCTTAGTGTTAGAGGTTTCCTAACATCTAATCTGAACATCCTTTCTAGACCAGGACTTCTTGTCCCATCCCCAGCGTCCATGGAGAATTCCTTTCTGATTTGAAACAGCTTTTTAAACATTTTAAAATCTATGCTCATGTCTTGGACTTCTCTTTTCAAGACTAAAAAGCCCCAGTGCCTTTGATCTTTTCTTCCATTGTTTTCACTGCTTTCCTCTGGATGGCTGCCAAAAGGTCCATCTGTCTCCAAAAACACTGCACACACCTTGGACACAATTTTTCCTGTATCTGGAAGTCCAGGTTTCTGGACTGTTGCATGTGTTTCAAATTCAGGTCACATTCACAGCATTTGAGGTTTGCAGAAATGATTGGTAGCATTGAGTAGAGAAATGTCCTGCGAGAAATCATGAATCTGTGGCACCTGGGTGCTTTTTACCTCCTGCTACAAGATGAGAGCTCAACAGATGGGAACTGTTCATGAGGTGCACTGCTGAGTCCCAAGCATGTGGACATGCTCTGAGTGTCGCAGAATTTAATTCCCTGTTCACTGTCACGGTTGGGGCAACTTCAGGGTAGTCAGCATCTTTTCTGGCATGTCCCCAGCTCCTCCAGCAGACAGAGAGACATTGCCCCATCCCCACTTACCTGCACAGTGGTGCTGCCAATGTCTTCAGGATGCTTTGGGACTGAATGCCAAGCTGACAGTCATGAAACAGAGATGAGGGTGAAAACCCATTATCCAGTTGATATTCTGAAATGTTTTAATTGCCTGCTCCTACAAAGGGATCTGAGATCCTGTGATGAGAAATTAGGGATATGATTTTAGAGGGATGTTGATTCACTCTTTCTTCTAAGACTCATTTTCACACCGCATACTCAGCATGAGAATCCAGAAGCCACAAAATCCTTTTTAAATCCAAAGAATTATTGACTGTACTATTTTCTTTTGAACTATGAAGCCCCTGGTCTACAAACTCCACTGAGACTGGAAAAGCAATGGTAATGGCATAGCTTCATGCCTTCATGGTGCATTGCTTTGCCTGATACCCACACGATGCATCTTGAGAAGTGAGAAGTCAATGAGAAGTGGGGTGACCTTGCTAGACCATCCCTAGGAGCTCCTGCCCATCCACTAGCAGGTGTTTCTATGAGATGTTGTTTTCATTGGGAGGAAACCAACTCTACTGGCAATTGCAGAGCCAGTAATTTTGCCCTTTATCTGTAAGCTGTTGCCCTGTTTATTTGTTTTATCTTTTTTCTTTTCTTCACTTTCTTTGGGGTTTTTTTTGGTTTTTTGTTTGTTTGGGGTTTTTTTGTCCCACTCATTCATGGATATTTTAAAGAAAATGAGAGAGGGTAAGAAGGTGAATGAATGAAAATCCATTAAATCTAAATGGTAGCTTAAACGTTTATGCCATGTCTAACTGCCTGAGCCTGCCGTTACTTTCCTCTGCATCCTGCTGTACCTGCAATTCAAGAAAATTGCCTCCTAAATTGCCATCTTTAGTTTGAGATCCACGTACAACGTGGCTGTAAGCAGTGGATGGAAATGAAATGGACTAAAAATTTAATCCAGCCTAGATTTCCTTGCATTTTTCAATAGTCTTTTCTGTCAAACTGTGAGTCTGACTTATTAAAGGTCATGTATATTATAGAATGAGGCAGGGAGAATTACAGAAAGAGACATCCTTAGAGGTACAACTAAATAAATAATAAAAAAAAGGTCTTTGCTTGCATTTACACGTTTGCCTCTGTATACAGGCAGAGATATGTACAAAGATGTGTTCGTTACAGTGATATGTACATGCAGCAACTTTTGGCAGAAAACTTCAACATTCACACTAAGATTTGCCCTTAGAACAGGCTAAAATCCCTCTGCTTCACACTTTAGTGATCGGATTTCATCTCCTAATTTGACGTAACGGCCTCCAGAGATTAACGGAAAATTCCATGTAGGATTTTTTTTAATTTTCCAAGTTAAGTACTCTTCCATCCCCCCTTTCCCTAAGGAGGCTGTTAAAAAATACCCTTTTTAGAATTATGGTCCTAGTTATTCCTCCTTTGCTAGGAATTTTCTAGCTAAACCAGCACTGTCCTAGTTTCCAGTAAATTCACAACTTCACACACAGATGCACACACTAATGTCTCGGCTGTTAAACTGGTCTTCAGATCATCTGCACTGAGTTCTCCAGTTCCCAAAGGGCAACCTCTTGCCTCTAACTCTGTTTCTATTTCTTTCTTCCCTTTCCCCCTTCCCTCAGCCTCCTTTCAGTAATCACTTATTTTTAGGACCATTAATTTGAAGGTTCCAAAACTCAAAGGCATAAAAAATAAATGAAAAAAGAGAAAACTTCTCATTGCTTTGGAAAGTGGTGGTGAGCCTGGGGACATATGAAGAATGGGGATGAAACAGAAGGAAGGAGAAAATTTGTAGAAGAATGGTTCTGCAGAGAATCCTTAACTGCCAATACATCACCAGTGCCTCAGGATGTCCCTGGTTCACAAATTGCTGATGACTGGAACAGCAGGATTGCCTTATTCCTCTGATCTTGCCTAGTTATCTGCTGTTGGCCATCTTTAGGAGTGGCACACAAGGTCTTTGGTCTGATCCAGAAGTGCTGAGAGCTGAACGCAGAGTGGAGCCCTGTAGGGATGCTTCTGCTTGGAGTCATGACATCTACGTGTGGGCTCCTAGCTGCAGAGAACATACTAGGGCCATGCTTGATCTCAGTATGAGCTTAGGGAGACACCTCTGGATTCACTGTCTCCTGGAATCCAGATCACATGCCCTCTCTGAGGGCAGCAAGGATAGTGGGTCTCCTGGGACTAAGCAGGATGCATTGCCATTTTGAGACAGTCTGCAGAGCTGATTGAGAATCTGGTGTGCCAGCCTCCAATCTCTTACATCAACAGCAATCACTCCATCGACATGGCATGCATTGCTGAATGATCCTGCCCACTGCCTTGTCCCACCTCTGCTTGCCACCTCTTTGTGTCCCCACTGGAAGGATGGGCACAATAAATATTCATAGTGCACTTATGGGTCTATTAAAAGCTACACTTTTTTTTCCTCCAAGGTAGGTTCATCTATTGTGATTATGCTAAGGGCCTACCAAATCACTCTCTCTAAATATGCCATCGCTCTAGTGATAAATGTAGCTGCTGGAGTGGGTCCTTTCTGGCGTTAATCGAACACTTTAATGAAGTCAGTGTGCTGTTCATATGCATTAAAATGCTCTGTCCCAGCCTAAAGAGTTGCGTAGCTCTCTGGCTCTTGTGCCTCTGCACCAGAGGTAAATAAAGCACTTAAAGCCTGTATTGGGGAGGGTGAATATCTATTGATAGCTGCTCATCCTTTTATGCACTCTGCTGCCTTTTTTTTTTTTGAAGTATGAATGGTCTTTAGTGCCTCCTCGCCCAGAATTACACAGGAAAGTTGAGTGGAGGGGCTCTGACGGCTGCTTTCTTTCATTCCTGCTGTATATGACAAACTGGTGGACTTACTCCAGACTTCCAGATCCTTTTACAAACCAGTGTTCCCAGTAACAAAAGAACACTGGCCAGAGTAAGGGAGCTGGGAGGGACCTTTCAGGGCCAGCAGAGGGGCATGGTGTACCAGTGAGAATGTGACACCATACACACTCAGGTTCTTAACTTGCACATTCACATGGATGTTTGGGAGCTTGTAGCATGACAAGGGTGGTGGGGTTGCAAGGATGCAGGCAGAAAAAAGTCTTTCACTGGGGTATCCTAATGTGACTGGGATGATGCTTGATCACAAAGCCTTTAAAATCGCTGGTGTGGTTACTGGTATAGTCAGTAGCTTGGATATGTGAATAAAGAAGCCAGCAACAAGGGAAATTAGGTGAATTTTGGGTAGTTCACAAAGTGAGCTGTCCAGGCAGGCAATAAACCGCAGGCAATATAAGAGCTCCCACTTCAGCACCTAAGTCTCTTAGGTACAGAGGAACCGTGTATCCAGGCTGCTGTGGAAATCCAGACAGCTATTTCTCCCACCCTGATTTAGACACTGACATTCGGTCAGCTGAATTGCTCTCCCTGGTTGCCTACACATAAATATCTGCTATGTGGGCATCTGTATGCAAGATGGGTGCATAGCGATCCATTATGAGATTTAAGCTCCTCCTGCACCCTCATTTACATTGACACTATTGACTGTGGCTCAGTTATACACACATAGCAGTCTAGATCCACTTGGGACCCGTAGGATCCCTTTAGACTTCCTTATGAACCAGAAAAGAAGGTACCCTATAAGCCCTGCACTGCATTTACAAGCCTTGTATGGATGTCCTGGATATCCTGAGGTATCTTAAATACCACTAAATGGCTATGGGTAGGCAGCTGAACTGAGCTGCAGTTCCCTTCCCTTCCCTTCCCTTCCCTTCCCTTCCCTTCCCTTCCCTTCCCTTCCCTTCCCTTCCCTTCCCTTCCCTTCCCTTCCCTTCCCTTCCCTTCCCTTCCCTTCCCTTCCCTTCCCTTCCCTTCCCTTCCCTTCCCTTCCCTTCCCTTCCCTTCCCTTCCCTTCCCTTCCCTTCCCTTCCCTTCCCTTCCCTTCCCTTCCCTTCCCTTCCCTTCCCTTCCCTTCCCTTCCCTTCCCTTCCCTTCCCTTCCCTTCCCTTCCCTTCCCTTCCCTTCCCTTCCCTTCCCTTCCCTTCCCTTCCCTTCCCTTCCCTTCCCTTCCCTTCCCTTCCCTTCCCTTCCCTTCCCTTCCCTTCCCTTCCCTTCCCTTCCCTTCCCTTCCCTTCCCTTCCCTTCCCTTCCCTTCCCTTCCCTTCCCTTCCCTTCCCTTCCCTTCCCTTCCCTTCCCTTCCCTTCCCTTCCCTTCCCTTCCCTTCCCTTCCCTTCCCTTCCCTTCCCTTCCCTTCCCTTCCCTTCCCTTCCCTTCCCTTCCCTGTGGATGGGAACCTCCTCCACTGTTACTGAAACATCCACTCAACTGAAAAATGTACACTGTAAAGGGACAGGAAACCTGGGTGGATTCCCACAATAAGAATCCAGGTAGTTTCTCCTGGACAAATAGATGCAGAAAGGCACAGTGTTTAAGGAGTTCTCTATCAAGAAATGTTAAATTTTATATATTCATTCTGAGTTTATGTCACTAACTTGTGCTTGGATAAAATGCCTTTTCTGAGATGCTATGTTGTGACCTGAGGACAACCTAAGACAGAAGCTTATACGTTTCCCTTCAATGTTTTCCCTAATCATATTTGGAATTAAAATTTGGGATGTATTTCTAAACTTGAATTTGACTTCAGGTTCTTGATGCTGGTCCCTGTCATGCCTTTCGTATTGTGTTGAACAACCCCAGAGAATCCTTACTAACAGGCATAGTATCCCTGATAAGATGTATGTATGCTGCTGCAGCTTGCCTCTTGATCTTGTTTTCACTCGTCTAAGGAGAATGAAGGCCAGGCTCAGACCACCAACTTTAACAGAAAATAAACAAAGTAAACCGAATTCATGTCCGTAAACTGCAGTCAGCAATTTAGAAAACTTGCACTCCAGCTCATCCAACCCTGGATTGAAATTCAGCTAGCCACATGCCAAAGGAGGTGATCACCTTCTGTACCTGGTCCAAAATTCCTGCGACGGGCATTTGCTCTCTCCTATCCTGGGATGCTCCCTGTGCGCAGCATTCCAGGAGCAGTTTCACTGACCATTCCCAACGTTAAAACACCTTTCCTACTCCTATTCTTGCCTGTTCTCATTATGCCTCTTATCTTGTTTTGCTCCAATCACACCACAAATCTGCCCTCAAAGGAAGGAATTTATTATTAATTTCTTACCCTTTACAAACTCCCAGATTTTCCACAATTCTCTGTTTTCTGCTTTCCAGAGACAGTACATTATGCCGTGTGCACGTCCTGCACACACTAGCCCAAGATATTCAAATTTATTTCTTCCTGTAGGAGAACGCTTTATTACAACAGGTTCAGCTGCCCAGCTCTGGGTGGGTGTCCTGTCCTTGTACCCACTGACTACTGTGCTAATCTTTGTGTCAACCAATTGCTTCATTAATAGGAATGGGGTTTTTTTCTCATAGATTATAGATGACAAGACATAGTCATGTCACATTTCAGTAACAACTCCTACAGGTATTGCCTCCTCAGACACACACCCATCTGCGCATAATGCTTCATAAACAACTACTTTTTAGGATATTGCTTAGCAGTTCCTAATCCATTTAAGGACTGCTTCATGGACATTGCATCACGCTAATTTTTTAATCACACTATCATGAGCTGCAAAGCCAAAGCTTTATAAAGGTCTAAATATATTATATCTGAATAGTCACCTTTATCATCCCAGCTTTTTATCTCATTAAAGAGCGTTTCAGAAGTCCTATTTTCAAGTCCTATATTAGTCTGTGTTAACTGGCCCTAGTTATGTTCCCACTCATTAATTCTGTATTGATTGACTCCTGTATTAGTTTTCCCATTACTGTGATGAGATTATGTCAGACTTGCCACCCTAGAGCTGCTTTGGTTAGACCACTTTCTCTTTTCTAATACTGGCACATAGTAAGAACTCTCTGACTCCTCTGGAATTTCCCTAGTGCTCCAGGAGTTATCCAAGACTGATGTCAAGGGGTCAGAAATTTCCTTAGCCAGTTCTAGGAAGACTCTTGG
This sequence comes from Clamator glandarius, assembly GCA_033459285.1. Classification (NCBI taxonomy): domain Eukaryota; kingdom Metazoa; phylum Chordata; class Aves; order Cuculiformes; family Cuculidae; genus Clamator; species Clamator glandarius. Next base: position 546,417 of record JAUNZM010000460.1, on the reverse strand, counting down.
CTGCAAGTTTGCAGACCCTGTTCATATAAAATCTGTTTATCCCTAGAAGATGTTGCTTAACTTCCTTCTGGTTGCTAGTAGAGTGGAAAGTATTTCGACATCCTTGTGTGATATAAACACATCCTTTTCTTTCTTTCCAAACTCAGAGCAAACATATTTATTGAACATTTCTGCTGTCTCCAAATCATTATTCACATTTTTTTCTGTCTCCACATGGTTGGCCCATGACATTGCTGGCATATCTTTTTCCCAATTAGCCTAGAAAGCTTCTTCCTCTTCGATAATTTGGATCTTTTCTTGCCATCTTTATCATCTCCTTTCCATTTTCTGCTCTTACTATCTTAAAATTTATATTGATTTGCATTTCTGCTTCATGTCCTTGTTTTACTCTGCTATTCTAGGGCTAATTGCTACCCTCGTGTCAATGCTGAACTAAAAAAATATGTTTGGCTGAAAGTGTACTTCTCTTTTTCTTATTAAATCATAGCATTTATGTGCTTATAAACCCCCATTAAAGCTCTTCCGATACATATACATACATACATACTATACGTAAGTATGTATATGTAGATATGTGATTTTTTCCCCTGTTCAGTTGAGCTCATACTTTCCCTCGATTTTAGGAGATCATTTTCTAAAGTCACAGAACCTATATTTCAGAGAGAAATTATTTTTATTAGGTGTCATGAACAAGAGTCCTGAACTGCTTAGATAGTTGATTCACCTGAGCAGGCACTTTGCTGTCCCCTCCAAGGGCTTCTACACTTCACAGAGATGTATGTGGCTTAACATGACTGCTCAGGAGTAGGAAAAGGTATCCTTACAGGGTAATTTGGCATACAAATTCTCGTGTTTTCATGCTTATCCCACCTTCCTCAAAGTAACCTCTCGGCTTACAAAAGTCTTGAGTCTAAGGCACTCCTTGTCAGGGTTGTAGATATTTTATGGCAGTTTTCAAGACAGCTCTGCTGATACATAACATTCACTGCTGACTGGACATTTCATAAGATGCGTTTAGTACCCAGACCTGTGTGACCAGGAATTCCACAAGTCTGAATATCACACAAGGAGAGGAGACATCCCAGGTAGCTGCAGGGAAAAGCTCTTTTGTGTTAGCAACACGTGAAACACAAAATGGATTTGTTAGTCTAAACTTTGCTTGAAGATTGCTTGACTGAATTTGTTGAATAATTCAAAGTGACCCTAGGCATTGATAATCCTGGTTCCTATGAGATTTGCTATAAATTTAAACTTTGTACAGCGAATATGGTCTTACCCCAGTTATGAGTCTGAGGACTACTCAATAATGATAGTCAGTCTGGTTTGTTTGTAATCTCTGTATGTTCTCTAGGGTCTGTAAGGATGCCAGAGGATGCTTTATCAGGCTTCAGGCTGAAGGAATATGAGAAAACTTTGGCAAGTGAGATGAAAATGTGGGTGAAATAACTGGTGTAAAGCAGGTAGCGACTGTCAGACATGCTCTTAAAATCATTACAGGTGAAGTTCAGTACATGGAAGGAATGAAACCCTGTCAGCTTAGCAGCAGTCAATGAGTCTGAAATAGATGGTTCAAGTCATGGTTAATTTATTCAAATTAGCTTTCCATCTTGGTGTGATAGACAGGTACGATATGCCTATTCTCCTTCAACATTTTAAGTAGTCCTTACAATAACACATCAAATTGAGTTTCACCACTAGTAATAATGCAGAACATTGACCTGTGACATTTGAAAATAAATGACAGGAGCACAAATGTACTGCTCCCTCCCCAAGCAGTCATGCTTTTCACACAGGTGGAACATTTTTGTTCCAACAACTGTTTTGTTCCAACCATAGCACCTAAATCATGTCAATCACACTGAAGATTCAAAGAGCTTCACTTGTTCAAAACAAACAATTCCTCTCATAACATATAATTAATCTGCTGAACTCTTTGCCTCAGGGTGCTGTGGATGATAACAGTTTATGTGAGTTTAAAAGATGACTGGACAAATTACTAGAGGAGTATGCTACTGCTGGCTATTAAGCACAACATTGTCACCTGCCTCAGGATGTCTGTGTGATGGAAATTTCTAAAGCAGGGCAGAATACTCAGGGGAAATACCACTATATCTTTGCTATGTTCTTATACTTTCTGCATAGGCATCTGCCCCTGGCCACTGTCCACGATAGAACAGTGTTATAATGGACCTTTTGTCTGACTGAGTGAACCTATCCTTATATTCTTAATCAAAAACAGTAGAACTGTTTGACCGTGATTAAAATGGGCCTGGAAATGGGCTGAGAGTACCTAAAAGGTTGGCATGGTAGCTCTTCATCCAAGAGTATGTCACAAGAGCTGATGTATAGCTTGGTGTAGTACCATATCAACAACAAAACAAATGTCCTTTTTGGTCTAAGATTTCATAGCTGAGCTTGCATTCTCCACAGCAGACATGATCTTAATGGTGAATGAACTTCAGGGTAGACTGCATTTGATACAAGATAACAGTCATTATTCAAGCTGACATCGACAAAATGACAGAGTGATAAAATAATGGCACATCCTTTGATATTGCCTTCAGGGTCAAGATACTCACTGTTACAGGATGGCTTATTGATCAGGCTTGCCATTTCTAGAGCCCAGACAAAATGTCAGAAGGAAGTTGCAACTGGAAAATAACAAGAGTTAAAGGTTTTAGCATCGGTTTGTGGCCTTCATGGAGTGTGGATATGCGCATTTCTTATGGTTTCTGAAATTTGTGTAGCTCTCAGAAGATGATGCCATGGATGGAGGTACTTTGATAGCCAGTAACTTTCTTCTTGTCGATCTCATGCTTTTATTTCTATGAGCTTCCATGAATACCACATACAGGAATGGAATTCATTTTGGGGCCCACAGTGACACAAAAGAGCAGCTCTGATTTCATAGCTGCATGCATTCCTCTGCAGAATGAAGGTTTATGCAAAGTCTTGGTGCATAAGGAAAGATGCCAAGCCAAATGTATTTTTAGCTGTTCAGCCAGCTGGGTTTCTTGTGTCTGTATGAATTCACTGCTTTTCCACACAAGGATGATCAGAAACATCACTCCTGTAAAAGTTCTCAGTAAAATATCTGTAAAAACTGGTGAAGCCAAAGGTGCTGTGAAGCTCTCAGACTTTCTTTGGAACCCATCCAACAATGGCAGAAATGCATTAATTTTACAGTTATTCACCCCTGATGAAGTGATGTATCCAACAGGTTGCACTTAAGTAAACTTCTAACGTTTTACGTACAGTCTGTTTTCTCAAGCACCATCTAGAGAGGACCAGCACTGTCCATGCAGACAGCCAAGACTGGGGGTGATGCATCCATGCAGGCACTACTGATGTACGGCACTAACAGGAACAGGGTGGGCAGCACAACTAAATATTCTAAGTGTGTTCTATGTAAACTGAAGCATTCTAGTCAACACCTTCATAAATACATATCAAGCTGCAAGCTCTATTTAAGCCCAATGCCATAAACTTCCTAACACTCTGTGTCCTTTTCAACAGTTCATTAATTAAAGACAGATGACATTTGGTTTTGATCATTATTTATATTCCAAGATTTGATGCAGTCAACAACAAAGCATAAAAAGCCATCCTTTTATAACAAGCATGATGGAGGTGCCAGAGGGAGATAGATGAATGAACGAAAATCTTTGTTAGGCTTTGTTTGAGATATTCCTGACAGGCTTGTAATCTAGTCCAGAGAAACAATAAATTATTTCAGCTGAGGTGCTGGGTCCAAAATTCAGATGGTTTAAGCACCAAAAGCTGAATTAAAGTATCAAGCAGCTTTCACCCAGGTATTTTTCAGAGGTATAGGGGACAAGTTTACCTGGGCTTGCTGGGCACAGGCATGGTCAATGTGATCAAGTGTTTCTAGGACATTAATGGTATGCACAAAAAGCCTGACCATTTTCGACAAACTGTCCATACTGATGAGATTTCTGTGAAATGCAGAGGTAAAGCCTATAGGAGATGCCAGCTAGCAGGGGAGTGTGTCATGTCCGTTGTATCAAACTGTGTGTTAACAAACTGATCTGAGATCAGGACTCAAGGAGTTCACTCAGACAAAACCACCAAGAGATTAACAAGGCCAGGAGGGGCCCCAGCTCTCCTGGACCAGAAAATCAGGCTTCAGGGTGGCCATGAGGTTCCCAGATGTGACAAAGTCACTCAAGGAAATCACGAGGCACAGCAAGCGCAGCTAACTTTCTGTGTGCGTGGAAAAGTCAGCTTAGCAGAGCTATCGACTTTCAGGTCTCACTAAAGCTGGGTGTTCTGCACATTTCCTTAGCTGGCCAACCAATATGAAAATTTGAGTGTGGTATAAACAAAACCCAAGGAAAATTGTCCTGAGTAGCCCATTTAGTGTCTTTTGTGGTGCTTCCTGTCCTATCAGCCTGCACTGGTATGAATACAGGTTCTGTGGAGGGAGAGTAAGGATGACTTGAGAAGGAAAATGTTTCATTTGCCCTTGATTTTGCATGTCTGTCTGCAGAATTCAAGCAGGAGTGTGTGCAGGTCTGGAGTGCTGACCTGAGCCAACTTAATCCTTTGCTTTATTGTATCAGCTTTGGCAGAAACAGACTATTTGAGGCACTTCAGCCCACTCCCGGTCAAAAACTGTGCACAGCAGATCAAAGTGGGACAGACACTGCCTGTTGCTTGCCAAGAAGACCAGGTGGCAGAAAGCTTCTCGCATGTCAGCAGGCACTAGGAAAAGTTCGGGAAACATTTACAGGCAGCTGATGTCTTTGTAGAGATCTCACGCTGCAGATTTCAGGAGTTCACCACACCTTCAAGCACAGCTGTGGAAGAGTCAGGGTACATGCAGATGGGTGGGATACACGGCTGAGTAGGGGTGCACACATTTTCCTGGACAGGGTCAATGCTGAGATGACAGCTAAAGGCTTGTTAGAAGCAGAGGCAGATGGCAGGACAGAAATACGAGCCACTGTACCCATTATAATGAGCTTTGTCATCCTTCAGATCACAAACAAGTGTTTAGAGAGAAGCTTGTCCTCTTCTCTGGTTTGCTTTGGTGGTCTGGAATAGACTCCAGGAACTGCATCCAGTCAGCTGTTTGTTCCTACACTCAGCTTGTGAGTAGATGATGCCCCAAGTCTTGCTGAAATTTAAATGGAAAAAGGGCAAAAAGGCTAATCCAAGGAGAGAGCCGGGAAGACGTTTTAGGAGTGGGAACATGTTAATGCAAAATTACTGTTCCCGACAGCACTTTCATTCTCCTCCCTACGACCAAGGATTAAATGGGACAGAGAGCTGCTGTGATTTGGCTTCTGCTCTTCATATGTTGAATTTTGTTTTCCTATTTCATTTTTTTATTGTCTTTTTTTTCCTTTTTCACTTGGGAAGTGACCCAAGAAACTGTGTTTCCCACATAGCCATTTCAAAGGAAATTTGATTCTTCAACAAGGGCCCTGGGGGAAACACTTTGTGAAAACAGCACCAGCTCTGTCTTTCCTCTTCTTTTTTTTTTTTTTTTTTCCTTAGGAAGGAAAAAAATGGGGGAAAGGGAGAGGAGACGAGCCCTCATTGTAAGGACACATGAAACTTGTGGGGATTAGATTTCAGAAAAGCAGGCAGCGTGGCTGCTCCATCCTGTTTTCTAAGCCAAGGACTCTCAGTCTCAGCTGAGGCACAGAAATACCTCACTCGCTAAAGCAGATACTTTTGTGATCCCTATTTCTGCCCTTTACCTTCCTGTTCCCACTTGAAAACTCCTTAAAGCTTCTCCTAATTGGGGTCAGCTTGCCATAAAGATTTCTGGACATTTCTAAATGGGGTCATGATGCCTTCTAGTCTTTCACAGGAGGTGAGCACCTTGGTGGAGAGAAACTCTTGCTCCATAGTGTGGTTGGCAACTCTTGGCAGCCTGCTGGAGGTCCAGAGACTGTGCTGTTCATGCCAGAAGCTGACACTTGCAGGCTAAGTCACCTCATGTACCTTACACCTCCAAGTTTTGCCCTCAGGGCAAAGATCTAAATGTTTTCCATGATTTCAGAATGATTGTCCAACACAGCAGCAATGGGTACTTTGAGGATACTTTAGGGACTGATCTAAACCTTCAGTATCCTGAGGAAAAGGATGCTTCTCAAAAAATCTCAGTTTGCAAAATGACCTCTCCCAGCTATGCTGGATTTGGCTGAGCTTGGAGAAAGGAGGAAAGAGCCTTTCCCCAGCAGGGACATGCCCAGCTTTTTCCTTTGCCTTGGATAACTAAACAAGGCCTTTGATCAAAGCCGCCTGGCATGAGCATCTGTCCCCGCCTCTGAAATGCAGATTTGCCTTGACTTCTTGGAGAAACAAAATGCTGGAGGCTGGAAGGAGACAGAGTGAGGCATGTCCTGACCTTCATGCTGGCCAGGTGAACAGAGACACAGACATGAGGCATTTGCAACCACATCTATCCACAGTTCCTGGACAGACTGGGCTTAAGGAGCTCTGGGATCACCAGCTGCAGTGGTGACAGCAGGTATTAGCTTCCAAAGGCTGCACAGACAGACCTTGTCTTACACCCTTCAAAGAGCTCTGACTCAGCTGGTTGAGCAGAAGCGGAGAAATGCTGGTATTTCCCCCGTTTCTCTGCCATTCTGCTTTGTGGGGTGAAGATGGGAACCGTGGCACTGTTGCACTGGGTCGTGCATAAATGTCCTGAAGCATCCGACACTTGCCAAAGTACTTAGAAGGCCAAGGTGCAGCTTCAGAAAGGCCAAGGCGCAGCTGGAGCTGAACTTGGGAAGGGAAGTGAAGACCAACAAGAAGGGCTTCTACAGGTATGTCAATCAAAAAGAAAGGTTAAAAAAAGTGTACCACCACTGATGAATGAAAATGGTGACCTTGTATTAACAGACAAGGAGAAGACTGGGGTACTTAAGTATTTGCCTCAGTCTTCACTGACAACTGCTCTCCTCACCTCTCTTGTGTCATGAGACAACAAGATGGGGACCAGGGGGGAGGGGTAAAGACCCTTGCACTGTAGGGGAGTATCGGGTTCGTGATGACCTGAAGAACCTGAACAAGTCTAAAAGACCTATGTAGGTGCATCCTGGAGTCCAAAGGCAACTGGCTGATGTTGCCAAGCCACTCTCCATGATATCTGAAAATTCATGGCAGTCAGGAAGCATCCCTGATGACTGGAACAAGGGCAATGTTGTTCCCATTTTTAAAAAGGGCAGAAAAGACAACCCTGGGACCTATTGACCTGTCAGCCTCACCTCTGCACCTGGGAACATCATGGAACAGATCCTCCTAGAAGCTATGATAAAGCACATGGATGACAGGGAGATCATTAGTGGCAGCTAACACAACTTCACTAGGGGCAAGTCCTGTATGACCAACTTAGTGACTTTCTGTGATGGGGTAACCACATCATTGCACATGGTAAAACCAACAGATGTGATCTCTCTTGATTTCTGTAAAGGCTTTGACATGGTCTCCCACAACATCCTTCTCTCTAAATTGGAGAGATATGGATTTGATAGGTGGGCTGTTTGGTGCATAAGAAATTGGTTGGATGGTTGTATCCAGAGAGTAGTGGTCAATGGGTCGATGTCCAGATGGAGATCATTGACAAGTGGTGTCCCTCAGGGATCTGTACTGGGACCAGTGCTGTTTAATATCTTCATCAATGATATAGACAGTGAGACTGAGTGCACCCTCAGCAAGTTTGCGTATGACATCAAACTGAGTGGTGCAGTAGCCACACTGGAAGGACAGGATGTCATCCAGAGGGACCCTGACAAGCTGGAGAAGCGGGCCCGTGAAAACCTCATGAGGTTCACCAAGGCCAAGTGCAAGGTTCTATACCTGGGTTGGGGCAATCCATGGTTTCAATACAGGATGTGAGACTATGTGATTGGATATGATTGAGAACAGCCCTTTGGAGAAGGACTTGGAGATGTTGACTGATGAGAAGCTCAACATGAGCCGATGATGTGCACCCACAGACTAGAAAGCCAACCATATCCTGGGCTGCATCAGAAGAAGAGTGGCCTGCAGGTCAAGGGAGGTGATTCTGCTCCTCTATTCCATTCTCGAGAGACCTCATCTGGAGTATTGTGTCCAGTTCTGGAGTCCTCAACATACGGAGGATATGTTGGAATGGGTCTAGAGGAGGCTACAGGATGATCAGAGGGCTGGAGCACCTCCAATACAAGGACAGACTAAGAGAGTTGGGGTTGTTCAGCCTGGAGAAGAGAAGGGTATGGGGAGACCTTACAGCGACTACAAGAAAGCTGGGGAGGAGCTTTATATAAGACATGTAGTGACAGGACTAGGGAGAATGGCTATAAATTGGTGAATGGAAGATTCGGGTTAGACATTAGGAGGAAATTCTTCAACATGAAGATGGTGAGGCACTGGAACAGGTTGCCCAAGGAAGTTGTGGATGCCCCATTCCTTGAGGTGTTCAAGGCCAGATTGAATGGGGCCATAAGCAGCCTGATCTAGTGGGGGTCTGAATTAGGTGATCTTTAAGTTCCCTTCCAACTCAAGCCATTCTATGATTCTGTGTTTGATCTTTGGATTCCTGTCCCCCTATCCTTCACATTCAGGTTACTCGGAAAGCTCTGCTGACTGATGGTGTGAGCCTGGGTGGATTTAGTGCCTCCAGGCAAAGAAAGCAGAAGTCTATTTGTCCCATACCCATGCCCCTGGATGCATTTGCTATCCACCTGTCGGTGTGCTCCTTCCCAAGGGCTGAGAGCTGTCTGGCAGAAAAACACTCTGAAATCAGCTCACAGCTCAGTACAGCTCCAGTCCTCATGCTCTCACACAGTGCAAACTGAAAACTACTGCAGCAGGAATATGTGTCCCCCCACCTGTTGCTCACAGCTGCAGCCTTGGGTCCCAAGGGTCACTGAGTAGGAGGGACTCTGGGTGCCCTCTGCCATGGTGATGTGGCACACAACACAAGGGTCTGCAGATCTGGCACTAACACAGTGCTACAGATCACAGGGGTGTCAGAGCAGGTGGCCAGCTGAGTCCTGATCCTGTGGAAAGGATGTGTTGATGAAATCCCTAATAAGACAGGCAGAACAATTCTTTCCCATTAGCTCTCCCCTTGTCTGCCTTGCCTCATTTCACATACCTCTAAAAAGCTGGTGTAAGTCACAGAATCACAGAATCACAGAATAACCAGGTTGGAAGAGACCCACCGGATCGTTGAGTCCAAGGTCTCCTCAGACTGAAATTGCCCCCACACCGACACTTTGCCCCGGCATACTGCAAAGCACTGAAGGCTGTACCTGCTCTCTTTCAACTAAGCAACCTGCTCATTTCATAGAATCATAGAACGGCTTGGGTTGGAAAGTATCTTTAAAGGTTATGTAGTCCACCCCGTCTGCAATTGTCAAGGACGCCTTCAACTGTATCAGGATCTCAGAGCCTATCCAATCTGACCTTAAATATTTCCAGGGATGAGACATCCATCACCTCTCTGAGTGACATGTTCCAGAGTTTCACCACTCTCATGATAAAAAAAATATCTTCCTCATATCTACTCTGAATCTACTTTTTTTTTAGTTTAAAAATATAGCCCCTTGTGCTATCACAACAGAATGTCCCACCACAAGGCACACTTTCCAGGCAACGAGGCTGCAGGAAAATGCTGCTGGTTAGAGAGGCCAGGGCTAAGCCCCAGCTCTCTCTTCCATGACCTGTGCCGATGCCTACAAGACTTATCTGTGCATTTCCAAATTTTCTCATCACTGATCCCCTCCCAGACTGAGCCTGGTTGAGCAGCACGCAGTCTGTGCAGGAGGCTGGAGCTGGCAGAACAGGGGGCTGCAGGGACTGTGCTCCTGGCCAGAGAGACAGGGGAATTTTCCTCCACTGGTGTGAAGCTGTTCTGGGTGTGCACATTTTTTTTTATGCTGAGGGTCATCTCAGCCACACCAAGTAGTGCAGCCCTACAAGTTCCATTTGCTTCCCCTCTCACCATCCAGACAGTGAAATCCATCTATGCCTCGAAGCAAGAGACACCTTTCAGAGCAGGAGACTCTAATATCAGAGTCCAGCGCACTCTAGTACTCTCAGGCAAAGAATTTTAGATAAGATCAGTGGCATTTTTGCCACTTTTTTTCTCACTCTCCAAGGCTGGACAGAGATTCATGAGATTAATTTCATGGAGGGCTCCAAATAGCTGTGACACAGAAACAACATTCAAGTGCTCTCAGCCTGGCTGCATCTGAGCAAGTGTCCTGGAGGCCTGATTTACTTTCTAATCCATCTGCCTAGGTATTTCAAACACATTGCCACTGCAGCATCTCGGTCTCAGTTTGTCTCCATATCCTATTGCATATTCCCAAATGATGTTGAATAATGTGTCTCCAATATTACTTTTTAAGTAACCTTAATTGTCTGATTTTGATTTGTGTTTAAATTGCACTTTTCCCTGCAACCTGAGAGGCATCAGAATTATACACACAGTGCTTAGGTGGGAAGTACTTTTGTGTGCTGTTCTGGTGAGCACTCCTGTTGGAGGGCATATACACGAGGGGGCAGAGTTAAAGCTTCTGAGGGAAGATCAACTTCTGAATTTCCTGAGCTTTATGAGATTAAAACCTCTCATTTAATGTTACATTAAAAGAGAACTGTCAGGTTCTATTTCACAGAAGATGTCATTTTTGTGAAAACTGCTTTTTGCAAAACATATGGCCAAGTTAATTGTTTGGGTTTGGGGCGGGGGAAGAGAGTTATTCCAGGGAAAGCGTGTCTTCTGAACAGCTCTGGCCTGAAGAATTTGGAGCCCTCAGCTAATGCATGAAAATGAAGCTGACTTCACAGAGCAATGATGTTCTTTCCTGTTTTCTTTGCCAGGAGAGAAGGAAGCAAAGGAAAGCAGGCTGCTTGGAGGGGAGCACAGTGCTCCTCAGCAGAAGACCTAGACACTTCTCATGGCTCCAGATTCACCTGCAGCCAGGCTGAAACACCACAACCCAACTGGCAAAGGCCTGTTTGCACATGGGTGCATTTAATGAGCAACACACTTTGCTCATTAATTGCCTTTCCTTTAAATCATGAAAGATTTTGTGAAGGCTTTTCCTTTCTAAACATATGTAGATTGGTTGCTCTCCTTTAAGGTGGCTTTTGTGTTCACAGCAGAGAGAAATGCTCAGTTAGGCTTAAGCTCAGGGCTGACATCAGTGGGAGCTTTCGTTAATTGAATTACTGTTTTGTGGCAGAATGTTTTAAAAATAAGCGGAAATGTCCCACATACTTTTTTGGCTGAGAGATCAAATGTATCCAAAGGAATTCAATAATATTCCTACATCTGTGAGTCCTGCCTGTCCCTGGAGAAAAAAAAGTCAAATTCAGTCTCCACCATTGTTTGTGTTCATTATATTCCCTTATCGTCTTTTTGGCTCATGGGCAGCAGGGGGGAACTAGCAGAATTCTTCAGGCCTCAAATGGAAACATATATAGTCATATGCATATCACAAGAGCAGGAAGGACAGTATCAGAAAAAAAAAAAAGACTCCACTATTCATCTGAATAAGAGCCATGATTTGCTTTGAAGGCGTTTGCCTCCCCCATTGCTTGCTTTTCTTGTGAATGCTTATAGCAGCAGAATCCAGGCTGAAAAGGTGTAAGTAAAAAAGGAAAGCGCGAGGTGAGATTCTTTGAACCTGCATTCACATGCAGAGCTGCACGTAGTTATGAATTTTCAGGAGAGTGTATCTTCAGATATATATTGGCAGGCAAATCCCAAAGCAAGTACCCGCACTTATATGAACTGATGCGAATTTATCTAAGAATTTGCTGGCAAAAGAATACTCACTTGAGCTCTCATTCAGAGATACCCTGGCAAGGAAATACTTGTTCACAGGCTTGTCCACAAGCAAGTTATCTGTAAATCCACATGTAAATATTGGTGCTACAGTGCCTTCATGTATGCCTGGGTGAGGGAACATGTGTGTATATACAGATGAGCAAGGCAAGCAAGAAAAAAATAAGAATGTAAATATGAAGTGAGAGAAAAATGGTGTTTGATACTCATGGAAATGAAGTTGGGTACTCATGCAACAGCAGTGTGAGTGTTATAACCTAGGAAGCTGTGTGTTCATATTTGCACAGCCTGTGACAGATGCTCCTGTGTCTTGGTGATGCCATCAAACTCTATCCACTTTCCTGGCCAATGTTCAGGCAATCAGGTATTAACTAGAAATTTTACAGTGGCTCAGGAAAGCAAGGGCTGGAAGGGTCCGGGTGAGAAAATTTTGGCTGACTGCCTGGGGAATCATTCAGGAGTCATCGCTGCAGGAAGGTATAGCAAAGTCACATACTTCACACTCTGAAGGGGAACAGCCCTAGCTCAGATCTACACTAAACTCACAAAGGAAGAACCCAGGTGGAACTTGCTTGCCAGGTCCTGTTGTGATGTCAAAGCAGAAAACAGCAATGGCATTGAATCCCTCTGGCTACATTTGATCTCCCCCGCCAGAAACATTATGTTGGGCACTTCATCCTATTTTTAAAACATTCTGCCACTAGACAGTAATTTGAAGAGCTAAATCTCCTTCTGACATCAGCTCTCAGCCTCAGTGTCTGGTCAAGTTTTATTTAAGTTGCCTTAAATGGACGTTGCCAAGCTGGAAAGAAAAATAATTCAATGAAACATCTGATGCTTAAAAGCAAAGAGTTATTTCTGACAGAGGCAGCACTCATCCCACTGCCCAAGCGCAGACTCTCCTGCATTACCATCTTAGGGATGGGATTTGTTGAGGGAAATAAGGAGATGAATCCCCCCTGTCAGAAGGCTCCACTGCAGGAAGACCATAATAGCCAGTGTCGGGTTTCCCACTGATTATAACAGGCTTCATGAAGCTGCAAATAATTCAGCATTGGGCACTATTTGTTGCTGATTTAAAGACTATTGCATTCTCTGTACCTGCAGAGGGAAGTTAGACATACAGCTGTGAAAGAATCAGCATGGTCCTGTGACACATCCTCCATGACTTCACCAAGCTCCTGCTTGCAAAATAATGCAATTACTGCTCTAAAATAAAGTGTGATAGAAAAGTGATTTTGATTAGACATGCGCTCTGATGGACTTAGTTTATGTAACTCTGGTTCTGTGTGCTCCTCTCCTTTGCCTGAGCTCCCTCATTAACAAGTGCCTTGCTCTACAGATTAATGATCTGCTGATAGGCACTAGAGAAATGCTTTAGCTTAGATTTGTCCCACTTAAGCTGTAGAGACTTCAGTGAGGCAGATAAATAGGGAGCAAAATTGCCCGTGCAACAGGTCTAATGTCTGCAGTTGGGGAGCAAGTCTTTGCAAAGATGCATCCCTGGGGACAGTGACAAACTCAGGCTGCAGAAGGAGCATTGAGGGCTCGTTTCTAGCAGAGATGCATAAAAGCAGGTAATAAAGGGTTCAGCTGCAAGTACCTCATTCCAGCTGTATTTCAACACCTGAGCCCCTCAGAGGTCTACCATTCTCCACACTTCTGCCCAACCACCTCTTCTACCTGTTGCTTCTCATTAAGACAGATACTGGCTCATGGCTGGGGTTGGATCCCACTTTTCTCTGTGAGAAAGTGAGCTGTCTCAGAGCTGTGTGCAGTCACCCTAGTTTCTCTCCAGCTGCCTTTTCTTATTCAAGAAAAGTTTCAAACATGAACAAGTGGGAGTCTCTGTGCTGCAGGAAGGTACTGGAAGAGCAGGGTGTGAATGGCCCCTGCTACCCTGCTCTCATCCAACAGTTGCTCTTTCTGTACCTCACCTACATTAGTTTCATTCCCCTGATCCTGCTCAATTGAGCAGTCTTTATGCAACTCTTACTTTAAGTAAGACCTCTAAGATGAATAGGAAAATAAGATTATGATGTGGGCCTAAAGGTAATGATCCATTACCTGTGCTACAACAGCAGGGTCTTTTACTGTGTGTTTTTAACATCCCAAATTCCAGCTTTCTTTGCAATGGAGCCATTGATTCCACTACTCCGGTTTTTACAAGTAGGGAAAACAGGACACAAAGGGGGAAAGAAAAGCTTTTGTTCAGTGTGGCGCAGCAAGTCAGCAGTAGAGCGAGGGAAAAGACATGGCTCTCCGATCACCAAGTGACACTCCCACTTTGTGTTTGCTAGCTGTGTGTGGCTAATGCCAGAGGAGTTTAATGGGGGTCATGACTGCCTTGTCCCATACGCTGTGCAAGTTCAAGGAAAGCACTTTCTCTGCCCATGCTCGCTAGTGGCTTCGCCGCTTTCATGTCTGTGCTAGCATGGGGCAAAGCCAGTCTCTGGAAATGGGAAGGAACAAAGGTTAGCATAGCGAGGACAGAGGGATTTGCTCTTAAATCTTTGGAGAGCGTTGTGCATTGTTTGTAACACAGAACAGCTCACATTTCATCAGAAGAGCCTCTAGACTTGAGCAGAGATCACAGCAAGCATGGGCAGTGTCCTGCTGCCATGCAACCATCAAACCCCCAGCAGGTCTGCGGATGGCAGGTTTCACTGTGCCAGGTTCCCTGCGGCTCTTCCATGTGAGGGTTCTCCACTGCCTTATGATGTGGTTCATGAAGAAACTTCTCATCCATCTGGAACAGTAATATGTGCTGCTCCTTCTTACAGGGTCACCTATTGCCACTAACCCTATAAGAAACCAGCATTTCTGAGAGCATTTTACCTGTGCCCGATTTGCATAAAATTAGTCAAAGCGTTGGAATGACAGATAAAGAGACCCTGCCTTGTTTGCTTAGGAAATCAGCATAAAAGCCCTATGCAAAACCCATGTTTCTTTGAAGAATTATTCTCTCTCTCATCATGCACACAGCACATTTGCAGGTTGTCAGCCTTTATCAGGTTTCATCTTTGCCAGGAATTCAGCTTTGCAAATAGGAGCTGAAGAAAGCGAAGGCTGAAGAAAAGAAAGAACTGTACATGAAGAGATTGTTTGAATGACTACCTACTTCATTTAAACTGCTTTACATCTACAGACACACAGATCATTAATTAGGGCTCCCAGAACCAGGTAAATTTCATGTCCAAGTAGGATCCACCATGCCATATGCCCTTTGCAAAACTAGTGCTCTCTCGCTTGTAATGATAACGCTGCGAACCTCTGCCTGGGCACGTGCTGGGAACACTCATGGACGGAGGATCCACCTTTCACCTCACCAGCATTTAATAGATCACTTACTTTCTTCTACTAATTCATCAAGCTTTAACTACCAACAGAGACACTTTCTTACAGCTTTCAGTGGTAGATTAAAGATCTCTTTGGTACTGGTAGCTTCTTCTGAAAGTACTTAGACACTATTATACAGTCACCTCTTCATCTTCTTTTTGATCCGCTGAATAGGTTTGGTGATTTAAATCTCTCACTCCAAGACATCTTTGTCCGTTGCTTAAACTATTCTTCACTTTTCTCTGTTATCTTTCAAATTTCCCATGTCCTTTTTAAAATGTAGGCACCAGAACTCGCATTTAGAGACGCGGTTAAAAATGGATAGAAACCATTTTCCCTGTCTTGGGAAACCAGTTGAGATTTTGTCATGTTTTCCTGTCTGCTCTGAGGAGAGATGTCAAAATCTTGATGAATACAAAGACATCATGACCCTAGAAAAAAATTTATAGTGAACGTTTCATATTGATCTTTCTTGTAACATTTTAGGAAACATTCTGGTTTAAAATTTCATATTTTTAATTTTGCTTCTTGCTCAGTTTCTTAGACAGCAAAGTAATTTTGGAGAATAAACTAACTTCTAACCCTAAAATTATGTTGCAAAAAGCATTTTGACAATGCAGAGTCTTATCTCCCTTATTGTTTTTCAGATTGACAAACACAGTTTTTGCTTTTAATTAACCACCATTCACCACTCTCTTTTTCTCTGCTTTCTTATATTTCCTTCATCAGTTCAGAGATGAGCTGTTCTGGCTGATCCTGCCATGATCCTGCCATGATCCCAAAGTCTGGACTAGATGATCTCCAGAAATCCCTTCCTATCTCAGCAATTCAGAGTTTACAGGTCACTTTGCAGTCTCGAGGAAATCTCTTTTGTTTCATGTGAGCAGGCACAGGGGAGATCTGATCTTGGTTCAGTTGAGCCTAAATCTGTACCCACGTGGTAGAAGAGAAAGCGAACCCTGGGGGCTTTTGGATTGAGTTGCGGTGAGGATGTACAGTATGCCAGGGTCATTGTGAATGAGGAAGGGTAAACTGGTGTCTACTTGCTCAGGTGATGAACATATTGATCTGAAATACACAAGCCCACATCCTCTTGTTTCCCACACCCTCAGGCTGTTGGTCCTGATGGGAACACTAACAACAGATCATTGCATTGGAGGGCACCATGCCCCTGGTGATGCCACTAATACTGAAGAGGAAAGGAATAAAAGATGGACAAAGATAGACTTTGCTGCAGCGTATGTGCAGCACATGCATTTATCAAATGCGAACTTTCAGAGAATGCAAGAGGGATGGTTTTCTCCTTTCCCCACATCTCACAAGGCTTCAAGTGCTTTATTGCTATCATTGAATAGAATCATAAAAGTAGAAGGATTAGACCTCAGCCATGCGCTCTCATGCCAATAGCCTTGTTGAAGTCAAAGGGGCTGTTGGGTGATGGGGTCTCAGTGCAGACTGCTGGTTTTCTCTTCATGTCATGGAAAACTTCCAGCTGGATAATTGCATCCTGCCTCAATAAATTCTCCCTGGAAATCCACTTGGATGCAGCATCTTCTTTCCCTGCCTCTCTTCAGCAATGGTGAGGAACGGATCTAGGCAATGAAGCAGCTGCTTCATGCTGTCTCCAGAGGTGGCCGCATTCCAGTTTCAGGCAAATGATGTCTATGCTCATCAGGTTTGCTGAATTGCTAGGAGGGATGCAGCAGGGAGGGATGTGAAAATGGGCACTGCTGGGTAAAAGGACTCTGAGGTGACTCAGAATTGCTCTACTCTGTGCTGTTGTCCTGTTGTGGCCCTAAAGCCAAATTTGTATGCCCTGGGATGTCAGCTTGAAATGAAACAGGCAAGTGCTATGAGTTGACATTTGCATTACTTCCATCTGAGCCCTTCAGCACAAAGCAAATATTTGCTGGTGATATTGGTACCACTGTAGGATTACAGGAATGAGGCCTTTCAAAGACATATTAAATCAAGTGTTCCCAATACTGGGGCAGGGTGTTTTCCTGCAGGAGCATTTCTCCAAGTTTCATCCAGTCCTACTTCAAGAATCTAGAGGACCATTCACCACAGGGAAGGATCGACCTGCTGATGGCTTGGGTATCTGGGAGACAATTTGGCTGGAACACATCTTGGAATAAAGCCACAACCAAATGAGCAACTGATGCCTGAAATATAGTTTAATAATATGATAATCCCTCTTATGTCTTCCAACACTTATTTTTACCCCCAGCGTGGTTTCTGAGTGCCATATGACTTCGCACAAAAACAGAGCAGGGAGAAGAGCAGTGCCTGAAGACAGACAGGTGTATTGAGTGGGGGACTGGGCACTGCCACATTCCTGTGGGCACCCAGTCCTGTCAGAGTCCTGTGTTGCAGGACATCCTCCAAGGAAAAGCTGCATATGTTGGGACTGGCTGGAAGAGGAATGGATGCTCCGTGGATCTAGCTTTGGAATAATTTTTCTCCTCACACATTGTCTTCATCTGTCTCCCTCCTTTTGTGCAGCTCTGGTTTCCATCTCTTTCCAGCACATACATGCACATCGTAAAGCAGCCTCTTCACCCACCTCACCTTTCCCCACATGCCTGCATGACTGTAGACTGCACACACACCTTTCCCATCACTAAACATGGATACAAACCCCCTCCACACACCCGATGCAGAAACAGCCAGTCAGGCTCCCTGAATGTGAGCTCAGGGAGTTATAAAAGGTGGATGTGTTTTTCAGGAACACGAACAGCCCAGCTGAGCAGAACTTCAAGGGGGCCACTTCTTGCTCCCTTTCATTTCCACTCCAAAAAGCATGTGAATGATGTCCATTGGGAACGAGCTCACCAAGAAAAATGCAGCTGAACTGCCGTCATAAGGGCTATGTGCTTTACGCCATAAAACTGGAGTGGAAGAGCAGTGTGAGAAGCTAAGACCCTCACGCACAGGCCATAATATTCTTTTCTCCTTTGAAGTGGATTTAGGGTTGGCTCAGCCTCTCCAGGGGCTGAAGGCTGCTGATTATCCATGCAGCCTAGCAGCAGCAATAAGCAGCTGAACGTCATCAAGCTTCTTCTATATAGAGAGAAGGGAGCACTACGCATCCCTCTTTCTCCAAAGCAGTTGCTGCAATCAAGGAATCACAGGAGGGATAGTCACAACACATCCACTCCCCTCTCTCTGACATGTCTCAGAACTAAACTCTCCCCTTTTGAGGTCTGTTAGCACCTCCTCATTTTGACCCCATTTTCATGACAAGGAATGTCTTGTGGGGCACCCTGGATAAGACCTGTGCCTCCAGGCAGAGAGATCTGTGTCTCCTTCTGAACAGCACCCCTAGGTTCTTGCTTATTGCTGAAGAAAGCTAAGTGCTGTCTGAATCCCTTGTAATTTTCCGGCTTTACTCATTTTCTAACCTTCACTCCATTGCTGTAGAGAGGACAATCCTGGGCTTTTTCCTTCTCTCCCTTTCCTGAATAAGAGCCTCAGATGTTCACCTGTAGATAGACTCAGGCAAACTCTTTTCTCCAAGATTTCAATCAACAAGGTCTGTCACAACCTGGCAGATGACCAGGCTCATCCATCTACCCTGGGGATTCATAGCAGAAAGCAAGAGTTTTGATCATGGCAGATGCTGCCCACAACAACAGCTCCAAATTCTCTGCTCTAACCATTTGCTGGAATAGTTTGTAGGAGCTGGTCACAGGGTAAGAAAACTCAGCACCAGGACACTGTGGCAGAGCTTATCTGCTGGGATGTTTGTTCCTGATCTCTTTATGTCTCCCCATCAGTGGCTTGTTATGCCTGGCCAGGGTAGACATATAAACCCCATTTTGTCTGAAAACTCAGCTATAGGGAGAGGAGATTTTGGAGGAAATAGAGTTTTGGATATTTGCGTCATTTGCTTCACTGCAAACTACTGCTTCACAGCTGCCTGTATAGGGTAGTCACCACAGCACACACTGACAACAGAAAAAAACCATCCAGGGCTCAGAAGTTAAATCCTACTTTGGCCACAGAAGTCAACCACATTTTTCTACGACTCTCCTGGGGGGCTGCAAGAATGAGTAGATACTAATGTGTGATTTCTTTCTACAAGAAGGATCTACCTGAAAGTTCAGCATCTAATTTGCACTTGTCATCTGGCACAGTTCTTGTTTGTGAGCACCTTTTGATGCAGATTCACCCTGTCTGTCAAACACCCTTGTAAGAAGAAGGAATGATTTTCCTCATTCCCTGGAGGTATCTGTTTCACTCCACTGGTTGTGAAAGGAATAGGCAGCACCTACAGTGTAGATCAGAACCATAGCATTAACACAGACAAAAATAGATAGGATGAGTCCTACCCTCTGTGTCAGATGGAAGGTCACACCTGGATCATGCTACATGCCCTTTCTCACTGTTTTTCTATAAAAAGAAATTTCTCATGGTTCTAATACATTCACATCTCAGGACGCATTCTAATGCATTTCTAATATAAGATCCCAGGTGCCTGGAAGTGACAGAGGAAGAGGAGACAAAACCGAGGTTTTCAATAACCTTCCTAAAATATAAAGTTATTAAATTTGTGGTCAGGTGTGGAGTTACCGAAATCTACCACATATGCTCTGATGACCTCTCCTGCCATAGAGATGGCTAGATATGACTTCTATCCATTTCTTTTAGCAGGGCCTGGAGCAATAGGACAAAGGGTAATGGTTTTAAACTAAAAGAAGACAAGTTTAGACTAGACATTAGGTAGAAATCACTTTGGCTGAGGGTGATAAAACACTGGAGCAGATTATCCAGAGAGGTGGTAGATGCCCCATGCCTGGAAACATTCAAGGACAGGTTGGATTGTGCTCTGAGCAACCAGATCCAGTGGAAGATGTCCCTGCTCATTGCAGGGGGGTTGGACCAGATGACTTGTAAAGGCCTCTTCCAATGCAAACCATTCTTTCATTTTATGATTCTCAGCCACTATGGTTTGTAACCTACCATTTTATGAATGTCCACTTAGGCTCACTTTATCTAGTAGCAACATATTTTGCCTTTCCTACTAAGGCTAAGGAAACCTCTGAAAAATATCTGCTTTAACCATTGAAGCTAAATGTGCTACCAGTCCAGAGGAATCATCATGTGTGCTTTGTGTCCTTTGCAGCACAAGTCCTGGTGGTCAGCACAGCAGGGCAAGCCCAGGCCACCTGCAAACCAGGCATCTGCCACAAATGTGCCAGTACTCACAGAATCACAAGGTTGGAAAAGACCCACCGGATCACCGTGTCCAACCATTCTAATCAACCACATCCCCTAGCACTTCAGCCACCCATCTTGTAAACACCTCCAGGGAAGATGACTCAACCACCTCGTTGGGCAGCCTGTTCCAGTGCCCAATGACCCTTTCTGTGAAAAATCTTTTCCTGATATCCAGCCTGAATCTTACCTGGTGGAGCTTGAGGCCATTCCCTCTTGTCTTGTCCCCTGTCACTTGGGAGAAGAGGCCAGCTCCCTCCTCTCTACAACCTCCTTTCAGGTAGTTATAGAGAGCAATGAGGTCTCCTCTCAGCCTCCTTTCCTCCAGGCTAAACACCCCCAGCTCTCTCAGCTGCTCCTCATAAGGCCTGTTCTCCAGCCCCTTCACCAGCTTCGTTGCTCTTCTCTGGACTCGCTCCAGAGCCTCAACATTCTTCTTGTGGTGAGGGGTCCAGAACTGAACACAGGATTTGAGGTGCAGTGTCACCAGTGCCGAGTACAGAGGGAGAATAACCTCCCAGGACCTGCTGGTCACGCTGTTTCTGATACAAGCCAAGATGCCACTGGCCTTCTTGGCCACCTGGGCACACTGCTGGCTCATGTTCAGTTGCTGTCAACCAACACCCCCAGGTCCTTCTCCTCCAGGCAGCTTTCCAGCCAGGTTTCTCCTAGTTTGTACCTCTGCTTAGGGTTGTTGTGCCCCAAGTGCAGGAACCGGCATTTGGCCTTGTTAAACCTCATGCCACTGGAGTCTGCCCAGTGGTCCAGCCAGTTCAGATCCCTTTGCAGAGCCTCCCTACCCTCCAGCAGATCCACGCTTCTACCCAGCTCAGTGTCATCTGCAAACTTGCTAAGGGTGCACTCAATGCTTTCATCCAGGTCAGTGATAAAGACATTGAACAGGTCTGGACCCAGCACTGAGCCCTGGGGACACCACTTGCAACTGGCCTCCAGCTGGAGTTAACTCCATTTCCCAGCACTCTCTGGGCCCGGCCATCCAGCCAATTTTCCACCCAGGAGAGCGTTCACCAGTCTAGGCCAGAGGCTGACAGTTTCCGAAGCAGAATGCTGTGACAAAGTGTGTCAAAGGCTTTACTGAAGTCCAAGAAGATACATCCACAGCCTTTCCCTCATCCAGCAGGCGGGTCACTTTGTCATAGAAGGCGATCAGGTTAGTTTGGCAGGACCTGCCTTTCATGAACCCGTGTTGTCTGGGCCTGATCACCCGGTTTTCTTGCATGTGCTGTATGATAGCACTCAAGATCACCTTTTCCATGACTTCCCCTGGCACTGAGGTCAGACTGACAGGCCTGTAGTTCCCTGGATCCTCCCTGCGAACCTTCACACTCATGACATTCTTCCCAGTGGAATCTGGTAGAGATTTCTTACTTTCTTAGTGAAAGCAGGGATTCTTGAGAACAGTTAAAAGGGCTGTCATAGGCACAGACAACACATATACATGCATATAGTGCTCCTTCAGGTACTGTTCAGAGATGAGGGAAAGGCTGAAAAAGTCAGTGCCCAAGAAACACTTTTTCACCCAATTATAGTTGTTTAAAATAAGGTTATAAACTTGGCTCAACACTATTCCCCAAAATATACCTAACATAGTTCATGTCTCAGATGCGTGTATTAGATACATTCAGATGGGCTGTCTGGGCTGAATGACCTCAGGTTGAACTGTAGGGAAAATAAATTGTTTCCTCATTAATATTTCTGCAAAATAAATGTCAACTGGAAAAACAGTTTCTGTGTAATCAATCTTGGTTCATAGAGACTGGGCTCTGACAAGTCCTCTCATGTAAAGGAATATATTTCCCATAGAGCTGTAGTGTTTCATACATTATAGCTTTCTTAATAGCAAAAGCCAGTGCTTGGGTTACATTGAGATTTTCTTTCTAACCCTTTGGTTTCATATGATCATAATTCTCTGAAAAATTTCTCTGTTCAAACTAAAACTTTCACACTTCGTATAGGGCAAGAAATGGTGATTTTCCTTCCACTGAAGAAAATCCTTTTAGCTATCTTTGATTTATTGGAATATGTGTACAGGAGAATTACACTTTTATGGCTTTTTAAAATGTATTTTTCTTCTTGGCAACTAACAAGAATAGAAAAGCCCTTTTCCTAACCTATTTGGCATTTTCCATCCAAAGAAGCTGAGCTTTTTTGGGGATGGGATGGGGAAATCATCTACAAGACAAACAGCAATCGAATGATCACCTCTGAGCATGCATTGCTGAGATATACTGGGATTTTAAGAGGAGGGGAAGGAGAAGTATCTATATATATTTCTTGTAAGACAACATCATGCACAGAATCTGCTGCTGAGCCTGGGGCTGATTTAGGTTGGGCACCAAGTTATGGACAGGAATGCATGGCTGAGAGACAAGCTACTCTCTCTCAAATACAGAATGAAGGTGCATCCCTTAGGGTCTCAGCAGGTTGTGTGATTTCAATTCAGTAAACATTCACTTTTGCTAATTTTCTTCTAAACAAGCTCCAGCTCTGGGAGCCAAATAATACCAGGGAATCTGATGTGTCACAGCAAAGAAAGCATTTTCTCAACTTCATTTTTGTGTAGAAAAGTGTAAAAGCACAGCAAGACTCCAAGACTTTTCCAACCTGACTTCCTGAGTGTGGTTCTCACCTTTCTCTTCGGCATTTCCTAGCCATTCGTGGCAAAGGCAAGTGGTTGCTAAATCACTGGTCAAGTGGCCCTTGAGGAAGAGTTCTTCCTTGCTGCAACTTTGCACCATGGCCCCCAGAGCGTGCCATGCCCTAAGTGTGCTGCTCTTGTCCCTGACCTACCACAGCAGATATGTGGGGTCAGGCACACAGGGAAGAAAACACCTGCAAGACCTGCAAAATATCTAGGTCAATTAAAGAACCTCATATTTTCAATAAAGAACTATTTTTACACAGTATCATGTTGCCTGCGCAGAGCAGCCAGTGAGTCTGGACACCATACATTGCCAGCTCCATGAGCTCACTCATTTCCAAGGGGCAGGAGAATACACGAGAAATGCAAACAGCTGCACAGTGCTTTATTCTACTTTAATTTTCCCTTATTAACAGGAAATAAGAAAATGTCATGCAAAATGACTCTGTTAATGTGACAATAGGATTATATATTGATTCAGTGAATATGGCAGGAAGTTCAGAGGTTGATCTCATCGCAGACACATTACTTTATAGCCCTTATTTGTTGCAATATCTGCCTCCAGTCTTGGTGACGGTAGCAGCTAACTCTTGCAGAATTTCAGCAAAACTTAGCTGAATCTTAGCTGAAAAGCAAATTTCTCAGTACCTCTGTAAATTCTAAAGAACATAGGAACTTGAGCTCCACATATTATTGCTTTGCTTTCTGACTCATTCAGTGCAGCTTATTCTGTTGATCTAGCCTTTTTCGTATTTCTCATACACGTTCTACATATTCCTTGCATCCATTCAGACACTGGATTCATCCTGCTGAGTCTTTGCCTCGGAGATTCCTGTTTTCTGTGCAAGAAAATCCTATGTGGCATTTGCAACCCATTGTAATTGGATCCAGGCATTGCCCAGTCAGATACAGTTGGCTGCCACACAGAGATCCCTTCACATCATAATGTTTGTCCTCAGAAATCTTAATTGTAGACCTGTTGTTGCTACCTATTGCTATCTGAATCTAAACCAAATCTGACTGTGGTTTCTTGATCTCAGCCTGTTCTCTGTAATCTGCTACTTCACAAAATCATTACTTTCCAAAAATCAAATCTCAAACAGCATTATGGCACTAATATCTCAGACTATTTGGGAGAAAAAATTGCCATCTGCCTGTTCTCAGCAGTCTTGACTGTCTCCAATAATTTGGCTAGAAAAATCTGTTAAAAGGATTAAAGGATGCATTCCTCATGGGCTGTCAGATGGATTCCTCCAGCCTTGAGACCATATATATCACATTGACTCCAAGTGGGGGCAGTCAGAGATTATGTGGCCATTAGTAGATACTGTGGAGTAAGACATAAAGTTATAGCTGGCATATAACCCTACAATGTAAAAACCTTCCCCAAACATGTTGGCCCCATGATTGTGAAAAAAATGGTGTTTTATTACCTGTACAGATAACACTGGACCAGACCAGGATCCCATCAACCAGGCTTTGGAACCTGCTGAACTGCTGTTTCAGTGCCTTCTTCTTGGCAGTGAGTTGCATGTCTTAATGTCTTTGTCCTACAGCCCATGCAGCATCCATCCCTAAATCTGTGGGGCAATTCACAGGGTTAATGGTGAACTGACCTGGAACCATGCACTGTATATTTAAAATATAGCCAAAGAGACCACTTGTCAGGAAATGTAGAGCCTACAGTCAGGTAGGAACATATTTTAAGACTATAACATTGTGTATTAAAAGTATATTTACAACATAATAAGCCAGGCTGTATATTGCAAAGATCAATGAGAAGGGGCCAGTTTTGTTGATGTTTGAAGTCTATCTCTTGGGCTGTCACATGTATTCGAAGAATGCCTGCTATACATTTAGATCAACCCCCATCCCAAATGGAGGGGAATGCAGCTCTCTCCCCATATGGGGCTAATCTCCGGGAAGGCGGCGCAAGCACATGGTACCAATTCCTGCACATTTTGGTCCCTTAACTCAGTCCTGAAGGCAGGGAGCTGAGATGGGGGCAGGGGTAAAATTCTGCTGTCACCCATTTATCTTTCCAGAGAGGGATGCCTGCTGCTCACAGGTGATCAGTTTTGCTTTGTTCCCATAGATGGGGAGAAATAGGGGACTAATCACAGGGAGTGACACCTTGGGACAGTAATCGCTCCTGTTGGAATTGTAGAAATTGTGGCTCTCCCACTTTCTGGGGCAAGAGAGGAAAGGCAAATAGAACCCAGAAAAGGCTATGACCTCTCTCCACAGCTCTTTTGCAGCTGCATCCTGCAAACACAACTGCGTGACTAAATACGTTGCACACAAGCAACAAGTTAGCAGGGATAACTCTGCCTTTAGATCAGCAAGTCATCTACCATTGGAGGTGCCCTTTCAGCCCCCAAGGGGCCAGTTTGAACCCATGAGAGCCAGCCGCGGTGGTACCCTGCACACCCAGGCTGTAGACATGAGAGAGAGCACAGCTTGTGCTAAAGGATGGGTAAAGAAATGTCTCTTCTAGCAGGAGGAAAACTGCAGTGGAGATGTGGCTGAGAACAGAAAACATTTTGGGGGAAGAAAAATCCAAACTTTTCAACAACTTTTTTGTTTGTGATGCCACATTAATCAAGTAAATCCCAGTTTGGTCACTCTTGATTTTTTTTTTCCAGTTTCCCCATTTCCTTTCATGTGGAAGACAGAAGTAGGAGGGAAAGAGTAATAGTATGAGGGTGGTAGTGCAAAAAGAAGTAACATTAATGTTCCCAAACTTGGAAAGCCAGTGTGTTCAAGATAACATAAAAACTAGAGGAATGGGTGGGAAAAGCATCTCTTGCTTAGAATTTTGAAACAATTAATACTGATATCTACAATTTTTTTTTCTGACTTCATTGCTTTCTGCTCTCCTAGTTGCTCCATAGCAAAACAGTTTCTAGGAAATCCCATGGTGAGACGGCAGAAAGTCAGAGCTGTGAAGTGCTCACTTTCCTTAAGACACCTGGATGCAGACAGTGATGAAGCCATTTGCATGAGGATCATGTTCTGGTTGTGTTCATCTTGCTCTACATGAACAGATTCATGCCTTCTGATGCACCACATAGAAACTTTTGTGCCTCCAAGGGGTTGGGATCCATATTGCTCTTCTTCTACAACAGGGAAATTTGCTACAAAAGTGCAGAAGTATCTATTCATTTGAAGCATTTTACCAACTCATTTCCGAGGAAATTAGTTATTTCGAAGCAGCGCTAAGCAGTTGCACAATCCTTCATAAATTAAAAGCAAATCTTCTGACTTAGAGCTCAAGCCTCTTGCGTAGCAAGAGCAGAGTTGTTGACTTATTGGAAGGACATCCTACCACCCTTTGGGAGCTGGCTCTGCACCTTGAAGAGATGCTCAACCCCAAACCTGGGTGACAGCTTACATTCACATCAGTCTTTTTTTAGATGCATGATAGGCCTTATGAGGAACTGTTGAAAGAGCTGGGGTTGTTTAGCCTGGAGAAGAGGAGGCTGAGAGGAGACCTCATTGCTCTCTACAACTACCTGAGGTGAGGTTGTAGAGAGGAGGGTGCTGGCCTCTTCTCCCAAGTGACAGGGGACAGGACAAGAGGGAATGGCCTCAAGCTCTGCCAGGGGAGGTTTAGGCTGGACATCAGGAAAAGATTTTTCACAGAAAGGGTCATTGGGCACTGGAACAGGCTGCCCAGGGAGGTGGTTGATTCACCTTCCCTGGAGGTGTTTAAGGCACAGGTGGACGAGGTGCTAAGGGGCATGGTTTAGTGTCTGATAGGAATGGTTGGACTCGATGATCCGGTGGGTCTCTTCCAACCTGGTTATTCTATGATTCTATGATTCTATGACTCCTGTCCTATGTTAATGCAGGCCATACAGTCTCAAGGATGTGAAATACACTCTGGGTACCACTGTCAGTGCAAATAAGTGATACTCAGATTCATGTCCTTGTCTTGGTACAGTCCTCTAGAGGACAGAAATAACTCTCGCCCTCCTTCTGAGGGCTTTCCATCCTTCCCAAAACACATCGGCTCCCTGCAGTGACACAGACTCAAGCAGACTCACTTCATCCTAAACTCTGTCCATGCCCCAGCAACTGCTATCAGACCTCAAACACTTCAAGCAGCCTCATCAACCCATCAACCTTTAATTACTTAACTACAATCTGTCCAAGAATTTTGTGACATTAAGAAGAATGTTCCTAATTAGCATTTATTGTTTATATTATTGAAATTCCAAATTACACGACCAATTGATTTTTACCCGCTGCCCTTATTAAGTAGCAGTGAAATGCATTTTAAAATAGATTGGCATTTAATTCCTTTAGAAAGCACTGATTAGATCAAGGGCCTGTTTCACTGCATTTTGTTACATGAAGTCATGTTAGGTTTTAATTTCTCCTTGCTAGTATGAAGCTGAGTCATTGACTGAGTTCCTCTTCTCCTGCCATGAAAACACCTACTGGAAAAATCCCCCTCCATGGCTTAGGAAAGGACTTCGGAATAAATGAAAGCAAAACAAAACTCTCCAGACAGCGGATTTGGTGTGAGATGAAATGCAAAGCTCAGACAGGTGTTGAAAGTGTTCAACTTGTTTCATGAGCTGACAGGGTGGGAAAAGAAACCCAGAATTATTAAGGAGTGTTTTGCTGAATATACAGAGTCTGGTATTTTCCTGTTTTCTTAAGGAAGTGACTGTTGCCTTTCCACTGTCCTCTCCTTCCCAATAGCTAGACGTACTTCTGGTCTGCCACACAGAGCCATGAAAACTCAAGGCACAGATGGTGCTGAGGTCCAGTAACCAGGTTGTATCTCCAACTGAGCCACAGATTTCTTACATGGCTTCACCAAGTTGCTTGGTCCTCATTAATTAAGTTTGCTTTAAGTTTGCTTGACAATGCCTTCAGTGAAGAAATTTTTCCTAGTACCTGATCTAAACCTCCCCTGGCACAACTTGAGGCCATTTCCTCTTAACGCTTGTTACTTGGGAGAAGAGACCAACACCTCACTACAGTCTCCTTTCAGGGAGTTATAGAGGGTAATGATGTCTCGCCCCAGCCTACTCTTCTCCTCCTCTTCTACATAGTCCCAGTTCCCCCAGATGCTCCTCTTTACCCCTGTGCTGCAGACCCTTCACCAGATTGATTGACCTTCTCTGGACACACTCCAGCCTCTCAATGTCTTTATTGTGATGAAGGCACAAAACTGAAAACAGAACTCGAGATGCAAACCATTATTTTTACTAAGAAAGTAGGTTTATGTTCTGTTTTGTCAGGGTTTTCTTTTCAGCACAATGTGCAGCTAGTCCAAAAAGGTAGGGAACATTTTCACCACCTGGTTTGCTAAAGTCTGGGTACACCTGGCCTTGGAATCTGGCGGTGAGGTGTTTTCTCATCTACGTGATGAGGTAATCCTGCATCTTCCTCCCTGCCCCAAGCTGCATCCAGGGATTCCTGGGTTTTACATACACTGCTGGCAAAACCAACTGTTAAGCTCTTGAGCACATTTTTTCACAGCACAAACTGACCAGAGAGATTGGGCTCTGCAGTGGTCAGTGATGCAGGAACACGCTGCCATGATTGGCTGGACAGAGAAGGCAGGGGTGGCAGGGGTAATAAGAGCACCAGGGCCAATTTTTAGCTCTCTGATAGCACTTCGAACCCTATCAAATCACAGGAAATGATAGGCTTAGGATCCCACTTTGTAGAGGGGGAAACTGAGTCATGGAGCAGTGGAGCATTTGCTCTGGAGCTTTGCCAGAGCTGGGAAGGAATCCAAGTATCCTGATTGTCAAGCTCTTGGCCCAGACACCACCTCATGTTGCCTCTTTATTAAGCATCCTCTAAGACGTCTTTTAAAAGTCTTAGAGAAAGGTTCTCTTGTAAGCTATATACTAGCATCTGAAACACTCCTGCTAAATTTGAGGAGGGAGGGGGAGGCGAAAATGCATGAGTAGCTACTTTGATTTGGTAATAAAGTATCAATTTATTTTTTATAAATACAGAGAAAATTCAAACCAGCTGGAACTCGCAGTACCTCTTTGCACGCCACATTTCTAGCAAAATTTCCTTCACTTCCCTGGAACCTACCCTATGCGTAATCATGCCTGAGGATGGATGGACACTCTGCTGACTGTCTGCTGGTCAGTCAGATACACAT
The DNA here is from genome assembly GCA_033459285.1 of Clamator glandarius. Taxonomy (NCBI): domain Eukaryota; kingdom Metazoa; phylum Chordata; class Aves; order Cuculiformes; family Cuculidae; genus Clamator; species Clamator glandarius. The sequence continues at coordinate 517,233 of JAUNZM010000460.1, read as the reverse complement.
GAAAGCAAGGAGTAGGGAGATTTTTACAATTGTTTTCACTGCAATTTCCCCCTTTTGAACGCTAAGGGGATTTTCCACCCGTAGCACCTGGGGCTTTGGGCAAGCTGGTTATTCCTCTGACAGCTCAGAAATTTGTGCTGCTGGCAGCACCATGAGTGCCAGTGACTTGCAAAGGATGCTTATGGAGAAAAAGGCTGGATACAGTGTGTGCATGCTTGGATGCACACGTGTGTGGGTGTGCAAGACCATGTGCACATATCTCTTGGGTGTCAGGTTCCCTCTTGTCATGTTTGTGTATGAATGTCTACCTGTGTCACTCCAACATGACCTGCAGGGAGAAATAGAAAGCCTTGGGTTATGAGGGAGAAAAGGCTGTATAGAGGCAGGAGACCAGTCATGAGGCTGCGAAGAGGATAGGAATGATCCATAGCCATTGGACAGGAAAGAAGAAACAGGTTTAAACTGCAGGAAGGGGATTTCAAGCAAGATACAAGTAAATCAAAGTGACAAGAATTAAGTGTTTACTGACTGTCTGGAGAGAAGGAGACTTGCTGTTTTCAGGAATCTGAGAACAACATGTCTGCCAGGAAGGGCTGGAAGACTAGTTTTGGAGAGGGAAGATGACTGATGGCTCTCTACGTACTTTTCAGCCCTCTCAGCTGGGACCCCATACCCCATAAGCTACAGGAGGAACTGAACTGTTGTAGTACTAGTGGGAAGAAAAACTTCTGAGAGCAGCCTGAAGGCAGTCCCCACTGCACTCTTTCCCCAGCCCCTGAGGGCCCGTGGATTAGTAAAAAACGTGTTGAATTGAGATCTTCCAATCCCCCACATTCCATTGAAAATAAATGGCATCTTCTGATCAAGTTTGTTTTAATTGTGACAGTCGGGCGTGACTCCATGTAAAGGAACATATAGTCTCCCACCTTCACGCTGATAAAAGCAAAGGTGGAATAGCACGAAGTGGAAAGATCCTTTTACTGGAGGGGTCTTGCCAGGGAGGCTCTGAGCTCTTGGGACGGGTTCTACAGAGGGGAAGCCAGACATGAGGCCCCGGTGCAACACTGCTGCATTTCTACAATCCATGCTGCACAGCACCTCACATGCCTAAGATGCCATTCAGATCTTCTCCTTCCTGCAATTTTTCCTGATAGGAGAGCTATATTTTGCAACGCGCTAAACTCCACAAACTAAGATTCTATTTTAGACTCCAAATTGATGTATCCAACTGGCAAGGAAATTAGCATGAATTAATTAGAGGGAAGATGAAAGACTTCAGTAAGCAGCGCTATGAGCATCAGCCTTTATTAAAGTTCCATAATACATTCTCCTCTTATGGTAGGTTATAGCATGCAATGAATACTAGATCTAAGCAAAGCACTGACTGTGGCTGACAGGACGGTACTTGTGCTTAAGTACCAGCTACCTTGCTTAGGAAACTGCATGCTTCAGTTGCCAGAGGCAGTTTTGTACTCTGACACCCTCCTCTAAACCATCCTCTCGTACATGGCTTCATTCAGTTCTGCAGCCTCTCTCACCACTTTAGCCTTAGATAAACAAGCCCCTGTACAGCACAGTGGATAAAGAGGCTAACAAATAATCAGATAAGTAATAGTTTAGCTGACAAATAATTCATCACATCAACAAAAGTGTGTAAGAGGGAGAAGAGGGGCCAGCAAGCCAACACTCAAGAGAGTTCAGACGCTGTGAGCTGTAAGGTGACACAGGGAATTTGCTCTCCATCCCCTCCTACAGCATAAGCTTCAGACTGTCTGTTACAATTTCCCTGAGTTTCAGCTTGGACCGGTCATCTGTGTCACTTTAGAGCTCTGATTTCAGCACCCTGGAAGGGCACAAGAACACACCCACAGAGTTAACAAAGTTTCGGGCAGTTAATTAGAGTAGAACTTGCCCTCAGCTCATTCTGTCATTTCTTGAAGACAAATAAAGCATGAGTTACACTTAGGACCTCCTGGACAGCAGCTGATTTTAATGAGAGATTATGTACTTTTACCCCTGTAGATTTAAACATATCACCTGGCTCCTCAGCAATGTCCTCCTTTGCCTCCTCTTTTCCTCCCGCTCCATAATTGCTTCTTTCCACCCCCACAAACCCCCCCGCTGGTCGCTCAGACCAATCAACTCCCTTCAGTCTTCTGATACATGTTATATATTTCTCATTATTTGGGTTTATGCTGTTAACTATTTGCTCTTTGAATTCCCTCTTGGCCCTCAACTTTCCACCATAAATGTGATAAGTTACAACATCTGTTCTGCCAGGGCTGGACTTCCACTCTCAAAAGATTGTTATTTTGCTTAAAAAAGCCTCAAAGAACTCTTGGCTCTCACTGCTTCTTCCATTTTCATGAGAGCACCACAACCCCCGCATGACACCTCCACAGACCTGGGAATGGAAGGAAATTGACAGCATTTGGGTGAAAATTTCTGCAGTTTGGTGTGATGAATACGTTTTGAAATCGTGTATTAATTTTGCAATTAATTTGGGTGAGAAAACCTGCTTGAGTCAGAAATAAGCCCTTCTACAAGCACTAAAATTGCATTTTGACATTTTCCATATGAAAACTGACTTTTTTTTCTTTGCAGAGGTTGCATTAGGAAACGTTGTGAAGCACTAAAAGGAAACAAGAGGCTTGCTTTGAGCCAGAAGAATGTTTTTCACCTTTTAAATTCACCCAAAGTTTTAGTTCTAGGGCAAAACATTTTTCAACTGTATTGTTAAAGCAAGCTTCAAAAAAGAAAAAAAAATATTTTGTTTATTGAAGCCCAGTTCTCAGCCTAGCCACTCTTAAGTAATTATTTCTTTGCTGGCAGGGATTTTGTGTGTTAACCATCAGCACAGGTGAGGTGCCAGAGGACTTCTGTATGCAGGCAAAGACCTCAAGGAATGAAGCAGGACAGAGTGAAAAAAAATAGCCTCAAAGGGCTCCGAAATGCTGTAGGAAGGATGAGAAGAGAAAACAAATGTCTTCTGTTCAAAAAGCTGATGGCAGCAAAAAGCATGGTCCTTTGCCTGCCTGCCACCAGCACAGAGGCCACCTGTCTGACTTGGGTCTTGGAAAAACATGTTACCATTATGCACAGGCTGACAGTGGAGAAACAAGTCTGAAGATCAATAATCCAGGAGCGATGGAGGGCTGCTGGCAGTGTCCTGGTGGAGCAGACACATGTGGTGTGGGCTTTCTGCTTGGACCATGCTCCTGAGCATGCAGAGCTGGTGCAGCTGCTATTGCCCACTGTATCTCCAGTGACAAACTTTATCTTCAACTCATAGCAGTGAAAGGCATTCAACCGGCAGCCAAGGAGCCCAGCACTTTCTCTTTCTGCCTTGTAAAGGATGGGCAAGTTTGTACCAGCTATCTGACTTCTTTAGCAGCTCAGAGTGGACTTGGAGGATTATCTGGGGCAGCCGGAGAATCAGAAAGTGACCTGGGTTTGATATCTTGGCTTCTCACCACAGAGGTCATCCTGAAGAGTGAGGAAGTGCTTGTGTGAGAACTTGGGGGAAGTTCAGTGATTTTAAGAGGTTTTCTGTTCCGGAATGGAACAAAAGCCAGGGAAATTTAACCATTTTCTTAAAGGAAAGCAGTAGGGGAAAAAGAAAAGATGTGGGAATAACTCAAAGGGTTCTGTTTGAGTTTCTGCTTTTTTCATTTTTCATTTGGTTTTATAATACATTTCCCTTTCTGAAACAGGGGAAGAAGTCATCTTGAAACACTGCACTCCAGGAAGACTCAAATGAAGCATTTTAACATTATCAAAGTGCTCATCATCCTTTTTTGTATTTTTTTTTCCCCCTAAAAATGAGTTTTGTACAAAAGGCAAGACTTCTAAATGAAACACTTTTCTTTGGATAAATTGACCTTTTCCACCGGAATAACGTGCCAGCGGAAGAAGGTTGCACAGCTTGTAAGGAGGCCTGTCATGATGTCAGTGCCTGCACCACCAAGAAGGGGGCTCATATACCTTCAAAGTCCATTCCCAGTGAATAGGAATCACCTAAGACAGGACAATAAAATGCCAGCAAGTCAAACCAAACATTCATCTACACATTCTGCGCAAGCATTATGAGGTCACCAAGGATGTATATCAAACTAGGATCAGCACACTATGATTTTTCCTGAGGACTGTCTTCAATCTTGTGACAAAACACCATTCCAGGATTAAGCAGCTTTTGATTACTCCCCCAGTGAAATAATCCAAGTGTCTTTTATAACTCTTATAAACTTTTACCACCCATGTCATCCTGTGGCAAGAAGTCACACAGGTTAACCTTCATATATGAAGAGCCAAATCCTTTTACTTCTCCCGAACCGTCTTCCTTCTATTTTTACGTACTCAGAAAAGGCAGGAAAAAAGCAACCATTCCCAGTCATCCTTGCCTTGCTATTTGAAACTTAGCAGATTTCCATCCTACCTCTCCTTAATCATCACCAAGGTATTACAAAGAATGAAAAGCTCTAATCTGGTAGTCCATGCAGCCCTGCTTCCACTTCTGCTGCATGGCTGCTCCTTGTTACCAGTTATTCTTTGGCTTGAAGAAGTCCTAATTAGCACTAGTCCTCATATATTTTATGTATGGAAAAAAAAAAGGAAGCTGGAAGCTGCTTTATATCACTCTATCTCTGATTATGCCAATATGTTTACTTTTTCCTTCCTTCGTTCCTTCGTTCCTTCGTTCCTTCGTTCCTTCCTTCCTTCCTTCCTTCCTTCGTTCCTTCGTTCCTTCCTTCCTTCCTTCCTTCGTTCCTTCCTTCCTGGTATGCGTGTCTCACGGAGTCTCTTGCACGATGCCAAAATTGTCTCCATTCTAGCTTTAAATAGATGGCTATTGTTTTTGAATGAATGAAACTTTTCCTCTTTCCCTTCTAAACATACACCTTGGGCTGATGGGGATAGTTCTGGTATTTTCATCAATTTTGCCAAATAGCTTCAGTCTGAAAAGACACTGAAAAACATTTCTGAGGAGTTGGAATGTCTCAGGCTTGCCTTTTCAAAGCAAAACCTTTGAATTTTTCTTCAACATGGTAACTGACTTGAAAAATTCAGAATGGGGAATGACTGATTTCCTATTTGCTTAGGGACAGCATGCTTCTCCTTACCACAAAGAAGCAGTGCTGTAATAGACTTGCTCTTCTGTGGCATTAGAGCGCATTTGTCAGGCTGGAGGAAAGGACCTGTAGTCTGGGAGTGAAGAAATAGCCAGCATGATGTAATTCAGCAACTGGTTTCAAATTGGGCAAACTGTCTGCACTGAAGTTCTTTCTTTCAGAGGAAGAAAAGTCACTTCGTCCCAATCTCAGCCTGACAGGCTAAAATCACTGAGCTACCTGCAGGATGCTGGTGACATCCTGTACACTATGGCCTTCAGGCAGGTTCCCAGCTGGAAAACAGTGTTCTTAGGAGCAATTGTGCTGTGATTACAGGTTCTTTGATGAGTGCCCAACAAGCTGTTGGTTCTTCCTAAAAATCAGACTGTGAATGCTGGCTGCTGTTTGGGCTGGTCCTTCTTTGGAGTATGCAATCCTTGGATTCTGCTATGCTCCAGCTGTGGCTCAGGCAGCAGAGTGGGCAGTTGAAAAGGGTGGGAAAAGGGGAGTGATACTTGTTCCCAGCTCTCCTGAGCCACTGCTTATATCATTTAATGCCAAATAAATTACAGTGTAATTTAGCTGCATAGTATTTTATGCTCAATTAGTCCCACTTTAGAGGGAGAGAGTTCTCTATGGAGGGTAAAGCTCAGAAATTTCACCCTGCAGTTACAGGGAGGAGAGGTATCTCTTAAAGATAAAGGGGTAACCATAGCAACAACACAACTCTAGGAGAAGCAGGGAGGAGAGGAGCAGCAAAAGAGGAAAAGGTAGATAAGAGACAGGACACCAATAAGTCCTTTTTGGAAAACAGATATAGCTGTTGGAGAAATGGTAGTGCTAGTGGCTGCTGGCAACCTTTCTGTAAGGACCCACCAGTTTGGTAAGGGTTGTCTCTCCTGGGGCACGGTAACTCCTTGCCAAATTAAGCCTAAGAGGCTGTGTCAGCAACTGAGGGAAGGCAGAGGAAAGACAGTATGCTCTACAACCAAAATTCAACAAGAGAAACCTGGTAGGGAACACAGAGTGGCCTGGTGGTGACACCAGAGCTTGGAAACCACTGCTGTAGATGGGTCCACACCCAATGAGGCCCTAGCTAGTTGTGACCTCCTGTCCATCATAGCCACTACAATTCAGGAACTCTGGTGTGGATATCAGTGTAAAATGTCCATGATCCTTGGGAAGCCCTGATCCTCTCGCCCATTTCCCTCTCCACTGTTGCCTGAGCAGGTGAGATGACAGTCATCCACAGGTCCACTCATGGTATGAGGATGCAGCAGCCTGAGCTTGAGCAACACGAGGAGGGTTTGCCTCTCTCCCAGTCTGTCGAACCAGGCACCTTGAGGTCCTAGGAAGGCACAGAGCACCCAACAGCACCTTCTGAATGACAGCAGGAGAGTGGGGGAATGACAGTGGTGCTGGGACAGCCCCACTTTGGCACAGCTCCAGGACACTGACTTCTCAGTAGGCCGTTTCCCTTCAAGCTCAGAGGCCCGCCAAGGACATCTTGAGCAACCATGCCCTCACCCCATGCCTAAGAATTCAGTTCCCCAGATAAATGCATCTCTGTGATGGAAAGAATTTCCCGATATTCAGACACAATTTTTCTTGCTCAATTTCATTCCCTTCCTCCCAGTGAAACCACGAGGGGACCCTTAACAACCTTCCCCCTCCTCCCAAGTTATTGTAGGCAGGAAAATCCCCCTTTAACTCCTCCTTCAGGGCCTTTCCCCTCAGACCTTTCGTCATTCCTGCCCATTTCTGAAGTGCCTTCATGTTTCTGGCAATTTTACAGTGTCCAGGAAGTCACACAAGCACTGGCCCCAGGAGAGAGGTCTGATCCAGATGGGTCCTGTCTCCAGATGTCTCCTTGCACAAGATCTGTGTGCAAGCAGCAGCATATTCAGCTTGCTCCCTTATGGAGTGCAATGACAGGGTCAAGCCTATCCGCAGTCTTGGCCTTACCTTTTTTGTTAACCTAAACAATACCAGCAAAACCAACCTTCAGCCTTTCTCCTCCACCTTGGCTTCTTCCCAGAGTCCCAGTCCCTCGAGTCCACTGCTTCTCCTTCCCACAGCATTTAAGCCCCTCCTGCAATTTTAAGTCAAGGTGAATTAGCTGTAGGTTGAGCTAGCAAGAACTTCTCAGGAGCTGCATTTGGTGTATCTAATATCAGGTTGCCTAAACTTAAGAGAAGATGAGGCTGTGCTGCTGAAAAGGATGCTAGCTTCACAATTGAAAATACATTTAACAAGCACAGAGAGGAATAAATCTTTTATAAATGGGAGCACAGCATAAGTTTCCTTCTTTAAGAGGCTCCTGAAGGTCTGGGAATAAAACAGGAGTGGTCCTATAGAGATACTAACCACAGGTGTGGATAACATGTGTGGAGAGCGGGCTGTACTTTGAAATGACAGACAGCAGTGTAGGGTAAATGCAGACACCTGAATAGCAAACATGACAAAGCCAAGTACTTCACAGTATCTAGATAGGACAAAGGAATAGAAATGCAAATCTGGAGTTAAGGCTGTAAAGAGGATATAATGAACTGCCTAGTGGATATGCCAGCAGTTCTGGAATGAAAAGGAATGAGATGCAGCATAAGGTATTTAAACATCCTCTTTCAGCCAAGTAATTCTGGAAGAAAAAAATAGGTCATCTGTCATGACCCCCTTTAGAGCACAGCCCTCTTGTGCTGAGCAGGGACTTGCATCTGGTTTCTACTGAATCCAGAAACATGTATTTGACTCGAGCATCTTACAGAAAATCATCTCTTGCTTTAAACACGTGAAGAAATTACTACATCCCAGAAGTTACCACATCCCTGGGATTTTGACTGAATGTCTGGTCACATTTTCTGTTGCAAATCTGGGCTTTAAGTCTTACTGGAATTTGTCTAACTTTAATTTCCAGCTGTTGGCTCTTCTGTTCCTTTCCCCATGTGATTGAAGAGCCTTTCACACCTTGTACTTTCTTCCTGGGAAGGTACTTAAATACTGCAATCAGTTAAATCTCAATCCCTTTTTTGATGAGCTAAACAGATCAAGATTTTTCAGTCTCTCATTGCAAGACTGTTTTTGCAGCTCTTTTCTTCTTTTCTGCACTGTCTCTGCTTGTTCAATATTCAACATCTCATTTTCCTGCTCTCATCTTCCTCCTCAACAGTTTCGCTCATAATCCCCTTGAGATGTGGCAAATTAGTCTTTCTGAGGCATTGAGTGTGCCTGTATATGCGTGTTCCCTCAGTTAGGACTGTCCTCCAAGAGGTGACATAAATGAAATACAATGACAATTGCTGGTATCAGGCATTCACCAATTTCCAAAAGTGGCGATTTTACCGATCACTTCATGCTTGCTTGTCTACCCCTCTTAGTGACACAGCACTCTGTAACACTGGTGCATTACCTCTGTAGTTGGGAGAGACAACATCTCTAATTTTAAACACTTGCCTGAAGTTTCCTTGGAGGAGCACGATGTCTTGAAGGGAGCATTAGCTGTGGGGGCATATCTGCTGATTTGTACAGCCTGTTGCATGTGCACATAGTGCCTCTCCATGAATCAAAACAGAGGCTGTCAGAGGTCTGTGGTATGGAATCAGCTGCAAATTCGCTTTCCCTCTGTATCTGACAGCATTCATCTCATGTTTCCCGTCGGGGCTTCTCTTCTAGAACTTTTTTCCCTGATCAGCCCCTCTCCTGTGGCCAGCCCACAATTTATCCCTTGACCTTGATAAGAAAAAGCAAACAGCTTTGCAGGTTCAGCCCTTGCTGTGCAAATTCCTCCTCTCGGCTCTGTCTAGGGAGTGGCACTGTTTAGTATCATCCTGGGATGTTATTAATGTGTTGTTTAGTTCTCCCTCCCTATCATTAATAAAGATGTTAAACTAAACCAGCTCTAACATCGATCCCTATGGCACCTTTTGGACACTTCCCTCACCGCAGTCTCCTGTAGTTTATCATGACCCTGTATTTATACACCTTAAGCCAATTCTCCGTCAGTTGTCTCAGCTTGTATCTGCTCCAATTGGAATTCATTTGCCAGGTACTATTTTGCAAGGCACTGCCTCAAATACTTTATTAAATGTGGCCCCTAGATACTTGCATTTTTCTTTTCTTAATAGAAATGGATCCATCTGAAGAGATAACACACAGTCTGGAAAAGACATTTAGAAGAAGATAGGGCCACATTTTGTATACAGGCAGTGGTTATCAGCACAGGTGTTTAAGTTCAGGGGTGTTAGGGAGCGCTGATTAAAATTACCCATGCTCCTTGCAGTCAGTAATTGATTCTGATCACATTTACCCTGGTGTTACTGGTTTTTGTTTTGTTGTGTCCAAAATACAGCTGCTATTTTTTAAGGACTCGCCACATCATGCATCTGATGGGAGAGACACTCAGCATAGGTTTATTTCCTGGGAAACTGCAATTTACCAAAAAGCTCTGGTTTGAGATGACTGATACCTTGCAGATTTGGACTGTATCTAGGAAAGAAGGGAATGGGATGGGATGTCTGACCAGGGCAGTGCTCCATTCTGGCTGTTTTTAATGTGAAACACTTGATTTCCAGGCTGGAGCACCCATTTGGGCAATGGGAGAAAGCTGAGTGATGGACTTGCCATATGGAATGGCTTCAGGCACTGCTGTTTCTCCATCCTCTTGGTCTGGAAGCAGGGAGCTCTGGTTCCTCCTGCAGTGCAAGTTCCAGCTGGGAGAGCTTTCTCCCAGCACACGCCAACCCTGTGCTGCTGCAGGAGGCTGGCAGCTCTTGCAGCTTGTTGACCTTGGAGAGGGTCTCCCAGTTAATGTGACCTTCCCCTAGCCCTGCAGAGATCTGCCTTTGAGGGAATATGGGTGGTATAGGGACTAACACTAGAACAAACGTTGATGTGTGGCAGGCAGGGTCTGCAGTCAGTAAGCATCATGGCAGGTTGGAGAGGGATCACATTCCCATTGCCCCACTTCATCTTTTTCTCCTCCTTCTAGAAAGGTTTTTCATTAAAAAATGTACAAGTCAGGCAGAATGGTCCATCTCACCTTGTTTGTGTGCGTGTGTGTGTGTGAGTGTGTGTGTGCGCGCGCACGCAAACATTTTTCTCCTCTGTCAGAAAGCAAAGCCAGCTTGTGAAGAAGCCATTAATCTGAGCCCATGCCTTGTGCTCCTTTTCTGCCGTGCAGGACTCTGGAGGATATGCTGCAATGAGCCATTCCCTGTGCTAATGCCTCCTAATCTTCCCCTGTACTCCGCCAGTCTCCAGCAAACTCTCGCTGAGCTCTGGGGCTATACATCTTCATGGCTGTTCACCAGGGGCATCATTAGGAAAGGGCTCTTAAATGGCTTGACATTCGTGGCTTCCCAGCGGAATGGAGCCGCTGACAGTTCTCTCCATTTGGAATATGAAATCTATTTGTTCAGATGCATAATGACCGATTCATCTTCTCAGAGGAGCTGCTGCTGAGTTCTGGGACAGCTAGTTACAGTTCTACAAGCCAGCAGCTGTGTGCTGAAACCGCAGTGGGGCCAGCCCTAAGTGACACTGATTAGAGGAAGGGGTAAAAAAAAAATGGCCCAGGGGCACTGCTAGTTCCTTTGTTGCTGGTCTGAGCAGTGTGGAGAGCAAGGTGAAACAGAAAATCTGCACAGTGCACAGTGCACAGTGCACAGTGCTTTGACACCTCAGGCTTTGGCAGGAAAAGCTTCCAGAGAGGCGCTTCTACCGCTCCCTATTTCATTCGATCCGAAGCCTTGATCAGCAGCAGGGCAGTGAAGGAGACTCTAGGGGCAAGGAAAGTGCAAGGAGATCTGCTGGGAAAGCAAAGAAAAGATATGGGACCTCAGAAGGAGCCGATGAGGAAGAGAAGGTGATATTTGGAGTAACACAGTCAAGAGTAAAAGGAGGGCACATGAAGGGCAGGTGCCAGAAAAGCTTCACTTGAAACGGGGCACACGTTTCTGAACCCTGGAGAAGCACCCTGGAAACAGCTCATTCTGCAAGCGACCTCTATGGAGCCAACATCCTGGCTGCCTTGTAGCATCAGTGATGGGAGCTGCTGCTGGCTTGCAGGTTGTGTTTCCTGAAGGGTAAGAGCAGGACATGCCTAAGGCACTGATTTTTCCTCTCAGCCTTCACTGAAAGGCCCAGCGATATCTCCGAACACCACACCCTGGCACCCTCCCGCCTCAGCTAAATCAACGCACTGAGCTCTCCCACTGAGATGTGGGATTTTGACTCCAAGGGGAAGCATTTCAGTGTTTGGTTGTTTTTCCCCAGATGGGACAGAAGAGTTGCTGTTTTGAAATTTTCCACAGAGTGATAATTAAAAGAACAAACAAAATCAGAAACAACAGAAAACTTGGATGGAAGCAGCATATTTCAATGCTGTGAGAAGGTCCGTCAGAGCTGGACTTGTGTGGTGTAGGAAAATGCAGTCTCAGGGTATATGGGAAGCTGATGTAAAATTAATTTCAGGCCTTAGCCCCCCTCCAAACCCTTGGCTTGGCATCCGCAGGTCAGAAGAGAAAAAGGCATCTCAGGACAAAGCCATACCTGCTACATCAATGCCAAAGCATCTGTACTTGGTCTGCCTCCCGCCTTCCACCACGGATGAATTCATTTCCAAAGCGGAAAACAGCTGAAGACGCCTGGGCTTGTCCTGGGCTGATGGGAGTGCTTCCCAGACACACAGAGCCCTGACTGTCACAAATGCTCCCCAGCCCTGCTGCCTGCTAAATAAGAAGCACATTAATTGAATCAGAAGAACAGGAGGAAAGAGCCACTTCTTTGCTCTCCTGTGCTCCATCAATAGACCAGTTGACTATGCTGCCAGGGCCTCTTTCAGGGAGCCCTTGGCAGCACTGATTACAGGATTATTTGCTTCTGTAATTGCAAACAATGCCAAGGAGATGCCTGATGAGCTCAGAGCCACCTTTCATACCAGGATTTCTCTGTTTGCATTGAGTTATCAGTGTACCATGAATTTCTGGGCATGCAGATCAGCACAGATGCCAGTGGGGGGCCAGAGTTGGGGAGAGCTGCAGGGAATGCTGAGCTCCTCAAGGTTCCCAGTAAACAAACCCACTTTTCCTGATCGATGTGGCAAGCTAAAGGGTGTAGTAGGCACCTGCAAGGTGGTTTTCTTGCAACTAACCGAGGTCCCGCTGTGCGCAGCCAGGGTGAATGTGGAGACAGAAGTGCTAAACATGCCTCCAAGATTGTGGTTGGAGCTGTGTGATCTGGTTCAAAATTAAATCAGCTTTGAACAGATCACCAACGGTGCTGCCTCCACAACCCCACAGACCCAGCCTGCGCCCCAGGCTACCACCCGGGCTTCTGATTTGCTCTCCATTATGCTAGGCAGGTTAAGAGGAGGATGCTGATACTTCATGAATGACACCCATGCTGCCATATGGAAACAGCCCAGAAGAATGTGACAAAAATGCTGTGTGGCAGGGGCAGCTCCAGCAGTGAGGAAGAAGAGGAAGTAGCAGGCAGCAGAGCTCAGCCAGGGCACCCAAAACACCTATATCGATTGCAAACAGCTCATGCCTAGAAGGGCTGTCAGGATGAGGAGATGCAGACAGCATTCAGCCTGAATGCTTATTTCTGGCTACAGGAAAGAGAACAGGACCCCTGCTCCAGCCAGACCCAAACTCCAGCTCACAGCCACATCCGTTCCAAGCTGAGCCGTGATGACTGTGATGCAGTTTATCTTGGTCTGTGTGGGCAGAGGTGTGCATGAAATTCCCTTGTGACGTATTCATCCCAGGCTGAAAACACATGTGCCAACATTCCCCAAGGCCCACTGATCCACAGCAAGCTGGTCAGACACCTGTAAGTCGGAGCCTCCACGTGGAGTACAGTTTAGGATTCAGCTGAGGCTCAGATAACTGGGGCAGGCATGAAAGTGGCTTTCTCAAAATGATAAGGAGAAGCACCACTCCTGATACAGCAATACAAACATTAAGTCTCTTAGGACTGGAGCACTCTCCTCCTCCTAAAACCAAAACAAACCTGACTAAAACACAATCCTCCTTAGCAGGATTTTCCTTGTTGCAAGAGGGTAAGAAAAGAAACAGCATATTTGGCAGGTGTTAGCTAATGAAGTGGAAGGTGCCCAGGTTGCAGCATGTGGCTGCACCAGAATATCTGTGCCACCAGCATAGGTGCAGGGTGCATGTGTTTAGTGGGCAGGTTATGAAATGCAGCTTCAATGCATTTCAAAAGCAGGTGATCCTGCTATGCCTTACATGCAATGGCTCCACACCTTGTTGTGAGGGGAATTGATTTTCTTGGAGGGTACCAAAATGTTACAATCTCAGGCTGATTGGTGTTAGAGTTTATTCTGGGGCAGTTTACTTGAGGAGGGAGGGTCGTGTGTTTTGCTTTTATTTTTCTTTCTCCTTGCAGCTCTGCTTCACAGCAGCAAAACCACTATGTCTTTTTGTCAAGCTGTGATCTGAGCCTTTGTGTCAGAGGTGAGCACAACCGTCCATGGGGCTTGTCTTCCTTAAAGGTATCGCTGCGGGAGGTGTTCTGGCTTTGCTGTGGGACCTCTACTGCTTTCCCACCACTGTCCCAACCCAATGGATAGCTTCAGACCCCAAGCTGTATTGCCTTTCTCAAAGGTAAGCATTTTGGGACGCGTGCTGGTACTTGTACTCAGAGCTCGGACAATTTGCATTGAGCCTTTCATGGAGATATAGACAGAGAAATAAGAATAAACAGGTGCCCGTGGCTGTGCCACTCAGAGTCCTGTTAACAGGGCTCAGGCCAGCCTGAGGTTTCTCCTTATAACTGGATCTGCCCAACCATGTCCCTGCTAGAGGCATGTCACCTTTGAGCAAACAGAGAGAGTGCTGAATGCCAGAGACTTTCTGCGTAACTGCCATCAGACTGACGAGGACAGGTCCCACCAGTCTGGTTTTGCTGCTCACACTAGAGTCCCGAGGGCATCCCTTGGGTGGGAGAGAGTCTGTGTCTTCACCCTTTCCAAGGAGCAGATGTAAAAAGTTATGATGTGCCAGGAGAAGAGCATAGCCAAAAGCCTGATGGGATCTGCTATGTCCCTGTATGCTGAGGGTCTGCATTGTTTCCTGACTCTGCCCTGCAGGGACTGGTCCCAGCTAGGCAGCAGAGCTGCTTTAGGGGCTGAAATGGGATGCTCAGTGGATACAGGGCTACCTTGCAGTGTTTGATCCTGCGCTCACAGAGGCACAGGGTGTCTGGCAGACCTGGCTCGACATTGTGCTTTTGACCCAGCAACATTTACTGCTGAAGGGGCATAGCCAAGCTGCCAAATAAACCTCTGGCTCCTTTACTACTGATTTCCAACAACAAAAAAGTGTTGTAAACTTTGTGCAAATGGCCAGGTGACAGCTGCAGAATTGGGGGATGTTTCTGCTGTATTTTTTATTTCTCGCCTTTGATATGGGATTTTTTTCCCCCTTTAACTGTGGTGCAAAGGGCATCTGTGTGGAGACTGTCTGTTTGTTTTCCCCTTTGCTGCCTTTGGCTGCTCTTGTTGCCTTTCTCCACCTGTGCTCCCTGACAGGGTAATTTGTCACCAGGAAGACAGTCATAGTACCACAGGGAAGAGCCTGATGGAGGACCTGTGTGACTGAAGTGAGCTGAGCACCTGCTAAACAATGTGTCCAGATCTACTCCCTTGCTTGAATAGGGAAGGTTGTGTACAACAGGTTTTCCTGCAGAAATGTCACATGGACATTACAGGATGGTGACAAAGCCCATCTCCTGTCCTTGGAGAGAGGTAGGTTCAGGGGTTTGGTCTGCAGCTTTGCAGTGCTAGCAGACAGGCAGAGGGAGCAGTGAGGCACTGTCTGGGAAAGAGATCCCTGCAGCTGCTTTTGCCTTGTTAAAGTTGAGCTTTGCATACACAACCTGCAACAGAGCAGCACCGACATGTCTCCCTGGCTACACAGGAGCCAAACGCCCTTTTATCTATGTTCATTTTATTGATCAACATAATGAAGTTTGAAGGTAGATCACAACTAATCATCCTCATCCAGATGCTACTCAAGCACCCTTGACAGCTCTCTCAGCTGATACATGTAGTCATGAATGCATGTAACGCATGGACATGCAAGAGAATTGTCAGCAGCAGTCACCTGTATTTAAGGCATCACTCCAGTGACCCCACAGAGCCAGAAGGCTTGGGTGCCCACAGCTGCTTGGACTTAACAGGAGCCTCTGGCATGAAGCTTATAGACAGTCCAAATGCTAGTACCTCCACGCAGAGTGACTTCCACAAGCTCTCAGGGAACGGTTAGGTGAAGATGGCTGCTTATAACCTCAGGAAAGAAATACCAGAGCATAATTTGTCCTTTTGCTACCCCTGTGGGTGATGGGACATCACTCACACTAAGCCAGGAGGACACTTAAGGAAGCTCTGCTATGATTTTTGTGTTGTATTTGGTGCTTCCCTTACAGTGCCCTTTGATGTCTCACCTGCTTTTGTTCTCTAGGAACCATGTGCTGTTGGGGCTTCTTTTGTTCCTTTTGTGCTTGTTCTCCTTTTCCCTCTCTGGACTTACCATGCCAAATGGATTTTGACTGCCTTTACCCAGAGATCAAGCACTGCTCTCTCTCATTAGATGCAGTATTTGTTGTACTAGGACTTGAATGACCCCAGCACAGACAACTACAGAAGAATCCCTTTAACTGCTATGCAGAAGACAAATATTTGCTGGTGCAGAACACTTTAGGTGATATTATAGGGAAGATTTCTGCACACATCAGACATGCAGCAAAGCTGACATGCCTTTTCACTGAGTTGCAAGTACCCTGACATCTCCTCTGTCAGAAAACCTGGAAAATAACAGTTTTAGTTTACAGGGAGAATATGTTTGTAAGAAGTCTGTGATTTTTTTTTTTGCCTTCCCCTTTTTTTTAGTCTTTTTTTTCTCCAAAGTGAAACTCTGATTCTTGATTTTATTTTTAATGTATTTATAGGTTGTGGGAAATTAAATGGAAAGAGCAATGCTTAAGACTGGCCAACAGCCAATGACAACTTCTTAGTGCAGGAGAGCTGAAAACAGCCTAAGCCAGGCTGATTCTCCATTGCCCAGCTGGAGTACTCTGACTTCTGTGCTGTTGACTACTTTGTGTAGCTTTGATTTTCATTAAAGCTCTAATTAAGGGCCTATTGAATTTTCCCATCAAGGCTTGATAAATATTGGTGCATTGCCTTTGCATGTTTTGATTTTAAAACTTTATTTTTTCCCAAAAATAATGGACAACGTCCTTTGCAAGTAAAAACAAAGTTAATGACTGTTTTGAGCTGAGAAACAGAATTAGAAGAGGCATTTTAAGTGGGGTTTCCCTTCTTCAAATCTTGGCAGGAAACAGCTAGCAGAGAAATCAAGTTACTATTCTTTTTCAGCTGTAGAGACTGTATTCTGAGCAAGCAGGGCTCTGAGCTTTGAGTGAAGTATCGAGGTCCATTTCTGAAACACCATGTCCTGTAAACCAGCATTTCCGTGTTTAATCTCACAGAAAGGGAGAACCCAGAGCATGGATGCTCCAGGGTCTAGTTAGTCACCTAACAGGGGACGAGATTTTTCAAAAGGATGGCGACAGGCTATATGTACGTTGAGAGCTGAGCAGATTTATTTTTTTCCTCAGAAATTATGGCCTAGGTTCTGGATTCTGTAGGCAGGGAAAGCTGTTCTCCACAGTTGAGAACAGGTGAGATAGGGAGGTTCTTGCTCACAGATGGCTTCTTCTAAGGCCACTCTTCTTTTCAGGATACTCGTTTTTAAGGGCTAATGAGACATGCAGATTCCACAGCTGGGAATTTCTTCTGTAATAATAATTATCATCCTTTGTCCTTCTGTGCTGCTTCTCATCTGAGACCTCTATGCTTCTATCCAGTAATAGATCTTATCTTGCCAACATTTCAGGAGAGAGACAGACAGATGATCTCCATTTCACAGACAGGGGAAAACAAGCTTGAAAAAAACAGTGGCCATTTCTTCTCCCTCTGGTTGTCTTCCCAGGTCCTTCCCATGACAGATATAAGTTCCTTGGGAATAGGTGCTGTTCCTTCCCACTTGCTTGGGGTGAGGTGTGTATTGGCTGATGCATGCTCGCTTGATTCTTCTGCTGAAATGCAACTTTCTGATTTTCACAGCATGATTTCAGCCATCCAGCCATGAGGCTGAGACTGGGAAATAAATCCCTCACTTCCAGGACTGTCCGTGCTGCATGCAAGGCCTCAGGGTGCCCATGCTGCTGCTTGCCAGGGTAGCAGTGTGTGGCTCTGCCACACAGACTCATTGGCAGCCAGTCCTCATGCCAGCTGAACTGGGCAGCACAGGCAAGCACAAGCAAGCACAATCTAGTAAAGGAAAGGGGAGAAACACTTCACCCCAGACCCAGAAACACTGCCAGAAAAAAAGAAACAAACACATGGATGAGACACAGTGTCTTGAGTGTGCGCAGTGCTGAAAGGGCTTTACTGCAGCGTGTCAGGGCACATCACAGACAAAGGAAGTGAGGAACAACTCATCAGCCACCAGCCCCGTGTTTGGAAGTGAGCTGTGCCAAGGGAGTTGAGCCTTCCTCATCCAGGATGCATCAGAGTAGCTGCTCCTCTGGGCTCCCTTCTCTCCCTTCAGCCAGGCAGGAAAAGGATGGATTTTTCTGATCTCTTCATAGCACAATCTCTCTCATCCTATGTCTCACACAGACATCCAAGTGTGACTATCAGCCCAGGGGTCTCAAGAGACCACACTGTGCCACACAGTCACCTGGCTGCCTCCATGCAGCAGCAAGGAAGTGAAGACCAGGCTAATGGGCAGGTATCTGCTTCTCCGGGTACAAGAGACCTCATGCTACCTCCCAAAGGCACTGACTTAATGGTTTCATCCCTAGCATCCTCCCATTCCTAGTGCTTGCTGGGCAAAAAGGTTAAACAGGGTTTAAAAGTTTATAGGTGGCATCTCTCTTAACTGGGCTGACATATCCAATAATGTACTGCAACATAAATAAGATTTTTAGAATACAGTAAAGCTCTAAAAATAACTATTCCTAAATAAAATCTATAAAAAATAAGGTAACCCTCAAATACAGATACCCTGGCCCCCTTCTTAGACTCAACTGTGCTTAATTTGCTGAATAGCAAGAGGTTTTGGGAGGTCTTTGCCAGGACCCTGCTGTTACTAGCATTACCAGATTAGCGCTCTCAGGGCTCCAAACCTTGCTCCATACATCACTCAGTGCCTAACCTAAGAGTACTGAGAGCCAAAGAGAAGAAAATGCAGCTTGATTTCCCATCTATCAATTCTGACACCTCTCTTAAAGTTACAACTTGCCCTTTACCACTAAACAGACAAAACTGTGACCATAATGGGTAACTTCTTTCCCCATCCAACTGCTTTGGAGCTCATAATGACACTGTGAAGCATATCTTGCTCTGCAAATTCTCCTTTCAAGCTACATTAGGGTCATTCTTTTTTAGGGGAAGGAGCAGGGATGGGAGGAGGGGATGATCCTGAGGGAAAGAGATAAATAATCTTCAAAGAGAACAATTAACAATCAATTGCAGAACTGCTGAGGAGCAGAGATAGACACATATTTCTGGCTTTTATTTCTGATTAATGAAGGAAAGGCCTGGCATCCCCTCTCCTCAGCTCTGAGAAACTGGTCTCCTGATTACGTCATAACTGATCCACAGTTGTTCTCTCTGGAGATTATTTATCTCCTTTTTCATGATTGCCTGTTCTGAGACTTTAATAAATCAGATCCAGTCAGCAGCAGCACTTGCTAATTTCCCCCTGAAGGGGATTTGAGTTTTTTGTCAAGCTCTTAGGGCATCTATTTGTCTTGGTCTCTGTTGCTTTTTAAAGAGTTGTATTTAAAACATCATTTTGCAACACTGCAGCATCAGGATTGCTGGTTATTATGTATTTCCATTGGATGAAATCAGCAGAAGGGTTTAGCACTATTATCATTACTCTGTACTAGGGGCTGTACAGAGATGACCTTGGCAAACTGGGGTTTTAGGGTCCTGTAATTATATGCCATGGAAACCACCTTGCTTTTCTCCCCAGCCTTCAGCAAAGAGTGAGATGGGACAGGATTGCCAGCAGCTTGGAAAACCCCTAGGGTGAGCCATCTGGAGCCCAGACAAAGCTGCAGGATTAATGCAAACGAGTGGATTTTGGGGGGGGTAAAGGAAGTCAGAGCATAGAAAAGATGCTCAAAGCCAAACGCATGCCACAGCTAAATGTTTGCTTCAAGGAGACTGTGGGTCCTTCTTCAGGCCTGGTGGAGCAGAGAACGGAGCCACTCCATCCACTCTGGTTTGCAGCCCCACATTTTGAAGGAGAGTGGCTCTGGTGTACTGGGGCTTGCTGTGCCCACAGCATCCCTGTGAGCTGTCTCAGGATGTCAGATAAAACGAGGATCAGCTCTGCGGGATGTTTCTCTTGCCACCACCTTGCAAGGTACTTTCACTGCTTAATTCAAACTGTTGTATGGATATACAGGGAGGCAGCCCTTCCTACCAGAGTTATTCTCTTACTGGGGAAGGAGGAGGAAAATGGATGGTGTCCATTTTTGTGGGCAGCATAGAGGTGACAACACACTTGTTTGTTGCTCTGCAAGTGTAGATTAAAGATTTCATTCCTTGTTCCCTTCCCATTCTCAAGGCAATCCTTTGTATATGCCTGTGTGTGTCTGTATCAGTGTCTCTGTTACTGCCTACATACACACAAGGGTCTATCTTGCATTAATGCAATCAGATAAGGAGGTCTCCTTAGGGAATTATTCTGCACTGTTTTTATTTTAGTATGACAAACATTGTGTGCTTGAGAGGTAAATGAGATGGTGTTATTTCTCTGACTTCCTTTATGTTCTTGTCGTAATCTTCCCTCCTATTTCAAGCTGTTACTACACACATTCTCTCTATTCCCTTTACTCTGTGACTCTCCTCCTTCAGATGTTTAGGCTAAGCCTCTCCGTGGGGTCTGATGGGATCAGCTTCATAAACCTTCCTGCTCTTAGGTTTCCTAGGAGGAAGACCATGGGAATGAGTGTTACCAAAGGCCATGATATCCCCAGGGCCATATACTGTAGCCTGCTTTGTGATCTGGCCATTTCCTCTTGGTTGGAGTGATGAAAGCTACACCTCTAAAAACCTGCATAAATAGTTTAGCTGAAAAAGAGAAAAAAAATCACGATGAGACTGGAGAGCCGACCGCATCGTCAGCTCTGCTGGAAACAGCAAGCACAGACGCAGGCTCTCTAAAGGTCATCCTGAGCAATAGAAAGCCTCAACTGAATTCAAAATACTTCCACTCCTTATTGGCAGCAGCATATGCATTTGCAGATAGGTTCTAGATTTCACTCTTACTAATGCTGGTTGCCCTTTGTCAGCATCAGGGTCAGACCCCAGCTTCCAGAGGGATGGGAGCCCTCCCAGGTTTGAGGTTGCCCTGGTCTGCTGTGACTAGATGGAAATAAAGGTGTACTTTCTAACATCCATGCAGCTAGATCTGGTAGCAGGAGCTCAGCTGGCCTCACCCTTGGCAGCACCAACAATGCCATCAGTTAGTTAAGGAAGCTGCTGTGCATCTCTCCTGTTAGAAATCCAGCACTCACTATTGCCCTGCTCAGGTGAGGAGATCTCCTCCCATCAGCTTAGTACAAAATCCTACATAGATGGCAAAGCCACGCAGATCCTTCAGGTATCTGGGTGATCCCACAGCTGTGAGGAATATGTGGCTACCTCCTGCTTGCCAGTGTTAGGAGGGCAGACTAGGGCACAGGGTATTTGAAGGAAAAAACATCCATATCTGCTTTGAAATGTGGTGCAGTTATTAGCAGAGATGTAGCCGCCTGTGAATGGCAAACCTCTTGATTCAGAATTAAGTTGACATTTTGTTCCAAACCTATACCATATTATCATTAAGGAAAAGTGCTGCTCACACAGCCTTGACAAATGCTTGGAAAACTGGCAGGCGTGGAAGGCAGTTCTCACTAGCTGTGAGCTGCAAGGTAGATGTGAAAAGCCAAGCTGTTAACTGCAAGAGCTGCCTGAGATTCTGAATTCATGGTCACAACTGCAGCATACTTTCAAACGCATGAGAAACCAGGCAGTGTTATCACTGATGATAACCATAGAGCGAAGCTACAGGTCACACTTGGACCCATGCAGTCTCACTGCTTTGCCCAGAGATGTATCCTTGGCTCTTGCTAGCTGCAGACAGAATTCCCATCTGCTCCTGGACCATCTGCCAGATCCAGCTGGCTGGTGACAACCCCAAGGAGGGAGTCAGTAGATGCTTCAGATAGGATTTATTTTATACATGTGTATATGTATATACATATATACGTATATAAATAATGTGTGTGTGTGCATACATTTTCTAAGGTCTCCCCCAGAAAACTCGTATCATTCCTGGTAGTGGAAACACCAAAGTGTCTTATTAGGGTCAAGAATGAAAACATAAGCCTTGGACATCATGTCATATCTGCCAGCTTTCTCTTCCTGCCTCTAAAGGTCCTTGTGCTATACTGTCCCAGGCATAGGCTCACTGGCCTGAGGAGTTTTTTGCACCAATGCTGTAATTCCAGCTTGTAAGAGTTGAAACCTGATCTGTCAGCACAGGTTACCTTTCTCATTCATGGAGAGAAATAAATTTCTAACATCCCATGACCAACATCACTCTACAGCAGGGTGTTCAAGCTCGAGCAAGACTTGCCTTCCAGACCTAGGACAAGGAGGAAGGGCTATAAAGGCTGGCTCTAGTTTCAATGCCCTGTTTCTTCAGCTCTAGGGAGGTGAGATCTGCCTTAGAATTGCTGACCCCTGGCACCTCCTGGCTGCCCAGTGAGCATGTGAGGACACTCCTGTTATAATGCTGAGACCCTCTGAGAGACATTCATATGACCATCCAAGTGGCTCAAATATTAAAACTTCTCATCATTTTCCACCAAATGACCATAGTATGCAAGAAGGCATCACCCTCTTGGAGAAAAGAGTTCTCCCAAATCCACAGTTCCCCCAAGATTTCCATGAATGGCTGATCTAGTCCAGTGCCTGGGGGACCTTTGAGGATGAACTTTGCTGAAGAGGGATGAGCTGTCTTACACTGACTCCCTCCCACTGCACGTCCCTGTCAGATGGGGAGATCTGCCCAGCAAAAGCAGGGATGAAGAACAGTTCTCTCCACAGTGGGTGGCACTCATTACATGGAGCAAGTGCCTGGAAACACCAGAGCTGTGCAGCTTTGCTCACTAATGGGGAGGTCTGGCCTGAAGACTACAAAATGTGTTATTTTTGCAACTTCCACTCCTGCAACTACATCGAGTATAACAGGAAAGATTATCTTGACAGCTCTCTTACCTTACTCTCTCATTACAGCTCATCTAGCAAGGATGGGGGGGATAGTGAAGCAATTTTAGGAAGCTGTGCATTTTTTATGGTTATGTCTTATGATGTGTTAATTTGCCAAATCAAATATGTGTCTCAGCACTTCCACCTTTACCTCCCGCATGCCCGCAAAATAAATAGTCATATTAATCATACTTTGCCATTCTTGCTGGGGATTAGAAAGCAATTTGCAGAGATCGGTTAGGCCAGTCGTGCTGTCTCCCTGTGAGGGTGCGCTGCAGGCACTGTGCAGCTGGGGAAGCTGAGGCATGGGGAAAGCAGAGCAGCTTGCTCAGGGGTGGGCGAGAAGGGGATGATTTAGTTCAATTCTCCTGGCTCCCTGTCTCCTGCCGGGAGGGAAATTGGCCAAGGGCAGCATGAAGAGGACTCACCAAAGATTTTAAATTGGATCTTGTGAATGCCCACTAGCTGGCGTACCCCAGTGTTGGGTAGTGGAGGGAGAATGGACAAGGGGCACCAGAGAAGTGATATGGGACAACAAGTGAAAATTACCCTTTTGTAAATCCAAATGGGAGCAAAACCAAAGGTTTTTTGCTGCGAACAGCTGTGTCTGAAGCCAAGTGCCAACTGGGTATTGAGGAAAAGGATTCTAATGCTTTAGTATGGAATCCTGCTTCCCCCTTCCCTGTCCTCATAGCCACCTGCTAAGACAATCTTTTCTTCCCTTGCAGCCCTAACTGTGTCTGTGCCTGCTTTTCTTCTTTCTTAATCTTTGATGATTTCATTTACACCAGTTCCCTGTCTGCTGACACCTGCCATCAGATCTGAGCTTCTCTATGCTGGAGCAGGCTGTGACCCATGAGGTCCAGCACGGTACAATATGTTATTAATAGAAATATAGTCATCCAGCAGCACTGCAAGCTAGGGAAAAATAACTTACTGTATACTGTTCCTATGAGTGGAAATGTTCCCGGGGATCTGCAACGAGAGAGGAACCACCATATCTACGCTGATATGAGATGGCTGTGTTCCTGACCAGACTTACCAGGAAAAAAATCAATGTTGCACACTGCAGCCCACATTTTTGGGAGCCTGTGGGCCATGGAACTCACTGAGGTGTGAGCACTGCAACATGGAAGTCAGTCTCTTAGCCCTTAAAACCCAGAAAACATAAGTGCCAAAGCTGTGCAACAAAGCATGAGGTCCAGGGGACATGTGACTGAGAAAGAGATGAGGTTAGAATGAAATGAGCGACCCCTGTGCTCTGCATGTGAGATCTTATTCTTTTTAGTTGAAGCTAAGAGACATCAATGCTGTCAAGTATGAAGCTGAGCCACTTGGTTGCAGCCACTTGGTTGCCTTCTCTCTCAGGCATTCGGGGCACTGGCTGCTCTCCAGACTCCTGGCTCTGGCTGTGCCAACATACAATTGCATCCTTTGCAGAGGTGTCTGCAGATTTACACTGAGGAGCATTGACCTGCTGCTCCACTGAGATGATGTTCTTGGTTTCTATAATGAAGACAAGTTGATGGATCACCACCAGCAACATCTGCCAAAAAATCCCCTGCTTCACACTGCAGAGGTGAACTAGCATGGGGAGCACAGTGTTCCCCATGGCTTCTAATGACTGAACTGAAACCACACAATATGGGGTCAATGTGCTTTATTAGTCTTTTGAGGCGTAACCCCTCCCAAGGTTGGCAGCTCCATTGGAGATGGGTCATGTTTGTTCTGGGCATCCTATCATGTCCTCCACAGTGAATGACACCTCTTCTTGCCCTCCGGCCAGAGAGCTGGCAGGCCACTCTGTTCCCAGTACCATTTCAGCATCCCTCCCATGCACACACTGGCAACCCCGTCTCTCTCTCGAAAGGCTGTTCCCTTTTTAAAGGACAAGATATAACTGCAATAACCTGACAAGTCGCTTACCTTTACAGCATGGCTGAGTTCCCAGCTTCTTTCTGACTATGTCCTTAGTCTTAAACAATTTGCATTAAGGTTGTGCAATGAGACTGCATAGGATCAGTGGCTCCCACATCTTCCAGAAGTTTATAAGAAAGTGGCTAAGTGCTTCATATTCAGTGAAGAAGAGGAAATAGCCACTTGCATCATGAGGGGCAGGAAATGCTGCTTCCCTGCCTGTGCTTGAAATTGCAGTCACTCTCCCGCTCCATCGTGCAGCAGTTTTAGAAGTGGGGGTGGCATGTTGCAATGCCCTGTCCCCTGGATGCCCAGGGGAGCAAAGCATTTTTTGTGCTCACTTGGAGGCTGTGGTGGGCTGAGACTAGCTACATGCTGATGTAGTTCATGCAGAGACCGTCATCTGAATGACTTGCAGGGAGCAGTGTGGATGAGGATGGAAATTGTCACAGGAATTAAAATGACTGTCTCCAAAATATTTGTGAGCCAAGCATGGAGGCATCCAACCACCATGTAGAGCACAGTTCCCCAACTGCTCTGCGTTTTCTGCTGCAATAGGTACACATCTTATTGCAATGGAACAGCCTCTAGTGCCCTTGAGGACACTCCCAAGGACCCAAAACATCTGCACAGGGCTGACAAATACAATGGAGGACCCAGACCTTGCACCGATATGAAGGCCAGATGGAGTCTCCTGGACATCTCCCCAGGGGCTGGAAACCCCAACCAGATACAAAAATTGCTTCCTCAAGGTCACAGATTAGAAAAGCAGATGGAGTTGGTTCATGTGTTTTTTGGTTTTTTTTTAAATGGGCATTTTCCTAAGGAATTATACTCTAGATACTGTATTCAGGAATTACTCCAGGAAAGAAAAGATGCCTTTCATTTTGGGAACTTTTTCTTAAGGTGCCAAATTGATATGCACACTGACAGCAAAAACATTGCAAATCTCCCTAAATTTTTTTTTTGCACACAAGAAAATTTGCATATGTTAGCATATGTATTTGATATATAATGTATACACTCTCTGAAAAGTAATTAGTATTTTTTCAACCAGCTGCAGCAATCACATGTTCCCGGGCTCCGTGCTGGCATAATTGGATGAAACTCTGTTGTATGTGTTCTGCTGCTGATTTGAAGAACTGATCCAATGTTCCCATCTGGCCATAAGATTTCAGAATTTCTGTAAGTGCTGTAAAGCAGCTCCACCACTGCCAGAAGGTCGGAACAATGTGGGAGGCTGTGAGGACTGAGCCTGAGTGTTAAAAAAACTGTCAGGATTTCTGCTCACTCCCGAAATCAGGAAATTGGGGAGAGAAAGGAGTTTTGAAAACCCCAGCCCCTGACAGACACCTGAAGAGTGGGGGCTATGGATTAAATAATCTTATTAGGGCTTGTTTTCAATTAGCACATCATGCAGCTAATCCTGGAAAGACAGTTCTGACAGCAATATATCTTGGAAGAAATGGTCTGTTCTAAGGATACTGTGAAGACTTTCTGAGAATAAAGAACAAGACTCATGCAACTTGTTAAAGAAGCTGTAGTACAACAGGAAAACTGTTGAACGGATAACTCTGCATATCATTGGAGATATGAACTAGCTGCTTAAAACTGACTGCCAACATTCTCCCACTGTGTTTGAGTGAAAATGCTCCTCATTCTCCTCCCTGGCTGGATTTTGTCAAAGGGCAAGTGGCAAAAGGCAAACTGCAAGAATTATTTGCATGTTTCCAGTGCAGCAGCTGGAATGTTTTTTATCAGCAGATTTAAAATGCTTTAAACCTGGTGAAGAGGTTAGGTGAGGATTTTAAGAAGTAAGAAAGGATAAATTCTGCTTTCAAGTCCCTACTCCGCCAGGAGTTTTGTTGAGCAAATCGCTGTGGGTTTGAGGAAGTTAAGTTCCCCATTTATAAAAGCAGGTCAGCTGCACTTGTCCACCTTGCAGGGGAATCTCAGGGATAAGCACTCACATGTGCTGAGGTGCTATAGGAATTACACTTACACTTACATTAGATGGTTTCTGTGTTGCCCAGAGGCAGTCATTTGCCAGTTGGAAAATCACCCCTTCGAGAGGTTTTGTTTGAAAGCAAACTCAGCAACAATGGTAAATGACATCCCAGTGGATCTGGAAGTGAGGGATGCCATGCTGTGAGAAGCTCTAACAGCAGGCTTTTAAACACTTTTGATGGAGCAAGTCTTGGTAGTCATGCTGGTGGATAGAGAGCAATGTTGAAAGCCAAGCGAAGTTACTACTTGTGTTGTGGTTGTTGGAAAACAGGCTCCAGCCATGACACAGTTCAGGTACTAGAGATCTTCAGCCTGGATAGCAATGAGGATCATTATTGCTGGTTTCTCTCAACGCATTTGAGCTAACTGCAAAAGTTGAAGGATGCAGCAGCAGAGAACATGCCTGATAGCCAAAAGCTATCCATGGTGTAACAACTCACCATTCTAAATCATCCAGTGTTCCCAAATATCTGAGATAACTTTTGTGTCCATTCATGGTTCAGGAGGAATTTTTTGAAGTCCACTCCAGCTACTGTTCAGTGTGGATGCTAAGTTCATATATAAATTGGAACAGCTGGACATTTTGCTAGAAGCTGAGTAGCATATGGCCTCAACCTCTACCAGGGGAGATTTAGGCTGGACATTAGGAAAAAAATTTTCACAGAAAGGGTCATTGGGCACTGGAATAGGCTGCTCAGGAATGTGGTTGAGTCACCTTCCCTGGAAGTATTTAAGAGACGAGTGGATGAGGTGCTGAGGGGCATGGTTTAGTGTTTGATAGGAATGGTTGGACTCGATGATCCAGTGGGTCTCTTCCAACCTGGTTATTCTATGATTCTATGAAAGGTACTGCATGCTCAAGAGGCCCTGGGACATTCAAAAGTAAATGATGGTTACCTTCCAGTCAAGCATCAGTATACTTCAGCTACTTTCATAGGCTGTGCAGAACCCAAAATGCTGAATATTGAGTAACTCTATTTAGAAAGGCTGAGAGGAGGGAAGAAAATTGAGAAGTTTTGTTCCATTGGACTTAGCTGTCGATTAAATAACAGCTCAGCCCAGGAGTTAACTCTGTTGCAAGCTTTGAAGTGATTGTTCTTTGCCTTCCAGTACAGGGAATCTGGGCTTTGTGGATACCCTCTGGTCAACACAAGTAATTTGTCTAAGTCAAGGTGTTGCCTGTTTGCTGCAGGGCAGACTGGCATGTGGCATGGGTACAGAATTCACGGCAGCATGGCATGCAAAATGCCAGCCCAGCAATAGCAGCTCTTGGACCTTGCTGTACCCTAACCATGTTCTGTGGCCAGCAGGCAAACCATAGCCAGGAACACAATATGGCCAAGAGACATATGATGGACAAAAGACGTGCCAGGAGACGTGCCATGGCCAGCAGACAGCTGCCTGCCTACCATACAACACTATCTGAAGATAAGTCTTTAGCCTCTCTAATTATTTTCTCACTACACAATCTTCTTCCTCACCAGCCAAAAGACTCCTGTTCAGGCTCTGAGTGTTACCATGGTGTTCAGGGCAGCAGGGTCATCTTCCCAGCTGTATCGAAGCCCTTACACAATAAATGCTAAGATAACGGGATATCTCCTGGCATCCATCAAAACAAGGGTTGCAGCTCTCCTTTGTCCCCAGAGTAGACGCTCGGAGTTGTATAAGACTTTTATGAGCCCAGACTCTGACCACTTTTCCAACCACTTGTGCTTGTTGGTGCCAGAACTATCCTCACCTTTATGTTTCTTGGCAAAGTCTCTTCATGTCTGAAGTAGCATGAAGGACCCAAAATCTGTGCAGTCCTCACGTCTACTCTTCTCACAACCTTATGAAGCATGCAGAATGGCAGCAACATTTTTTATAACTGGAAATTATTTCTACTTCCAGGTGTTTCACTCTCACTACGCCCTGGCGATACAAGGAGGAAAGACTCATTCCTGGAGCTGGGTTAATATTGTTGTCTCCTAGGCTGGGCATTAGATTTTGGGAGATTGCTTTTCATTGTCTTTTCTCACTCTAGCAGCTACTAGTCACTGCTGGCTCTTCATTCTGATGGATGCCAAGACAGTAGAGTTGTTCTCCTATAAGAGCATTCTGCTAGGTCAAGTCCATGCCTGCAGAGCCTATGTAAAGCACAAATAGGTTTCCATGCCTGCTCAGTTTTGCTATTTATCTCACTTACAGTTCTCCAGCTGCTCCATCTCCCAGTTTGATCAAATCCTTTTAGGCCTTCTCACAATCACTCATATTTCTTCCCTTCTTTCATTATTTTCTTTCCCTCTTCCAGTAACAAATAAAACTCTAAATAGTTTGATGCCACCTGGACAGACTTCACCTCCTGCTCTGTACTCTTGCTTCTCCAAACCATTAATAAATATTTTAAATCACATCCCTCCCAAAGCTAGTCTGTTAGGTCTCTCCTGTTTAACCTCCCCCTGCTCCAAGGACCATTCATTCACTCCTATCCTTTGTATCCCGTTGCTTGAGCAGTTTTTGACCCACAACAGGATGCTGCCCCTTATCCCGCATATGTTTATTTTCCTTAAGAGTCTCCTGTGAGGGACTCCATCAAAAAGCCTTTAGAAAAACCCAAGTAAATTATGTCCAGAAGTGCCCTTTATCCTATTTGCTGTATTAACTCTTTCCCAGGTTTTGGCAGGCTCAGAAATCACAGGCTCTGCCCCGTGTGCTGTCTGCGCAGAAATGACCAGATTTCTGCCAAGCTGGGATAATTCAAGGGCCTCATCCACTGCTTGATCCCTCAGGATCCTACCAAACAAAGATCCAATGGACTCCAGAACATGGTGCCATCTTAACACAAGGAGGGATTTACAATAAGGGCAGAACTGTGAAGCCCAAATTGAAGTTCCCACTTTCATTAGCCAGATCTTTCCTATGGAAAGTATATTGAGAAGGAAAAAAATTACTTCCTTGCCTATTTTCAGATTTTTATTGCTTTTTTATATCTTTCATTTGCTTATTCATATTCACTTTTAAAGTTTATGTTTATTTTGGACTTTGTTATGTCCATGTTTTTATTATGGGATCTTTCAAGCAATTTTAACACATTTTTAAATTAAAAAAAAAACCTTTCTCAAATTAAAACATTTTTTTTGAACATAAAACTTTTGAAAACAAGTGTTTTCAAGAAAAGGCTAAATATATTATCATTTTGCAAACCAACTGATCTTTACATTTGCCTGCATGGGATGGGTTGCAGTTAGTTTGAAGCAAAATGTGATTTCTTGGTATATAAGACATTGGCTAAATCATTGTTTGAACATCATCTTTAAGTTTGGCATTCATCTTTTAGAAAGATATTAAGAATTGAATGAGTGAACAAAAGAGCTGTAAAAGCTATGAGAGAGCTAAGAAAGAAACCCTTGGAAATGAGTATGAAGGAAGTTATTTTATTTAGCCTACCAGAATGAAGGGCAAAAAGCAATTTGACCTGTAGGTGTCTACACAGAAAGATGGTATTTGAGATTACAGTGCTCTTTAATTGAGCAGACAAAGCAAAATGAGGTCCAATAGCTAGAGACCAAAGCTGGAAAAATTAAAGGTAGAAATAATGTGCAGCTTTTTCTTTTTTTTTCTTTCTTTCTTTTTTTTTTTTTAATAGGTGGAGCAATTAACCACTGGAGCAATTTGCAAGAATGGAAAAGATTTTCCATCACTCAAGGTCCTGAAGTCAAGACTGGACAGCTTTCTGAAGTGCACATCCTTCGTCAGTGCCCAGTCGCAAGTGTCATGTGGGACTGCTGTAATTCCACAAATCAGGTCCTGCAGGAGGTCAAACCAATTGCCATAATTGCACTGCCTGACTGAAATTCTCTACATCTCCACGGCCTTTTCTCCACCATGCTTTTAAGACATGACTATTAAAAGCTGCACAGTAGAAACCTCTTTTGAGGTTGAATACGTATCTATAAAAGAAAAATTGCCATGGTGTCCTTTTCCTTTGCCCTCTGTAGATGGCCTTTGGAAATGCAGAGACAGCACTGAGCCCCATACCACCTTTCCCTACAGCTTGTGTCTCAATTGCACACAAATGGAAGGTCTGGCTGAGGCTGATCACTCCCTGCCCATCACCTCCCAGGGCAGAACAGCATCTTCCTTCCACCATTGTCTCTCGGTCCTGGCATCTCCCTCAACCAAGCTATTCCCAAACCAGACACGTCGGGTGTTTCCACTACTGGGGCTTGTGTTTGTGAATTCCCTTCATCATGCTGGCTTTTGCTGTATTGTTTTTGCCAATGTCAGCCAACCATGACTGCCTGTGCTTAAAGATCACTGCCTGAAACTGATTTCATTGTTTTCATGCCTTCTCCCTAAATGTCTGCCACGTCCTAGTGTTTCACATCTTGCATTAGGAAAGCAAGGTTTCCATGCATACCTGAAACTGGGCAGCCCACAGGTCCTCTTAATCCTGCTGCCAATCTCTGGTAGCGACCAAGAGCCAAGGCAAAGGGTGAGAACCAGAATGGGGCATGCTTCTGTGTCTCTGTTTCCAGGAAACTCTCCTTGTTGTCTGTTTATAGAGCACCTTGCAGAGCTGGCCTGCAATGCAAGCTCCCCGGGGGCACACTAAGAGGAATCACTGCTATCAATTATTGCAATTATTGCAATTATAATTATTATTATTCTGTCATTTAAATTTCAGCAATTAATTTTTCCAGAGTCTAGTTTAAGCCATTTTCTCTCTGCCAGACGCTGATCACAGCAAGGATGAGGTACAGCATCTGCTGCTGGTCAGAATATGCTTTAACTCATGAAACACCACAGAGGCAGGTGCCTGATAAAGTGCATACCTGGATCCCCTTGATGTGCTCAGCTGGTGTGTAGTGTGATCTTTGTGCTGCAGATCAGGCACAACATTAGTCTGGGGACATTGCAAACTGGAATAAGACTACAGTAAACTGGGCCAGAATGGTTCAAAGCAAGGATGTCCAGGACACTGGTTTAACCAGTTCATCAGATTAATGTGAAGAATGGTGTAGGTGTTCTTCAGCTTTTGACAGCTAAAGGCTATGTCTCTGGCCCTGATAGTTGTCTAACAGTCTGCCAAGAGAGCCAGGCCCTGCTGATGAGCAGTTCATCCCATCCTCATAGCAATGTTTCCAATTAGCAAATTGCCTTCCCCACTGGATATGCCTCTTTTTCTCCATCGATACTAGAGAAGCCCAAAGAGTTCATTTAGACTAGTCATCTAACTAAAGTCGGAGGAGATGAATCCTACTCTTCATGTTCTCAGTTGCAGTTTTGAAGATAAGAAACTTTGACATGTGAGAGGGATCCATCAATCTAGAGGTTTGGGAACCACCAATTCAAGATAAATACGGGAAGGGCAAAACCAGCACTGGTTTCCTCCCATCTCACAGTATCAAGTGATGCTAATAACGCACTGCTTTGGCATAAATATAAGCACAGTAGCCAAGTCATATTCCTGAGTGACAGCTCTGAGAACTAAAATGAGTGTCAGTTGGAGGGGTCCATTGAGAAGCATTTAGCCATTTCTATTTGCAACAGCTCAGAGCTGGCTTACACCATATTCAGTATGTGAAATTAATCTCACTCGATGCGATGCTCTTACCTCAGGCATCACTATTGCTCCCATTAATAAGCCCTCTTCTGCTGCAAGCTCTATTGAGGATTTCCACATCCAGACCAGCAAACCTTAAAATGAAGGCAGGGAACTATATCTCAAAAGACAGTCACTCTCAAAATGACTGAAGGTTCATAATAGATATTCAGTCACTGAGGGCTATCTTCACACTGCTGTAAGGAAGGCAGTGAGTGGTATTTTTGAATCTTTCAGAGACAAGACAGTAGGCAGGAACTAGGAGATTGCTACTATCTTCTTCCTTAGTATTGTGTCTGATTTTGGATTTCTTCTTTCAGAAAGGAGCTTTAATTAATTAAAAGAGGATGAGAAAATTGCTGCTGTAATGACTTTATTTGGAGGAAGGGTGTCTTCTAGTGAGAAATTCTCTTACGTTATTTGTCTAAGGGAAGATTAACAGGCAATTTGTTCATGGCCTATAGGTCTGAGCATTGAAAGAATGGTCTAGGGAAATAAATGATACTTTGTTCTGCTGGAAAAAGGTAAACAAAAATCCAGTGGTAAGAAGCAGGAACATAGTAACAGTGGAAAAGACTGATAAGCAGAGAAGGGAGGAGCTTCACAGGGTGTCCCTTACTCATCTTAAAGTCGAGACTGAGGATGTTCTCTCATACACACACACATTATGTTACTGATGCAGAAATTAGTGGGGTGGGTCTTTGCTATCCTTGCTGCTGTTTGTTATGTTAGATTCTCTAATTGGATTCCCAGGGCTACAGATTGTTGCATTACCTCTGTGAGGAAAAAAGCCTTTCTCACATATCTCTGAATGACATGATAGTGTAGCAAATAATCTGCCATTTGGGTGCCAGGGAACAATATCTGTTCTTTAAAAGAAAGTACTTCACTTACGTGTTTGCTTGAATGTTTCTTGGTGATCCATGGGAAGGCATCTGAAGAAAAAAAGTAAGATAAATGGATCAGAAACCAGTCATGAAACATATTCCTTTCAAATTAAGAAAAAGAGAAAAAAAAAAAAAAGGCCCAAGTTCTTCAGGACACAGTAGTAAATGCCATGTTCAAGGCCATATAAACTAGGGGAACCTTTCTATTTTTTCAGTAACTTTATTAGTGAGCTCTCTTTAGTGAAGGTTTTGCATTTTTTCCGAGACAAAAAAAAAAAAATATTTCCTATAAAACCCTTGGTTGATGGCAGAACTGCAGGATGCTGCAGGCTGAACCCCAGGGTTGCGAGTGGAATGGTCCTGGGATGAGGCTGGACCTTGATTCTGCTCTCATGGCACATGTTTTACAATAGCTAGACTACAAGCCTGGGAATAAAGATAACCTTGTCACTTGAAGGCAATTCACCAAAGGTAGCAGATCGAAAAAGAGATTTAGAGGTGGAGCAAATGCATTGTGTAAACACTTTCATGAGGAATAAGTGTTTTCTTTAATCTATCGAAGGATGGTACCAGCCAGAACCAGCAGCTAGAATTCAATTCAGGCAGGCAAAATTCAGTTCAGAAGGAAAGCACGGGTTTTTCACTGCAAGACTGATTAACCACTGGAACAAACAATGAAGGAAGCAGTGGTTTCTTTTCCAGCCCTGCTCACATGCTGGTCTGGCTGAGATAACTCAAGCAGCTACATGTGGATCCAAAATGTGGTGGGATTGGGAGTGGCCTATGTGATGTGGGAGAGCATCTTCTGGTGAAGGTAATCAGGTGGAAGTCTACCCTCCGCATTACTGCTGGCCAGAGTGGGTGATCATGTGGTCCCTTTCTGTTTTAAACACAGACTGGACTTCTTAACTAGGAACATGCAGAGAGGCACTTCAGCAAGTTCTGCTTAGCTACAATTGCATAATGAAGTCCTTTAAGGAGTAAATGTTTCTGTTTAGCTCAATAATAGGGCTTCATTAAGAGCCTTTATAGACCAAAAGAGGAAGAATAACCCAATCAAAGGCTCCTAATGAAGAGAAAACAGCAAAATAGGAAAATCAGAATTTACTACATGCCAGGAATACATGAGCCTGTTCCCTGCAATGAACTGGGATGTAGTTTCTTCCTTTCCTTACAAGGACATTTAGCATTAAATTGCATAATAAAAATGTGCAAATAAAGGCATAAACCTAGAGAAGTGTTGGCATTCCCAGAGATCAGTCCTTGCTAGTGACTGAGCGCTACAGCATGGTGCTGCAAAGGGACAGCAAGTGTCCCTGTCCATGCACCAAGGAGACCAGTGCACACATTTGCAACCTCAGCAGGACCAGTCACATGCCTGAATGCTCCCAGAGCTGAGCCTGAGTTGGATGCTCCCCAGCTGCAGGTGCTTAAGGAGGCCATGCACAAATCTGCTGAGCCACCCCTCCCTCTACATGCCTAATCCAAGAGGTGGGGAAACCATGCAAATGATCCTAAATCCTCCAGTGCTTCTTTTCTTGGAAAGCAAAGGGTCATGGGCAAATTCAGGGGATAAATACAGCCCTAGGACCTGTCCCTGCTGCAACCAGGAGAAGACTCCTTTTTCACTGGCTTGGTCTTGATCCTCTTTCTTTACTGGCTGCATCTGCCAGTGAACAAGGGTGAGTGGTAAAGCCTGTAAAGGGATCCTTGCAGAGTTGTCTCTGTAGCATGATCCCTGTGTTGTGCCAGTCAACACCATGGCCTGAGAGTCCCAGGAAAGGGAACTTTTCTCTCACAGCAGAAAACAGAATAAAAATAAAATCAGTGAAGTGTTTTGATCACAGTAAATCATGGGACAAAATTTGCCATGGGAAAGGACCTCCTAGGCTGCTGCTGTCACCCATCCACAGGAACCAAGGCCTCTAATCCCATTAAGAAACTTATCTTTCCTGATGGACAAAAAAAGCTTTCTCCCATTGAACATCTATTCTGATGGAAATCTTTATACCAGAACTCTTTCTGTCTCACAAAAGGCCAGGGTGCAATCTAAGCCTTTGATGTTGTGTTTGGAGAATAATGAAAGGCATTAATTTGAGTAGAATTATTGGAATGGCATGTCTGTTTCTACTATTAATAGAAAAGAGTCTTAAAACAATGAGCAGCGGAGATGGGGTGTATTGCAGTGAACAGGAACAAAGACAGAGCATTTTGTTTTGGTTGTTGTATTACGGGAATGGCCTGAGGTCTATAATATGCTACGCTCTGTACAGAGCAAATATTACAGACCTGGCAGGATGCTATAAGGGACAATCTTGGTATCTGGTCTCTGTCTTCAGATCGCTTATAACTCAAGAGCTGCAGGTCATTAAATGAAACTGGCAGAGAACAGCTTCAAAACAAATCAGAGATGGCGGGTCTTCATTTAACAAGGGAACTCCTTGCCGGAGGATGCTGTGGCTGCTAAAAGTTTATCTGGGTCTGAAGGGGACTGAATGAGTTCATGAAAGAGATGCCCGCTGAAGATCAAGCCTGTAAGTCTCTAATATTTGTAGCCTGACAAGAGTGCATTATACCTGCTTTCCATGGCATTATACCTTCCCTACAAATCCTTTTATGAGGATGCTGAGATATCTGGGTTTTGATCTGACTAATAAAGTTGTTCTGATAGTCTTGATTTCTTCTGATCCCTGTATGTAAAGATGTATTTGTGTTTTCCTATCCATGCAGCATTGCATAATAAGCTGAAAATCATAGAAATGTGTGGATTCTGCGGTAAAAAAAAATAACAAAAACAAGACTCAAACAGTCTTTCCCAGGGGCCTGAATTTCTAATGAACTCAGTCTTTGCTTCTTGTGTTTGTTTCCCAGGAACAGGTTGGCAAAGCAAATCTATGTGTGCTGCCCATATGCTGGTGTAACCTGGGAGCAGAGTTGGAGAGATGGCATAAAGAAGCATGGGCTCACTTATACTGGTTCCCCAAGAAGCTCACAATGGGAAACATTTGGAGGAAGGCTGTCTGCACGGGCTGAAATGAGATACTTTCTCTAGGACCCAGGAGGAGAACAAGAAAGCCTCAGGAGAGAGACAGCAGAAAAATGTCCTTGCCAAAGAGTGCAACACTGAGCCCAAGAGAAGAGACCAAGTACCCTCAAGAAGAAAATTCCTACTGGTAGGTACTACAAATCCCACCAGTGTCCTCAGTAGCTGTTTCCATAAGGAAAAGACCACAGAGAGGGATGTAAGTAAGTTTATTCCCTGCCTTGTCATGGGTTTTCTGCAGCTTCCTGCCTGGGATAAAATTATCCTTTATATCCACTAACTTCTTCTGTTAAGCTCGCTCAATGGGCACAGGGGGACACTAGTCGTAGGTACAGTTTTGTTAGAAGGAGAAGAGCATCAATGGGAGCTTGGGGACCAGCAGTGGGAAGACACTGGGCTGCCCTTTCTCAGTATTTCCTTCTGTCCTCCACTGTGCATGATGAAGATCTGCCTTAGACGGCTGCTAAGAGGCCCTGGCACAGCTTTGCCTGCTCCCTAAGGCAGAAACACCCAGGCTAGCAATGTCCTCCCTCCCTCCATTCCTCTGCAGCCCTGGCTTGCAGTAGTGTACTTTGTTGGAGTCTGAAAACAATGCACATGTTCAGGTCGTGCAGGGCTTTGGCTGAAGGTAATCAAGAGTGACAATGACCTAGGGTACAGCCAGAAAAGGAGATAAACCAGCAGTGGGTTTGCAGAGCAGAGGATCAAGCAATGGTGAGGGGGAGCTAGTTAAAATTAAAGCTATGAAATGGGGGAGAGAGGAGGCAGCATTGCAATTTCTGATCTTTGTTGCTCTGCTTTTAATTACATGGCAAAGCTTTGTGTAACATTCCCATTTCTCTCTGAAGTCTCTTTCCTGCTAATCACCGCAGCTGAAGCCAGTGCAAAATTTTACCTTGCGCAGCTTGGGAGAACAAGACTGAAGACATCTAGGCTACAATGGGAATGGGCAGCTTGGCAGACAGCAACGTTGTGTGTTGCTGCCTGTATGTATGTCACCGCAACAAGAAGTCTGCTCCTTATCATTGCCACTGAGCTTTCTGCAGGAGCTATCTGGGCTGGGCAGCCATCCCACTGGCTGTGCTGTGTGAGGTAAGGCAGGCGCTCCAGTCCTTGTGGGAGGGTGCTGGATCCTTCTGTGGGCCAGAAATCAGCAGACTGATGGCCACTGTATAACATTTACCACTTGGGGAGATGTTGTAGTAGCAAAACAAATTTCTTCTCCACTCTGGAGCAGTAACATAGCCCAGACCTGAAAACCCTCAGCTGTTGTCACTGCTGCACCACTACTACTTTCGCAGTCTACTGTGGAGTGGTGCTAGCTAGTTTGTCTAGCAATGTAAGTAACTTAAGGCATGTCTGTATGTATTTAATGACATAAAACAAGCTCCTCTGAAGGGTGCTAGCAAGTCATCTGGGAAACTGGAAGAAGGAGACCTGCCCAAGCTCACCATGGCACAAAGCTGGTTAGCTTTGTGGTATGTACCCTGAAAGGCCATGGACCCCCGCTCCAGAACATACCCTGCAAGCATTATCTTTTGGCCCTAGCATGTACAAGGAATGCTCCAGTCCTGAGGCATCCTGCAGCTGAATCTCCTGCCAGTATGGAACCCTCAGCCACTGCACTATCCCCTGTCTCACAATGCTGCCTTTGAAGCAGAGCTCTGCAATACTTTCTGGGGAGCCTGCAAAGCTATGTGAGCTGACATAAAACAGATGCAGAAGCTCACAGTACTTGAAGAATATGCAAGCTGTAAATGTTCCCTGGCATCCTCACCTGGCTGGTTGGTTGCTGTGTTTTCAAGCACATTTTCTGAAGCCTGGTCTATTATGAACACCAGCAGAGAGGACTGAAAACCAGTGTGAAATGGCAAAGGCCAGTGAAGGGTACATTAAAAGGATTATCTCTTTACTTGTGATCAAAGGGAGATGCAATGAGGAGGGATTCTCCAGCCTTTCTCCTTTCCTGTTCTTACTCTTCCCTGAACCCCATTATTGCCAAGGAAATGTCAAGACCTGAGCAGGTGGGAGGAAAGGAGCATATTACACTCAGACTGGGACAGAACTAGCAACAGGCAGAAGTCTGTGCTATAGCCCAGGTACAGGTTAGTTAAAGGCTAGCAAGCCTGCTGGGCCCTAACAGCTGCTGCAATGATCTGGATGCATTAGCAGGGGCTTCTCTGTGCTGGCACTGGTGCAGCTTCACTGCAGCTCTTATTCCACCTTTCCTTGACATTGCTCACCACCTCACTCTTCTCTGTCTTTTGATAAATCTGTCCTGCATGTTTGGAAATGATGAGATAAAGTTCCCCAAACAAAGAGGCTTTGAGTAGATGTTGAATCTCTTGATTCATCTGCCGGCCTTTCGGTTGGCAGGCTTCAAGTTGCATCTTCAAGTTCAGCCATGAAATCAGAGGGGCTGTAAATAAAACTAACAGGCTAAGATTTTTCATAAGACTCCACCTACTAGCAGCTTTAAAGAAACAAAGTGCCAAGTAGTACCTAAAGTCCCTGGGGATGTTCACCAAGTGAGTCAGGCTGCAGTCCACGGACAATTCTCTTATCAGCCATATGGGTGAACGCATCTCTCACAATCTCCTCTGCCTCCAGCAGCTTTCTCCTCTCTCTGCTTCATTTCTCCAGATGCGTGCACAACTGGTTAAGAGGCCAGATGATGAACTGAAGCTGATCTGTCTTAAATACAGATACACATGCATATTTCCTTATTTCCATAATTACACATATATAGGCAGAATCAAAGAATCATAGAATGACTTTAGTTGGAAAGGACCCACAAGGATCATAGAGTCCAACTCCTATCCCTTCATGGGACAACCCCAAAATTTACACTTTATGTATGAGTGCCTTGTCCAAATGCTTCTTGAAGGTTGTTAGGCTTGGAGCTGACTGCTTCCCTGGAGAGCCTGTTCCAGTGCTCCACCATCCAATGGGTAAAGAAACTTTTCCTAATATCCAACTTAATACTTCCTTGGCACATCTTCCTGTCATTCCCTTGGGTCCTGTCATTGGTTACCAGGCAGAAGAGATCAACACCTCCTCTTCCTCCTTCCCTTGTGAGGGAGCAGTAAATTGCCATAAGGTCCCCTCTCAATCTCCTCTTCTCCAGGCTGAACAGACCAAGTATCTGCAGCTGCTGCTCAGACGAGTTCCTCTCTAGACCCTTCACCAAATTATTGGCCTGCTTTCTGTCAGTTCCCTGACTGGGGTTGTCATGTGGCTTCAGAAAAAAGGGATTATTTTCCCATCATTTCCACCATATGCCATGAAGTACAACTGTAATCTGTCTAGCCTGCCTTTAAATCACTTAAGCACTGACTCCTCTGGCACTTTGATATAGGAAGGGTTCAATAGCCAAAACTAGCTCTCTCTGAGAGCCCTCTTCCCTAATCTTCAGCATAA
Organism: Clamator glandarius; assembly: GCA_033459285.1. Classification (NCBI taxonomy): domain Eukaryota; kingdom Metazoa; phylum Chordata; class Aves; order Cuculiformes; family Cuculidae; genus Clamator; species Clamator glandarius. Next base: position 477,908 of record JAUNZM010000460.1, on the reverse strand, counting down.
ATTTCCTCTTCCCCCTGCTCTGTGCGAGAGAGCTGTCGTACAACAGGTGTTTTATTTGCAGCAGCTCTTTCAGACAAATGCTCTTGAAGTTAAATACGGCTGTTGCTGTGCAAAGGTGACTCATTGCAGGGGTAGAGGCTGGAAAGGGGGAACCCAGGCTGGGCTTCCCATGACACCAGGGAGCTGCTGAGCTGCAGGGAGCTGGCAGCACACAGCAGGGCAGACGTATGGCATCCCTGAGGATTCTTGTGAAAAAAGTTGAGGCAAATGAGTGCAAGAAAACAAAGCTCAGTGGAATGACCGATGGCAAGGCTGGAAAGTGATGTTAATGGCAAGGACCAGAGTTTCATACCAGGAGACTGAAATTGATTGGGGACCACCAAGAGGTGCTGAAAATCAACTAATTTAACGTCCCTTCTCCATTGCCAAAAAGTGTAAGTAAGACATAGGTGTGAGTGAATATTTTGGTGGAGATACTGTGGTGCCAGATTCTTATTCCTGCTGCTACGTGCTCCCTTGTGTGCATTTTGTCAGACTCAGCCCTCAGAGCAGGTTGCTTTCGCTCGCTGATGCACTGCATGCCAGCTGAGCTGCAGTAACTCAGGGAGGTGCAGCTGGACGAAATGCCTGAGCCAGACACAGTTGTTCAGTGGCAAGTGAGGAGGTTAAAAACTTCAGCCAAGAGCAAAACAGCTTCTTTCTTCTATCTGCTGGCACTGACAGTCCACACTGTGAAAGCTGCTGTGTGGCAGAAGTATGTATGCTAAAATTGCCTGTACTGTTCAGGCTGAGCAAAAAGGGGGTTAGTACACTGCAAACTGTGCATGCTAGTTTTTGGCTTTAAGCTTATATTTGAGAGTCCAACTCCCTTCTGCAGAAATAACAGTTTGCAGCTGAACTTTCTTCCCCCCAGACTTTGCAGGCTTAGTGCTATATATGGGATACATACACAACCAGGGGTCCTGCACTTCAGTGGAGCAGCTCTCCTGGTACTTGCATTGGGCTGAAGGCAGCGGGGATTGGAGCTGCAGCTGGGCGATCCTCCTTTGACTGATAAGGTGTGAGAACCATCACCACACCACGGGGCCTTTCTGTTTTCCTCTCTTCCACCTGGTGCCCACTGCAATATCCCAGAGAATTCTCAGGGATATTTGCACTCTTCACCTTCCGTTTCTCTTGTCAAATGAGTTGAAGCTGGTCTGCATTCTCCGAAATGAAAGTAGCACCCTTCTGTGCACAGAGAAAAAGCTCAAGCAGAATCCTGTCTGTGAGGAAACTGAGCAAGGAGACTGTGATGTGCCTCGCAGGAGCCCAGGATACTGTTGTCCCCTGGGTCTGGGAAACTTGGCACTGAAGGTGCAAGAACAATTCAGCAAGGCAGGTGGTAAAATGTAATTTCAGATCCCGTGCAGGGAAAGGAAGAGGAAAAAAGAGATTGAGAAGACTCAATTATTTGATAGTCAGGAATACTTAATTTTTCATCTTCTCTGAAACATGTGCATAATCTTTTGTGTGTGTGTGGCTTTGTTTTGTTTTAGTTTTTTGCTTGTAAATTTATTTTAAAATGAAACCTTTCTTGTCTGTGCTACCTTGACAGCCTCTTTTTGAGTGCGAGCAAAACATTCTGTGTTTACTGCCATCAGGAAAAACTAGCTCCTGGGAGCCTCACAATGCAATTACAACCAACATCTTGAAAGTGGGAGAAGCTAGGGATGGGGGGATCACCACTCTGCCTGGAGAAACCATCCTCATGCAGAAAATTCTTCTTGCACCCAGTCCCAGCTCCCAGAAGAGCAGCCTATACCTGTCCAGAGTTCATCTCAAGCCTAGAGAGTCATCATGGGTTACTTTGGCTTTAAAGACCATGGCTTTGGGTTCAGGCAGGGCATGGTGCCCAGTATCGTGCGGGTGGAGGTACGCTAGGTAGAGCCAGATCTTGCTGGTTTTCTGCTCATTCAGCATTTTTCCCAATCAGAAAGTACTAAAGCCCAGGAACTGTGAGTGAAGGCTCTGCCAGAGTGTTTCAACTAGTCATTGAGATTCCTTACTAAGCTCCTTCAGCACATCATCAGGCTGAGAAACACAAGCATCACTGAAAAAAATGGAGATATTTGATTTAGAAATTTTGCTGAAACCAAACATTCAGCATTCTTTGCAAGAAAATGTGATTAAACATATCCTCTTTAGCATGGAAACACTTGCCAAGTTTAAAAGGAAAGTTCATTACCCCCTCTCCCCACATGCATTTTCCAGTGACTAAACTATTTATCTGCCCCCAGCACAAAATACATCAGATTTGTCTCTCACTGTTGCACCAGACCACAGCACTTGTATTTGGATACAGAGCCAGACTTGGTCCGAGCCTCTCCATTCCCCTGCATGTCCATAAGTATGCTGGAAATCTCCAGATGATGGTCTTTCAACCATCTCCTGGGGAAGGGAGAGGACACTCCCAAGGGGAAAAGTGAGTTAAATCATAAAATATAAATGCAACCCAAAAACTCTGGGGGAAAAAAATGAGCAATGTTGTAGCTCACTGGTTGCCTTGAAGCACTAGGGAAGCAATCCTTGATGGCTAGCACAGAGCTATCCAACCACTTTGAGTCCTGATCCCCCCAGCCTGCCTCCTGATAGGGAATATTTATTCCATGGTGACAGAAGTGTGCTCCAGGGTAGGAACTAATATTAATTATATGACAAACACATCCTTGGATAGTGATTTGCATGCAGTCTTACATCAAACAGCTCAAGGTCCTATAAAAAAGGAGCAGAGTCCGTTCCTGCTCCCTGCTGCATATTGAATGAATGCAGGCATGAGATTTGACTGCTGTGACCTCCGGGAAGTTCTGAGCTTGTTTCCAGACCCTGCAGACCCACACAGGTGACTGGCTTTGTGGATGCAGCTGGCACAGACCAGCTGGTCCTTGTAAAGAAGCAAATCTGAGGTGTTTGGAGTGGCCCAGCCAAGGGATATCTGATCCCAGAGCTGTCTCTTATTTTGCTTATCCATGTCATTACCCGTGGTTGCCTTTCACTGCCAGAAGACGAGGAAACAGCACCGTGAAATCCTCTGGCTCAAGGGAATTGGCTTGGAGATGTTTGGGAAATCTTATGATTTTTTCCCCCCAAACAAAAAATAAATAAATTCTGATTTCTCAAAACCAAAACTGGCCTTGGGAAATGGTTGGGATTGATGGATTTCCCAACTCTAAAAGTAATTGTTTCCAATACCTTTTGGAATTGTAAAACTACAGGTCTCTGACTTCTTTCAGTGCTCACTTAGAAATGCAACCCCAGGGTAACAGAAATGTTTGAGGCAAGAGCAGAGGAGTCGGCAATGACAGGAGTGAAATACTTCATTTGTGCCAAACCAGTCTTGAAGGATTATTATTCCTGTGCTAGCCCAGTCTGGAATAGACATTCTGTTTATTTTCTTTTTTCTTAATTTCTTGTTTTCTTTTTTCCTTTTCTTATTTTTTTCCTGTTTTAAAAATGTTCACAGCATGGAAAAACAGCTCTAGGCTAGACTTCTATTCTCCTAGAATCCCATCGTCTGTGCAGGGACTGCACAGAGATGCTACTTGTAGGAAACCATTGGACTGAATGATGGAGATAAAAAGAGTGGCCTTCCTACAGAGGAGTTCCCCACACCCTAATGATATGAAACTTGGGAAACCCCTGACTAGAACAGAAGAGAGGGAAAATGAACACATGCACTAGAACAAGCACGTCTTCTAAGTAGTCCAGTACCAAGCTGAACCTTAGTGACTTGAAGATAGGTATAATCGATTTGTGTGGAGTGTCTGAGGGGAATCCCTTCCAAACATCTCACCTAGAATCGAGAGCTCAGGGGCTTCTCATGCCTCTATTTACCCAAAGCTCTTTGCTTTCAAAATCAATATTTTCTGGCCTTTTGTTTTGCTTTTAAGTTGCCCTGAGTTCCTCTCTCATAAGTTGAGATTCAGGATCTGCACCCCCATCGCAGTGGTGGAATTCTTTTTCTCAAGGAAAGTGTCCAGCTCTTGCTTTGTCCTGCCCTGCCCCTCTGTTAAGATGTGGTCCTGGCAATACTAGGAACAATGCAGGGCTGGATGCACGGTGAGCCTCAGCTGCATCTGATGGGAGCCTTTCCATCGGTTACAGCCAGAAATGAAGCTTATTCGGGCACAGTTGCCACGTATCTCACCCAATAAGGGCAGAGTGTTGCAGAAATAACAATAAGGGCAGAATGTTGCAGAAATAACAATAAGGACGTGGGGTCTTTATCTGTTTTCCTTGCTAATGCTGAAAAGCCCAAGTTATACAGGAATCTCATTTCCTGGTGATCCTCAGAAAGGGTCCACCAAGGATGGAAACAATTTAAGGGAGGCTGCAGAACAAAAAGGACAGAAATGAAGGGAAGATGTAGCTTGATGGTATGAGCACTGTGGAAATCACAGTATCAGGTGTAGAAAGGGGAGGTTGAAACATGGAGAGACGAAAGAGAAAAATCTGAGGATGAAAGAGAACAGCAGCTGCCTATACAGTGTGGCTTTGATGGAGAAAGGATATAGGCAGCTGCCAAGTTTTATTTGCACCTACATGTGTGACAATTAATTTGAATTATTTAGTTACCAGATTTGCATATTTTCAAATAATTTGCACTTTCTCCTTCCATTGCTTCTCATACTGGTGCTGTTTCTGGAAGCTGCTGCTAATCTTGGAGCTCTTTTTGTATAAGGTTTTATGAGAGATGCTCATGAGAGGTTGTTGCTCATTCCAGGAACACACTGGGATGGGAAAAGGCCCAAGAAGGGGATGGGATTTCTCTTAAGACCTACACCAAAGTCCTAGTTCCCAGGAAAAATAAAATATTCTTCACCCAGCGTGGGAGGAAGCTGAAGGTGAGCTTTCAAAGGCTTAAGGACCAGAGGAGCTAAGTGTGGAGAGAGGTCAGGAGACTATATCACTGCAGAATGACAGGCAGAAAAAAATCATCGCATATTAACAAAAGCTGGGGATGATTCTCTATAAATATGTCTGGGGAGTGTGTACCACGGAGGGAGAACTATTTCAGCCAAAGGATAGTGCTGGCATGAGAACAAATGGATATAAACTGGCCACGAATAAACCGAGCTGGAACTCAGTTGAGGGCTTCAAACCATTAGAGCAATCGAGTTTGGAGCAGCCACCCAGTAGGAGACACAGAGGGAGAAATCCAAATAGTTTTTAAGAGAGAGCAGACTCCAGCTCCAGAAGGTCTTTGTGATGTGTTGCTGCAACAGCAGGGATTGGGTTTGGCAAGAATGGAAGTCCCTGCCAGCCCCGTGTTCTTGTGTTTCAAACATTTGAGAGGTTTGACTTATTTTTTGTGGATAAATATGGCTTTGTGAGCAAAAGCAAACAAACTGCTGCTGGAAAAATTTATTTGAGCACTTTTCAAGATATTTTAAGACAAAAAGAGTTGAAAACAGAAGTTGAAAAGCCAAGTTCTCACTTCCCTGTCAGCGTTGTGGCAGCCTGAGGTGTCTCTTCCAGATGAGGGAAGCTGTGAAATGAAGGCATATCAAAATGTCACCGTCCTGTAGGCTCAAATGGAGCACAGAGATGGGAATCTTGCAGGCAGTGCCTGTTGGGTTGCAAAGGATTTGCCAAGCCTCAGGCAAGAAAAATATTTCACCAGCAGTAAGGAAAGGACGGTGTTGAGATTCTGTGTCAAACTCCTCTTCAACAGTGTCCTGACAGCCCTCTTATCATCTCCCAAACTAGCTGCCAATCTCCTGCCTTATCCCAGTCCATGTATGCAGTTTCCCACTAGGATGTTGCCAGCAAAGCTCTGAGCATAAGCTGACTTCTGCAGAGGGATGTGGAAATATCAGACCATGGCTAACAGCAAAGTTTGAGGAAGAACACAACTATCCCAGACATTCCCAACCAATACTGGCATCCTTGTAGCTAAAACAAATAATAAATATGCCCACACACTCTTTATACAATTTATTCTTGGACCCATGTAAATGTTTTGTATCAAAAATACCATGAGGTTTGGGCAGGAAAAACCCTATGCACCAATGTATGCTACGGGACACAGCTGGAAAGCAGCTTTGCAGGAAAGGCTCAGGGGTCCCTGTGGATACCAAGCTGAACATGAGTTAGTGATGTGCCCTTGCAGCAAAAAGGCAAACAGTATCCTGAGATACATTAGGCAAAGTGTTGCCCACAGGTCAAGGGAGGCAATCCCTTCTCTCTGCTTAGCACTGGTGAGGCCACATCTGGAATTCTGTGCCCACTGTTAGACTGCCCAGTACAAGAGAGGCGTGGATAGACTGGAAAGAGTCCAGAGAAGGGCCACAGAAGTGATTAAGGGATTAGAGCACCTCTTCTATGAGGAAAGGCTGGGAAAGCTGGGACTGGTCAGCATGAAGAAGAGAAGGCTCACAGGGGATGTCATCAGTGCATGTGAATACCTGATAGGAGGGTGCAAAGAGGATGGAATCAGGCTCTTTCCAGTGGTACTCAATAACAGGACCAGAGGCAAAGGGCACAGAGTGAACACAGCAGATTCCCTTTGAACATGAGGAAACACTTTTTACTGTAAGAGTGACCAACTGCTGGAACAGGTTGCCCAGGGAAGTCGTGGATATTCCCTCTTTGGAGATATTCAAAAGCTGCCTGGATGCATGGTAACCAGTTCTGGGCAACTGGCTCCAGGTGGTTCTGCTTCCACATGTGGGAATGGACAAGATGACCACCGAAGGTCAAAAATCACAGACTCATCTTCATCCCTTCCTTCCCTCTTACAGAGCTTTCTCATATTTGGCTGTCAGTTTGCCAGATTTTAGACTAAGCTTGTTTGGTTGCTCTGCACACAGCTGCAGTTTTAATGTTTTGCTTGCTACTTTTTACCCTTCACCAGGTCTTTCCCCAAACTTCTTACACTGGGGGAACTACATGGCATCAGTAAGTCCCAGCCCACAAACATGATAAGACACATATGATGAATTCATATAACCTGGACATACGTAGAAGATAAATTTGAGGTCATGGAGACCAGACAAGAGTAGCATTGACTGGCAAGCTGATGGACCAACAGACAGCTTTGAGATGCTGAATCTACTTCGTTCCAGCAGGAAGATCACCCTCATGGAGACACTCCAGGTGATCCTCCTAAACTAGTCCTAAAGTTCCCCCTCTACAAGTGATGGCCAAACTCCACTAAACTGCCTGTCCCTTTGGGGCCAGAGAAGCATCTGTCCAAATTCACCTCTAACAGACCCCAAGCATGATGTAAATGAGGTTCAACAGCCATTTCTAACCGTGGAAGGGCTGAAAACTGTTGCCAAGGTAGTCCATGGTTCTCCTACGCATGTCCTACTTCCCTTCAATTGGTGAAGGTCTCTTTGTAGGGACCCTTCAGTTCCTGGCATGTGAATGGAGAAACAGCAATTGCTAGGAGTGCTGAAGCATTGTAATTTAGCTCCTGGTTGCTGGGCAGCAATTTAAACCACTGTAATTTCAGGGGACCCATAGAGGAGCCCTTCTCTAATTGAGTCTTTTCACTCCAGTTGCTCAGGGGTGCTTATACAGAGGATAATGAGTCACTATAGGAAACATCAATATGAGAATTCACTGCGAAGAGACAAGACAGAGTCCCAGCTGTCCACAAACTGGTGGAAAATTTCAATTCAGAAACAACATCTCATAAAATCAACCCTCTGTGTCTCACCACCCACCTCCACTACTCTGAGACTACTTTTGCTTTGAGTTTATGGGAGCAGAGGAGAGTAGAACATGTACATACATCTCAGACTATGCCAATTGCCCCTCCTCATTAATGTCTGTCCTGTTTCCTCGCACTCTCATCACAACTCTGATGCTTAATATTCCCTCTTCCTGCCCCAGCCTTCACCCATCATGCTGTGAATGCTTCTGAAAATGCTAACAGAGTGGTCACCCATCAGTCCCTGTATGGGATCAGTTCAACCCAGTTTGAGGGTGAGTGTCTTTTCAGCATTCATCAAGCTTCATTCTCTGGCACTTGGTGACAATTTCATCTTCCTCTGGGGACACAAAAGAAGGAGAGATGATATTGCTGTAAAGAGATGCTAATTGCGCTACATGGAGCTCCTGGAGAAATCGCAGAGCCCTTTGTTGCAGGACGCTGGGTCTCGTTGTCCTCAGCTCTTTGTTTCTCCTCTGATTTTGATACAATGCTGTGTGGGCAGGAAGAATTTATAAAGATATTGAAGGGTAAGGGAAGGACAGTGCATAATATTGCATTGCAGAGATTGCTACAGGCTGTTCTGAATTGGATCTGCTTTTTTATTGCATGTGTGTACAGTGCCAAGTTGACAGGAACAGCGATCTGCTCTCACCCCACATCAGTGGGGTGATTACTTTTGTTGCTATTATGATTTCTGATTTCTTTCTGGCTTGCCAAGAGCTGCAAATGGATCAGGTGGGCCCCTGAATGTCTGGGAGGCTCTGGCCATACATCTGCATTTCCTATTCTGGAGTTTGAGATTTGCTTGGGGAATCTCTGGAGGAATAAGTAAAGCAAGTTACAGAAGGAAGCTGCTTCTGGATTGAAGGTGACTAATAGCTTAAGGTGAGTGGGTTTCTTGAACACTGCCAGCAGCAGACATCACCTCCTAATGGCAAAAGCCATGGGCTGTGCTCCTTCTCCAAGTCAGCAAACAGAGCCTGGGTGCAGTCTTTTGCAGTCTGCAGCAAAGTATGTCCAAAACTTGCTTCTCTGCTCCCAAATTTAGCCTCAGAGACTACCTTCTGCTTGGGTCTTGCTTGCAGGAGGCAACATCCAGCTGAACTGTTGGTCAATGTGGAAACAAAACAGTGTGCCGGCTGTCCCTTTGAGGGCTGCTTTGTAACATTCACCTACAGCAACGTGCACTCTTCAGGTCCTCCACCATCCCCACAGGTGAAGCTGCACACACTTGGTCTTGCCTTGCAGCGTGCCCCTATGCCTAAGGGAGACTTCTCATCTCTTAGCTAGCCCGGCATGTCCTTGGAATTAGATGATCTTTAAGGTCCCTTCTAACCCAAACCATTCTATGACTCTATGACAGTGCCAGCCCTCTGCAAAGCCTCTTCGTGACGATGGTGAGGGTGTGTGCCACAGCCCAGGGTTGTCCCCAGCACACTCCATGGACTGGAAGCTTGGATGCCTGTGGAGGTCTTCGAAGAGTTAACTTTCCTCCTAACACATTCAGCAGCTCTCTGAGAGCAGTGACTTGAAACAGGGGCCTGCCTTACCGCAACATAATCTTTGGAGCAAACCATATGCTTCTGCACGAGAATAAAGCATCATTAAAACCCTGAACCAAGAACTCAAAGGAGCATTTGAAAAGTACATTGCAGCGGGTCCTGAATCCTAACTATCAGCTTGAATTCTTTGCATGGGCTGAATGTGAAAGCAAAATGTATAATCAATCACAGCAACCCGCTTCCTTCTTCAAGTGACTCTCTAGGCATATGTGTACCTGAGGACCAAATTTTGTCTGTAACAGCAGGGAAATAGGGGGGAACAAACAGGTGAAAAAGCAGAAAGAGTATGGGAGAGAGAGACAGACAGACCCCGGTCACTGCTTAAACTTCTCTTTTTTACAGCAGCAGCATACATATGAAGATCTATAGCACTTACACCCAAATAAATCCTCCCCCGGAGACAGGTGGCAGATTTCCCTCTTCTTTATTTACAGCCACTTCTCAGTGAAAACTGCAAGCTGTAAAATGCCCATACAGTGTTGAAGAGATTTATAGTCCTCCAGTGTTACACACACTGCCTCGCCCTGCTGTGCTGCCTTTGGGGAGACATGGCAAATGGACTCCAAGGTGTTTGACAAATATGAAGACTCATTTATTACTTGATGCTTTGGAGAGAAGTATTTGTGTGCAGCGGCCTACATGGGTGGCAAAGGTTAATCCTTTCTTCTCCTGTTGATTCAGCTTTTTATTAGTGAAAGGAAAGCAATATGTTGGGGAGGAGAGGAGTGAGGGAGGAGAGCCACTGAAGAGCAACAGTGTCCTGTGTCACCCTGCGTCCTTGACCAGTGCCAGAGGAGACAGGGAGCTTCACTCTGCCACTGACCCATCACCCAAGTGAGCTTGATCTCGACACTTTCTTGCACAGAACTTAGTCCTACATGAAGGGGACTGATGCCTTCACTTCTCTGCAGCAAATGGCTTTCCTGAACCCTGCTGTTGGAGGAGATTTTTGGTTTGCAGGCCAGAAGTATCTATGACACCCAACATCTGGAAATCCCATTGTGTTGTGCCTGGCTCACTCTGACACAGTGTGGCATAGGAGCATAAGGACTTCTGGCAAACTGGGCTTCAGTGTGTTTTAGCCTATGCTAAGGCCTCACAAATGCATTTCCTTGTTCTTCTTTGCTGGAAGTGCCAACAGCAGTACTCCCTCATCTTTAAAGGTGATCCTTGCGAGTGGGGTTGAGGCAGAGAACCAGCACGGTGCCAGTAGACTCGGCCTTCTCTGGATACAGACAAAGATCTTCAATTTCTGGAGCTGTCAATAGAGTGCTTTTCAGCAGCACTAAATTCTTGCAAAAACCTGAACATGAAAACATAAAAATAAAAACACGGTGTAAAAAGCACACAATAAAAATATAATACCAAATATATCACTTAACTAAAACCGCTGACCCAGCGGCTTTGATGTTAACGCGTTGTCTCTAACAACATGGCATTCCAGCTGAATACTAACTGGCTGCAGAGCTCAAGCTTCAGAAATTTCTGATTTTACTATCCTGATTTCTGAAGTCAGTCTTACTCTCCTGGGGTTTATTAGGTCTCCCACCCTGCCACAATCAACTAAGATCTGTTTTCACTTTCTCTCCAGTGTTATTAAAGCTAGGGTGGAGAAAACCCCAGAAGATTTCTCAGACGACGAGAAGGAAGAGGAAAACAGCACAGCATGATGGCCATGTTCGATCAGTGGAGACCTGTGTTAACAAGAACCCTATGGATGTGAGAGGGATGAACAGTCAGTGGGGAAGGCAGGAACAGATGGTACCCAGCTACACAGCGTGGCTCCCAGGGTCTTCATGATATGCAGAAGCTTATGCTCACTCCACAAGCTGCCTAGTGCTTAATGACAGCTCCAGTCGCAGCTTCTGCAGAGCCATCTCTATGTGCTCATATACACAGCAAGAGGATATATCCTGCTCCAGGCCTCGGATGCTGTTAGAACAGAGCTAGCCAGAAGTCATTGACTTCTTTTTGGTGGCAAGTAGCAGGGTTCCTGTTGCATACACAATGTAAGAGTGGCAGCTCTGGGCACATATTCAATGCCCAGGTTCAGGAGAAAGGCTGAAGGAACACTTGGCTTGAAGTGAGACAGAGGGAGAGTCTCTAGTTGGGGACAGTTTTGGACTGTGATGTCTGGAGGCACAACTTTTGTCCCATGCTGGAAGAGGTAACAGTCAGTCCAAAAGATTCAGGTCATTTTGTTGATAGAGTGACCAGTGTGGCCCAGCATACAATTTCAATCTATCTACTGTGGTCACCACTGTCAAATAAAAAGCAAGGGAAAGGGACAAAGTTGCCCTCTCTACTGGTTAGTCAAAATGCCTGTACTATGGTAGAAGTTAAGAGGCAGGAACTGGGACAGGCACAAACTGAAGAGCTTGACCCTGGAGGCTTTCACTGCAGACAATCTAAAGATACTGTTTCCACCACACCTAAAGATGCCCAGCTCCAGAGGGTAATGTCCTTGGGTGGCCTTGGTCCAGCTTACGTTGCTTGCTGAGACAGCAATTGCCAAACAGATGGCTGACGACAGCTTGCAGCCAATGCCTTGAATACACATCATGAACAGCTCCAATCATTTTCTGTCCTTGGATTTCAACTGGTGGAGTCATCTGGAGCAAAATGATCCAAGATTTCCATTCCTCCAAGGTCATACAGACCACTCTTCCTTCAAAGGACAACATTTGGAATGACTGAGAGAGCTGGGGTTGTTTAGCCTGGAGAAGAGGAGGCTGAGGGGAGATCTCGTTGTTCTCTACAACTACCTGAAAGGAGGTTGTAGAGAGGAGGGAGCTGGCCTCTTCTCCCAAGTGACAAGGGACAGGACAAGAGGGAATGGCCTCAAGCTCCGCCAGGGGAGGTTTAGGCTGGACATCAGGAAAAAGGCACAGGCTGCCCAGGGAGGTGGTTGATTCACCTTCCCTGGAGGTGTTTAAGGAATGGGTGGATGAGGTGCTAAGGGGCATGGTTTAGTGTTTGATAGGAATGGTTGGACTTGATGATCCAGTGGGTCTCTTCCAACCTGGTTATTCTACAATTCTATGCTTCTGTGATTCTATTTCATCTGTGCACGTCTGTTTCATGCTGCAGAAAGTGGATGGTCCCTCTTCTGTCCCTTGTTTAGCTAGAATTTACTTCCATGCCCAGCTTCTTCCAAAATACATTTTTATTCTCTAACATAAATCCAAAGACAAGCATCAAGCAAAGCTACAACTATGCTCTGTGGCAGGGCTACAGCTCCCTGGAGCTTCTCTCTTGGCCTCTTCAATACTGCTGGAGGAAGGACATGCCCTTCACTCCTCCAGCCTTGGTACAGATAGTAGTGTGGGACTGAGACCCACAGTGAGCACGTGGAGATGAGCTGGATGTCTTTAATCACATGCCAGAAGATAAGAGCAAGGTTGCAGCCAGGAAGGCAGCAGTGTGGTCTCTTACTAGCTCTTTGAGTTTAGATGCCCAGCATAGCTGGCCAGTGAGGAGAGGAAGACATTGATTAGCTGAGATAAAAAGAAATCTTTTCTTAGCTGGCAGAGGAAGTGTCCCACTTGACCTACCAGAATGAGCCCCTCCTGCTAAGGAGGGTCTGAAGCAAGCGAGGAGGAACCTAAACTTTACATACAATCTTGATAGACTGCCCGTGGGGGTTTTTTTGGCAACTTATGCATTATTTCAAGCTGGTATTTGCTTTGGTTTTTTAGCCTAGCTCTTCATCTGAAGTCTTCTGACCTAAAGGAAGCTTCTCTCTCACATCATGACATGATGTGCTTGAAAAGCTGTGCAAAACACTTTCATTCCTCCAGGCATTGTGAAGTGTTTCTTGATGCTGCTCTTTGACGGCAAGGGATACAATAGGGAGGTCAGGAGAAGGAGAAATGTTTTCCAGGAAGAGGTTCTGAATAGGGAAATTCCTCTAGTAAGTGGGTCTGTGTGCTCCCTGGTGTCAGGGAGCAGGAGACAGACTACAACAGTCTCCAGTCAAGGGTGTGATGCTTGCCTGCCTGCCCCTCTTCCCTGCTCCTGGATCCAGCAGCACTTTCTGCAGCAGCTCCCGGGTTTGTGGTCCCATTCCACAGCCCTTGTGCCTCCTGCACCTAGGGAGGTTTGAGAGGACCACATTCCCTCCACTTTCCCATACTCCCTACTCCCATGAGAAGTCCCTGAAGGAGCATGATGGTCTATGGAGGCCTCCAACTTCCCTTGCTGTACATTGTCTGCAGTGTCTTGCACTGGAAGTGCTTCCTAGTCTTAATTAAGGTTTTGAGCACCCAAATCAGGCAGAAAGAAGAAAAAGTGCTAAGAACAGCTAATTTCTTAAACTGCTCTCTGGCACCTCTTGAAACTTAACTCATGTAGCAAATTAAAAATGCTAATATATGGCCAATAAAAAACCAAAACTCCTTTCTTCTCCGCAATTTCAGTGAGCAGAGTGGCTCTGCACATCAATTAGTAGTGGGAAATGATATTTTCTTCACTGGGGAGGAATCAAGGTGGAAGCAGAAATCCACAGGCTGATTTTTATAACAGTTTGCTCTACAGAACGTCTTCAGCAAAGGCATGTGGGGCCATGCTGAGCTGCCCCTCTGACTTTTATAACACTTACAGACTTATTACTCCTCATTACCTTTCATCTCAAGGCAGACTGTAAGTCTGGACACAGATGGAGATGGAGACTTGCAGTAAGCACTGTCCCTTTTTATTCAGAGGGTTTGATCTTATCTGGAGTCTGCTTTAACAGCAGTAGTTGATACAAAATTAGAACAGGCACACCACTGCCTCAAGTTGTCTTTGCAGGGATGTTCCCCAGCTGCTTGCTAGCAGCACTCATGGCTAGTATTCTAGATTGTGCTAAGCTGGGATCATAGCAGCTTTACAAGTTTAGAGAGCAAGTGGGCTTTGAAGGCCTAGGAGATCCTGGGGAGAAAGGATGGGAAAACCTGCCTTCCCCCCATCCACCCTCTGTCACTACATGTTTGCAAATGAAAAATATACGCTGTATTTTATTCCAGTCAGAGAGTTGAGTACCAGGCTCCTGCTGGCCAATAAAGCACTGTATTAGTCAAGTGCAGAGAGCTTTGGAGGAAGGACAGATACTGATGAATATTCAATGGTTTATGCAAAGCAGGTCAGCCACCAGAAAAGAAATGGCAATTGACATCAGCTGAAGACCCTATCGGGTTTCCCTCTCTCAGGAGACTACCCAGACACCAGGATGACTGCGAAAAAGTCTGCAGTCCATACGGTTTTCCAGGCTATGCCTCATTACTATGTGATTGCTTCTGGAGCAAGAAGTAGGACTATGCTATTTCTACTCAACAGCATGAGTTTATTCCCTTCCAGCACTGATGTTTACATTCTTTTCACTCTCACCTCTGAGTTGTCTTTTTCCAGAAATATCTAGCAGTGATCTATGGCTTGGAAGCCTTGGCCCAAGACAAGCACTCAGTTAGAAATACAGTTCCAGAGTATTGATTTTAGAGGTCAGCTGGAACACCTCAGAGGTAAAAAGTCCAGGGATCCTGAAGGAGGTCATGGACAGCATCACAGTCACAGAATTTGGCCCATATCCAGTGACTCTGTGCTTAAAAGCTTTCAGCCAACAAAAAGCAGCCTTGGAGCACCACGAAGGTCTGAACAATAACTCCTGAGCATGGTTAATGATGCTGCAGGGTTTTATGTAATTCAGCCACATTGTGTGTTCCTTCTCCTTCCGCTCTCCCATCACTGCCGAACATCAGATGGGAAAGAAAGAAGGAAAGAAAATTACAAGTCAAAGCTTCTACTTTCCCTCTGAAATTGTCTTGACTTTTGAGTCCCTCGAGGGCTAAGTGAGCTCGTTACACGGCAGACCTGGCCAAATGAACAGTGACACCTTTGCACAGGGCACAGAAGGTTGCTTGGAGAGAGGACGATGGGTTCCCAAGGGTTCATGCCCTGCTCCTTCCACCATCACAGCAGGAGCAGAGGGAGCAAGGGGATAAGGAAACATTGGAGATCCCAGAAGACAAGAGGAGTTGCTGAGCTACAGCTAGGTTTTAAGCTGAGCTATCATGCATCAGGTGCTTCATAGTGTTTGAGGTCTGTTATGGTCATAGAGACTCTCGGTGGTAGCACAGGGCAAGAGAAAATACCCAAGGCTAGCAAGAGAGGCTGCTCCTTCTGTGGAGCAATGTTAATAAAAGGGTCGCAGCTGGTGCCCTAGTTGGGTGCAGGCAGATTTGCAAGTATTAGTCCCCAGGGTACAACAAAGGAAAGGATGAAGCTGTTCAGATTTAGAGCTTTGACTATTTCTTCTCCTCATGGCCAAAAGACAGGACCAACCTCTCTATACCTGAACTCCCCCTAAGTTCAGTGCAGTCCACCAAACACAATCCAAGGGCAGGTCTGCACAGGAGCAGAGCTTAGTTCCGCTGCTGGAGTGCTGCCACAAAGGATTTTCCCACTGGTTTTTTTGGGGGGTTTTGGGGTTTTTTTGCAATTCTGTAGCAAAGACTCTTCAGGCTCACCACTAGCTCCTCTGCATTCACAGATAGATAAGGAAGAAGAAAAGGTAGGTCTACAGCTCCAGCTGTGCCCAGTAGAACAGAGAAAAAATTAAAAGCACGAACTTACAGGACCTTGATATCACAGAATCACAGAATAACCAGGTTGGAAGAGACCCACTGGATCGTCGAGTCCAACCATTCCCACCAATCCCTAAATCATGCCTGTAAGTACTTCATCCACCCTCACCTTAAACACCTTCAGGGACGATGACTCAACCACCTCCCTGGGCAGACCGTTCCAATGCCTAACCACCCTCTCTGTGAAGAATTTTTTCCTCATCTCAAGCCTAAATCTCCCCTGGCGGAGCTTGAGGCCATTCCCTCTCGTCCTGTCCCCTGTCACTTGGGAGAAGAGGCCAGCTCCCTCCTCTCCACAACCTCCCTTCAGGTAGTTGTAGAGAGTAATAAGGTCTCCCCTCAGCCTCCTCTTCTCCAGGCTAAACAACCCCAGCTCTCTCAGCCGCTCCTCATAAGGCCTGTTCTCCAGCCCCTTCACCAGCTTTGTTGCTCTTCTCTGGACTCGCTCCAGAGCCTCAACATCCTTCTTGTGGTGAGGGGCCCAGAACTGAACACAGTACTCAAGGTGCGGTCTCACCAGTGCTGAGTACAGAGGGAGAATAACCTCCCGGGACCTGCTGGTCACACCGTTTCTGATACAGGTCAAGATGCCACTGGCCTTCTTGGCCACCTGGGCACACTGCTGGCTCATGTTCAGTCGGTTGTCAACCAGCACCCCCAGGTCCTTCTCCTCCTGGCAGCTTTCCAGCCAGGTTTCTCCTAGTTTGTACCTCTGCTTAGGGTTGTTGTGCCCCAAGTGCAGGACCCGGCATTTGGCCTTGTTAAACCTCATGCCGTTGGTCTCAGCCCAGCAGTCCAGCCTGTTCAGGTCCCTTTGCAGAGCCTCTCGACCCTCCAGCAGATCGACACTTCCACCCAGCTTGGTGTCATCTGCAAACTTGCTAAGGGTGCACTCGATGCCTTCATCCAGGTCGTTGATAAAGACATTAAACAGGGCTTGACCCAGGACTGAGCCCTGGGGAGCCCCACTTGTCACTGGCCTCCAGCTGGAGTTAACTCCATCTACCGCCACTCTCTGGGCCCAGTCATTCAACCAGTTTTTCACCCAGGAGAGTGTGCGCCCGTCCAGGCCAGAGGCCGACAGTTTCTGAAGCAGAATGCTATGAGAGACTATATCTACACATCAGCAAAAAGGATATCTACACATCAGCAAAAAATAGCTGGACAGTGATGGCATTTGCTAGCACTGAGGAGCAGAGCCATGTGCAGTCAAGTTATTGTTTTTCAATGTATGGCTGGAAATCTTATGAAAGCAGTGTAATTACAGTTGGTTTTGAAGATTCACCTTCACTCATGGTGGAACACAGCGCTTGGTCCAGGTTTTGAGAGCTTCATAGTGGTAGTTGGTGTCTAGATATTTGCCTTATTTCAAGTTCCATGCAGACAGAAACTGCCTCAACAGAGGCTGATTTTGATTTCTAGAGTTTCAGCTTTTCTTCTGTCACTACTCTCCAACCCTACACAACATTGTAGGTGTCATAGCCAGAAGGATCATTTTGCCTAGTTGGGTAACCTGGCTAGGATAAGCTTCTACGGTGCTTATCACCCTTTCCTTTTCCTCTGCTAGGGGACACTGCCTGAAATGCCTTGAGAAGGTTGTCTCCCACTGATTCTTCAGTGAGAGGTGAGGTTGTTGCACTGTGAGTATACAACAGCTGGGTGATTAGCAGCTGTAGTTGAGAGCCCAACTATCAGGGGCCATGGAGGAGAGGATGGTGCTGCCCTCAGCAATGTCTATGGGGAGGTAGAACCAAGACATACAGGGCTATAAGCTCTTTGTCTTACAGAAACATTAAATTCTATTTAATACAAAGGAGGGGAAAATGCAATTTCTGTCTTCCAGGTTTTGCTGGCCTAGGACACAAAATTAATTAGAAAGACTGAAATATCATCATCTCCTGGAGAAGGGCAAGAATCTTTCTCCAAACCCTAAGTATCTTTTTTTGGATGCACTTGCTGGCCAATTAAATGTGATCCGCTACTTCTTAAACAGCAATGTTTCTTTGTAAGGAGTGAGGAAATGACCCCATGTAAAAGGAAAAACAATCCTTTGCTCATCCTCTAGTCCATTTAGGGAAAATTATTGACCTATCCTAGCCTTACTTAGACTGTGTAGGTTTTAAAGGGAATCCTGGACCCGGCTGTGCTTTTGAAATCATGAAAAGCCCTGGAGAGAGCTGGAGGCATAGCATCTCTGAGCCATGCAACTGTTCCTGGCTGCAGCAGCAGCTGCAGGCAAGGCAGAGAGCATATGGAGGAAGACAGGTCAGTGCCTCCTGGTGTTTGCCTCTGCTGTGCAAAGCATGGGCTGAGCACAGCAGCAGTGACAAGCGATGGATTTGTACTGGTAGATGATGACATCTCCAAAGCACCTGTGAATTTTGCAAATCGTTTTTTAATCTACCACATGATAAGCAGTCTGACTTGGACCTCTTCCTTATGCAGTTAGAGCTACCCATGTTTGCAGGACATCACGGCTATGGTTCCCAAATGGGGACCTATTATCTACAGCGTAACAAGGAATTCACAACTTAGGAGCTGCAGTTGTCCTTGGGAAGTATACTAGAGAATGTTTCTTCCTCAGAGGTACAAACAGTCTTAAAATATCTTTCCTCCACCATGGGGTAAAAGCCAAAGTTGGACTGTTCCCACAGAGCAGCCAGGTCATGGCAAGATGTTTGTGCAGTGTTTCATGTTTTCCATTCTGACTCTGCTCCATTATTTGCACCATCTTCCACAGCACAAGGAGAGCGTATGCAGGGCAGAAAATCAGGAGGATGTCGGGCGTGAGATGAAAAAGAGGGATAGGATGGAGAGCAGGGGCTAGGGGAGGTGGAGCATGCATTAGGAGGCTGGAGGATGGAGATAACCCCAAAACTGGAAGCTTGGTTCAAGGAGATACAAGAACATACAAGAAGGAAAGATAGAGATGGAGGAAGAGAGATTGGATGGGTCGGTAGGATAGTCTACAGACCTTTGTGGTAGTTTGCATTGTCTAAAGTCTGCTCCTGTGGGGAACAATTAGGCCGTAGTGATGGGAAATAAAGAAGATGATGTTTCAGGACTTTTCAGAGCTGCTTGATGCTGCCTCGGAGGGCAGGCAAGAGCAAGAAACTAGATTTCTCCACGAGATCACTTTGTGATCCCAGATCATGCATATCTGACGTGAATTCCCAAGCATGCAGGCAGCTTGGAAGAGGCTATTATGTGCAATCTCGATGAAGAGATTTGCATTCAAAAAGAGAAGAGCCCCTTCTCTTGGCAGGAGTCACTGCTGGACACTGCTACATGGGATCACTGAAACTCTTGGCCAGCTGAGATGAGAAAAATCACATCTTAGTGTAGAAGACATCATGTCAGGATCCCTTGTAACAAGGCAGGGCCTGTGAGTTGCTGGTTTCCACTCACAGTCTGGCTGTTCTAAGGCTTTGCAGGGCTGAACCCTTGTTGTGTTCTTCGGATAAACAACAAGAAGCTTCATGGGCAACCCTCAGTTTGGAGCCTCTCACAAAGATATTTGCATCCTACCCTCATGAATCTGAGGGCAGTGGGGCAAAGCTATGCCAGGGCTGATTGGGGAGTATCCTCCACGTGAGGTCTTCTGAAATAATTATCAGATAAATGGAGGCAGACTCAGTTTGAACAAGCTTGGCTTGATGCCTGTCCAGGTCAGTCTTGAACATATCCTTACAGGTGACTGATCCCAACCTGTCCTGCCACCAAGCCAGCTCCAAAACCCTGGCATCTAGACAGTTTGGACAGAAGGCAAGATCATAGTCTAGAGACGGCCATGAGATGAGAAGACCTGTCCAAGGAGGTGTCAGGGTGAACGATACAGCCAAGATGATTCAGAGAAATGCTAGAGGATCTCTTTAGTACTCTGACCTAATCAGGATGGGTCCTAAGCCTTGTGCCCAACAGCAGTGGTCTTCCTGCCCCAACACAACCCAAAGAGCACACTCTCCTCCCATATGAACCCCATTAAACCATCAATTTCTCACTTTCCCCTCAATTACCAAGATCAATGACCCCTTAGCTCCACTTTCCTCTATACATTTCCTGTTTCTTCCAAATGTGGAGCAGTTAATTGTAGTTCACTTCTCGTCCTAATGTTTCCTCTCTCGCTCACTTTCTCTCTCTCCTATAATTTACTGGCATTTCCTAAGCACGTTTAGGTTATGTTGGCAGCTGGATTCTGTGATAACGCTTTTTGACATCTAGTGATTGTTGGTTGATAACATTTCTAGCCTATAATGAAGAGAGGAGGGGGATAGGGAGGGGAAGAGTGGAGAAGGAGCGATCTTCAACAGTTCGGAGATGAAATCATTATCTCCTGGAAATATGGGAAAGGCAGAAGTGAGAGCAGAGAAGCGGGGCTGTTGTCAGAGCTGAGAACAACCTAAAAATTGCCTTTCATGTGCCAGGTATTGTTTGATGCAAACACAGGTGCCCCAGGGTGCTCTCTGCTCCCCTGGCTCTAACCATGAGACTTTCCAAGGTGGGTATCTCATCATATTGCATGGGACACACTCAGGGAGAGTAAAATAAAGGTCTCACTTGCCCTCCAGGTAGCAGTTTTGCTTATTGTTGTGTCTCCCCATGTGTTCTTGACTGCTAGTGGACAGCCAGGTCACTGCTGGGGAGGGTAAATACAACTTTTCTCCCAGGTAAATTGACGATCACATCTCCCTGTATCTTCCTTTTTCTTTCAGTAGAGCTGATTTAAGACCATGTTTGCATTGACAGACCTGTGATTGCAAATTGCACCCTGGCTGGTGAGTTCAGTGTAGGCAACGAGATGTGAAAAAAAGGGCCTGTTGAAAGGGAGAATTTGTGTGGTTGGGCTATTAAGACCCAGCTGTTCCAGACCTGGGATGGTAAGACTGCAGAGCACTCCACTGTGTGATGCAGACTTGCTCTCTGGGGTTTGTCTTGGCTCAGATCTCTGTGCTGTGCTCTGTTTTGCAGGACAGATATGTTGAATGTGCCTAGATATAAATGTTGTCTCTAATGAATAGGCCAAGATGTTCAGCACAAATGCTCTTTTGTGGGCTGGGGAGCATGGATAGAGAATTGGGTTCTGGCTTTGATGTAGACACTTTGTGTGGATTTGGCATGAGAACCCTCTTAGTCCTTTTCTCTTTCAGGATGCAAAGTGCTGATCCTTCATAGTCAGGAAGCTCCTCTGACCTATTCTCTCCCTCCCTGACACACTGGATCTTTCTTCTGGGCTGCCAGGCTGATACTTTTCAGCAAACATCAAAGCTAGAAGTGCTTTCATGACCTCATGCTTGTGATATGTGTCTCGTGCTGCTGTGTGAGACTTACTGGGCACTGATCCACATCTTCAGCACTGTGCAATGTGTAGACTAAAATTGTAGCAGTAGCATGGACTAGACAAGGCTGTTCCAGCCCTCTGGGAAGTGCTCAATGCTTGATGCTCATGTGAACTGACAGGAGATGAGACAACATGTTGCTCCTGACTTCATGCCCAGCTGGATCTTCAGCTGGGATAAATCATCTAGGACCCACAGAATGCGGAGATTCACCAAACAGCTGGGCATCTGCCTGTTACTCGCTAATGGCATTGCAGTCTCCTATGGTCACAAAATTAGTGATGGAGTTGGCAAACAGGGTACTTCTCACTGCTAAGGAATTCCCAGAGCAGTGTATTGCTGACAGCAGGGAGGATAGGCTGGGGAAGCACGACTACGTATTTGTCTTACTGTGTTTGTTTGAGGTAGACACTACTGTCAGGATCTTCATCTGGTCAGCCTCAGTATAGTTGTCCTTATCATCAGCCCTCTGACAGCACCTCCACCTCTCCTGGCTATGAAGAGGTTTGAAAGTGGTAGCACATCTTGTTAAAGAGTGAAGCTGAAATGTTGATGGGGCAAGGATGGACTTAGGTTTCTTACACTGTTTGCCAGTTTCTTTGGCAATGGAGCCTAGATATTGCTTATCTCTGCATCTTCCCATGACCTGTACCAAGCCCACCCTGACTTTCTACCAAATACCATAAGGATGAACAGAGAGGGTCAGAATAAGACTCCTCCTCCCAAATCTGTCCTCTGCCACTTCCCACTAGTGAAAACTTTGGAGAGAAGCATAAAAGACAGGGTGCATATGGCCATTTGCTCTCCACTCCCTCAACATTCAGGATGGTATCTTTGCCCTTAATAGGTTTTGATGGGATTCTGTTCCCCACTAGTGTTGTTTAGTTGTCATCCACAAGATCTGCTAGCAATAATCTCCACAAGTTAAACATATATTGGGGAAAAAAAGTGCACCCTTCTGTATTCGTTTTAAGCCCATTGCCTGGTGAATTCCCTTGGTACTTCTTTGCCCTTGCATTGCAAGCAGCAGCAAAGAGAAATACTTCATTTGCTACCTTCTTTCAACCTGTCAGGTTTTTTCCTGACATCTCCATTCAGTTTTTGTTCTCAGCTAAAGATTCCTAACTGATTTAGTCACTTTGGGTCCAGAGTGGTCTGTGCCTCTGATCAGTCCTGTCACCTTTCCCTATGCTGTTTCCAGTTTTCTGTCTGGAGCCACATGTTGAATCTGAGATGTGCCTTCCATGCCATCGCACAGCCATCTTTTCCTTTCTTCTCCCAATAAAGCACAACTTTCTGTTTGATTCTTTGACTTCTAATGAACAGGAGGCTAAGGCTATCATAAATCTGTCCACACCAAATTCACTTTCAGGAGGATAATAGCTTGCTCTCTGTTGGATACAGCTGTGTGCATTCTCTGTTTTCTACCCAGGTGCATCACTTTGCATCTGCATGAGCCACACAGAGCCAGCACAGCTACAGGCTACTCATTGCAACCTTCATAACTGAGTCAAGGCACGGTACGGAAGCAATAACCTAAATCAGCCACAGGGTTTCTGCACCCCAAATTAGGCAGGGCAAGGTGGGACAGGGCTTGCTTTGGGCTGGCAAAATATTAATATCTCTGCTAGTTTCTGAGCTTTTTTTTTTAAGGATGTCTCTAACTCTTCACTCCTCAATCCTGCTGCTGTCTCTTCTGGAAGACACAATGCCTTTGCTTTCCCAGCACATGTTTTCTTCCTTCTGCTCCTCCTCTGCACATCTTTTCTTCCTCTTCCTCCTCTGACTGCTTTTAATTGGTCCTTCATTTATTGGGTCAAGGAAAGAGAAACATCAAGTATGTTCTTACTAATCACCTCAGATAAAATTAATGGGATTTCAGGCTGACAGGACTCAGAAAAGAATGTTTTATCTGAGTGAGAATTGTAACCACATGCCTCAGACTAATGAAGAATTACCTGTTGAGAAACAGAAATGAAGAGGAGCTGCCAGTTGCTCTGTTTAGTTGTTAATATAATCAAAGTTTTAATACCCCTGAGCTATCAGATTTGGCACATCAGCTTCAAAAAGAATAGCAAGGTCTAAAAAATGGAAAGCATTTTCTCATTTTTATTTTAGGAATACATTGCCTGGATTTTCTCTGCAACTAGCAAAACAAAGACTCTGCTCTAGAAATGAAAAAAAAAAATGCTGAAATTTTCCTGGACATAACTCATTTTCACCATAGGGGAGGGATTAAGAAAAAAGAACCCATCGAAGAAATCCATTAAATGGCAGGAGCTGTGCACTGTCTTTCCATCTGTACAGCTATCAGGACAACGAGGAGCGAGGAAGTAATGCCTAGGAAGGGATATTTCCAGAGCTGATGTGTGCAGGATGGCTCAGGAATGGGACATCAGATTTTTGTGTCCTCAGATGGGAAAAGGAGCTCAAAGGCATTTCTTCACCATCCTCCCAGCAGAGGGAACTATCAGTCCTTGCTGGAGTCAGGTCACTTCGAAGCTGGGAGGTTATGGAGATCTTCAGGGCCCAGCTAGTTAGGGTAGATGCAGTCTGCACTGCGAGCCACAGGCTGCTGGCTCACGTGCTTGAGGTCGCAGGAGATGTTTGCATGTTCATAGGCCTGTTTCATCCTTCAAATTAGAGTCCATAGCAAAGTCTGTAGCAAAGGCCAAGCTCTGCCAGCTTTTGGGTAGGGTGGTGGTAGCTCCTGCTGGCTTTCTGAGTCACCTTCTGCACCAAGATGGTTCTCTTCTCCTCCCTATACACTCCTCCCTGTAGGAAATCCAAGGGGAAATGGATGCTCCATCTCTCCCCTAGCACAGTCCTTGTCTGTACAAACTCTGCCTGGATCTACCACTTGATACCTAAAGCCCATGTGAACTCTGCTTTCCTCTCACTATCCAAGGGACATCAAAGTGAAAGTGCTGGACTGCTGCACCCATAATATAACTTCATTTTTATCTAAGAAGCATCACAAGAATGCCATATGCAAAAAACAGCCAAACAAACAACCAAAAAAACCCCCAAATCTATAAGATAAAAGCTGTATCGAAGGCAGCAAAGTAAAAAAATCCACAAGATTCACTTCTGCTCAAGTACCTTATTTCTGCTCCTTCCCACGTATGCAGTGTGGTGTTGTCTTTAATGGCACTCATATTTACTATTTTTAATAGGTCCCCATACCTCATTTAATCCAGGAGGTAGATGCATAAAGAGGACAAATTAATGTTACCAGATAACCATGAATTTCCTTTTTCTATGTTTTGCCTGCTTGACCCTGTAGCCTGAGGAATGTACTTTTAGAGCAGATTTTATGTGATGCCGCTGTAGCTGTACGCACAGCCAGACACACACACATGTATTCTGTGGCCGTGCTTCCAGTGCAGGCAGTGTGCCGGGGGTCTACGGGGATCTGAGTGACTCCCAAAGAGCAGATTACACCTCTCTTTGCAGGCACGTGAAAACGTTCAGTGCTCTTCAAGCACAAGCAACTGGCTAATGAGAGGAGGAAGCTGGTGTTTTATTGTGCAATATAATAGAATAGCAGAGCAAAACACAATAAAAGGCAGACAGCCATATCCCTGCAACATAAACCTGGCTGGGCTTTGGAGCACTTGGGGTCTATTACTTGGAACTCTGTGGCTTGGGGAAGGCAAAGGATTTCAGCTCCATTTACTGACATTAAGCAGAGCTGCTGCTAGCATAGGTTCACCCAGTTACAGCCACCTGGCACACTCCCCTGGAAGTTTGCTCTCCCTGAGATACCCCTGAAGATATCTCAAGATAACTACCCACGAGAGCTGGATGCTCCTGTAGGTGCCACACTGCTCATGACCAGTCCTTCCCATTCCAGCTGCCTGTGGTTTTATTAAGGTGGCTCTCATTTCTGTCCCCATTTTTGCACATTCCATCCCCACTTATAGCCCAGCCCTGGCAGCTCAAGGCTCACCATGGCTGGTACATCCCAAGCCTGGTGATACCACGCCTGATGGCTCTCTTAGGCTTGACTTCTTGCCAGCCTGGTGCAGAAGACAGATGAGCTTTGTTAACCAGGAGGTGGCTCTAGGGAGGGGACTAAGGGCTAGCATACATGCTCAGAGGCAAGAAACTGTGTTGTACTCTGTCCTCTGCTTTGACGTCTTGTAATGCATGTCATACCTTAGAGAGGTACATTCAGAACTCTGTAATTACGGCTGATTCATTTTGCATTCACTAGGCATATATCTTTTCCTGAACTGCAGGACCTCTGGGCTCTTTCAGACTGCTATTCAGCACGTCCATGAGCAAAACCTTTTTCTTTTTCCTCTTTCAGCTTAATGTGAGCCTTTCTCCTCTTCTGACCATTCCTCTTTTGATACTCTGCTCTGGGCTATGCTCAGTTGCTGATGGACCTCAACATCTCCATCAAAGATGCAGGAAAAGGCGAGTCCCCAGGTGCACATGAGCTGCCAGAGCAGAGGTGACCTATCCCAGGGAATATGGTTTTGTTTTACCACAGGTGCCTGCCCTTGGCTCCACAGGCAGCACAGAATGCTCTATTCAGATGCACTTCTCATCCCCAGGTGATCACTTGCTGCTTCCTTCCACTTCCAGCCACCTCTTCTGTTGCAGAATAGCTCCAGTATAGGCAGCTGCTCCCCACCTGAAAACCAGCTGTCTCCTCATCTTTCTAACCATCCTCTAAACATTTTCCACCTTCATCTTTCTGAAAGATAAGGGTCAGAGCCACACCCCATGCTCTGTGTGGAGGTGTACATGGCTCCATCCAGTACCATAATGGCATCAGTAGACTTGTTCTCTGATGCTTCCCGATAATTCGTGACTCTCATTTCTCAATTTTCATCACCACAGGTCACTGAGACAGTGTTTGATAGAGGTGTCTGTAGCTCTGCAATTTTGTTCCAATGCAGCAATGTCTTGATCAGAGTAAAGGAAGTGTTTTCAAAGCTTAAGTACACCTTTTAATATTGTTCCAGTGGGGCAGCAAGAAGGACTCCTAACTAACACCTGCTGTATAATATACATAACTACATGCTGCAGAGTTTGTCCTCTCTTCCTGCTATCTCTCCATTCCCCACAGTCAGGTTTCACATGGGGAGCGGTGCTCACTGTAAACTCATCACCTCTCCAGGCTGCTAGCACAAATCTTCCCAGCAGGACAGTTTGAAATCAGTTGACGTTGCTTTTGCATTCTTTTCCTTTCCTGAGAGGAGTGAGTCCTGCATGTGGGTCAGCACACATGTATGGCTGTGTAAGAAGGCAGCAAAGTAGGAATTGCGATGCTCGCTGTAGGAAGTTGACTTTCCCGCAGTGATTCTTGGAGCAAAGAGTCCCTCTGGGAAGCAAGGGCAATGCAGGGAAAAAAAACCTGATGCAAGGCAGACATGGTAGGATTTACACACAGGGAAGATGGTGTAAACCCCTCTCAAGAGCTGTCCCCAGCCATCTTTGTGCTAGCATCTCATCATGTGTTGTCCAGAGCCTGTCTTTTCACGACTTCTGTGCTGTACTTCACAAAGTTGTATTAGAGGAGCACAACTCCACACATGGCACCTAAAGAGAGAAAGGCAAAGGGCTTATTGGAAAGAATTTTGCCACCAAAAAACCTCATAGCGTGGATGGATGTGCATGGCAGAGTGGTAGGGGTGTGGGAAGAGACATATGGTGGGGCGAGCTCAGGTGTTTGGTTGCTGAAAGACTGTGGGGAGATGGCTGCCCAAAAGACCTGTAGTGAAAGGAAGCAGGAAGCCTTGGAGATGAAGGTATGTGTAGTTTGGATGTTCCTAATGAGGCAACAGCAACTAATAGGTTAATAAAACATAGATAAAGTCCTGTTTAAATATAACCACTGTGAAACACCATGCAGCATTCTTAGAGTGTGTCCCCAGCAGGTCATTCTGGTCCTGGACACAAATAGCCATCCGTGAGTTTTGATGTGGAAAATATTACTAATTAAAATTGAAAAAAAGGAAAGCAAAACATCTGTACTCAGCAGCATCTGTCATTCTTGCTTCTTCAGGGCACCGTGCTTGGAAAATTTAAAATGAGAGAGTATTTTTAGTTTGAGAAAAAAATTAAAAGCATAATTTTAATCATTTTTCTTAAAGCTCTTTCTTTTTTTTCCCCCCGTTGCTGTCTACATAGCCTCAGAGGAGCTCTATAAGTACACGCCAAGGAGCCAAGCATAAGGAGGGAATGATTGTGTGGGAGGGTAGGTATGCCAGTCCCATCCTTCCATGTCAAGCCAGTGGGAGACAATGGGAACAATTTGGTGAAGACAGGAAAGGTGGAGAAGAAAGCAACTGACATCAGAGGAGGGGTAGACATGCAGATGCAGTGTGAGCTCCTCGAGTGGACACAGCCCCTGTGACCTCAGCTTAGCCCTGTGATGTTCCCCTTTGGCTTCTCGTTCCACCTCCACACCCCAGTGCTACCCCAGAGCCTGGTGCTCTGCCAGTAGTGACGCCATCGCAGAAGCACCACATTGCCTCCAGCCTCCAGAGCTGTCAAAAACAGAAAACCAAAACTCTTGCCTAAGTAGCATCCATCCCCCAAATCTGTATATGTCTTTGATCTCCTCTCCTGCCCCGTAGGTTTCACTACCTGCTGGCAGAAGCCCCACAACAGCCACCACATGCTTTGGGATGGATGTTCAACTGCCCCAGAGACAGGCCCAGAACCATTTTGAAGATCAGTTTGACTCCTGTATCATCTGGGTTGATCTTGATGGGAAATGGTGAGAGTTTTCTAAAGGGCAGAAGAATCGTTTTTCATTGTTTCTCATTAATATTTTCCTGAGGTTTTTGGTTAGTTTTTTGGGGGGTTGTTTTTTTTTTAGCGGATGGTAAAATTACCTTAAAGCTTGCATTGTTGCTGGCATTAATCTTGAGAATTGCGCAGTTTTTAATTTGGAACCTGAATGATTATGAATTAAGCAGAAATCCTTGTCTGGAGGACTGGATCTGCATGAAATACAGAAAGTGTGCAGGGAGCTTTGGGCTGCTCTGTGACACCACCAAGCCCTGCAGGAAGCAGGCCAAGGAGGCATCATCTGGGCTGTTCCGTACCCCATGGGTAGCTTGCTGTTGGGGTATTTATCTGCACTGGCCTTCAAGAGCAGGCTCATCATTTCTCAGCTGCTACCCAGACCGTCATCCATCCTCTTCATTCAAGGAAAACCTAAATATAGGGTGATCCAGATGGGAATTGCTAGGATTTATTTAAGGGCCAAGCATGGCATAGTCTTCCCTTCACCCATGGACCTTTCTTTATTAGGTGGGCTCAAAACAAGTAGTTTCATGGGACAACTTGTGATGTACAATCTGTTTTCATGCACATTTAGGTGACTACATGTGCATTGAAGTCCAAGAGCCACCTTGGAGAACCTGGAGCGATGTTGACTTCCTGAGAGCAGGTGCCTCCGTCTCCTGAAGCACAGCAGAGAGCAAGGAGACTGATTGGGCATGTCCTACCTTGTTGCCTTTCCAGCAGTGACTTTCCTTTGCTCTGTGTCCCGCCCATCACTGGTGCCATGGCTGATTTTGCAACTAAGGAGCAGAGAGTGGGAGTGAGTATAATACAACCATTATTCCCTCCAAAAGACAAACACCCAGAAGACAAACAGAAAAGAGACCTGTTCCACTGGGACTCTGGGGTGCTGGTCTGTCTCAGCCCTGCTGCAAGATGCAATTTGCCTCAGTAATTCAGCAGGGAAATGATGATAATAATTCAAGATGTGTGTGATGGGGGGCTGGGGGAAGAGTACAGGGCAATCTATGACTCCAAAAGTCTTTGCACTTCCCAGGCAGATGGCATTTGGCAGAAGCTGCTGTCATGTTGCTCATGTTTGAAGACTGGCTCGATTTTCCAGGGGAGGGCAACACAGGGAGAAGTTGCAAGCACTCTTTCCGATACTATTCCAGAGCTCTGCCCAGAGCTTAAGGATGCAGGAACTATGCTGCTTTTAGAGCAGCAACTGCTGGTTTATTGTTGTAAGGTCACTTGTGATCACATTGAGCAAAGGCAAGGCAACGTACGCAGGGACGCACGGCAAGAGCTTGGAGGGAAAGGACACAAGTTGTTTAGTCATTATTTCTCAACAACTCATGTGGAAGGCAGCTGCAGTTCAGAGAGACTGGGGATTGTGATAACTTTCCAGAGGGTTTGCAGGTCTGCTCATCCAAGAAGCCAGAGTATGCCAGGCGTGCATGGGCACACACATGTGCACAAGGAGAGCTGCTGTGCACAAGAAGCCA
Source organism: Clamator glandarius (assembly GCA_033459285.1). NCBI lineage: Eukaryota > Metazoa > Chordata > Aves > Cuculiformes > Cuculidae > Clamator > Clamator glandarius. The sequence continues at coordinate 448,430 of JAUNZM010000460.1, read as the reverse complement.
GGAAGCCGTTGAAGGGACAGGAGCATAGTCCCGCATTGCCTCAGCTGCAGCCCATTAGCTGACCATGCTCTCTGCTCCTAAATCATTTCCTGAAGGGATTTTTTCAAACGAAAAAGAAAGAATTCCCTCTCAGGACGATGGGGGGGAAAAAAAATGGTTAAAAGTTCAAACCCAGCCTGGTGTCCTGGAGCTGTTTTTGTGCCCGGCTCCGTCTTTGAGGAGCCTTGTCTGGGTGTGCAAAAGGTAACGCTGAAGGCCAGCAAACCCTCCCCTCCACAGGACTGGGAGCCTAGGGACCTAGACTGAAGCTTTTGTCTTTTTTTTTTTTTTTTCCCTGCTTGTGACTTTTTAGCAGTCCTTAGGGGACATTCCAAGTATGTGGCCAGGCATGGAGATAGTTTAAAACACATTAAGTTCATGGACAAGGTGTCATTAGGGCTTCTTTGGAGGGGGAGAGAGGGAGGAATTATTTGAAGTTCATTTGCCCAGGGGGAGTGCTGTCTGAAGAGAAATGGTTTCAGGGCATGGTGGGTCTGTTTCAGGGTTTTTGCTCTTCCTGATACTTCGAGGAGCTGTATTTTTGAAGATGTCGGTTGTTACAGTGCAGGACGGGACAGGGAACAGAAAGTATCAAGAGTATTTTGCCTGCTCTGCCTTTAAATTTCTTTCCCCAGGCTGTCTAGGAGAACTAGTTGGAGCCTCAGAGTCCTGTTTCATGGGAAATATCAAACTCTTTGTTGTTGTTGTTCCAAACAGGAATGAAAAATGTAAATTTCTGGTCAAGCAAACATTCCTCAGGGCTGTTCTGGAAATGTGAAGTGACACTTTCTCAGAATTTTTGTTATATTAAAATTCAGCATGCAAATTGGGTGTGTGATATAATGACATAACATATTGCAAGGGAGTTGTAACAGAATATAAAGTATAAGTATAAACTTCAAATTGAATGGTTTTCTCTAAATACGTTACCAAAATTATAACTTTCTGGCAAAAGGTTTGGATCCTACTGAACAGCTTCTTTTCCCTTTGTTTTGGAAAACTTGCCTGTTGCAAGTAAATCTGAGCTGTCTGCAGACATTATCCCAAGCCAAGCCTGCCTTTCCTCAGGGTCATTTTTCCATCAAGGCCATCTTTCCATCAGGACCATCTCCTCTGGGAAGAAAGGGCTCCTTTCACTGCTTCCTGCTTGGGTTTTGGAAGAGCTTCCTGGTGCAGAAGCAGGGGCTGGATTTTTACTTGGTCTGCCATGCTCTAGGTCACCCACTTTCTGGAGGAGATGGGAAAAATTTGCTTGAAGTGGAAAAGCTGCTCTCTCTTTTTTTTTTTTTTTTATTATGTCCACAACGAGTCTTCTAACAAAGTTGTTTTGGAGGGTTTTTTTATTGTTTTTTTTGGTGTAATTGTCCTTTTGAGGAATGATACAAGGAAGCTTTTTTTAAGCCTTCCCAAGCAGAAAGACTACTTCAATACATGTACAAAAGCATGTCCTTGGTGCTGAGGAAGATGAGGGAGGTAAGGAGAGCAGGCAAGCCTGGGCTGGCAGTCATTGGTGGTGCAGGAAAACCTGGTGGACTTGGCAAGAGCTAATTCAGCTGTTATGTGGCTTAATGGCTGCTCAGCAAGCTGGGGGTCCAGCCAGTCTCCCAAACAGTAAGGTCTTGCCCTGCCCTGGAAGACTGGGGCGTAAGCCAGCAGCTCAGCATGATTTGTCTAGGGGTCTTGCTTTCATGAGCCCTTCTGGATTTCATCATTATAAGAAAAAAAAAACAAATGTAAAAATTGATTTGCTTCCTTCATGATGGGATATGGACTTGTTTGGCCTGTGAGCCACAGAGACTGATGAATCTGCCTGCCAAGACTTCATTTGTGTACCTCCTGCGCTGGAGCGATATAACCAAGCCACAGCTACGATGTGCCTTGATGGACTGTGATAGTCTGTCCCTGGAGACCAAGCTGAGCTGACACCAGGCTGGTTGGCACACCCAGCTAGAGCTCAGCAGCTCTTGCACGTGTCCCTGCAACTGAGTCACTGTGTGGTCGGGGGCACATACTGTATCCCTGCCTGAATTGCTTCTCTGCGTCTGAAAGATGGGAGGGGAAATAAGTCTCCACACAGCCTCAGGAGAGCTACTGTTTCTAGAGCATCGTTTGAATGTGATCACTCCCCAGCCTTGCTCAGGAAAGGGTCTGGATTAAGGAGGTCCAGGGAGTCTTATGTCTATTCCCACCATTTTGGATCAGCCTTGAGTAAAAAGGAAAACCCAAGGCTAGCCTGTGGCACGTCAGTAGGTTGCGCTTGCTCCTGTCTCCGGGCAGAGCCAGCCAGTGGTGGGCACAAGTCCCCGAGGCAGAAGTAGCAAGGTACCCATGACTTCACAGTATCATAGAATCATAGAATCACCAGGTTGGAAAAGACCCACCAGGTCATTGAGTCCAACTATTCCTATCAAACACTAAACCGTGCCCCTCAGCACCTTGTCCACCCATCTCTTACACACCTGCAGGGAAGGTGACTCAACCACCTCCCTAGGCAGCCTGTTCCAGTGCCCAATGACCCCTTCTGTGAAAATTTTTTCCTAATGTCCAGCCTAAACCTCCCCTGGTGGAGCTTGAGGCCATTCCCTCTTGTCCTGTCCCCTGTCACTTGGAAGTATGGTATCACATGTAGCACAACACCAGCGTTCTGTGGGCTGGTGGCACCCCTCTGCTTCACCACAGCAAGGATCAACCCTGTCCAGGGCTGCAAATAACCCTGCTGTTTGTAAAAACTCAGTAGGTGACAGGGAAGGGCAGTTTGCTCTGGAGCTAATCAGCAGTGAAGGAGAGCAGACCTGGAGTCACTTCTGAGGTTTCCGTATGTGAGGCCCTCCCCCAGCAACACAAGAAGGGAGAAAGCAGCTTTCAAAGGGGCAGATGACTTCACATTGCACATGACACTGACTGTAACTACTGCAAGTTTGCCCCAGGCTAAGGAGGTACATAAACCTTAGCATCCCAGGCTAAGGAGGTACATAAACCTTAGCATCCCAGGCTAGTACTACACTTCTCTCTGCACCTTGCTGAAACTGAGGGAATGTAAGTCCATGGGGAAGGGCCCTAATGTGGGAAGGATCCCAGCAGCTTCTCAAAAACCTCTCCCTCCTTTACATCCCACCATTTTTGTGACAAATTGTTTGGGTCCATTGGTGACCCAAACACAGTATGAGGCAGGTTTACAAGTGTTTATAGCTGTCTTTTTCAATTCACAAAGGAACTCAGGAAAGCAGAGTTACCCATGTATGTATCACAGAATCACAGAATAACCAGGTTGGAAGAGACCCACTGGATCGTCGAGTCCAACCATTCCCACCAATCCCTAAATCATGCCTGTAAGTACCTCATCCACCCTCACCTTAAACACCTCCAGGGACGGCGACTCAACCACTTCCCTGGGCAGACTGTTCCAATGCCTAACCACCCTCTCCGTGAAGAATTTTTTCCTCATCTCAAGCCTAAATCTCCCTGGCGGAGCTTGAGGCCATTCCCTCTTGTCCTGTCCCCTGTCACTTGGGAGAAGAGGCCAGCTCCCTCCTCTCCACAACCTCCCTTCAGGTAGGTGTAGAGAGTAATAAGGTCTCCCCTCAGCCTCCTCTTCTCCAGGCTAAACACCCCCAGCTCTCCCAGTCGCTTCTCATAAGGTTTGTTCTCCAGCCCCTTCACCAGCTTTGTTGCTCTTCTCTGGACTCGCTCCAGAGCCTCAACATCCTTCTTGTGGTGAGGGGCCCAGAACTGAACACAGGACTCGAGGAGCGGTCTCACCAGTGCTGAGTACAGGGGGAGAATAACCTCCCTGGACCTGCTGGTCACGCCGTTTCTGACACAAGCCAAGATGCCACTGGCCTTCTTGGCCACCTGGGCCAACTCATTGCAGGATCATTTCAGGAGGTACATTTTTAAATCACAATTGCTCTCATGAAGACTGCTGAAAAAATTCTGCCCTTTTTTGGCCTCCCTGAAGAAGCCACCGGATTAGCAGGTTTAATATGGGGCATGTTAAAATGTCCCTATAAAGCTGGATTTGTGTGGGGCAGGACCTGAGCCCCAGCTTTGTGGGAAGGAAAGGTGTTAGCACCACTCCAGGAGGGTACTGAATTAAAAATAAAACCTCAAATTTTTTTTAAAAAATCTTTGTTACAGTAAAGAAGAAGGCAGGAGGAGTGTGGGGTCTGGGGTCAAACTGGCTGTCTCACCTAGAAAATGATGCTTTGGTGATGTGTTACTAGTACAGCAGCAGCCAGGACCCCTTTTGGAGAAGGCGTCACCCCTAGCTCTGCAGCATCCACATTGCAACAGCATTGTTCTTGGTGGGGCGAAACACACAATGTGAGAGACTGTTCAATCTGTAGGCTGGTGTCCAAGGTTTGGAAATAAGCACTGAGCTTCTCCATCAGATCTCCCTCCCAGGAGGAGGAAGACCTCAGACTATGCCCCACAAGGCTGTAGGAAACCCCCTCCAGTCCAGTCTCCTGCAGCCAGTCTCAATGGGACAGAGGCTATAAGGAGAAAGGGAATTATTTTAATTAATTCCATCGATTTCTAAAGTGAATGGGTTAAAATTGTTCCTCCATCTCCACACAGCACAGGAAGAATTCTGCTCTGAAGGGCTTACAGTGAAACAGTGGGGTGAGACGCAGGGAGTGGAGGCAAAGAACCTACAGGTAGCCGGGAAGTAAATGTGAATAATGAGACAAGCAAATTATCTGCACACATAGGAAGAAGGTGGCAGGGGTTTCATTGCTGTGATAATTCAAGCACCTAGGCAAAAGCAGAATTTAAGGGAAATTTAACATCTTCTCTCAGACTAACTAGCACAGTTGGAAAAAAACTAGTGGTTTTGGAGTATGCCAAACTTTTTCCAGGTCTCAGATACAAGGAGCAAACTTCAAAGGGAAATGCAAATGAAGATGTGTGGCTGACAGTTTAATTGGACTTGTTAATCAGCTAGACTGTTAGAGTGCTGAAGCAGATGATATCTGCAGCATAGGGGAGAGCCTGGCCCCTGCCCCACTGAGCTAATGATGCAGAACTACAGGCAACTCAACAGATTGCACCAGAAAGATTTTTTTAAAAAAATATAATAAAATCAGGCAAATCCACCTGCACTGTACAGGCAACAAAGGACCCTGGGTACAGGGTCTGCGTGTTTCACTAGTGCAGTTCTCACACCCACTGGGTGCCAAGGGTACAGCTCAAGTATTGAGAAAAAGGCTGCAACCTAAGGAGCTGCAGAGCTAATCTGGACTTGGATGAACACCCTGCTGGGTGGCCTTGCTGGGCTTCACATACAAATTGGAGGTGACTAGACACAGTAGTTTCTGCCCTTTCTCCAGCAGAGGCACCACCAGAGACATCACTGAGATGTTGCTTTGGGAAAAATGTGCCACAGAAAGCCAAGAAACCATGCTGTTTCTGTTCACTGAGGGCCCATTTGAGGCTGCTGGTTAGGGTGCTGAGGAGGGATTTGTGCCTGGTACTACTGAATGGAAAGAGGCATATCTGCCCCCATGGCAGGAGAACAAAAACAGGCAGCTCTAAATCGTGGCAACACCTGCTCCTGAGGGAGAACTATGTTCAAAACCTCCAGCCTTGAAAAACCTAACAGAGTCATTTTCACATTTTTGGTCATTACAGAGGAAAACCTTCATCTTTTCCAGCCTGAAGCACTTTGCTTTAGCCTACTGAAATCATGCCCTGATTTGAGCTGATTTAGCATCTCCTTCGAACTAGATATTGCTTTGAGGGTGTTTCCTTTTAGGAACCCAGTGCCTGTCATTCTCACTGACTTCTATTCCAGGCTATGGGGCTACACTTTTCAGTCTCCTTGGGTCACTGGGAAGCTTGTCTGGAGCAGACTGTGCCGCATTGTGGAGAATGAGGCTTTTGTGGACAAACTCTGCCATGGGAGAAGCTAATTCATCAGCTCTTGGAAATGCAATCCCTTGTGGAATGAAGCTGGTAGATTTACAATTCCTCATCCTTTTTGCACAGCAAGGAAAGTTGCAAGATAACATCTTGCCAACCTTGAGATGCAAATCTCTGGCATTTCTGTAGATAGCAGAGAGCAGTGGGACCATGGTAGCAGCAGTGATGTGTGACTGGCAGGAACTGATTTGAATAATTGGGTGTCACGTCTCTATTTTTCTTTCAGTATAGCTGCATGTGCAATTAATTAAAATAATAACCTAAACAGTCTCCTGCTGGGGTTGTGTTTGCTGCTCCGCTTCAGTCTGCTATCAGCACTGCTGAAAGAGTACTATTGAGGGCTGCTTTTTGCAGAGAGGAGTTGGAGCACAGAATGGTTCTTCCAGCAGAAAGACCTTTCACGCTTGTGGTGTCGGCATTTTTCCCACTCATGTTTTCTGGATGGTGGATAGACAATAAATAGGGCTTTGATGTGTTACTTCCCACATCCTCTGCTCACCCTGCACTTTGCCTGGTATGGAGCATTGCCTCATCTTTGTCATGGGAGATGTGGTCCCCGTCCTGCATAAAAGGCAGCCTCATAGTGCCACAGGACTTGGGGGGGTGCAGTTCTTTGAAATTAGGAGCCCTTAAGAGTAAGGACAGGATAGCCCTGCCTATTTCTGATGACAGAAATGAGGTACAGGAACACAAGAGCTGTCACTGCACCCAAGCCTCCAGGCACCAAAATTTTTCCTGGAAGTGTCATGTCCTCCCCCTCAAATTAACTACTTCCACTATCTCAGCATATGTTTAGTTGCTTCCAGACCCCATCTGCACCATTTTTATCGCTGTTCACATGCTCACCATTGCTCTGACAGCCCAAGGCTGGCACGTGCCCTCAGCAGCCTTTGCAAGAGGAGAAAGCTCCAGTCCATGAGGAAATTATCAGTGGATCTTCATTCCTTCACAGTCCTCCCTAAGCAAAGGACAGAATTTTGGTGCATGCTGTGCTGACCACATGCCTTGGAAAACTGTGGTGCAGCTTGTGCTGGCTGCTCACATACTGCAGATCTCTGTGGAAGAAATGAAATCACTTGGAGAACTGTGGTCCTGTTTTTCACACTCCTCCCAAACTCCTTTATCTGCACACACATGCTGCTACAGTGTCAGCAGGAGCATAGTTTAAAAAATTAGGATGCTTGCATCCAAAGCCTTTTCCTGCTGCCACGTTCATTGCTGGTACGAGGAATATTGTTCTTCTGCAGCTGAGTGCATTCACATCTCATCTTGCTCCTTTTTCTAGTTCTTTTTCTTGCCTGGCTGACTTTATCAGCAGAGACAAGTCTATCTCTGGCAGTCCCTTCCCTCCCTGCTTTAGTTTTAAGGATTCTTGGGATACAGTGTATTGACCATGATTGTAAGCACGGTGCCAAACAGCCCCTCACCCCACAATCCCTCCCTGCTTCTGGCAGAGCTGACATAGGGTTTGGGGGCAAGCTGGCAGGCAGGACTGCCTGACCTGAGATGACCCCTTCCATCTGGGTTTGTCTGGAAAATGCTGAAGCCTCCTGAGCTAGATGGGCAACAGAAGAGAATGTTAGAGATTAAAGCGTCTGGCTGGCAGAAGAAAGACTATAAATTTGTCCAGAAGAAATTGAATTGGGATTTAGCTGAATGGGAAAGCAATCAGAATTCAAAGCTTTTTGTTCAAATCAATTGACCAAAGCAGAGCTCCCAACTCTTTAAACAGCATTCGTAAAAGTTAAGGCCAGGGAGGACCATTTGGTCTGACTTCTTGCTCAGTGCAAAACTGGTCCAGCCTTTCAGGCTAAGGACTCCTTTTGCACCTCTTTTAGGAAAACAGCCTGTACTGATACAGAGTAGTCAAGAGAACAGCAAGTCTCCCGTGCTCTCCTGTGGTCCATAAGTGGAAGTTTAAGTTGACTTACCAAGTCTTTGAATGGAAGCATGATTCATGCTTGCCCCAGAGATAGAGAGGATCTGCTTCTGCACCCACTTGTTGGCTCAGGGCTCCTACAGCCTGAAGGATGTGCTAGAAAGAAAAGTCAAAACACTGAATAGAGGAGAAGGGGAAGGAATCCAAGAGTTTTATCTGCCCTGATTGACAAAACACTCTCGCTGCTTTCCTGTCAACCCATTACTTGAAAATAAGAGCTGATGTGCTTTGTTTCCATCCTTATTTAAATTAGCACTGTATGGATAGCTAGTAGTACCCAGCACACCTCACCCAGAGCCCTGACCTCCATAGAGGCTTCTAAGTACAGCTCAGGTCTACACGAGAGGTCACTGCAATTATTTATCACTTATTACCACAGTGAGTGACATGGCTAGAGCTCTTACACCCCATGTGTCAGGGTTATGGCCTGTTCATTGCACGGCCTTGAAATGGTGCTGATGAGAGAAAAAGGGGAGGAGGCATCTTTTGTCTGGCCCCAACAAGATCCAGATGTTTAGGAGGTGCTGAGAGGCAGAGAAAAGCAAAGTCCCAAATTGGGATTTGGTCTCTGGCCAGCTCAAAGGTGGGAGGACTGTGGGAAGAATCAGGCCTGTGGGATACACACATGGGTCACTGCTGACCTGGGCACAGCCGGAGTTCAGTGGGACCACTGGCTGTGATAAGCTGGGATCCAGCACACCAGAATCTCCGTTGTCGTGGCTCTGTGAGGAAATCTCGTTGTTTTTCTGTTCTCTGATCTCTCATATTCTCTCTGCCTGCCTTATCTGGTGGGCTGCATATCCCTGGGGCAACACTAGCCTTACCAGGTGGCTGGGGAGTGTCTGCTACCCCTCTCTTCTATCTCCACAGGTGTCCCAGGGCCATTCCACACTGAGAACTAAGTGTCGTCCTGAGTATACCCCTGCTGCAGCATTCAATGAAAATCTTAGATGAAAGCTGCCACACTTCTAAACCCAAGTACACACTCCCAGAAGCAAAACAGGTGCTCAAAACCTTTGATGGAGCAAAAGCCACTTGAACGAGTAGAAACTGAAGCTATTCAACTCTCCTGCTCCCCCACATCACTGCTGCTTACCCAGAAATGCCTGCAGAGCCCAGATCCGACTGCTTGATATTTTACAGATGCAGGAGAAGGTCAAGCCCTTGCTTCTCCACATCACTGGCCCAGGTTGTCCAGGGGAGTTGTGGATGCCCCATCCCTGGAGGTGTTCAAGACCAGGTTGGATGAGAATTTGAGCAACCTGATCCAGTTGGAGGTGTCTCTACCCATGGCAAGGGGGTTGGAACTGGATGAAGAAGGATGTTGAGGCTCTGGAGCGAGTCCAGAGAAGAGCGACAAAGCTAGTGAGGGGGCTGGAGAACAGGCCTTATGAGGAGCGGCTGAGAGAGCTGGGGGTGTTTAGCCTGGAGAGGAGGAGGCTGAGGGGAGATCTCATTGCTCTCTACAACTACCTGAAAGGAGGTTTTGGAAAGGAAGGAGCTGGCCTCTTCTCCCAGGTGACAGGGGACAGGACAAAGGGAATGGCCTCAAGCTCCACCAGGGGAGGTTTAGCCTGGACATCAGGAAGAAAATTTTCACCGAAAGGGTCATTGGGCACTGGAACAGGCTGCCCAGGGAGGTGGTGGACGAGGTGCTGAGGGACATGATTTAGTGATTGATAGGAATGGTTGGACTCAATGATGCAGTGGGTCTTTTCCAAAGTGGTGATTCTATGAGTCTATGATCTTTAGGGTCCCTTCCAACTCAAACCATTCTATAACCCTTTGAAGAAAAAGCAAAGGACAGGGGAAGGACATAAGGACAACAGACAGACACCCTGAGAGCTCCTCAAGGACCTTTCCGTTTATGCTGTGATGTAATGCCCAGTATCACTCTTACCATTCCATGCAGGCATCAGATTTAGCAAGGGTAGAGCCCCCGCATGCAAAATATCTTTTATATTAATGCAGGGAAAGGTCTGGAAAAAATTATTTACTTTTTCTCCTGCAAGCTTAGCCCCTCGGTGCTCAGCCCAGCCCGTGGCAGGCTGAGGAAAGCAGCCTGGACTGAGCATTGCCGTTCCAAAATACATGTCCACCCACACCCTCGCAGCCGCTCTGCAAGAGCACAGCATCTGCAAGAGGTCCCGGAGCAGACCCTGCCGGGAGATGGCACTGCAAGCAAGGAGAATCATCCCGCGGCGCATACAGGGTGGCAGGAGATGCCGAAGCAAGAGTCCTTTTATGTGTATTTTTTCTACTCCTTCCCCTGAGACCTTGCTGGAAAAAAATACTCCTCTTGTCACCTGTGATCGCTGCATCCTCCCCGCTTAGCAGCATTTATTTCATGTCAAGTGACGCTCGCTGTCAACGAGGCAGTGGGTGCGCGAGGGATGGTTGGAAATAGCTGGCACATCTCTTACCAGCATCCGAGCAAAGAGCAGTGGAGGGAGGAAAGTCTTTGCCTTTCCCAAGGGGATGAAAACAGCCCATGCAGGGAGTCTGCAGTCTCAGAACCCACCTCAAACCCTTCAGAACATGAATATTTCAACTGCAGCCTCTCGAGCTCCAAAATTTCCCATGACTTCCATGGGAGCTTTTTTTCCATTCAGACAAAGAACTTGTGGAAGTATAATTAATTTCCTGCCTTCCCTCCCCCCCCAGGTAGGAAGTTTTGCTAAACTGGCTGTCATGGAATCAAAATTTACAGCACCTGAAGCTTTGCTAACTTGCTGTTTTGCATCAAGGTATCAGGGGAGATGTGGATTTTCTTGTTTCTCATGAGAGCTTGAATCTCCATCTGGACAAAACTGAGACATTTCAGCAGCCTTTTGTGATGCCGGCCCCACTTCCTAAGGAAATTTCATGGGCTTTTTCATGCCTTGCCAGATTTTTCAACACCTTTCAGGATGTCACAGATGAACCGTTTTGGTCAGGGTAGTTTTGAGTTTCAGGGAGAACATTTGGATCACTACGTCTTCTCAGAAGATAGTTCTTGAATGCTCCCAGGACTGGTGTTTCTGCTCCCAGGTGGCGTATTGTCCCAGGCAGAACAGTGTTCCCCAAACAGGTGATGTAACACAAATGCAGTGAGAAGACACCCATCAATTCACAGACGCATGTGAATTCAGATAAAAGGCTCCAAGCTGAGGCTTTGGAATGATTTTTTTGGGTGGCAGAAGGACGTGTTTTTCAATAGGAAAATCTAAAAACTGAAGTTTTGAGAACAGGAATGTGTTGATGTCCTTCCTGGTTTGAGGTGATGATAAAAAGCAACTACGTAATTTGTTTTAATGTCCCATTCTGGCATTTTTTTGCAAAGAAAGGCAACTTAGTTTTGAGTGGGAGCCAAATGAATCTATACTGAAAAAAAAAGAGCAGTGTTAAAGGGTCAAGTGAAACATTTCAATATAGGGCTAGCAGGCATGTGTGTTCAATGCCCTGTGATTTTGCCAGGCTGTGGGGAAGAAAAACAAACACTTGTTCATTTTTGGTGTTGGCAGTGGTGAGGCTGAAAGGAGGAGTGGCTGGAACATACTTAATGAAGGAGAGGAGATGGAAGGAAACAGCAGAGGATGCCTTTTGCCAGAAAGAGGCTATTTCTCCTTTTGCTAGATTGTGCATAGCTGTGTCCACATTGTCTTTGTTAGTGACTATAGGGGCCAGTCATCCTTTTGACATAGTTGTGCCTCACAAATAGGCACCAAGGAACTATGGAATGAGAATGGGGCTAGCCCAAAAGAGTCTCCCTTGGCTCTTTGAGCTTGTGGGCTTATAGGAGATTACCCTCAAGGCTAATGAGGAAAAACCCAGTACATCATTGTACGAAATGCATCTTTGAAAGTTTAATACTCATTGAGAGACAAATAGTGGAAAGAACAGGAATAGAGATGGTGGTGGCATCTCTTTCCAGGCATTGTATTTGGGAAGGTGATTTCCCACTATGGTTCTTCCTCTAAATGCAGCAAACAGGAGCTCATAGTGGCTGCTGGCAGAGATAGGAAGCTCTCCTTCTCCATCTCCTGCTCTCTGCACCTGGCACTGATGTTTCCCAGGTGTTACTGACTTGCAAGGTTTGAAACTGAGTCACCTTTGATATTTCCTGACATTTCCCAGAATTTTTTGGAGTTCAATATTATATTTACCCCAAATGTGGGTTTCTGAGGGAATTGTGCTTTTCAGCAAAAGGCAAAAGGAGAGAAAGTGGAAAAAAAAATAATCTCCCCCCTCAAAAAAAAAACTTTTGAAAATCATGGGGGCAAAGGTTTGCAAATTCCTCACCAAAAGACATTCAAAAAGCAGCTCTCCTTTTCAGGCTAAAAAACTTCAAACCGCTCTAATCCCTGCCTTTTGCTTTCTATGTGAGGAATATGATTTGTGATAGAAGCCAGTCCTGCAACCAGAGCAAGGAGCCATGCTGCAGCAGATGCTGGCCTGCCTCAAGGTGTTAATCCCTAGGGAGATCGTGGGGGGTGAATCATTTGTGCCAGCATGGGCTACAGGCTGGGATGGGCTCACACATAAATGGTAACTGGTAGGATTTTGTGGCAAGGATTCCCAAGCTGGGGAAGAGCCACAACCATCATGACATTCTTACTTTCTCAGTGGCAATGAGAGCACCTCTGCCACACACAAAAGGCTGCAGTCCGTACAGCAGATGGATGCAACCCTGTAACAGGAGGGATTGGAGGCAGGATGCCTGAGTCCCCTCCTGAAGATGCACACTAGCCTGTGTGTGCCTCGTTCCAGCCACATCCCTCTGGATGCTTCCATGACCCCCAACCCTGATAGTGGGACAGCACTGGCCCACCCCTGTAAGATGTCCTGATCCATGAGAAAAAAACCTGCACCTGGCAAATACAGAGGAATATGGTGCTGAGTTTCCAGTTCCAGAAGTATTGCAATACTGCAATTTCGGATATTCTTGAAACAGTGATGTAAAACATGATCGCTCTAAGGTCTTGGTTCTTGCATGAAATTACATGGGGTCGTGCCTGTGGCACCAAGAGAAAAAAGTGCTGGGGTAAACCTTTTCCAGACCCCTCTCCTGTTGTTTCTTGCTCAGAAAGACATATGCAAAAATGTATTTTAAATATGGCTTTCATTCCATGTTGAGCCTTTTCTGAGTGAGGAACTGGCAGCAGCGGGCCATGTGCTGAGTGGGTGATGGAATGGACGTTATTTATAACAGGTGTCAGGCGGTACTTTGTCATCGAAATCTTACCCGGCAGTAGCAGCGAGGGGTCTTGCCATATGCCAGTCTCTGTTTTCCAGGAGCGGTTTGATAACAGCATGCACCAAACCTGACATCCTTATTTCACACGGAAACTTAACTCACATATTTTAGCTGACTGGAGGGACCTCATCTGCTCTGAGCCCCTCTGCATCCCAAATAATACTAATCACTCACATCCAAGCCATTTGATGCCCATGATCAGAGTTGCATACAAAGATAGGATTTTCTCCCACACAAACCTTTGCGCGCACATATGGCCACACCAAATCCTGTCCAGGCTCTGGGAGGTCCCCATGGCCTCTCCTTGCTCATACCTTGCTGTGTGCACACACAGACGCTCACCACTATGAGCCTTCCCAGGCAAATGGGTAACAGGCTGGAAAGCTACAGCCAAGTCCTGTACTTATTATCTCCATCTTTGTCTTTCGCACGCACCTCCTGTGGTTCCCAGCTATCTACACAGGAAGAAGTTTGGCAAATGTAATAAAGACAAGGTGAAGTTTTACATAAAATAATCTCTTCTGCCATGAGTCCTGAGGAATTTTAATCAGTCCAGGAGTACCGGCAGAATTCCTTTGCCTGCAATCTTTTCATGATCTTGCTTTCCCCTCTTGTTCCTCGTGGGGAGCATTTGCTGAGAAGATGATTAAATCGGGCTGGTAAAAAGCTTGTCGACTCCATCGCTCCCATCTTTTTCTTGCTTCTTTGCGAGATCATTTGTACTTTTTTCTTGCCTGCGGCATGCCAGGTCAGCTGCTTTCTTTGCCTACACTCTGCGCTTCCTCACCATTGTTGTGGGGTTTTTCCCCCTCCAGAGAATCTCTTTTGTGCGAAGGCAAGAGACAAGGCTCCTAGTTCAGCCTGCTGTGTTGTTGTTCGCCTGAAGTCCAGCAGGAATTCAAGGAATGGTTCCCCACGTCTCCTATTCACCTTGTTCCTGCAGTGGCAAGGGGTTGGGCAGGGGGGTGGGGTGTATTTCAGGGAAGCAGGGTATTTCTGCACGAAGTACTGATCTAGGGGCTGATGTGGACTTGGGGATTTTGGAGGACTGAAACTCATCTGCATTTTGTCTGCCAGTAGTTCAGTGTAGGAATTTGGGAATTCTGCTTTGAACAAATGATTCACCAGTAATCATTCAATCAGGTCTCCTGATGGTTGAATAATCTGTGAGTAATTTATTCAGATGTTTGCCACGAAGTATCAAATAAATTATTTGGAAAGTCATCAGCTCAGACTCTCGCCTTACGTATACACTCAACTCTGGGCTGCAACCAAGCAAATGCTCTCCCCTGAGCTTTGTCCCCAAGTGTCCAAAGGATCTGTGTTGCTTTACAACTGGCCAGCTCCAGCCCAAAAAGTTCAAGATCCAACTATGGCTCAGATGTGAGAGATCCTCTCTGCTGCTTGGGGTTCCATCACTGCTGGAGGCAGGTGGGTGGCACTACACATTGGGTAGTGCCAGTCTCCTAGCTGAACATCAATGTGCAGACTTGCTATAAGCCCTCACTTTCTCTGAGCAGCTTCTGTTGGGATACAGTGGGTAGGAAAAGCAGGCCATGGTGATGGCCTGATAAACTAGCTAAAAACCATTTCTCTAGGTCTAGTGCTCTTCCGGGACCCATTGGTGCTGTGGCATCTTTCTGTTCCTGTCCCCACAAAGCTACCTGACACATTTTCTAGTGGCATCTGAGTGCTGCTGCTTTCACTACAGTTTTTCCCTCTTCTTTTTCAACACTGATTCCATCTGAAAACTGTTGGAAGGATGAAGAGGGGGAAATGGAGTTGTGATTTTCTTTCCCCATCATCCATCTCATGACTACTTCAATCTGGTCCAGAGCCTCTGGGCAAGATAGTCATTCTCCAGCTCTGCTGCAACCTGAACAGCCTTGGACAAATCCCCTCTCTTCCCTTAGTTTTACCTCTTGTTTTTTTCAGGAGCTGCTATTATCTATCACAAATTCCCCATAGCATGCTGGTTATTCTTCAAGGATAAAACCAGTAACAATAAACAGATAATTTATTATGGACCTTTGTCTGAGACAAAACATCGTTATTTCCTTCCAAGTAATAGCGGCTTTTAGTAGCATCAACAAAAAACTAGATGAAATCTATCTTCCACCCAGCTCCCTTACTTTGCCTGTGTGACATTGTCTGTGTGCAGCCAGCACTGTGAGGAGAGGTGGTATCTTTAATTTGATCGGCATATATCTAGTTGGAACAAAAATCACTGCCTTCTCTCTCTCTCTCTTTTTTTTTTTTTTTTTGACAGAAAAATCAGGAAGAACGTTTTCTAGTTGTTGTTAATACTGTTGTTTTCTACAGCCCAGGAGAAGTCCTGGGATGCCAGGGGAAGTGGGAACATGCCAATGGGAGTATCTCTCTTAAGTCCTCTGTGCAGAGTTTTCTCGCATGTGTTGTTTCCTGAGTCATGGGGATTTATGCTGGGAACACTCGGATATCTGGAAGCTGTAACAGCCCGTACTGCTGACCCAACTGCTGGTGTCCAGGGAGCAGCACCCCAGCCCTGCTGCAGCCCCTGGGCTGGGGATTAGAGCAGAGGGCTCTCGTAGTGAATTATAGGACCTCCCAGGGCCCAGTGAAAAGCCCCTGTCAGCATCAGTCTCTGCCCCTTGCCACATCTAGCCCCTGGCAGTGAGCAGGCTTATTCTCCATGGGCATTTCGCTCTTTCAGGGTGGGGAAACAGAGGTATTTGTCTGCCCACTGAGAGCCAAACTGGGGATGTGCTTGGGAAGGGCTATTCCCTTCAGATCCTGCCCCACAGCAGTCCCCAGCCAATGTCACCATCGTGCCAATGGTGACATTGCCCTGCCCACCCTGCCCTTCCTTGCCCTGAGGCTGCTCGGCTGTCCATGCTCACCCTCCCCTTTGGCTCATGCTTGTTTGGCCTCACTGCTGCTTTAATTTTAGCAATTCCTTGGAAAGAGTCATTTTCCATAACTCAGCTTGCAGCAAAGCCCTCTGCCTTCCAGCTCTGCCTCCTCACACGTGTTGCTGGCGTGCCCCAGCAGCACACGCCTGCACCTGCCCAGCCAGGCCTGCCTGTCCCAGCCTTTTGCACACCAAAGCCTCATGCCTGGCTCCCATCCCCTTCTGGCA
The DNA here is from genome assembly GCA_033459285.1 of Clamator glandarius. NCBI lineage: Eukaryota > Metazoa > Chordata > Aves > Cuculiformes > Cuculidae > Clamator > Clamator glandarius. The sequence continues at coordinate 432,176 of JAUNZM010000460.1, read as the reverse complement.
CGTTTTTTCCTGGCACTCATGAATTCTGCCAGACCGCGGCTGCGGTGGCAACCCTGACCTGGCTGCATGGTTGCCTCTGTGGCTTCTGCCTCCTCAGGAGTCAGGGTGCACAGCAGGTCTGTCCCCGTCACCCTTCAGACCCCTTGCACATGTAACAGCTCATGGATTTACCCATGATGGGAGATGGGGTGACCCCACACACTGCAAGGGACACCACAGCCATGGAGGTGCAGTGGGTGGGCAGGGTGGGCTTGCTGGGCATAAACAGGCTGCATTCAAGCGAGTGCATGTGCCGGGGGGCTGTCTTGCTTGTGCATCAGTTCTGCAAGAGGGTTTGGAAGGAGAACTTTCCATGAGATGGGTATTCAATTGTGCAGAGTATGTGCATGCGTGAGAGGGGTGAGTGCAATGTTTCTTCCATTTCAGCCTGTATCTGTGTAGTGCTTTCATTGAGCACTTGTGCAAGGGGTGCAGCACTCACGAGTGGTGTGTGTGCAAGGATGTGCGCAGAGGTCTGCGTGGAAGTGTTAGTGTACTGCCTTCATTTGAGTCTGTATCTCTTGTTGGAGGGGGGAGCATGCAGAGAGGGGGTATTGTGCAAGACAGTGCCTGTGTGACTCTATGTGTAGGGCATGCATGAGTGTGCATGGGCATGTGGGAGCTGTGAGCATGCTGCCTTCCATTGGTCTGCATCCTGGTGGGATGTGGAGTCCTGTGCGTGTAGGGACTGTGCTATGTGGGTGCGTGCATGTGTGTGATGCCCCCTTCCTCCTCAGCATCAGCGGGGATGCTGCATGTCAGCACTGGGGTGTGTCATGCCAGGGTGTGGACACGCATGGAGAGTGTGTAAATGTGTATGTGTGTGTGTGCAGTGCACCTCTCTTCTTCAGCATCTGCAGGGATGTGGGGAGGGTAAGGCTGATGTCCACGGGAGTGTGTGTGTGCCCAGGCGCGGTGGCCACGCATGGGTAGGTGGCTGGGTAGATGTACATGGTACTCCCTTCTGCCTCAGCATCTGCAGAGATATGGGGAGGGGAAGGCTGTGTGTCGGGGCACAGTAGTCACGCAAAAGGTGTGTGCATTGCGTGTGTGTGTAGTTGCTCCTGTCTCCCTCAGTATCATCTGGGAGGTGGGAAGGGGGAAGTGTGTGTCTGCAGGGCTGTGCGTGTGCCAGGGCACGGTGGCCACATGTGGAGATGCCCCCCTTCACCTCAGCATCTGTGGGGAGGGGGATGTGGGGAGGGGGAACCTGTGTGTCCAGAGGGATGTGTGTGTGCCAGGACACGGTGGCCACACATATCAGGGGTGGGGAATGTGTGCGTATGTGTGTGGTGCACTGCTCTGCTTCAGCATTTGCAAGGATGTGGGGATGGGGAGGCTGTGCGTCCATGGGCACGTGTGTATCAGGGTGTGCAGTGGCCACACGTGGATGTGCGTGCAAATGTGTGCAGTGCTCCCCCCTACCTCAGCATGTGCAGGGACATGGGGAGGGGAAGCTGTGTGCCCATAGTGATGTATGTTTCAGAGTGTGGTGGCCACATGTGGGAGTGCGTGTGTGCGCTGCCCTCCTCCGCCTCAGCATGTGCAGGGACATGGGGAGGGGGGAGCCATGTGTCTGCAAGGGGGTGTGTGCCAGGGCACAGTGGCCACACGTGGCTGGGTGGGTGGGTGTGCATGTGTGCAGTGCCTCCCTTTGCCTGAACTTCTGCAGGGATATGGGGAGAGGGAGGCTGTATGTCCGCAGGGGTGTGCATGTGCCAAGGCATGGTGGTCGTGCGTTGGTTGGGGGGGAAATGTGGGTGCACGTCCTCCTTCACTTTAGCATCTGCAGGGACATGTGGAGGGGCAGGCTGTGCATACACGCGGATGCATGTGCCAGGGTGTGGTGGCCACATATTGGGGTTTGTGTGTATATTTCTGTGTGCATGTGCATGGTGCCCCCCTACACCTCAGCACTGAGACAAAGGGGCAGTCTGCGTGTCTGCAGGGGTGTGCATGTGCCAAGGCACAGAGGCCATGTGTATGTGTGTACATGGCCATGTGCGTGTATGTGGTCCGCCCCTCTGCCTAAGCATCAGCGGAATCACGGGAAGGGGGATGCTGTGTATCCACAGGGTGTGTGTGTGCCAGTGCACAGTGCCCATGCATGTGTGTGCGTATTTGTGGTGCCCCCCTCTCTCTCAGCATCTGCAGGGATGTGGAGAGGGGGATGCTGTGCATCCACAGTGGAGGGGTGTGCACCAGGGCATGGTGGCCATGGATCGAGGGAGGGAGGCATAGATGTGAGAGTTGGGTGTGTTTGTGTGTGTGTGGTGCCTCCTCTGCCTCAGCATCTGCAGGGATGTGGGAAAGGGGAGGCTGTGGGTCCACATGGATGTGTGTGTGCCAGGGCACGGTGGCTACACGTGTGTGTGTGCAGGGGTGTGTGTGGTGCTCCCCTCTGCCCTGGCATCGGTGTCGAGGTGGGGAGGGGGAGGCTGTGCATCCACGGGGATGGATGTGTGTGTGCCAGGGCACAGTGGCCACGCGTGGGGAGGTTGTGTGTGTGCTTGCAGTGCCCCGCTTTGCCTCTGCAGGGATGTGAGGAAGGGGAGGCTGTGCATCCACAGGCGTGTGCGTGTGCCAGGGCACAGCGGCCACACATGTGCGTGCGTGTGTGTGTGTGTGTATGTGTGTGTGTGCCCCTGGTGCCCCCATGTCCTTCAGCATCAGTGGGGAGGGCGGATGCTGTATGTCTGCAGGGATGCGCGTGTGCCAGGGCTCAGTAGCCACGCGTGTCTGTGTCTGTGTGTGTGTCTGTGTGTCTGTGTGTCTGTGTGTCTGTGCCCCCAGTGCCCCCATCTCCCTCAGCATCGGTGGTAAGCGGGGATACTGAGTGTCCACAGGGATGTGCATGTGTCAGAGCTCGGTGGCCACACAGGTCTCTGTGTCTATGTGTGCGTCTGTGTGTCTGTGTGTCTGTGTGTGCCCTCGGTGCCCCCGTCTCCCTCAGCATCAGTAGGGAGGAGGGATGCTGTGTGTCTGCAGGGATGCGCATGTGCCAGGGCACACTGGCCATGTGTGTCTGTGTGTCTGTCTGTGTGCATGTGTGTGCGTGTGCGTGTGCGTGTGTGCGCCCCCCGTGCCCTCTGTCTCCCTCAGCATCAGTGGGTAAGAGGGATGCTGTGTGTCCGCTGGGATGCGCGTGTGCCAGGGCTCGGTGGCCACGCGTGTCTGTGTATCTGTCTGTGTGTCTGTCTGTGTGTGTGTCTGTGTGTCTGTGTGCGTGTGCGGCCGCGGGGCGGGCGCGCGCGGCGGGGCCGGGAGCGCGTCCCCGGCGCTGTGCCGGGGGGTGCGGGCTGAGCTCATCGCTGGCTCCCCGGCGCTCCTTACCAGTGGCTTCTGCGGTCACATGGGTTATGTGCTGGAGTTTAAAAGAGCTTATAGCCCCCGAGCCGGTGCAGAAGCAGCCGGTGGTTGCATGGGGGTAGCGCTGGGAGCGCCGGCGAGGAGGGCGCCGTGAGTACCGAGGGGACGGTGAGGGGCGCCCCCCACCCCACCCGCGGGACGGAGGAGGAGGGGGACGGGCACGGGGGGTCGGAGGACGCGAGTCCCGCTGCCCAGCGCCGGGATCGCCTTTCTGGGAGGCGAAAAAGGGGGGTGGGAACGCTCACCCACCCTCGCCCGCCCCAGCGCACCTTTTCCCCGGCGCTCCCACGCGTGCCCGCGCCCCTCCGAGCGCGCTCCCCGCCGCCCCGAGAAACCATTCGGGTAACTTTCCTGCCGCTCCGTCGGTGTCCGCCCTGCGCCCCCGTGCCCCGGTCCCGGCGGGGGAGGCGATGGAGGGCACGAGATTGGGACGCCCCCCCCCGTGTCCCCAGCGCCGAGGGCATAGCGCGAGCGGCACTAGGCTGAGGGCTGGGAAAGGCTGGGAAAGGGATGATCCCTCCTGCCTGCTGCATTGCATGAGCAGGGCTGGAGCCGAGGTTGCGGGGCGGCTCTTTGTAAAGCGGAGCCCATGGTTTTCCTGGGCGGGAGAGCAGACTTTTTTGCTTCGTTTCTCCAAAGGCGCAACCTGCCTTTCCCTCTGCTGTGGCAGCGCTGATTCGTTTTTTCATTCCTTCTTTTTTTTTTTTCTCTCTCTTATTTTTTTTTTTAAGGGGGTGATTTTATAAGAAAAGCGTCTGCATGGCGCTTCTGTGGAAATGCTCTCGCCCAAGCGTGAGTACGAGGGCTGCTTTCCAGAATTGCATAATACACACCGATCCCTTTGCCACATAAACTCCCTCACGTTCCCAGGTCTTGGTGACTTCCCCTGCTGCAATCTTAAAACGGGACTGGGACTCCAACCAGCCTGTGAGATGATTTGTGCCGCCTTCACTGGGGACGGAACTTGGTGTGCATGTTTCGGCTTCCCTGGCTCCTCTGGCAGTTGTTTCTTAATCTGCTAAACTTTTCTTGGTATAACGACCAGCACTTCTCTTTCACTCTCTTAGGAAGCCCCTTTCCCACCCCCTCATGCCTACAGACACATGCGTAGGGTTGGTACAGAGCACAGGTTGCAGAAAAGGGATTGCCTGCAGAGCTATTTGATTTCTTTTCCACATCTCTCTGTGTTTCAATTTGTGGGATAGTCCAGGAGTTCCCTTCCTCGGACTGCTTTTTGCTCAGTAACTCGCTGACTTCTGGGTTTTGCTAATTTAACTCTGACTGTACCCACTCTCGATGCACAGTGCTGTTAACCTCCTTGAGGTACAGGACCTGCATACGGTCTTGTCAACTGTGTGTGCATGCAGCGAGGCAGGAACACTGGCTGCTTCTTGCGAAACGTGCAAATACATGGAAGTAGCCATTCTTGCTCCCTGCCCTGCCTCTCCGTGAGGAGTTAGAGCTTTGCTGTGCTGGCTGGAGATGTGCAGGGGATGCTTGTGTCCTATCAGGCATCTCGCTGTGACCAGGTCCTGGGACTAGAGCTTGTTGGAGAGGGTGGACTTTTCTGAGACGGCATGTGCTTTGGAAATGAGAGCCCCGTGCCTGGCAGACTTCTTTGCAACAGCCCTTTAGAGTAAGTTCATCAGAGCCTGTTATCAAAGCAGGCCAAGATGCGATCTGACAGTTGTGTGTTATCTTTGGTCTGATTTACCCTGTGAGGAACCAGTCCTGCCAAGGTGTTGCGCCCATTCCCATGGAAGGTACTCAGCACTTCCTGGGCTTGGGAAGGAAAAAGACCTGGTACCTCTTGGAGTTGCAAAGCTTATGATGGTCATGCATGTACAAGTAACAGTGCAGCCAAGGCTCAGCTTTCAGAGATGTACCTGACTCTCTGAAGCCAGCAGCAGGAGTTTTGTGGGTGTGAGCCCCAGCTCCCAGCCACTCTCTGTTTATTCCCCAGCAAGCCAGAGGAATGCATCCTGCTCCTGCTTAGGCTTGGGCTCAGTGTGCATCTGGGAAGCCTGTCTCTCAGCTTTGTCATTTATTATTGCTGCCGCTGCCATTACGCTTGACAAATGGCAGTTGCTGAGTAATGTGCTGTTTGTGTGTAAATATCTGAGTGCTTGCAGCTGAGCTCACTCCTGCGACTTTGCAGGAAGCTGTCTCAGCACCTTTCTCCCGTGAAGACCTGGGAGAGTAAAGGCATCCTTCTACGGGGACCTTCCCACTGCCCCCAGTGGTTATTAGTCTTCGTTCTGCCCTCCTTCCCTGCAAGCGTGACGCCTCTGTCCTCTCGGGTTGATGTGAAGGCCCTGCTGCTTTCCTGAGTGTGAGTCAGGGGTGGGAAAGGGCTCTCCGTGTGTTTGCATGTGTGTGTGTGCACACCTTCTTAGGCACCAAGGCATGGTTGCTCCCGAGGGTCCTTGTCTTAGGCAAAAAGAGTTTTCATGTGTTTTGATAGACAGTCATCCACTACTAGGAAAGGAGTTTTAATTGGGGTTGGGGGGTGTGGGGCATGGTGTGTTTTATCTACCTACTCAGCCCTAAATTCCCCTTAATTTCATCCCGTTACTGCAAAGATGTTAAATTATTCCTTCCCATACCGTTTTCATCCCATTTGCAGATTAGTATCCAACTCTTTCTGTCAGTACTTGCTCAGCCCAGCTAGACTGATCGCAGCTCTTTTAATCTCCCCTTGTAAATCAATCCCTTCTGCCTCCTGATCATTTTTGTCGCTCATTTTTCTGAAATCCCTCCAATTTGTCCATTTTGTGTCGGTGACGTATGCCTGGCCCTAAACATGATGTATACCAGGCATGGCAGCATAAGGGAAGGACACCTCCTCCCCTCCCACCCCGCTGGGGCTTGTGATGCTTTGTCAGCACTGAACTGAGTTACTTCCCCATTATTCTAAGCTATAGTCCCTGCTCAGTGTTGCAGAAGAAAGCAGTATACCCAGGTCAGTGCCCGGGGGAGAATTCCTCCAAATTTTGGGGATGAGTTGCTGAGGTTGGCTTGCATGCTGCTGGAAGTGGTCTGTGCTCTAGGTGCTATCTGTGGCATGCCTCTCCCCACAAAATAGCTGAACAAGGAGGGATGAGCAAATTAAGAGAGGGCAAGCTGCATTGGGGCTGCTAGACAGATGGGGAAACTGAGGCACTTGCATGGGTTCAAGACACAATTCCTTTGCTCTTGTCCAGCACGTGCCTCTTGTTTAGGTGCTCTGCATGCAGGGTGCAGTCCCAGTTGCCCCCAATAATACTGGGCATTTTTCCAGGAGATACTGGGTCTTACGCTTTGTCAGAGCAGGTTGGCAGGCAGGGTTGCTGAGTTCTGGGCTGATTTTGTGCGTTGCTTCTCATGCTAGTGGCCAGAGCTAAATGCTACAGGTGCTTTCATGAGGAAGAAACAGGGACTTTGTGCAAAGGCAGTGGTGTCTTGCATTCACGCACTTTGAAGTCTTGTCATCCCCAAACCTGAGCTCCTCGCACCGAGCGTTCCCATTAGCTGGAAGGGGCATGCCCTTCCAGGGACCATCTATTTTTAGGAGGAGTTTTATTCTGGACAGTGTCCACCACAGATGCTCTCTGCCTCCTCCTTTTGGCCCCTCTCCAGGGACACCGCTCGGGCGATCTGCTGGTGGGGCAGATCTTGCTGAGGCTCCGTGGCGGCATGAGAGAGGTAGCACCATGCTGGGCACAGGGACACTTGGGTGGCTGTCGCTGCTCTGGGGAGGGCTTGGGAAGGCCAGTGAGGTCATACTGCCTTTCAACTAAAATGTCAGGGGCAGCATTTAGTTGTACTGCAGGTCACGGTGCCGGTTTTGCTGTCGGATAAGTACAGGCACTGCCTGGTCCAGGTGGTACCCGGTGCCCGGTGTTGGTCCATTCGCCAGGATGACACTAGGGGGCACGAGATCTGCTGGAATCCTTTTGTCGGGGATGGGGATGGAGGATGCAAAGCTGCTCTTGACCCTTCAAGCCCGTGTGCATCATCACCCTGCACACGTTTTGTAGGCATCTGGGTGTTAAACCCCAAGGGCTATCCCGGGTTATTAGGATGCAGCTCCCTGGATGCTGCTGCTCTGCTGGATCCACGTGTCGATGACTGTGGGAGCAGCGGGAGTACGGATGGGAGCATTCAGCCGGAAACATCTCCAACATCTCCGAAGCAAGGAGGAAATGGACACAGCCAGAGTGCCTAGATGTCTCCAGGGAATTTGGGAAATCCAGGAAAACACCTACTATGGTTTTAACGCCTCTCCAGAGGTATTGTCCAGAGCAGGGATTAAGTTAAATTCAGGGCTAGCTTTCAAGATGAAACGTATTACAGTTTCATTTTCTGCTAGATGTTAAGTTCATGCGTGATGTCTCCTCAGGGTCATATTTTCCCAAAGCACCAGAAACTTTAGAGAGTCTGCTTTAATGAATGATTCTGATCGATCTGAAACATAGCGGGGGGGTGGAATATGTTTACATAGAATACATGTATATATCTGGGTAGGGTGCAACAAATGTGTTTTTGAAGGTGTGTTTATGCATTTCTGCATACATTCAGCTGTAATATTGTCTTCTGTCCTAAATCTATTATTCCAGCTGTGAATGTGTGTATGTATATTAAAACACTGTATACTGGAATCTCTCTCTCTTGTTATAACAAACCTCATGAAAAGCAAATAAAGAGACATTGTTCTCAAAGCAGGCTTGGAAGGATTCAATATTTATCTTCTATGGATTTTGATAGTTTTTGTTCAGCATGTTTGCAATTACAATGTGGGGGGGGTTGTCTACTTAATATTTTGTTCTAGTGGGAAACTGAAAACACTCAGATTGTTTCAGTTTATTCATTACTTAATGAAAACAGAAATCAAGCTTCTGGATTGAAATGTTGATACTTGATAATATTCTGGCATATTAATTTGTAAATGGTTAGGTTTTTTAATGACTTCTGTCACCAGATACCAGGCTCCTTTGCTGAAGAACTGCTTCTCTCACAAGCCCCCAGGCAATATTTTTACTAGGACACTGACACATCACAAACACGCCTGTTCTCCTAGAAAAGGCTTTTCTGACTGTTGTTGAAAGTAGCACTAGGGTGGATAGAAATGAGAGATCAGAGGAGGATGCTGCTGCTGCATCAGTGCATTTGGTTTGTGGCTTTGATGGAGGTTTTGGGTCCAGCCGTGGGGGTGTGTTCCTGTGTAGATGCAAGGGCACTTCTCCAGCTGGTTTCTGAGCCAGGGCTGAGGACCAGAGTTTTATTTATTTATTTTGAAATGCCTCATGAAGTGGATGGAGGACCTGGAAGAAGTGCTGAGTCTACTTTTAAGTCAATTAGGGTTAGTATATAACGGCATGACATGGTTTGAAGAGGAGAGGGTGATTTGTCTGAAAGTGTTACCTAATTATAGGGTGTAGTCAGGGCTCTAATTAGCCGTGACACACTAAAGTTGTCATCTAAGCCCTCTAGAGGCATCGCTGATCTGGCCTGGCTGTGCACAGCCAGACTGCTGCCCTCCGTCTGGGAGGCAGCCTGGATGCCAATGCTGGAAGGAGCTCTTTTCCTTCAGGTGACTTGCGATGCCCTCCGGGGGTGCCGCCAGCATCCAGTGATGGTCATATAGTCACAGAATGAAAGGAAAGCTGCAGCAGATGGAAGGATTAGTACTGGTGCCCATTATGTGGGAAATCTCTTTTCCCTGAGGAGATCTCTTTTGGCTGCTCCTTGCTAGGGGGAGGCTGGAAGAGGAAGGCTGTAGAGTTCACAATAAATTATGCGGTACTGTAGTCGTGACTGCATTTGCAGCAGCTGATGGAGTGATCTTGACATCTCTCTTAGCATTGCCTTACAGAGGGGGCATGGGATCAACTGAAATCTGGCTTGCCCAGACCTGGTTGCATTTAAATACTACGCAGCACACCCTGGTAGGGGGGAACTGGTGTGGGAAGCAGCATGAGAAATGCTGGGTGAGAGGGAGAAGCTGCTTGGAAGTCTTTGCCCTGGTGCTGGAAGTGACTCGCATCCTGGACCTCCACTGGCCAAAACCTAGGTGGTAGGTAGTTAGGCCCTCTTCAAGAGGAGGGTCTAGGGGCTGCTCCGAGTCTGCTTTCACTGCTGCTTTTTATCCATTCATTCAATTGGTATTTACTGAGTCAGTTCACTCTGCCCCATGAGAAGTTCCAGTTGTCCATTCCCATGAGCAATTCTAACAGCCAGGTGGAGCCAGGGAGTTGGCTGGCAGATGAGTACAGAGAGTGGGGTTAGTTGTCATTCCTAGCACCAGTGAGTGAAAGCATCCATCCTCTCCTCCATCAGGGCTGAGAGTCTCACCGCTGTCAGAGACCTGTGAATTGCCAGGTGAGTTTGAGTCTGTCTCCTCAGCCCTCAAGTGCCCCCTGAAGGTGATGCTCACGTCTAAGAGTAGCAGTGGATGTCTCTGACCTCCTTGGGAGGAAGGAGATATTGTTATTCCTGTTTCGTTGGGAAGAGAATGAGCTTCTCGGGGCAAGGCAGGGTCAGCTGTGTGTTTTGCCAGTGCTGTGAGCAGCCTTGATGTGCAGAGGGACTGGTGGCCAGCTTTGCTTTTTTAGGTATTATCACAGGCCTTCTAAAGCAAACACACAACCCAGCACATCGCTGTGCTAGCAATTACCAGGATGCGCCTGCTTTCAATTATGTGGGTGTTAAGCCTGTGAATGCATTTTGTTCACAAAGTTGCAGCTTGGTATTTTCCTGCTTTCAGTGGTCTCTGGTGGCTTTCCCAATCTCTGGAGCATGCATGAGAATAACTTGGAGACTGGACATAATACCCTGTAGGACCCTGCCATGGATCTGCAGGGCTGACCCACTTGGCTATCCCAAATCCATGCTATTACCATGGCTTCCCAGTGCTGGCGGGAACCACTTGCATTTTGGGGCGCCAGGTGCCATGTTATAGTTGTTGGATAGGGTGGTAGAGAAGGTATCTGCTTTTTCACTGCTGCATTCTCTTTGCTCCAGCAATAGCTTCTTTCAGGATGACCACCAGGGTGTTTTAATGCTGTGTGCTTTGCAAATGCCCAGCAGCACAGCTATGCATGAGCCAGGCTGATCCCCACTCAGATCCCATGCAGGCACAGCAACTGTTGCATGCTGCTTGGGATCATCTGTGAGAGGTGTAAAGTTCCCTTTGTACATGCTTTGCAAGCTGAGCAGTAAGGAAAGAGGGATCTACTACTGCTGCCAGCATGGTCGAGGAAGGCAGGCTGCGCAGGGTTCCTTGGGGCCAGCCATGAGCGTTTGCTTGTGAAATTAAATGATATTACTATAATAAAACAAGCATGTGTCTGCTTGGGATATAGGTACACTGTCTGCAGCAGGGTCCTTTTGTCCATTGTCCTAAAAAATGCTAGTGATAACAAGGACATATCTTCTGTTGTAGTTGCAGCATGGTTCTCAGATGCAAAGGGCAGGCAGCCTGTGCCAGACTGCCAACGTATGATATAACCTCCTCTCTGTATCTGAGCTAAAGGCCTGAAAAATAAATACATAAAAAAGGAGAGAACAAAAAGCTGCTGCTGCTCTGAGGCTCAGTCCAAAAACAGCTCTGTCCAGTCCTCCAGGCTTCTCACTTAGCAAAGAGCTCTAGAAATAACAGTGTTACGGCAAAGGTAACTATGAGTTTTGGGGAGGGGACAGTTGTGTTCTGGAGGCACCTGGATGAAATGCATTTTGAATTTTTTTTTTCCTCCCAAAAGGGTGGTTAATTTTTGCTCCCTGAATAGAAGACCCTTCAAAGCTGCCTGGGATTTTTGAGCTTTGAAATCCTTGCCTACCCTGTTCTCTTTCCCCAGCACACTAAATGCCTGTAGCAGTGGAAGGCTGTTTGGTCTGGGAGCCTGGCTGGGGGTTGGGAGGTGTGGGAGAAGTCACACTTGAACAGCGGCTGCTGTTTTCCACAGCCCTCCTGCTCTCTGGTTCAGAGCAGTTTCCTCTCACCCCATACCCCGGACATGTGTGGGGCAGCCGATTCCCCACACGTGTTGTGCAGACACATTTCTGTGCTGGCTCTTTGTGCCTGCCCACCTATTTGCAGCTGGGGGAGCTGAAGCTGCTCTTTCTTGTGATTCATAAAAAAGTCTCTCTCTGGATGGAGTTGTCTGTGCTTTTATTGACCTGGTTCCGGGAACGACAGAGGCTTTTCCGTCTTATGGATGCGTGATTTCTGCAAGTGCTTCAGAGCAGGGGCCAGCCTTTGTTGCTGGTGTGTTTCCAGTTCTCCTAATGTGATTGGTTTGACAGGTCCATTGGGTATGTTGGCCAATCTAGTTTTTATTTTATGCGTTTAAGTACTGTGACAGGGCATGGAGCACCAACAAATGTTGAAATCTATGCAGGAGGGAGCATATTGGCTGACAGTATTTTTGGCCATGCCACAGATGTGCTGTGTCACCTGGCAGAAACTCCTTTCCCTTTTAATGGGACATTCTGTATGTCCTAACTCCCAGTACATTTTTTGGGCTCCCCCTTTCATGGCTGCAGTTGAGGGGTTTTTGTCTGGAGTATGTGCGGTTTGGGCTCTATGAAGCCCATTGTTGTAGGACATCCTGGGTGTGCACCTAGGGGCTCCCAATTGAGGTATTTGTCTTCTTGAAGCCCATCAAGCTGCCATCAACCATTTCCCACCTGTGCACACTGCTTGCCAGGCTTATGTTACCCTCTCCTTGCAAGGCTGAGACTCACAAAGTTCTCTGGGCTTATTTAGATGGGACAAAGGCTAGAAGGAGAATCACTGATTATCTGTATCCTAACTCCTTTTCCTGTATGGGTACATCTGCTGCACTCCAGTCCTCTTTACTTCGGATCAGCGTCTTCAGGCACACCCTGGCTTGATCCTCTGTGAAGTAATGATGAAGAGTAACTTCTCCAGCAGTCAAAGTGGGTCACTGACTTCAAGGACAATGTGGTATTTGTGCTTCCTAGTTTTGGCATGCTTTTACCTGCAATCAGGCCATCATGGCTGGTTTTTTTCCAAATAAGACTGCTATATGCACAGGGGAGAGCCACCTGTGCACAGATGGGCTTTCTATCTCACCAGTGCTGGCAAAGAGAGGGAGGAGAAGACTCCCTTGACTTGCCCAGGTCAGGGATCTCAATGGCAAAGGACATGGCTGATGATTTTGACTTTCCATCTTACATCAAGGAACTGGCATGGTCTGACATACATTTGGGTCTGGCTTGTTGCTTGGAGGGTTCCCCAAGGCTTCTTTCTATCATACATTACCAGGGTCAGTCTTAAACCTTGCAAGGACCTGAGGCTGCAAGGAAGCATCAGGGAAGGTTGCAACCTTCTGCCACCATGTGAGCTGGGAGGAGGGGCTGCTGGACTTGATACGTGTTTCTTGGCACAACAAGGAGATGGTGTCACTTCTGCTGTGGTGCAGCTAGTGCAGAGAGCCAGGGGTGGCTGCAGGCACTGGAGCTAGAGACACCCCTTGGTCCCAGACCCAGCAGCCAATTCCAGCTTTGGTCCTCAGAGCACTTTTGAGGGCTTTATGCAGGTGTTTTAAATTGTCCCCTTCTTCTTGTGCAGAGTTCCTCCTTGATCAGGCCCAACAATAAAGTCAGTTCAGAGACAGATGCATTTTATTGGATTCTGCCAGGCTTTCCTCTACCACTTTATGCCCACCAGACACTGTACAGCATCAGTAAGGAGCTGCCTGAGAAGCATTTTTTCAGGAGGATTGGCAGTTAAGAGGATACCACATAACTCATTAGGGTGATGCCAGTTCAACCCAGCTAATGGCCCTCTAGCAGCCCCAGTACTCACTGGTGGAGGACACCAAGCAGCTCGTTGGCAGCAGAGACACAAACTGACCTGCATCTTGGCTGTAAGGGCAGATTCAGCACATGTGGATGGAGCAAGGCTGTGACAAGCAATTACAGTGTTAGTTTCAATCACCAGAAGCCTGAGGTTGCTGCTGTTACCCAGGACAGGAGATGGAGGAATTTAATTATTACTGTAACTTCTTCCAGAAGTAGTTTGGATGCCTCAGTAATAGACAGCTTCCTAAAGCTGAAAGAAGGGAGAAAAACAAAGGACATCTCCTATTATCAAGTCCTGGCTGTCTAACCCTTTTAGCCATACCATGCCTAGATAGTGTGACCAGGCTCCCTGGAGCTCAGCATTGTCTCTGAACACAGCCTTGGGCACAACCATGTCCACAGAGCAGAAGAGTAGCACCTCCTCCCTTTGTGCAGAGGTGGTATCTGTCCTAGGTAGAGCCCCTTGCCTTGGCAGTGCTCAGCTTCAAAGCCCAGCCTGCTCACTGCAGCCCTGCAAGTGCTGTTGTGGACATTAATTTCTCCCAGATTTCTGCTTTCCTTAGAGTATCTCTGCTATGGATCATTTTCTGTGCACGTGTTAGCTAGTATTTTCCCAAAGCTGAACCTTGTGCTATTTCCTGCTGGTCTTTCTATGATTTCTCTTGCTCCCTCTTCTGCTATGCCTAAACCCACCTTGATACTTGTTTCTGCTTACTTTGGAGGAGACTGTGGGCCCGTCTTGTTCTAGAATTTTGTAAGAGGAGAGGAATTGGCCATTTAAAAGATGAGAAATCCTGCCTACCTGTGTCTTGCTTAGCACCTCCCCAGCTAGAGGAGAAACTGCAGTCCCGTGACAGCCAGGGTGGGAGGATAAATCAGGTGTTTTGAGGGTGGGGAGAGCTTTGTAGAAAGGGAAGGGCTGTAGGGCAGGGGCAGGCTGCTGGGGCTGATGAGACTTTGCAAGATCTGTGGGGTGAAGCTCCTGGCTGCAATAGTGGCCAAAGGTAAGCTGGGAGCTCCTGTCTTGAGGTGGGGGCGTGTGTCTGGGGGGCCAAGGAGCAATGAGGGTGGAAGGGTGAGGTTATAAAGCCAGGCTGGATAAGAACAGTGTCTTTTCCATGATGCTGTAGTTGGGTTTTAATGTTGAGGAAGGAAGGGTGTATAAAAGGTGATACTTTTCATCTCTTCCTTTAGCAGTGGTTTTCCATATTTCTCTGTAGCTTCCCAAGTGGAAACTTATTTTAGGCTTGAATTCACTCCTATACAACCTATTCCCTTAGCTGTATGTGCTGTTCAAGCTAAGGCTGTATGGGGAGTGTGGAAAACACTTCTTTTTTTGTGGCTTCTTGTTTAGGTCTTTCCTCTTTAGTTGTTGTAGCTTTTATCTCTTCCAGCTGCTGCTTTTGCTGTTTGTCTCTCCTTAAGGAGAGTGGGATAGCAATAAGCAAGGCAGCATTACTGCAGACCTCCTGAACCCTGCTGTGTGCCTGAGCTGGGGACGAAGCATCCTCAGTGTTGAGTCCTCTTGTTTGGCCCAATTTCTTGTGTGGCTGGATGTGCTTTGGCATCTCCGAAAGAAGCTGGTAGCTGTGTTTACAGGAGGAGGTAGAAACAAGGAGGTTTTCCAAGAAAACAGAGTAGAAAGGGTGGCTTTCCCATCTGGAGCAATGGCCCCCCTTTGTGTACCTCCTTTTTTTTTTTTTTTTTTTAATTGTACCTTCTTTGTACCCTTCATCAAAGTATCTGGATGGTGATGCTTTACCCAAGACCCAGTGCAGGAGCACCGCTACCTCATGCTACAAGCTCAGGAGCCAGACAGCAGCTTGAAGACTAAATAAATCTGCTACTACAGCTCTTGGCTTCTACAAAAATAAATCTTAAGGAAGTAACTTTTTGCTGTGCAGTTCTCACGGCTGGCTCTGCTGTGGTTTCCACTGAGATAGTATTTGGCTAGCATAGCCAAACATGAGTGGAACAAGCCTGGAGCTGTATAGATAGTGATAAGATAAAGTAGAGGTATGATTTGCCTGTCTGATCCTGAAGCTTTGTGCATTATTTAGTGTGTGTAGCAGGAGGTCAGTAGCCTCCTGATAATTTTCATTAGATTAGTCGGGGAGGATAATCACCTGCTCAGAAAAAAACCAACTTGACACTGTTCAATAGTTGGGGTTTAACTGAAAATAAATAGCCTTGTAATTACAAGGACACTGTCAGGGTCAAGAGGCTCAAAGATTCACTTTCTTCTTTCCTCTGGTATGTTTACAGACATCCTACAATTCTTTGAGATTTTTTTTTTCTCTCTTAAATTCAGAGTGAGAGCTTCAAGGCTTTTAAAGGAAATTCAACACTTCCATAGCAGTGGACGTGAGTGGTGTTGCAATAGCCAACTGGTGCTCGTGCCCTGCTGCAGCTGAGTGACCCCATGCTAATAAGCAGGGCACTTGATAGCAAACTGGAGTGTGTGCTACCAGCCCTAGCAGACCTGAGCAGGAGATGCTCTTCTCTCTTTGCCTGTGCTAACTGTGGGAGGGATCCATCCCAGAAGACCAGGCTGTGCGTTGCTCCATGCTAAGTTGGCAGAGGATATCCCTTCTTGGGGTGGTCAGCCCAGCACTAGTGCTGCTGCTGTTGGCTATTGAAATGAAATTGTGCATTAGCTGCTGGGTGTGACTATGCTGTAGTTAGCTGCTGCTTTCAGAGAGCCCAGGAAGGGAAAAGTGGTAGTGAAGGTGATGCTCTAATTGGTACCAGTGGGCTCTGTAAAGAGAACCCTGCTTAGGAAGCAAATAGGATATTAAAACTGGGATAGATACTACTGTTCTGCTAAAATGCCTGCCTTCTTCCACCCTAGAAATGATAGTGCTTGCTATTTATCTTCATGCAAAAATAAAGCCTGAAGGGATCTTTGTAACCTTCTAATCTGGCCAGCTGTAGGACCAACATTTTTTGAGCAAGATCTGGGCTTAGCTTGCAGGTGCTCACATTGGGTTCAGAGCTGATGGCGCCCAAAGTGATGGAGAGCTTGCCGTTTCCATATCGGGTACTGTGGTTGCTCAGCAGTATGTTGTGACACCAGGTAACCTTGCTTTGAACCAAGCAGTGATGTGCAATATATGAGGGAGGCTCTTAGCTTGCTGTCCTGAGCTTGGCTGTGAGCCAGGAGAGCTGGGCAGGGAGACTTCAAACTCAGTAACCTATATGACGGAAAAGGCACAGCTTGCATGCTCGTGCCAGCTGTGTGAGTCTCTGAGATGGAAAAAGTGAGCTGCTGATGTGAGCAGACGAGCTAGAGCGTTGAGCCCTTGCTGTTCTTGGGTTTTGTTTTTCCACAGCCTAATGGCCCCCAAGTGGGGATTCTCACCACTGGGCCCACGCTCAGCCCATCTCCTCCAGGAATCTGGTGCGTTGTCTGTCAGGATCTTTAACAGATGCCCCAGGGAAAGCGAGGGCATGGCTTGGCCTGATACGCTGAGTGACTGATGGTGTGGTCTGATGACTGACGCCACGTGTCCATGGCAGGCGTGCGGGTGCTCCCTCGCTCTTCCCCTGCGGGAGATAGGAGGAGAGGGGGCTGCTTTGAGAGCTTGTTTTGAAAGCAAAATGACTCCAGGACTGGTTTATAATTTTTTTTTTCTCCCCTGCATCATCCCCCCCCCCCCCGTTTTTTCCTTTTTTTTTGCTTGACAGAAAAAGCATAACTTGTCTTTGTTTAATTGGTGCTTTGTGCCTGTCTCCTGCCAGTACTCAGTGAAGAGAGGGGCTGACTGGATCAAAATACTCGGAGCTGGGAAGATGTTATATGTCTGGCCTGTCTCCTTAAAACAAAAAAAAATCAACTTTTATTTCTTCCCCCCTCCTCCTAGTTGTAAGCCTGTTACTCATGCACCATAAATGCAAAGTGGCAGATGCTGTTGTAAGCCCTTCTTAAAAGACATACCATCGGAGAAGCCAAATTGATGCAGGGAGCATGCAGCCGAGTGCCAGTGAGACAGTGCACCGTGTGCTTGACCTTCTGCTGACTGTGGGGTTTGGAGCATCTAATTGGCATGTTGGTGTAAGGCTTCAGACCGTTCCATGATTTTACAAATAAGACCTGCTGGTGCCTGAAGCACAAAACAAATGCATTGAGGATCAAGCTGGGAAGTGTTCTGTACTCCTTGGGCAGCACTGTGGTGTGCTGGCAGCAGGGTAAGCAGATCTGGCCGCACTGCCCGTTCAGTGGTGCTAACTATGTAAGCAGAGCAAAAGTAGGGTTAGAACAGTGCCCCAGGCTCTCCAAGAGGGTTCCTTCAACCACCTTGTCTTGGTTTCCATCTTTGTATGTCTGTGATGATAACATGAGGCTCGGTGACATCTCTCTGGGAGGGTAGCGTACCTTGGAGGCAGTCCACACCCTTGTGCTGTCTTCAGGCTCCAATTCTGGTAGAAAACAGCACAGGGTTGCCTGCACTGTGGGAGCTGCTGGCTGGGCTGGCCCCGATCTTTGCAGACAGATGGTTCAATGCCACGTGGCTTGTGCCTGACAGAGACCCTCCCTCCAAGGGTCTGCAGCTTCTCTCCTGGACTTTGGAAGGAGCTGGGTTATCTCCTAGTGCTGCTTGTTCCAGACCTGCCTGTTGGAGTTGTTGGGTCAACAGACCTTCCTGGGAGACAGGGCATGGACTAAGTGTTACCCTGGGGTCCCTTCCATCTGTATCTGTGCCGGGGTAAGGGGATGGCAGGAAAATCAATTGCAAGGATTTTTTCTGTCTCTGCTGTGGAGTTGGCAGATCCTCCTGCCCTTCCCCAGACAGGGACAGGGGAGCAGCTGCAGCTTACAACTTGTTTTGGTTTGGAGCCATGGCCTAGTCCTACTGGGCTGTGCTTCTAGCTCTCTGCCTTACAGAAGCACATGTAGCTTTGGTGCAGACCAGCCCTGCTGCATGTGGGGCAGAGGAGATGGAGGTGATTGCAAGTGGCTTCACAGCAGTTGCCTGGTTACCTCTGAGACATCAGAGGAAACCTGGTGCTAGTATAGTGCTTCTAGAGGTGTTTTTGTGGCTTCTCATCAGGATGGTGGGAGCAAAGCATTAAGTGGTTTGTCTATGAACAGTAGGCTGTCCTATGTGCATCTTGGGGACCCTTGCTATAGGTAGTGAGCGGTGTTTTCATAGAATCACCAGGTTGGAAAAGACCTTTTGGGTCATGAAGTCCAACCATTCCTATGTGCCACTAAACCATGTCCCTGAACACTTTGTCTAGCCATCTTTTAAACACCTCCAGGGAAGGTGACTCAACCACCTCCCTGGGCAGCCTGTTCCAGTGCCCAATGATACTTTCTGTGAAAATTTTTTTCCTAATATCCAGTCTGAACCTCCTCTGATGGGGCTTGAGGCCATTCTTCCTTGTCCTGTCACTTGGGAGAAGAGGCCAGCTCCCTCCTCTCCACAACCTCCCTTCAGGTAGTTGTAGAGAGCAATGAGGTCTCCCCTATGCCTCCTCTTCTCCAAACAACCCCAGCTCTCTCAGCTGCTCCTTGCAAGACTTGTTCTCCAGCACCTTCACCAGCTTTGTTGCTCTTCTCTGGACTCGCTCCAGAGCCTCAACATCCTTCTTGTGGTGAGGGGCCCAGAACTGAACACAGGATTTGAGGTGCGGTCTCACCAGTGACAAGTATAGGAGCAGAATAACCTCCTGGACCTGCTGGCCATGCAGTTACTGATACAAGCCAAGATGCCATTGGCCTTCTTGGCTCATGTTCAATCTCTGTCACCCCAGGTCCTTCTCCTCCAGGCAGCTTTCCAGCCAGACTTCTCCTAGTCTGTAGCACTGCATAGGGTTGTTGTCAGGCAGCCTCCAGTCCAGTGGAACTTCCCCAGTCAGTCAGGACTGCTGGAAGATGATGGAAAGGGGTTTGGCCAGCACATCTGCCAGCTCCCTCAATACCCTTGGGTGGATCCCATCTGGCCCCACAGACTTGTGGGTGTCTAATTGGCCAAGCAAGTCTCTAACTACCTCCTCTTGGATCATGGGAGCTTTGTTTTCCTTTATGGGAAAGATAATCCTGGGAAGGGGCTTGGGGGAGGATGCAAAAAGGGGAGTATTAACAGCCTCCAACTGCAGATATCTGAGTGAGGCTGTTTTGCCCAAGGAAAAACAGCTGTGGTGATGGGCATTGGAGAAAGTGAGAGCCTGGAGGAGCTGGGTGTGGCTGGAGGGCTGTAGTGGTGTTACAGGTGATGTTGTTGAGCCAGGGAGATAATATAGTGAGCAGGTGATGGTCAGGATGTCAGTATAGTTGCTCTGGAGGCATGTGGAGAGAGAACTGGGAAATGGGCTTGTGCTAGGCTGAATTTGAAGTTTCAGTTAGGTCTCCATGAGGAGATACTGAGTGATACTGCTACAGCTTACTTTGTGCAGCCACCAAAGGGCTGTGAGTGAGGTCTCCTTAATGTTTGGTAGGTGCTTGCCTATAGGGGAAAGGGATGGAGCTGAGTCCTGGATGGAGTGATCGAGGTCCAGATTCACTTCACTGTTTGTGGTGAATAGTGCTGCTACAATCATTTTACCTCACTCTTGAGACAGGCAAGGAGATGAGAGACCAAAGCCTTGATGGGCTGTGCATGTTGTGAGGGATGGGGATATTTAGATTGTATATGGGGCTGGATACCCAAAGGAAGAGGTATTAATAGAAGTAGACCCTTGGGGGTTCTTCCTTAGAAAATTTTTTTTATAGTAGCTTTGGACCCACTTTGGGAGGGAATTAAAAACAAATAGCAGCTCCACTACAATGAAATACTAATTTGCCAAATCATCTTCTCCAAGGCTGCCTGCGCTTCGCATGTAGGATTTGTCTTCACTTTTTTGAGACTGCTCTAGGCATCCTCCCTTGGAAGTGATCTCTCTGTCCCATTCACAGCCGCTCAGAGCCTTTCACAGCTGTTTCTCTGCTCTGAGTTAAGCAAGGCATTGATGCTCTTGAGCTGTCTTGCTTAAGAATGTGTAGAATTTATTCAGCAAATCGGGATATTAGACCCTCTCCAGAACTGTCTGTATGTATCTGCAAGTGTGAGAGAAGCTGGCAACCACTTTGTGGGCAACTTATCTCCTATTTTTAGCTGCAGGGCTGCAGTCACAAGGTTCCTACCCCACCATGCTGACAGCTGTGGTTGCCATCTCTGGGGTGTCTGGAGGAGAGCAGAGCAAGGTGCTTTAACCTGGTAGTTTGATGAGTCTTTTCTGCTTTTCCTTCTGACCTTCATTCTACCTGTGCTTTAGTTACTGTGTTCTTGCCAGTGGAAAATAACTGGTATATACCTATTCTTAAGTTCCCGAGGAGCCTTAACCTTATTTATAGGCTGGAAATACCATACTCCATAGGGCAGAAATTGAGGGCTGCAGTAATTCCAGCATTGCACCGTAGCCTCTGGACAGCAGCTGACTGCTTCCCAGGATATACGCTTTGTTACTGTCTCCTTGTTCTTGCTGCCCGATGTGTGATGGACAGTGGCTTTTCTGGGAGTAAGGGCTATGGGGAGAGAGGAATGATGCCCTCCAGCAAGGGAGGTTTGGTTGGCAGCTTTGTGTCATTGCACAAAGTTGCCCTGGGGACCAGCTTACTGCTCCTCCAGCCTGATAGCTCTGCCTGCTGCAAGCTTTTGGTGTTTGTGCCTTTCCAGGTGAAGAAGTCACAGGGGGCAAAGGAAAGGATTGGCCCCTTCCTGCATCCCTATTCCCCATCAGTGAGATTCAAAGCTGGGGTGGGAGTCCCACTTGTAGAGGTGAGTGGGGACCCCTAATTGCCCTTCTTCCCAAGGCTCCTGTGTGTGTTAACGACCTGTAATAGGATGGGTTGTGTTAGCCTATTAAGCCCCGATGGGGTTCCTAGTCGACTTAAAAGTGTGAGGAATTTCACTCAACCATGTTAAAACATTTCCACCCTTCTTTAAAAACTTCATGCATTGATTTAACCCTATGACAGCTGAGGCTGTTTGCTGGGAAAAGCCATCTGGCTTTCCCCAGCCTCCTGGCCTGCCTTCGTCTAGCTACTTTGGCCAACTTTGCATTTCTGGGGAATCTTATTAGCAGGAGGGCTGCTCTGGCTCTTGCCTTTGCAGTCCTCCCGATGGCTGGCTTGACAGAGCCGGTGTGGGAAGCAATTTTACTTCCATCAGTCTGAGCTGTGGTCTTGCTTTGCTGCTTTTAATGAGAGTAATTTTGCCCTGGTTTGTATCAGCTGCAGACCACCTGTGCTGCCAATTACACTGGCGGATTTGGTGTGACCTGCGGAGCTGGGATCACGGTGTCCGAAGTTTAAGTGTTTCTGAGCTGCAAGGTGTGAAAAATCTCACCAGTGTTGAAACAGAGAGGAGTGGGGGAGCAGCTTTCTGGGTTATGAAAGACTTAAGGCCATGCCAGTATCAGGTGCTGTTGTTCTCCAGGGAATTTAGAGATTCAAGGGCTTGCTAATTGTAGGCGTGTTGCCAGTATGTTTGGAAAGAAATTCTCCTTAATCACAGGCTGTGTGCCTTAATACTTTTTTTGTTGTTGTTGTTATTGAATTCATTAAGTGTATTGTAAAATCTCTGTGCCTGGGTAAGCTGGAAAGGCTACGCATGCAGACCTGAAGTGCCTGCCTGTATGCAAACACGCTGACCGGGCTCTGTGGGAGCCTGGGTGGTGGTTCTGCTACATAAATATGATGCATTTGTCACACATTTCCCATTTCTGGAGATGCTGGCCAGCACATGCCTTTCTCATATGGACAGAGGAGCTACCCAAGAGGAGCTTTCTGCAGTGACCGTATAGCTATGTCTTCCTCCTGGCTGGTTGCTGATGGTGAACTTCATTCCTGCTTTCTTGTAATAACTGTTGTTGTTATTGTGATTTCAGGCCTTGCAAGACAGGTTTGAAGGGGAATACTGGTGTTACCCACATCCTTTGGGGCTGCCAGGCAAAAGGCAGTGGCCGGGATATGGAAATGGGGATAGCTTGGTGATTGCAACACTAGGGTTTGGTGACTGTGCTCTGTGCAAATATCATTGTAATTGAGGCACACGTTGAAAACATTTACTGGTTTGTTATGCTTTACTGGCACTCAGTGTCTGAGAGCTGTGAGAAAACACAGCATTTGGGAGGCTGGTTGGGCACTGCAGTGTCTTGGAGGGTACAGTGGTCCTGCCTTGGTGTGGAGCAGGAGGTACAGCCCCCAGGGAGTGTGATCTATGGCAGCATAGCTTCATGTAAGGTGCCTTACAGCAATAACAACTTGTGTCGACTCTTATTTTTTGAGGGTTCTGGTGCAAGGAGAAGCTTGTGTTGTTGCTAACAAGTGATGCCTTAAAAGGCATAAGGGTACTTGGTGAATTTAGGGGCAGAAGCTGTGCTTGGTGTGTTAGTCAGCTGTCTCCTTGGTGTGTCATTCAAAAGCACTGTATTCTGTAATTAATACCCCTGCAATTAGGTGCAAAGAAGAGGGTTCCAAATTCTCAGGGTGGAGCAATTGGAGGGAGACCTGTAAATTAACAAGAAGGTGGTTGTAGGCTCTGTCCCCAGAGCAGCAGGGTGTGGGGAATTGATGTGCTTTGAAGAAATGTGAAGGTGCTGTGTATGAAATCACAGAATCATAGAATGGTTTGGGTTGGAAGAATCATCTAATTCCAACCCACTTGCAATGGGCAGGGACACCTTCCACTAGATCAGGCTGCTCAAAAAGGCTAGCTTCGATTTCAAAGGCTTAGACCTTCTCTGGACACCCTGGCATAGCTCGGCCTGGGTCTGTTCTTTTTTGGTGAAGATATTCTTATAAATGGAAATGCTGGCCTGGGTGACCTTCTGTGTCTGGTTGTTTGAGGAAATATGCTGAGTCGAAACAAGTGTTTCCAGAGCTGCACTCTCAGGCTTGGGGTCTGTTGATATCCCTGCTGAGATGCTGGGGTTGGCAGCTGGGCAGCAGTCCCTCTTGAGTGCTTGGGCTTGCTCCCAATCCAAGCCCATCAGACTGATATGAGCTTGCTTCTGACTCTGAAGGTCAAGTGGCTTGAAGTGGAGTAACAAAGGAGCCCTTGATCTGAAAGCGAGATTGTTCTTGTGCCTCACCCCAGGAGGGATCTTGTGGGCTGGGATGCGTGCTGGCTGAAAGGAATGCTTAAAATGTTCTTTCTTTGCTCCTGTGGAAAGCCCTTGCAAATGTGAATTAAAATATCTTCCCCAGTGCTTTCCTGCTGCATACTTCAAGATGGCTTATTCCCTAAGAATGGCTTGATAAGTACAGCTAAATGTCCTAGGGTCCTGGCCTGACAATGGACAGTAGTGGACATGCAAGGAAGTCATAAGAACAGGATGAGCATGTACTGCGTAGCTGCAACGTCTTCAGCCAGAAGTAAGGATAATTTTGCCTGCCCTCTCACTCCACTCTTCCCCCCTACCTCAGCTGTGAATTTGTCCATGCCTGTAGATTCAAGAAAGCATGCAGTGTTTTCTAGCTGGTATTCCTAACACTCTGCCACACCTTTTGTGAAGTGCTGGTCCTTTCTGAGTTAGGTACCTGTTGTCTTTTTGCTTTTTATGTGCCCTGCTGTTGGAGCTTGAGTGCTGCAAAGGTCACTGGACTGGATGGAAAGCATGTGCTTGCATACCTCCAGTCCTGCAGCTGCGAGATATCCGCCAGCAAGGCTCTGTGTTATGAGGAGAGTTGAATGATGCTGCACATCCCAGCCTCATGCTGCATCAAGGCAGTAGTTGCTGGGTGCCTAGGGTCCCACACATCAGGCTGTTGTGCTGCAGGCATAAGGTACACCCCAGCAGCATCTCATTGAGACCTCCCCAGCTCTTTCTGTTCTTGGAGCTTTGGTCAATTACATTTTGGCAATAAAGCCACTTAGAATTCATACTGGGCAAGTAAAATGTCAATATCTCAGACTGAAATATACTTCATAGATTTCTGTATATAATTTTAAATTAAAAAAGAAAAGCTGCAAACCAGCAGCACCCATGCTGGTGAGACTTTGGCAGTGCCTTTTTGATCAGAGGAAAAATGGACTGTGGTAACTTGTATTGCAAGAAATGCTGGGGCTGGAGGAAGTCTTTGACCATTAGATTGCTCATCCAGTCTTAGTCCATTGATGATGGTGTGTTAATTACTGTTATCATGACACTATAAACCAGGAGACCTGTCACATGTAAGTAAGTTCTTGCAAGCTCTACTGATGGTGACTATGATTCCTGTCACACGAGCTGTAAATTGAAGGCATAGTGCATGTCCCTGTGAGTCTACTTAATGCTTATCAAAGGGCTTGCCAGTTAGAGCAGCTTAGCCCATATTGTGTTTGTAGGCTGTTTTGCGAGCTTCCTCCTCTGATCCTGCTGCAACTGTGCCCTTATACTATTTGCTTGCCCTTGCCATGCTGTGCAGTTCTCTTGGTCCAAGCAGTGATGTGCCCAGCTGTTTGCAGAACAGGGATGAACTGCCTTGTGTTAACTGATGAAACACCAGGAGGGAAAGATGCTGGTGATAATCAGCCAGGTGGGAGCATTTTGAT
Organism: Clamator glandarius; assembly: GCA_033459285.1. Classification (NCBI taxonomy): domain Eukaryota; kingdom Metazoa; phylum Chordata; class Aves; order Cuculiformes; family Cuculidae; genus Clamator; species Clamator glandarius. The sequence goes on along the minus strand of JAUNZM010000460.1, from coordinate 407,442 downwards.
CTTTCTCCCTAGCCGCTCTAGGCCTGTACCACTGAACTGCAGGCAGCAAGCTGTTTACAGTCTCCCTTGCTCCGTGTGTAGATCATGGCAGGCTTGCTTGGTGCTTTGGGGTTAGGATAACCCTCATGTAGGTCTAGCGTTCATATGTGGTGGGTTTCAGGCCTGCTAAAAGCGTGCCTCCATGCCTGGTTAATCAAAAGGTGAGTGGCTGTAGCATTTTCCCTAGGGAAAAAGCAAGTACCTGCTGGCTCATGCTCCCCTGGGTTAGGCCAGGTCTGAGTGGCCAGACTGCAGTGAGTAGAAAGCCTGCTCCCTGTATGCTATTAAGTCTCACATGTTGCTATTACAGCTGGCCATGAAGCGCTTGGGGGATTTCTCTTTGTAAGTGTAATGCAAAATCTAATCTACTTAAGATGCAGGTCTGCATCTACTCCCTCCACTCTACAACTCTGGGTCATGAATGGTCACTTAAAAATCACAGCTCTCAGTTTGCATTGAACCAAGGGAGGCTGTGTGACCTGCAGCCTCTGTCCCAGTGATGCTGCACAGGCAGGTAAGGGAGGAGAAATTTTATTCTTTTTAAGCTCTTGTTCCTTGTACCCACTCTTTGAAATGCTCTTAGCATAGGGAGTGGATGGTCCAGAGGTTGGCAAGAGTGGGAGTATAGGGTGAGCTGTCAGTGGATGCTGGTCTGGAGTCCCCAGGGAGCTTGCGCAGGCATTCCTGCACTGGAAGAAGAAGTGTCTGGGCTATCAGCAGCTGACGGACAGCCCCTCTGTGGCCCCCTCCCTAAATCTGCTGGCCCAAGTGTTTTTTCCTGAGGGACAGGGTCCTGCCAAAGGTCACTTTTTCTTTCCCTTCTCTTGTTCCCCACAGGTCATTCAAATGCAAAGTTGCTAGGTTTCTTGAGCATCTTCCAGTTCCCGGGGAACAGGCATAGCAAAGCCCACCCAGTGCTGCAGGTGAACTTGAAAGTCCACTTGGCCCACCCCCCGTGCCTCCCCTGAGAGCAAAGCATAGGAAAGAAATGACACAGACAAAGTAGCTGGCTGGTGTAATTTGCTTTTCTCATAAACAGATCATGAACATAATGAAGCTGATCACCAGTCCTGCGAAGTTCCCTGTGCCCAGGAGCAGGAATATTGTGGTAATGCAGGGAGAAGATGGAAGTCAGAAAGGGGACTGGGAGATGAGGGCTCAAATCCAGCCACGGTTAGTATCACCCAGGGCTCTCCCAGGTGATGGCAGGAGGATGTTGTTGTTGTGTGGGCAGTGCAGTGGGGATTACCGTGATCCTTTTAACAGGACACTTCCAGAGACACTTAATAATCAGGTCCCTGGCTGCACATAAGGTGCTCAGTGCCCTGTTGTGTCTAGGCTGGGCTGAGGACAGCCTGGCAAAAGGTTACCTTGTGGCAGAGCACAAAGGTTTATTTGAAATGCTGTGGAAGGAAGGAAGGAAGGAAATATCCCCTCCCGTTTGTTTCCAAATCCTCTTCTAATCAGATGGATTAGGCTGATTGTTAGCATGGCAGCACTGTGACTGTCCAGATGGTAACTTCTGCTTTTTTGTCTTAAGCAATGGAAAGTACCAGCAAAAAGTCTGTTTGTGGGAAATGAATTTAAAAAAAAAAAAAAAAACAACAACCAACCAAAAAAAACCCCAAAAACCTGGCTGATTTTTTTTTTCTCCTCCAGAATTGGTCATTGCTCATCTGACCTTTGACTATGCAAGAGCTTAGGCCAACAGAACTCCAGGTGGAAAAAGGTCCTGTTTTGGTGCTCTAATGCATATGGACATGTTAAGGGTGGAGTGCTAAAGAGCATGTACGTTATCTCTGTCCCTGCTTCAGTGAGGAAGTAGTGAGTTTCAAGGCTGTCGTGCTTAGAAGTTTTTCTTTCCTGGTCTTCCTGTGACCATGAAGATCTGAACCTTCAGGACAGCATTCCTTGACTTCTAATAGCCACCTAAGGGGCATGTTTTAGTGTTTGATAGGAATGATTGGACTCGATGATCCAGTGGGTCTCTTCCAACCTGGTTATTCTATGATTCTTTTGACAAACATCCATAGGCTGGTGCAACATTTCTCTGCTTACAAAGGTGTCCTCTCCTATAGCTGCTTGTGTGTTCAAGTGCCACTATGTGCCTTCAATGTCTATGGTTAAGAAGTGCTGATCTGAGGAGCTCTGCACTGCTGCAAGGGTCTAGGAAGGGAGAGCACTTAGAAGATACCCTTAGGAGCATGGGTTGCATTTCTCTCTTCTTGTGTCAGTAAAGCCTGACTGACCTCATCTGGCTTGGGAGAAGTTTGCTAGCTTTGAGCCTTTCTAATATGCTTCCACAGCCATTTATTTCTGTGCTTTCTCCAGAGCTTGGAGCACAAACCTCTTCAGGGTTGAATGCTCTTGTGTTATCATTTGGAAATATATGAGGGAAAGTTTTTGGTTTTGGTTTGTTTTTTTTTTTCTGGAGGATGATAATGACATTTTAAACACCAAGCTGCCTCTTACAGAGTGCCCATCACTCAGTGGTGTGTGAAGCTGAAGCTTTTCCTTTGGGGAAGGATCTCTTGGTTGGTCGCATCTAGTGGTACCTGCAGCCATCAATGTCCTGTGACAGTCATCTCCCAGGGTAAATAACTTTCCTTGATTTGGGCATCTTCATCCTAGGGATATTTCCCTGGTGGGGGAAGCTGCAGAGAGAAAGGAAGGGGCTTTCTTCTGCACTCTGTTCTTCAATGTTGAAGCACCATGAAGCCTGATGCCCTGGATATGCTTATGCTGAGGTTGCATGCAGTGGTATAGAGGGTCTGTGATTGCCCTCAACCACTCCTGGAAGCATCCAGCTTCAGGCCAGTTTCCTGCTTACTCTCTGAGCTCTGCCACTGGTCAGCAGGATCTGAAGCTGGTGGCCTGTCAGAGTGCAGTGCAGGAGCTTCTCTTGGCACTTGTTCCCGTGCACTTGGCTGCAAGCCCTGTGGTGTCTGCCATACTGCTTAGTGGGGACAGGCATGCTGAGGCTTTGATTTTGCCAGCTGCTGGCAATAGCTCATTTTAATTTCTGTAATGGAACTGGTTCCTGTGGAGATGGTCCAGAGAGATAAATCACAAGGCTTGGAGAAGAGGGTTGGGGGCACTAGGTGAAGGAAGAGCATATCTAGTTCCCATCCAGTTTCTTCCTCTGTCTCTAGTCTTTGCCAAGGCAGACCTTCTTCCTGTGGTCCTGGATGCTTTCCAGTATCTTGTACTTTACCAGGCTGGAGATGGTATAAATCACACTTGGAAGATGCTGAACCAGAGAGTTTCCTGACCCTGATGGGGGAGGGGAAGGAAGAAGAGGAGCAAAAAGGGCTGAAGAGAGGCGGGAACTGATGCTTGAGTGACTGTGAGAATTTCTGAATGAGGGAGGATATTAAGCATGCAGGAGCCAGGCTCAGCATGCAGTGAGACTGTTGGAAATGAAGATGGTGTATTGCTGCAGCATGTCACTGCTGCTTCACACTGCTCTTTCCTCACCTGTCCCAAATGTTCAGCGTTTGGCACAGGACCTGTAGAGCTGGCTTGGAGGTGTACGGTGGTTCCAGATCTGTGCTTCTTTCTATCTGGCAGAGGGAAATGGCCCTCTTAGGGGTAGTCCCACATGCAGCTACCCTGTTTCCAGTTTGACCAGACCTCTACTGCATCTCTAATTGAGGCTAATACTATTTAAAAAAAAAAAAAAGTGTTGTCTGGTTTTAGCACATGGGCTTTGTGCAGAATCTATTCTAGATCTATTCTTTAGGATTCTTCTGGAGAAAGGGAATGTAACAAATTGTTTTTCTGCAAGTATTCTTGCTTAGGTACTTTTTTATTTTTTTCTGCCTGTCTACTAATGCCTCCTGTCATACCCAATTTTGACTGCTGAGCACAGGGCCTTTTGCAGTCAGGGCGTCCCCTAACGTCTTTTTGGATCATTGTTTTAATGGAGGGTGAGCTGTGAGATACCATAGGTGGGACAGTGAGTGACTTGGGGACCACAGATCTGTCTAGTTATCTCCTCAGAGGCTCCAGCCAACTATGGCAGCAGTGTAGAAATAGCCAAGCTTATCAGCAGAGAAGAGCTCCCTTGTGCTCATGGAAAGGTAAAAAAACCAACCAAACAAAAAAAAAAAAAAACCAAAACCCCAAATAAACCCAAAGCTTAAAAAAAACTGGCAACCTGGAGGATGGCAGGGCAAAACTCACACATGTCAATGGGTAGATGAGAATTGATTTTTGCTGCTGGTGCTTAATCACTGTCCAGTTCAGTCCACTCTCCTGCATAAGCTGTAGGAGGCAACTTAGGCTGTGCAAGTGATCCTGGGCCTTTGATGTCCTGGCCTGAGAACAAGCTCACATCTCTGGCTGCAGGTCCTTCAAGAGCTATTAAGTAGCTCAGTTTGGTTTGTAGCATCTTTATCAGCTCTTCTGCCCCTTGTCCCTTGCTACCGTCTTTCCTGTTTGCTTCAAGCTGGTGGAGACCAGAGTGAATCTCACAGCTTGTAATAAGCATGTATAACACAGTGCTCTGGAAATGATGTTTTCCTTCAATTATCTGTGCTTGTTACTTGCAGCAAGCAGAGGAAGTGCCTGTGAAGGTGAAAGGTGGGTAAAGTTCATACAAAACTAAAGCAATCTTTTTTTGGCTGGTGCTTCAAGTCTATTTCCTCCCTTCATACTTACAAAGGCATTTCTTTGCCTTGATGCCTGAAAGCTATGCTGGTGCTAAGATGTTTGAATTAGGTTGCCCCAACCTCCACCAGCCTTGCAGAAATGGTTGTAGATTAACACAACAGGCATGGAGAAAGAAGGGTTCATGCAGCATGGACTACTGCTCTGTGGCCTGCAACTAGTTGCCTTCCTCTCTCTGGACTTTTCTGGACCTGTTTGGTGTTTTTTCCCTCGCCTGCTTTGTCTGTATAGGCTGTAAATCTTTACAGGCCGGGCCTCTTGCTGTCTGTGTGGTGTGAGAGCTGCCATCTCAGCGGGAGGCTTTGGTCATGCTGGAGAGATGACAGTGTGAACAGATGATGGGGACAATGTGGCTTGTCGCTGCACCGGCTGATTCAGTGAGCTTCAGAGGCTGCTGTTGAGGTGACAGCGTTGCAGGTAAGAAGAGGTCTAGAGACCAGAGAACTTGTATTGATCTTAGCTGCCTCTGGGAGAAGATGATGGGAGGGCTATGATGAAACAGTGGAGGACTTATGGGATAAGAAATCCCTGAGGCAGGATTCTTGCTGGAAGGTTGTGGGCAGCCTTGTAGCCCCAAAATCCTTTGCCTCATTGTATTTTTAGGTCAATGATCCAGTACCTGAGGAAACTGAAGTCAGAAGAGGAGTTAGAAATGAGAGGTTTGGGGAGATGTCAAGTGATCCTGGAGAACTCCGGGAAAGGAAGACATTGAGGAGGCAGAACGCAGTAGTGAGGGTTATAAAATGGAGAAGAACAGAAGTGTGCTCATATGTGGATTTCTGGGGAGACTGGAAAGAGTAGTCAAGCTATGGAAAACTTGCAATATGTGTGGGGATGCTGCTGGATGGCAGAGAGGAGTATGGACCCTCTTGAATACAAGAGGATGAATTTTTTAAATTATGATGTGGAGGTGTCTGAACTGTATGATCTCAGCCCTTCTATCTGAAAGGAGGAAGAAAGGGTTTTTCACAATACTGCCAGGGAGAAGTAAATATAAGGAGACAGTAGGTCTGTTAAATGGAATTGGTTTCTCACCAATTTCTTCTCCCTCAAGCGACTGAGATTTTCACCATCTCTTTATACCACTCTTTAGCAAAATTAAAAAAGCCAAAAGAGGTGTGGGGGAGATTGGATAGGGATGACTGTGCAGAAATAGATATTAAGGAAGGCTTTAGGGGACTTTACAAGCATCTCAAACACTTGGCTAACCTCAGAAAATATTCTTCTGGGCATTAGGGGAATTAGTGATTGAATGCAAATAACTGATGTCCATTTGCTTTAAAGAAGGGAGCCTGGTGCCAGGGTTGTTGCCAGTGCAGGGCTGATCCCAATCTGAGGGAGAAGACAGGCTCCCAGTCAGTTGTTCTTGTGCACACAGGAAGCAGTGTGGTGCCTCTGTTTTCTCCAGTTGCAGCTTGACTCTCCAGGGTGCAACTCTGCGATGGGACTGCAATCCCAGTCTGGCAGCAGCTGATCTGTTCCATTTAATACTTCTCTCAAGTAGGCAGTTTGAGCAGTCTTGTGTTAGAAGCGAAGTGAGTGCTGTAACTGGAGAGAGGAGTGAAGAGCAGGTTTTGGTGTTGCAGCTGGATTTTAGAGCAGTGTTTGATGCAAAGCTTCCCTAGTGAAAATGGTTTCAATATGGAAGCAGGGATGAAAGGACAGTGAGACTTCAAAGCACTGGAGAAACATGTGGGATGCCTGTTCTGACCTCTTATGGTTGCTGGTCTGTCCTATTTGATCCTCCTCTTGATGCACCGATGATAGCTGACTTGCATTTTAAAAACCACATTATCTGCCTTCCCTTTTCCCAAATGACCATTGGCCTGACTGTCTTTAGTGAGAACATGGGTTGTCTCCTTTGCTAAGTCTTGCATGTGAAATGAAGGAATAAACAAAGGTGCAGAGGGACATCTTGGTGTGGTCTGACAATAGATGCTATGTGGCCTGGCTTCTGGTTCATCTTTGTGGCTGCTCTGGAGGGAGGGGACTGGGCCATCTCTACTGCTCATCTGAGTTCCTTGATTACACCTGGAGCATTAACGGTGGAGTGGCTTGTCATTGGAACTGAGGCTTGGGCATAAAACTTCCAGCCCAGGCTAGGCTGTTTGTCTCTTACAGTGAACCACAAGCCAAACTGTCTCCTTTACTTTTGCTGTGCAGGATTTAAGCCCATAACCTTTTCTGGTTCTTCCTTTTGCCTGCCACATGTCCCGTGCAGGAGCAATTTTCTCTTCTCCCATCTCGCAAGTGGCACTTAGCAGGAACCTGAGCAAGGGGCAGATCTCTTCCCTCTTGGCAGCACCTGAGGTGGGGTCTGTGCTGCCAATGGAAATCTCCCCCGTGCACTGGTGCTTTTGCAGGGGGTGATTAAATCTTTTTCTGATTGTCTCTTGGCTTAATTGAACCAATTGAGCACTCGAGCCTGTGGCTGCACAGCAGGCTTTCCAATTCCCAACTCATTCTCCTAACTCTTCTTGGAAGCTGTTCCACTTCCACAACCTGTTTTTTTCTTTTGTGAATGCGGACACCAGCACTGAAGCCGGCAGCCAGGAATAGTCTCACTGTGCTCTAGCAAGAGCTAATACTAAGCTCATGCTGTTCAGGATGCTCCCTAGTGTATGCAGGGTATTTTTTCCCCCCTTAATTATATCACTGCCCTTGAACAGCCTGAGTTAATGTGCAGGAGACAAAGAGGAGATTTGGAATTGCATTTTAGGATAGATGAGGTTCATTTAGACCAACAAGTGGGTTGCAATATTTAGGTATGCTAGCACACATTATGCTGAAACTGGGAGAGGAGCTTAAGTGAAGGGGACATGGCAAGGGGAACCGTTGCCCTTGTGACATTGGGTTTGCAGCTGATGCAGTGGAGCAGAGTTTTGCTTATGCCATGGTGTTGCATCTGAGAGTAGGGATGAAATAGTGATGATTACTTGGGAGGATCGACTTTCCACTGAGCAAGTAGGTGGAAAGTTAGGCAACAAAATTAGCTGAATACACAAACAGTCCGAGCTGGAAGAGGTTCTCTCCCCAGGGAGAGATTAAGGCATGTGGTGTCTTACGTAGCAGTGATGGCCTGTGTGCTCTCAGTGTGCCTTGGCGCTCTGAGCTGACAGTTGCTGAGCTGTTGGCTTTGTGCTCTGTCCTCATTGCTCCCAGCTCCCTTCCGGTGACCAGCTGGGGCTGAATATCTTGTGACACATGCTCAGTTCTTTTTGCTGCTCTTTTCCCACAGGCAGTTGGGTGCTCTGCCCAAAGCTCTTCCTCCCTGGGACACTTGAGCTCAGCTTTGCATCTTGCCTGGACTCGATGTTACTCCCAGGGTGTGAATGGTGCTGGGAGACAGGCAGGACTTTGTAAGCTCTGTGCCACTGGTTTACACTAGCCAAACTTGTAACAGTAGGGGCTGTACCTGTGATCATCATGTGAAACTTCAGAAACAGCTTTGATTGTACTCAGTGTTCCTGAGCCTGAGCTTCTAGGTGATAATGTCAGCACATCAGGTCCTGAGCATGGAGCAACAGGCATCTCTCGGCTTCTTTCCTGACACACAGGATTGCAGAGGGGAGGAGATGAGTGTAGCAGAGCATAGTGATAAAAATCCACAGTTGTTTGGCTCTTGGAAATGTAGAAATCAACAGGATGCTGTTGGTCCTGGCAGCAGGTTGGTGTGCAGTGATTTTGCTTGGCTCACTGTAGCCATGGTCTCCACAGGAGGCTGTAGATGACCAGGGCTCTGCAGGCAATCGCTCAGTTTCCTGTGCAGATCTGGTAACATCCTACCCAAATTCCCTGAAAGGAAAAAAAAAAAAACAAAACACACATTTGTTGCATATTTTTTTTGCAAGTTGGTTACATCTGCTGTTTAGTGTCCAAAGACTTTATCAGGTAGAAACTCTTTAACAACAAACTTGAGGCAGGAACTGAAAGCTCTCAGCAAAACATCAAGATTATCTAATTTCTGAAAAGGAAAGCTCTTCCCTCAAACCTACCTAGCAGGATGTAGATAAATATTTGTTAAGGTTTGGATGTGAAGTCTTCTGGTATGTCAGAATTCACAGTATGTGGCAAGGCAATAAGACTTGAAGGTGTCTCTAGTGGTACTGCAAACAGTCTCTTTAATTCTGCTTTTAATTTATGCCCACTAAGGAGCAGAGAGGCATAGCAAGTCTTGAATTCAACTTGTGTAACTTGGAAAAGAGAATGAAACTTGAGGAGCCACCAAAAAATAGCAAGGATGTGAAAAGTGGAAGGAAACTATAACCTGAGAGGATGAGAAATGAAAACTGCAGGCTGCTGGGAGGGGTGGGAGGAGGGGGAGATCAGCCCTAAAGTATAAGGACTTTGGACATTTCCTGTGCTGAAAGCATCAGACTTCAAGTGTTTTGCAAATGGAGTAGTGGGGCTAGTTTTACTTTTGCAGAGCTTGGTGTGCCCCATGCTGGGTTCCCATCAGCTGCCCGGCTCCAGATGTGCCGTTGTCTTGCTCAGGCAGAAGTGCGGCTGGGAGTACAGCTCTCTAGTCTCCTTCTTTGGTGCCCGTCCCTGGGGACCCCTCTCCCCCTGACCTGGGGCTGCTGATAGCTACTTCTGGGCAGAAGTTGTACTGTGGGTCTACCAGGTGCTTTCAGATAGCAGCTTGGCTGGGTTCTCCAGCTCTTGTGGGTTTTTTTTTTTGTTTTTTGAACAAAAGGGTCACCCTGACTGTCATGCTACTGTTTTGGCAGCATTTAGCACAGGGCCAATGATGTTGGTGTCTTGTAGCTCCTTGGCCATAGATACATGTCACCAGAAAAGGAATAAGGAAGGTAGTAGAGAATGTGGGAAGAACAGGTCTTGGTTTTCAATTCTGCCTCGAATTCAGTCTGAGAAACCCTTAAGAGGTGCTTTGAGGTGGCAATTGGATGCTGCTGAGGACTGGGACTATGTCCTGCAAGGTCCAAAGGTGGCATGTGGCTCTGGCACAGAAAGCCAAAAAAAAAAAAAAAACCCCAAAAACCCAAGAAACCCTGGGCTGTACAAGTCGGGGGCTTTTGCCATGCCTCCTCCCTGACCCACTAGGCAGGGTTCCACAACTGGGACCCTTAAACCAACAATTTAGTCTCTGGCTTCTTATGGCCAGTGTTGGACAATGCAGATGTTGTATCTCTTTCCTCTCATGTTCTCCCGGGTACCTGCATCCTTGGCTTGTAAATTAGTAGCTTAAACTTCTCCACAGCGAACTGCAAGGTAAATAAATATTCTCTTTTAGAAACCTTTTTCCCAGTTAAATTGACCCCTTTGGTACTTTCATGCATTTCAAGAAGTCAGAGCAGTTCACAATTGAAAACAAGCAGTGTTTAGCTCCTGCTGTGAAGGGAAATAGTCAGGCACCAGAAAGACTGTCATTTTAGCCCTGCTCTTACAAAAGAGGGTGTTACAGTAAACTTGCTTATTTCACTGAAGGAGAATTCGGCAGGCTTGACGGAAACCGGATGAGACAAGCACAGTAAATGGATTTTGCTGGCCGAATTGAAAGCAAAAAAACATGCATGTGTGGTGGCTGGTCAAGAATTGACTGTATCTTGCAGAAACCAGGAATGAATTAGGGACAGAGAATTTGTAAGCCCTGAAACATCATCTGTCTAGCTGCATTCAAGATCTTGTTCACCTGTGGTATGCCTCTGCTGCCAACTGGAGTGGAGTGAGCTTGCTGCCTTTTAGCTCCATATGCCTGCTGGAAGGGGTTAGGACTGCCAGTCTGAGGTCTGCTCAAATGGTACTTTTGAGGTTCCACAGGCTGCAATGCTGGGTTAGGTCTAAGGCAAGCTGAGAGGCCTTCCTCTGGATGCAGCATCCTGGAGGCAGCATCTACTGTGCTTGGCACCAACTGCTGGGATGGTGGGTATCACTGGCACAGAGCAATGGAGAGGATGGATGTCTCGTTGTGCCTTATGATCAGCAGAACAGTGCTACCCAGCTCTGCTTTGAGGGATTTTCTCCAGTATTTTACTGCCTTTTAGGGGGTGGATTTAACTCCTTCCTATGAGCACTGTGTAGGGATCCCAGTGTTTTATCCCCAGCTGGCATGAAGTGTTCACTCCCTGTTGTTGTGGCAGCACTGACAGGGACCCTCCTGATGATAAAGTGGGATCTATCCTGCCTTGCTGAAAGCTGTGTGAGGGTACACAGTACTGGAGAAGTGTACAACATCTTATCTGTGACCTTTTCAGCAACAGCTCACTGCCGGCAACACAACCACAAGGCTCTTGTCCTAGTGTCCTGCATGCTTCCTTCTCTCTGAGCAAAGATACTTGTTGCACCATTATAGCTACCAAAAAGGACTAATACTGTCTTCCTTCCTGGGCTGGGGTGACACAGAGAGGACTCTGAGCTTCAGCCCCTGGGGGCTGACCAGGTGAGAGCACAGCAGGGTGGTGGGCAGTACAGCTGGATGCACCTTGCTCCCCTCAGCTCACTGAAGAAGCGTCAGACCTGCTGAGGCCTCTGGATAGTGTGCAAGGACAGCTACAGCAAAATACCTTTTATTTTTTTGTTTTGGTGTTATCCTAAGGTAAACCAGCTTGGCAGAGAAAAATCCAATTGCTAGAATGAAACATCCTTCTTAATCATACCCCAGCATGTTGCTTTAGCAGAGATGGTGCTTTCCTAACGAGAAGTGACATTAACCAGGTCTAATGCACAGCAGAGGGCTTCTGTGTAGTAAGTCTGACCAGAAGTGTTAGGTGAGCTTGGTTCTTATACTGTCCTGACTCTCCCATAAGCATGGAGGCAGAAATGTGCTCATTGAAAAAAAAGTGCTTTGCCTTTTGGTAGTGGCACTATTTAATTTTCTGAAGAGATGTTATACTCGATCTGTATAAATCAGGAACAGTTGCCAGTGCTGTGTCCCTTGGCAGGCTGCTGAACATCAACAAGAGATGAAGAACAGAGGGGTTAGAACAGCGATCTTGGGTAACCAGGTAAAAACTGAAGAAAGAGGCATGGGCTTTTCAACATTTGGGAGGCTGCTTGAGTACAGGTGGCCTGCAAAGTGCTTAACAAGTGCCTGTTTAACATTAGAGCAGCACATCCTACATGGTAACCTATACAGCATTTTGATCTGTGGGCTGATTATACAGAAATGGCTCTTGAACAGTTGGTTTGCATTTTCTGTGCATTTGAAGTCAAAACACCTGGAGTCCCTCTGGATCACTCATCCTCTTTATGAGGTGCAAACTGGAGATGTACTTGGACTCAAAGCCTTGATTACCTGGATCTTGCTTTACTCTGTTTGATGCAGCTGGACCTGGAAGCCTTTTTCTTTCTGTAGACAAAAGCTGGCTGCCTGTTTTTGTTACTGACACAGACTGGCTTAGTGTCATGGCTGTTGTTAAGGTTAAATGGAAGTCCCATACTTCAGGATGAGGATGGGAGGGAATCGGTCTTGGACTTGTCTCAGAAACAAAGGTAAACTCAGTGTATTGCACCATCCACCAAAAAATAAATCCCTCAGCTTGTGAGGTGTATCAGCAGCACCTCAGTTTTGCAGGGGCATCGGTGTTCCTCCTGTTTCCAGTTTAGCTGGATGCTGTGTGGTTCTTTGTAGTTCCACTGCTGCTTCCCTCTTGTCTTGTCCTGTGCCAGTGCCCGTCTTTCCCCTTCCCCACCTGGGTGCTGCCTGCATCCCCCTGCTGGGCAGTAGGCACCTTCTCTGCCCCTTGTAGGGGAACAGAGAATGCTTGCCATGGGCTGCCAGGGGACAGGGACATGCAGGCAGGCAATGTTGTGGGGAGCTGGAGAACTATCACTTTCCAGCTGCTGGCATGTTGGCACAGGCTTGCCACGGAACTACAGCTGCTGTGGGACTGGGGAGCAATTCTATTCCACTGGAGAGTTTGTTTTCCCTCCACAGCCTCCTTTGCTGGCCCTGGGTTAAAGCCTTTGCCTTGATGAGGTCTGGAGAAGCTGGACTGTTTTTCTGAAGTAAGTCCAGAGAAGAGCAACAAAGCTAGTGAGGGGGCTGGAGCACAAGTCTTTCGAGGAGCAGTTGAGAGCTGGGGTTGTTTAGCCTGGAGAAGAGGAGGCTGAGGGGAGACCTTATCGCTTCCTACAACTACCTGAAAGGAGGTTGTGGAGAGGAGGGAGCTTGCCTCTTCTCCCAAGTGACAGGGGACAGGACGAGAGGGAATGGACACAAGCTCCACCAGGGGAGATTTAGGTTGGACATTTGGAAGAAAAATTTCAAGGAAAGGGTCATTGGGCACTGGCACAGGCTGCCCAGGGAGGTGGTTGAGTCACCTTCCCTGGAGATGTTTAAGGGATGGGTGGATGAGGCACTGAGGGGCACGGTTTAGTGATTGGTAGGAATGGTTGGACTCAATGGTCCCGTGTGTCTCTTCCAACCTGGTGACTCTGTGATTCTAAAACGTGATCTGGGAAGGGCACATCTTGGCATTGGATTGAGGTTGCTCATTACAGGTTAGCAGCAGGATATTTACCCGGTGGCAGCATGCCTGGTCTCAGTATCCTAGAAGCTGCCTGGACGCAGAGCTGTGTATATCCAACTGCTCTGGTGGATTTTGCAGCATCTGCTGAGTGCTGTTCTGCTGCCAGTGCCGGTGGGTGCTGCACGGGTTGGCAATGCTACAGGTGTGGTGGTGTCTGGCTGCCAGGTCATATCCTCCAAGTGCCTGACTCCTAGTCTCTTCTGCCCCAGAAGGACAGGCAGGGATCTGTTTCCTCCAGGCACTGCAAAAGCAGGGCGTTTTCTCCTCCGTGCTCTTCCCTGACTGAAGAAACATCCTAATTTTTATGTTAATACCCTCTACGTGCTTCCCTCTCCTTTGCCATCAGGGTTGGGGCCCTGCTGCCCCACACTTTGATTTATTGGCTCTGCGTCACCTCTCCATCCCTTTGCTTAGATTCCCCACCCCAGCCTGACAGTGCAGCGAGGAAAAGCATCCATCTGTGAGCAGGTACCAGGCAGCAAAGAGATGAACAGAGACATCTTAGGGCGTGCCAGCCCGTATCAGTGCCACCTCCCCTGCCAGCCAGGTGCTGCCCAGAGGTTCCATCTCCCATGGACGAGCAGAGGCAGTGGCACCACGGGGGAGGCCATCGAGTGCCTTTTAGCAGGAGGCCAAGGCTGCTTCTCGAAGCCCCGAGGACAATGAAGGCGCTGAAGCAACCAGAGCACCGCCGGGGGCAGAGGGGGACAGGCAGGCATAGGGGAAGCCATGCAAATGGGGACTTTGATGTGGCTGTAAGGAGCAGGGCTGGAGCATTGTTCCTATCACATCACATCAGTTTCACATTCCTCATGCGGGAGTGATCAACGCTTTCAGGGCCAGACAAAAGAGCGGGGAGATGAACAAAAGCGAGGGGGGGGGCTTCACCTACTGCAGAATAGAGGCAGAGGATGAATTGCTCTCTTGGCAAGCCACGGAGATGGGCTGGCAGTTGCTGTGCTTTAAAGCACCAGCTTAAAATTTTTCCCTTTTATTTAAAGGAGTTTAAAAAAATGGTAGGAGAAAGGGTTTCCTGTGTGCAGAAGGGAGAATAAATAAAACTGTGACAGGTGTCTGTGGTCTTCTTACATTCCCTTGCCTGGTCTCCCCAAGTGATGAAACTCGGATTATTGCAGAGGTGTATTCTGTCCTTTTGAGGTGAGGGGCTGGAAAATGTGAGTTTAACTGAGACTGCAAGGTGTGAGTAATTTTAGGAGAGCGTTAACCAAAAATTAATAATGTTTAGTGGGTTTGGAAGGGGACTGGCTATATACAGCTGAAGGCCAGTCTCTGCTAGCCCTGACAACGGTGCGAAAAGCTGTGTTGGATGGAGCAGTGGGCTGTGTCCAGGTCTCCTAAGCTGGGATGGGAGGAGGAGGGTGGAAGAGAGGAAGCATTTGGTCCTTTTACAGTCTATTCTGGTGGCCCTACATGTAGTTTCAGGGGAAATTTGGTAATATCCCTTCTCTGGGCTGGTTTTGTTGGGGCTGGAAAGCGGGGATGGGGCATACGGCAGAACACACATGTCCATGTGTGAATGTGCTTCCATGCTGTCATCTACGCCTTTGCTGCAGCCTCAGTAGCTGAGCCCAGGATTAGTAAATGAGCTTTCCCATCCCTGATCCCTCCTGGCTTTTGCCTGCCACTAACCCAACTCCTCTGTCAGAGCTTGGGGTCCCCCTTCTGCCTGGTCTTCAGTTCCTTGCTTTCTGTGGTGTACACTGCTATCCACTTACCTTGGGCAAAAGAACCCCAAACCCAACGTTAAACCAACTCTTTTTTTCCCCTCCCTTGTATGTGCTATCTGCAATTTGGCTTCTGCCAGTACAAAGTGGAACTGCATCCCTCAAGAATGCTCCAGCCTTTCTCATCCTTCCCTAGAAACCTTTTTCTTGTGGAAACACAAACCTTGAGCATCATCCCCACCTCACAGCCTCCCGTGCTCTCCCAGCCCCATGCATGGCCCTGGCTGCTCCCCCTTAGCCCTGACCCATGGCCCCCTCCTTCTGTCCCCGGGCCTCTCTCTCTGAAAGGCTGTCAATCAGACTGAATTGTCTGGTGGTTTTGTGGTGTGGAAAGACTCCCACCAAGGAGTCAAGGGCCAGGCTGAGACCTTTAAACTCGATCCCATTTGTGTCTTAAATCAAACAGGAATCCAGATCCTGGGATGGTGGGGGATGCAGAAGCTCAAAAGCTTTAGCTGCCCCCCTTCTCAGAGTTTTCCTGGAGCCCCTTCCCCACCTGCACTGTGTGGAGGGGGGATGTGCCCATGGTCCTGCAATTTAGGGCTTGTTTCCTTCTGTAGCTGTCCTCACAGGCTAGAGGGTGGTAGCAGTGCTTCCTTTAATGTTTGTCCTTTGAATAACTGACCCTCCTGGGGAACATGACAGGGAGGGTGCTCTGTACTGAGTCAGGGGGGACGGCTGAAGGATGTGCTGGGGAAGGGGAAGCTTCTAGGATCTGCTCTTGGAAGCACGTGGGGCTTTGGAGATGAGTAGAGCTGTGCTCTCAACAACTCTGGGTTACATGATTGTGGATGCAGAGGATGGATCTCTTGCTGACTGTTGTCCTGCAGATGGTTGAAAGTTAAAAACAGTGTTTTATTCTCCTCCTAAGACAGTACAAGCAAGCTTGATCTTTTTGGACTGTTTTTACTACTCTGGTCCTTGTCCCAAGTCTTGAATCACACAGTGCCTGGTGCTACAGTTCATTCACTGGTGCCCTCAGAGGGGGAGCAAAACTACAAGGCAGCATGTGAGATGTCCTGAATTCCTCATCTGTTGCCAGAACAGGGCATCAGGGCAGGTGAGGAGGCTTTATATTTTGTCCCTGCTCTTTGTAGAGGTGGACTCAGTCTCCTGCCTGCAAATGGAAGATCGTCTTCAATGGCAGATTTTGTTCCTCTAGAAGAGGGTTTGACAGCAGCAGAGCTGGCGCTGCCTGGTTGCCACTGGGGTTGAGCCTCATCCCATCTCATGGGGGCTGCTGGAGAGATGAGGGAGATCAGGGCTGGATGGGAAACCATCTTTTGCAGCTCAACTCATGACTTTGCCTGCCTATGAGGCAAAGTTTCCTTCTTTTTTCTCTTCCAGTTTCTTTGTGGAGTCTATGTAGGTGAGAGATTTCTCTTCATCTTCCAGAGGGAAAGTTGTAAAACTCTTTTCCCCTGACTGAGCTGTGTTTTCAGGAGAAGCCTGGAGCTGCCTTAAGACATGTACAAGCTCAGAAATGCAGTGGCTGTGTTTGTTTTTGTGTTCTGGGCAAAGTCAGGGCTGCTGCTAGTGCTAAGTAAATACAGAGCTACCCTAATGAGTGACTGCAGTAGCTAGGGCCATGCTTGCTGCCTGCATGAAGCCAGATGGATCTATTGGGGACTAAAACAGCAGACTTCTTTCCACTAGCAAAGGCAGACCCACTGGCCTTTGGATTACCAGCTCTCCTATGCTTTTAACAGAGTGCTAGTGTTTGACAAAACCATTAAGTTAAATTAAGCCCTACGCATTTCAAATGGATTCTGAGACTTCTGGCTCACTCCCTATTAGCAGAGCTGTCTCTTCTCCCTTTCGTCTTTCGCTGTGGTTTTTTTGGTTTGTTTTTTTTTCTCTCCTCCTCCATTTAGTTCCCTCTTTGTAGCTAGTTTTACTGCTGGGGTTTAAAGGCAACATGCTGGGACTGAAGGAAAGTCCTGGCATGGGGATGGCACTGCTGTGAGCCCAGGTGTGCCTGGTCCCCCTGCGGTGGGCAGGGAAGATGCTTGGAAGTTGTTTGCTAGGAGCAAGCCCTGTGTGCCATAAAGCCTGAGCGTGGGTTGGCCAGCGATGCCTAGGTCCCTGCAGAGACTATGGATGCTCTGCACTTGCCTGTTGCCTGTGTTACTTCTGGCACAGGCTAGTGCTTAGCTGGGCCACTTCCAGGGAGTAGAGAAGGCTGCTCTTGGTTCTCAGGGGCTCACAGTGCAAGGACAAGGGATAGCAAAGAGCATCGGTGGGAACAGAGCAGCAGGGGCACAGTCTGTCCAAGCCACCTTGACTTGCCTCGGGTGAAAGTGAGGAGCTTTAAAAAGGAACAAGGTGATAACCCTATAAATGGATTGCAAATGGATTCATGACCCAATTGCTCCTCTGTGGCGTCGGCTACTGTGTGTCCCTGATACTGCTCTTCGTGCCTGCGGGAAATCACTAGGGCTTGGGGGTGGTTGCTGGGGTCTCATTTGCACAGCTGTATCTCAACTGTTCAAGCTCTTCTAGTCACTAGTGTGAGAAATGCTGTCAGCTTCCCCCTGCCCATCTAATGTAGCTTTTTGGGGGGATAACCCCTGTGGGACCTCACTGTGGCTGCTGGTGGAGCTGTTGCTGTCCTGAAGTATTTTGAGGGTTGGCTGTGGAGTTGGAAGGGAACGGGAAGCTTGGAAGGGTAAAGTGTGGGGCACTAAGCCCACCTGTGGCACTGGGATGTGGAGGGGTGCACGCCTTCTGCTTGGAGACTGAAGGCATCACCGCAGCTGCACTGGAGTGTGAGTTGGGTCAGGAAAGAGGGGGAGCAGTGGCATGGGGAGCGCTTAAACGCCACAGATAGTGTAAAGTTTTCCAAGTTTCCAGGTAGTAAATGTGCTGGTAGGGATCTGGCAGAGCTCATGTATTAGGGAGAAGATACAGTAATTGGTCTATGTACCAAAGTTGGAAATGGCATGTTGGTATCTGAGGCTTACAGCGGTCTTCTCTGCTGCCCTGTAGTCACAGTCCATGGAAGTGTGTCATGGAAGATGACATTCTATGTAGCAGCTCCTGTTGCTCTGCCTGCAAGCTTCAAAATATTAATTGCAGGTGATGTGTGTACTACAAGCTTTGGGGAAGCTGAACTGCACTGCTGGAGCAGCCTTCCTACTGAGCAGGTGACTGGTCCTTGCACTGGAATGCCCTCAAGCGCCTCTGCTGCTGTGCACCTCTTGCCTCTTGGTCTATACTGCCACATGTTTATTGGGCCACTCTAAGATATGGCCTTTTGACACATGCAGCTTTCCCCTTGCGCTCCTTGCCTCAGCTTTCCTGGAGAGGAGTCAGGAGCTGGTGGAGCTGAGACTTCAGCAAAAGAACATGATTGGTCTTGGGTGCACAAAGCTGGAGTCTTGAACCATGGGAAGCACCTCTGGGTGAAGACCTGGAGGAAGGTTAGCACTTCTGAGGCTGCTCCTGTTGGCACCCAACATGTGGTGCCTTTAGCTGTATCTTCCTGCTCGGTGCAGCCCCTGCCCCTCATCAGTATCTTATTTCTCTGGATGCTCTCTTGTTATTTCAGTGTTCATTAATGCGGCTATGCTCAATTGCATCAGCTCGTTTCCAGGGACCAAGTGCAATCCTGCAGCATCATTTGCATCCCCACTGCCTAGCTGTTGCCCAGGCAATGCCAGGTGCTTTGACATCATTACCCAGCCGACTGGCATCCTCCCTGCCCCATTAACCTTGCCGTAATTGACTTCGAATTGAAGGAAGGGAGAAAGAGAGAGGGGGAGGAGGGGCAGATATGAACTGACTGTGATGACCAAAACAACCATGTTGAAACGACAACTATTTGCATCACTGTGGAGCAAGGCTTTTGGGTGGTTTTGGGTTTTTTTGGTTTTTTTTGAAGGGAAATCTGACAGTCAGTTATTGCTGTGACTGGATTTGGGAAGGTTTTCTTGCCCCCTAAGAAGCTGTGCAGTCTGTCTTGATTTACAGTATTCCCCCACCACTTTTCTCTCATGGAAATGTGTTGTCAAAACTCATTGGTGATTGTCAGCAGGGGAACTCTTAGGGTTTGTGGAGAAGAAGAATGGTGTCAGAGATGCTGGAAGTAGTGGGTCTGTGCAGCCTGGGGAAGGAAAGATGAAGCAGGGTGTTGGAGAGGGTCTTACTGTGATTTTGAGCCCCTCAATGGGTGAGGTGAGGCAGGAGAAGGACTAATTTTTGAAAGCACCCAGAAACAGTACAGCAGACAATGGCCAAATTTGGAGCATCTGATTGCCTGTCAGGCACTGAGAAGTATCCTGTCCCCAGGAGAGTCAAACACTGCAAAAGGAATAAGAGATGGGAAACAGTCCTGACCTGCAGCAGCCCCTGTGTGACCTGAGATGGCTGGTCTTCCTCTACCAGCATGGTATTGGGTTGAGATTAGGGCATATTCTACAACTCTAATCCTACATCCATTCTCATAACTGGTAAAATAAAATGTTCTTTCTTCTTAGTTATTTTTTTAAAAAAACTTAATTGTTGGAATAACATAAAACTTCCCTGGATTTTTTTCTGTTTGAAGGCAGAACTGGCTTTTGTCACATTTTTTTTTTTGCCCCCTTATGAGCTAAAGCCATCCAAGCAGCTGCTGCTCTACAAAATCTCTGTCACTGAATTATCATCTTCCAATGAGCTTCATTGCACAGTTTTCTGCCAGCTTGAGTCAATTTTATTTATTCACCTTCTGCTTGCACAGCACCATGGTCACCAAGTGTTCCTGTATTTGTTCACAACTTGTGCTGGTTGTAATTTGTTAGGCTTAAGTCAGCAGCCTAAGAAGAAAGGCAGTGTGAGAGTGGATGGATGGAGACCTTGGCATCAGTTGCTTGATGACCAAACCCAAAAGAATCAGTTCTTTTCTAGCAAAGCCCCTGCACGAGAGAGGACTGTGCTGCATGTACAAGTGCTGCACTTACCTGTGCAACAGAGAAACTTCCCCTGTGTTTCAAAGTTAAGGTAAAGGCATGCAGTACCTGAAGCTTTACTGCCCCTTATTAACGAATTATTATTCATTATTTATTAATATTAGTATTTAATTACTTATTACCTCTTATTAAGAGAGGTGGTAATTCTGCACTGTGTTTTTGAGCTTTCTGAAAGGCAGAGCTGAAAAACTTATGGCAGGAGGGTTTTAGTCAGTTCTAGGATCTCAGCTGCCCTGATCTTACCTGTCTGGCGCGGACTGATTCTTGCATTGCTCCATTTCCTTTTCCGCTGTGAGATGCAGTAGTCAGTCAGCATCTGGCTAAGCAAAATGGGTACTTGTTGTCATATAAACATTTACATGCTGCTGAGGTGTGGTAATAGGCAAACTGTTCATCCCTCCAGGCAAGGAGATCTTTATTTGAGTGAAGCTGTGAATTGCTGGTACTTGTGGGTGCTGACTTTGGCTTTTCACTTGGGTCTAGCCATCAGCTGGGAGAGGGTGTTTGAACCTTTGGTTGTCACAGTGGTTGGAGACAGGTCAGGGCTGGAAGGAGTGAAAAATGTGGATCCTGGGATTGCTATGTGCAGCTCTGTCTCTCTAGCAGCTTTCCTGGGGACCTCTGGGCTGCTATAACGTAGCTGCTGTAGGTGAGCCATGGTGTAAGAGGCACAGCTCTGCCTCTGTTTCCCCTAGAGCTACTACAGCTCAGAATCAGTCCGCAGCTGAATTTGTAATTAATGACTTGTTCTCTTTTTTTGAAATGGCTTATGGAGGGAGCTAACACAAGAGGCTCATGCAGCCTGCAACGTGCTGCCATCAGCTGCTGAGGATCCTTGAGATTTGGAAGGGTGGGTTTGGACATGCAGGTTGTTGGAAAGCAGGAAAACAGCCCTGGAAGGGGTGTGTGATGTAGGTTGTCCTGGAGATGATCCTTGGGGATAAGGAACGTTTTTTTCTGCCTTTGCATCTAGAAGTGCTGCCTGATCATCTATAGCAAATTTTGCTTTACTCTGTAGCACTGTGATGCAGTGATCCATGCTGGGAGGGTATGAAGGATTGAGTGTGCCCTGTTGATGGGGGAGTACAGAGCAGCCTGGGAGATCCACTGTCCTCCCTTGTCTGCAATCCTTCTGTGACTGCCAGGCAGCACTGCTGGAAGTTGTCCATGTGTCTGACTGGTGTTGTGAGGGGCTGGCAGGGCCATCGCTTCCCTCGGTCTTTGGGAGCTGCTTGAGCAGCACACTTTGCTTAGCTGGGTAGCTGCATGTGTCCTGGAGCTACAGTCCAGCTCAGGATCTTCTTTTCTTGGGGTAGATACATGTCATCTGCCTTACAGCTCGTGGTGGGTTTCCCTTCCCTTTCCATATAGCTTATTATTTTCTGAAGTGCACCAGCTCAAGGCAGTCTGTGGGGACTTCAGCCTGCTAAGTGCCTTTTGCACAGAGACCAAAGGTCCCTGCAGTGAAGAAACTGGGGCCACCCTGCTGAGAGAGGCATCTCACAGAGATGTGACTGGCCCAGGGCCCCCCAGCGGGAATGAACTTGGGCTTCTTCGTACGCCATGGTTGTCTACTAGCAATGCTGCACTGAAAGTAGCCTTCCTCTTCAAGGAAGAGCATGATGTAATGATGTTACTTCATTTTTCATACTCCCCATTGTACCCCATCCTTCTCTGGCATGGCTACTTCATGTTAGTGGTCTAGAGGACTCTGTCCTCTGCGATGCTCCTGTCACCTGCATGTTCTGTACGTCTTGGTTTTCTCAGCACATCTACAGAGCCATAGTTCTTCTTCAGAATTTTTTTTTCTGAACTGATTCCTGCTTCATTTTTGTAGAACCGCAAAAAAGTGACATGTACAGGAAGAAAAATGCTTCTGTACTTCACCTGGCAGAGGAGGTGGCACAGAAAACATAAAGTGGTATGGGCAGCCGTGGGAACCATCAGAGTGCTGTGGCAGTGTGCCAGTGCTGGGGGATGCTATGCGTGTCCCAGGTTGACTAGGACACTGATGTCTGGGAAATAACCAGCCTTACATTGCTCCAGCCTTGTCTTCACTATGTGAGTGATGTAGCTGGGATTGAGGGGTTATTTTGCTTTTCTGTTTCAAGGCTTTTAAATGCTCAGCTATTCGAGCCAAGCATTCCGTTAGCATTTGATGTACTCTCTGTGCAGGGAGAGATTTGCATCTGAGTTGCTTGGCATTCATTTGCTGTCCAGTGGGTCTCATATCTGGAAAGGTCTGCAGTCAGGGCAGAAGCTGAGTTAATTTGCACTGGAAGGCAGGCATGCTTTGTTTTGCATGTTAGTTTTCTTCTCACAGAAATCCCATTCGAGGTATTTGTTCTCTTCTATTATTGAAGCCATGTTAGGGGGCATGGCAGCCTTCCCGCAAGGCTGAGAAAAGAGAGAGCTAGCCTGAAAGGTGCAAATTAAACCTGTGCTCTGCTATAAAGAGCTATTGCACTGTATATAATATAGACCCTTCTCCAGAGTTTTGTTGATCTTTGCCTGCAACTGAGGAAGAAATGTTCACCGAAACATTCCTTTAGAATCACATAGTCATAGAATGGTTTGGGTTGGAAGAGACCTTAAAGTCCATCCAGTTCCAACCCCCCTGCCATGGGCAGGGACACGTCCCACCAGACCAGGCTGCTCATGAGCCCATCCAACCTGGCCTTGAACACCTCCAGGGATGGGACATCTGCACCTTCCCTGGACAACCTGTGCCACTGCCTCACCACCCGCATCATGGAGAATTTCTTCCTAATGTCTAATCTAAATCTTCCCCCTTCCAATTTAAAGCCATTCACCATCATCCTATCAGCACTCACCCTTGTAAAAAGCCCTTCCCTAGCTTTCTTGTAGGCCTCCTTCAGGTACTAGAAGGCTGCTATAAGGAATCAAAGGAGGCTCTTGAGTTCATTTTGCAGCTAGATTGGATGAAACACTTAAAAATTCAGGGGAAAAGTGCCAGAGGGTCTTTGAAATGATCAAACTGGAAATGGTGTTTTGATACAGCTTGCTTGGAGAGAGTGCCTGGATCTGAGAGGTGGGAGAATAAGGGAGGAGCGTGGGGAGGTTGGCTGTAGCACTGTGTGAGCTTGGAGGTGTTTTTTGGGACTTGATTATGCCAAAACTTTGTTCTTCCTTACCTGAGAGCCAGATTTAGGACCTGTGGGTTATCTATGTCCTCCCATGGCTGCTTTCTTCTGGAGTTGCCCCAGAGCTCAGTGTGAGCTCCCAGCAGTGTGTGGTGTTACCACTCCTTGTCACCATGGGTGCAGCAGGAGGGCTCCTGACATGCCTGGGCAGAGATTCCCCAAAAGCATCTGTAGAGAAGGCAACTGCAGCTGCAAATCCACAGGAGACAAAAAGCAGGAGAGGCCATAAGCCCTCTTGGCTATTAAGAAGCTGTTGGTGACTCAGTGCTCCTCTGTGCTTTGGAGATGGTGTTTGCACAATCCCCACTCATCCCAGCCCAGGGCTACTGCCAAAGCTCAAAATACTCATTTTCACTACCTGTCAACACTGTCATGGCTTTGACAGGTAGAAGGTGACTGCTGCAGATGGCATGAGTCCTTGGTCTTTCCTTTGCCTCCCCTTGTACCCCATCCAGCCTTTACGGGAGCTGGGAGAGGCACCCATCTGTGGAACCGGAGCTGTGCTGTCTGAAGAGGGTCTGGTGCCCATAGAGAGCCAGCTGTGGGCTGCACAGGGTTAAGCAGACATTGACAGAAAACAGGAAGAGAGGACAAAAGCAAGTCTGCTGTAATTATGTAGCATTTATTATTAATATGCTGGAATTGCTGGAACCAGCCTCTGTAATGTGAATACTGATACAGAGGTTCAGAAGACAATTTAGCTCTCATCTGTCTGTTTATTAGCTCCTTCAGCTCTGGCAGGCAGCGAACTAAAGCCTCATTTGCTACTGTCTTGTGGCACCCCCTCCTTCTCCTCCCAAACTCCTTGCTGTTTCCATAAAGAAACCTGTTCTTTGTTCATCCTCCCGCTGGGCGCCGCAGCAACGTGCGGCATGATCCTGGATAGCCAAACGGTCTTTAATCCTTGACCCGAGCCTGCCTGTTTGCAAGGCAGGGCCCAAAGGACCGAGCCGGGCTGTGCAGAGCTGTTGCCTTTTAAGGAGCAGCACGGCCATGACTGGTCCTTGGCGTGTTCCAGCTTCTGGGATGCAGAGATGCTCATCCTCAGGGTAGCATCTTTAGCAAGACCACATTGTGTGGGCTGGCACAGCTTGAGATCCCCAGTTTGTGACAAGGTTGTGTGGAGGGGAGAGGGGTAGGGGAGCTACATGTAGCTTTAGTATTCTGGCTAGGAAATAATTAAAGGCCCCTAGGGTGGAGAGACCAAGAAGTTAAACCAGCTGTTGAGAGGTGCAACAGGTTTCATTTTTACTCTGTGCCTTGGTAGGATGTGTCGTTCTAGTTTCTGTTCAAGTTTCTGAGCTTCAGCCTGTGTTTTTTTCTGCATATCCAGAGCATAGAGGACATCATCCCCTATGTATTATAGAGCAGTTTAAAGAGGATTAAGACAATAGCTAATCTAAATGATGAGTGATGTAGATTGCTCAGCCTGTGAGCCACCGGTGGTTTTCTTGCACACAGATTAGTCAGCTCAGTAGCTAAATATTGGGGCAAACGGTATAAATCCATGCAGATAAGCCTCTCTGGCTTGAATAGGATAGAAGGATTTTGAAATGGGCTTTGACACCACTCTGCATCTTGTCATGGTGTCTGTGGCCATGTTGCTGACACGACGGATCATGAAGAAGGTCTGATAGCTGTTGATGCACAGCCTGGGTGGCTGAGGAAATGAAGCATCCAGTGCTTGTTGGTTGATGCTGTTATCGGATATGGATGGTTGCAGGAGAGGGAGGGGATCAGTGGCACTTGCCTCCCCACCACCAGAGCTGCCTTTTTGCTTGTTGAGCTGGTGTGGGGGGCCCGACCCAACCTTAGAGGTAGCATCCTGCAGCAGGATAATGTGAGCTGGTGAGATTTTACTTGCATGAACAGGCTGGTTTGGCAGGTACCTGCTGTTTCTTTCAGTGTCAGGACAGAGCTTGTAGCCCCTCAGGAGCATGATGTGTAGGAGAGAGGTTGTACTGGTGTGGGGCTGACAGTGAGTTTTTCTTAAGCTCTGAAGCAGAAGTACTTGAATATTTTATTTATATATCTGATTGAGTCTGTCAGAGTTGTGCCAAATATTTTTGACAGGCAAAAATGACATTTGCTTCAGTGTAATGAAAAATAATTTATTTTACCCCCTTTTCCCCCCCAGGAACTAAAAGAATTGTAGTTCAATTGCAAACCCAAAAGGCTCCTCAGGAAAAAAAAAAAAGCACAAAACAAAACCAAAAAAACCATCCAATAGTTGTAAGAGTTGGCTGTTAGAAGATTCTCAGTTGGTGTTTTGGGCCTCTGTAAAATGAGGGTCTGGAGAGCGTTCAATCATATAGTGTCTCCTTTTATGAAGCTTTCTGGGCATATTATTCTAATGGTGTTTAATGGCACTGATTTCTTCATCTTAACTGAATGTGTCTTTTCCCAGTCCCACATTATTTTAATTTGTTCCTCTTATGAGAAGTATAAGAGCCAGGACTGGTTTGACTCAGTGCAGATGAAGAGCCATCCTGGTGGTTGTCTCGTCCCTCCCAACAGCAATGCTGTGCTCCCAGCATCTGGCTGTCTAAGACTGAGAGTTGTGGTGACGCAAAGCTTGCATCAGGACCAGGATTTGTCAGAATCATAGAATAACCAGGTTGGAAGAGACCCACCGGATCATCAAGTCCAACCATTCCTATCAAACACTAACCCATGCCCCTCAGCACCTCGTCCACCCATCCCTTAAACCTCTCCAGGGAAGGTGAATCAACCACCTCCCTGGGCAGCCTGTGCCAGTGCCCAATGACCCTTTCTGTGAAAAATATTTTTGCTAATATCCAGCCTAAATCTCCCCTGGCAGAGCTTGTGGGCTTTCCCTCTCGTCCCGTCCCCTGTCACTTGGGGGACAAAGGACCTGTTCTTGAACTTTCCATGCCCCTCTTGAAATATTTTTTCTGCCTTTTAGCAAGGAGCTGTGCAAGCATCATGGCTTGGCCAACACTATGTCTAGCTAAGTCCCATCTCCTTCTTTCCTTTCTTTCTTCCCAGGCTGAAAAGTCTTGGTGTGCTTGGTGTGCTCTGATGCAGAAGCTGTTTTGCCCTTCTCCCCCTGTACCTCTCATGGTCTCACTACTCCCGTTTTGGGGTGTGAGGACCAGAGCTATGTGTGGTGTCCAGCTGCGTAGCAGATTTCTATGGGCAGTGTGGTCTGGTCTGGGGCAATGGGGTGCTGGTTCCTGTGCAATGCCTCATCCAGTCTGCAGGATGCAGGTACAAGCTGTGCTTGGAAATGTGGGATCTGTGTTTGGATTTTATCTACTCTTCTCGTTGAGTGATATCTGGGTTAAAGTTAATCCTGAGTCATGGTTGGGTGTGAAGAAGGTCTGAGTACCATAGTTGAAACTGCACGTTGAACTCCTCAGCTAGCTGGGTAGTGTGGAGCTGAAACACAATGCTGCATGTCTGGGGAAAATATTATTTTCCACCCCACCTTTCCCTGCGATTCAGGCAAGGCTGGCTTTGCCTGAGCCCTCCTCTTTGAGGCCAGATCTCTCTTTTCCATAACCTAATCCAGTGGTCAGCAGGAGAGGCTCTTGCTTGGGTACCAGCTTGGGGGAGGGTAGAGCAGTGAGACAAGGCTGCAAACACTCACCACTCATCCTACAGCTGAAAGGTTTGTCTTGTGCATCACGAGTCAGGATCAGGCTGTGTCACAGCCTGGTCCCCTGCCTTGTGTTGTGTCCCCTGGGAGCTGTCAAAAGGCTGCCTGAACCATATGATAATATGGGTCTTGGGGTGCAAGCAAGGTCAGATGTCTGCTTAGAAATGAGATTGGTGATGATGCCACTGGTGCTGATAAATGGGCTGTCATTAATCTCTGACTCACGGCAACGGTGAGGGCAGTGGTGGAAGAAACCCATGAGGTCACTCGCAGCATCTCTCCCCAGGGAGCTACACACAGTTTCCATCCTGAACCTTTCTGGATGAGGTGGGCACCCATCCCCAGGGATTTTGGGTCCCTATGCACTTGACCTGAGCGTGTTTGTGTGCAGGTGAAGGTGCACAGCACAAACTCTAGTATAGCTCCAGTTAAGCTCCTCACCATCTGGGAACCCACCTTATGGTGCCAATGGAACAAGCCCTGCAGCCCCCCTTGGGGACTGGATTCTAGCATGTGGCACATCTCTAGCTCAGCAGGACTCTGCAAGCAGGAGGAAAGGTGAAACAAAGCTTGTGTTATCAGTGTGGTGCAATACCGTTGTGATACACGAGGTGCTGCACTTCTAGGCAATGCTGCTGGGAGCTGGAGGGGGACTAGATGTGGGATACTCAAATCCTGACTGTGCGCCACCCTCCTCATGGTGCCAGAGCATTGTCTAGGGCCAGCTCTGCTGGGTGCTTAGCCTTCTTGCAGAGCAGCCTTCACCTCTTCTTTTGGTTTTTTTAGTCCCTTTATGATTTTTTTTTATAAAAATGACGTCTTTCATCGCTTGCAAGGTTTGCTTTGGAGGTTATAGTTGAAACAGCCAGGACCTCCTGCGGTACTGAATGCTGGTGGAGATGCTGTACTCACTGCTCAGCCAGGCTGGCAAGCTGCACAGAGCTAAGCTGCACTGTGGGGCTGCAGTTCATGCTAAGAGTACAAGCTTTCCGTGTCTGGGGAACAGGTGACTTTCTCCTCTAAATTGTTGGAGTTTTTAAAATCTCTTTCAAGAGGAGAGGAGAGACAGTTAATTATTCTACTTCTGACTCTCTCCAGACGTTTGAGCCTCTTGACTAGCATTGTGGAGCTGATGAGCATCAGAAGGTTGGCACGTGGGATGTTGTTACTTTGCCTGGAAGGGTGCATTGGTGGGGATGAGGAGATGCTGGTTGCAAAAGCATGAGGGCTGCTGCCAGCCTAGGCTGCTGAAGCCGTGGCACAGCCTGAGCTGTTCCTCAAGATCCTCCCCACCTGACTTTGCTGAGCTACAATTTCATTTTTCACTTTTCTTCCATCCCCTCTTAACTGGAAGAAGTCCTAAATAAAGTTGCTGTCACTTTTATTTATGGGCACAGGGGAAGAGACGGACAAAAAGCCTGTATGCTCCTGACAGCTACAAAGCAGCCAGCTGTTTTTCTTCGCTTGCATTGGCAAAGCAATCGATCCAAGCACAGGCAAGCACCCTTGTCAGGCATGTGGGGCTCCAATGTCCTCATACTTACAGTGCTTCAGAAGGATGGATGGAGAAGGCTCTGCATCCTGGCTCCTGGCCATGGGGCTGTTGTGAAGCCAGGCTTGTCTGGGAACACCTGTCCTAAAATCCTAGACCCCCAAAAATACAGATGCATGAACTCCCCTGCCTTAAAAACCCATCACAGGCTTCTTGTCTCCATCTTGATTGGTTCCAGTGAGGTCAACTTTTTTTAATAACTTCTGAACTTCGGCAGGGAAAACTATTTCCTTCAGGAAATAATATAATTAAGGTTGCCTGACACTTCTGATTATAAGCCCCTGTCTTCAGTTGCTTGAAACCACGCCAGCCTTTAACCATTTGGACTGAAACTTTGCATGTCTCTGCCTCCGGCTGATTTTTTTGGAAAATTTTTAGCAAAGAGGGTTTTAAGCTGCTCGCAGTTGGGAGGAGAAAAAGGCATTGGTTTATCCACAGCTTAAAATAAAACCAAGACAAATTCTTGCAGTTGTTGAGCTGCAGACACTCTAGTATCTTTGCACTGTGAGACCCGGTCTGATAGTTATGGGGAAGGGTTTCAGCCAGGTGTCAGGGATCTGGTTGTTGCTGACGCCATGAAAATTCACCTTCCTCACGCCAAGCTGTGAGCCTCTGAAAAATGCTGTTGTGTGGGTGTATTATATATAGTGTGTGTGGGGAGGTAGTGGCCGCTCTGCTCCCACAGCAGGAACTGGGCTGCTTTGAGCACATGTAAGTTCAAAACCTACACCCCAGCTCTTACACGAGATGCCTTGCTGCTGGGAGATTGTGGGTCCCTTCTGTTGGTACAAGAACAACTGATTGACATAGACCTAGCTCGTGTTGGGGAGAACGATTTTTGTGTGTTGGCTTGTTTGTGTGTGTGGCTTGTCTTTTTTAATTATTATTTTTCTTTCTGCATAGTGGTTTAGTTATCCCTTAGCCATGGGCATGTGGGACACGCAGCTTGCAATGAGTGCTGGGCTTCCTGCAGGGTTTTTCAGGGACCTGTTTAAACACTGCTTTTGCATTGCAATAATTGAAAGTTCCTCCTAACTGTTGCTTGTTGCTGCAGAAATGGCCAAAATGAGAGTACTTCTGGGGGGCAGCCAAGCCAGGCCCTATAAAGCAGGTGTCATGTTGATGAAGTGTCCTGACTGTGTCATTGCTGGGACCTCACATCCTGGTGTTGCGGGGACCTGGCCCATGACTGGCGTCTGCTCTGTAGCTGGCAATATTTGCTCCTTGTATGAGCCTGCTTGAGCTGTGGTCAAGGCTGTCCCTCAGTTTTGGGGCAGTTCAGGTCACAGATCTTCCTGCTGTCTCAACAATAGCTCATGCCCTGTGCCAGATCCTTCCACTGGTGACCAGCTTTGGATATGCTGAGATCCTCTAAAACTCAACTTGACCTCGATTTAGGGTTCGTAAAAAGCAAATCCATGATTCAAGTTCTATGAGGAAAGCTGGACTGTATTAAGGCTGGCTCATTCCATCAGGACAGGCCACAGAGGTGACTTAGGGTGTCAGTCCTTTCCATATGAACAGGTTCCTGGGACATCTGTCAGCAAGGGATATGGGATTTTGCATTTTGTATCCAGTATAATGCACTGTCCGTGTAAGAGTCATGTCCTTACGCAGCAGAGGATGCTGGAAAAGCCTCCCTAAGGGTGCTTGGTGCTAAACCCATCCCTCTTGTCCTATCTCTGCCAAGCCAGAGTGACAGCCCAGGCGGGTTGCTGGCAGGTAGTGACAAATGAGCCTTGCTGGTTGCAGTAGCTAGCAACCAGCTGTTCTGCCTCACCTGTAGGTAGAAAAGAAACAAATCAAGCCAAAAAAACCCAACCCAAACTAACTAAGAAGCTGCGTTGGCATTGCAGACCAAGGAGAGGCTTGGTGGGGAGAAGCCTTCTTCTTGCCAGTCACTTGTCAGCTCAGGGGTGCCTCGCAGAGCAGGTTTTGAGTGATGGGGCATTGTGGGTGTTAGGCTTGGGGCAGCTGGAGTTAAATTTCTCAGTGGCTGACACCTGACAAGCATGATAAATTGCAGCGCACCATGCGCTGCCGGCATGACAAACAGTCCGCTTCCCTCCTTTTAAGCTCTAGGAAAACTTTTTAATTATTTCCCAGTGCTTTGCAAATGAGGGTTTCTCCATCAGGCACCCAGCAGAGTTTGGGAGTTATTATTCATTTATTTGGTTTTGTAGGAAAGTGTGGGGTGGATGAGGTTTGTGGTTTGGGTTTCCGTAGCATTCTCCCACTGACTAGCCAAGACTTTGGATGGGGTCCCAAGGAGGGCTCTGGTGAAACTCATTGGCTTGGGGTTGGGTGCTAATTAAAGCTCGTGGCTGTTTGAGGCTTGGAGACACTGTTGCCCTTGGGAAAGCATCTCTGCAGGAGTGACTCCTAGACGTTCCTCTTGCCAGTGGAGTTTGGCTCCTATTTTTCATTTTTAATAATGCAGAACCATAGACTTCTTTTGTCCTCAAAACATTTAAAAAGGAGGGGGAGAACAACACAAGCTCAGCCACAAGAGCTTGGATAATGAGCATGGCTCTTGACTAATAATTTGTTTGTCTAACACAGAGAGTGTATTTGCTGCCCTAACTGAAGGCACCACTGGTTACAGTAATGTGTCAGACTCCATCTCACTAGGCAGCATGTCAGATGTAGCACAGAAAGTCTCTCGCCTGTTTCCAGTCCTCAGTGTCTGTGCTGCAAAGCCCTGTGTGCATGCTTTCCTCTTCACACTCCTGGGTTCAGTTGGATTGGCCTCTCTCTGCATGGTTTAGCACGTGTGTGAGGCTTTGCAGGATTAGGGTTTAGGCAGTGCAAGACCTCGTGGGCAAATGCCTTGGTGTTGGGCTGACATTTTAGTGCTGCTACGCTGTTTTGGCTGGGGAGCATTGCTGTCTGTCTTTAAAGATGATCAGAGATGCCTCAAGCTGCAATACTTGTTTTTCTTCCTATTCCCTTTTATGTCTTTAAATCGAAATAATTAAACAAATGCGTGCTTTGGGGCTGGACTGATGCTCGTGTGGGAGGGTTTTCATTTAAACTAGCTCCATGTTTACACCAGTTACCCCCAGCTGTGAGGGCTGGGAAACAGATGCCCCTTCCCTTGGTTATTTTCTAAACCTGAAGCAGTGGTAGACACACACCTGGTAACCTGACAGGTTGTTTCCTCTGTTTTGTTGAAGAAAATCACAGATCTGAGTGGTGAGGTTTGGTCAAGCAGCCAGAAGAATCTCCGAGAAGTTGATGAGAAATTGGGGACACCTGAAGGACTCTGGACTTGTTGAGAGGTAAGAGATGGGTTAAAAAGCTTGCTCATGTGGTTTGTCCTCAGTTGGTGTGCTCTGGGCCACCTGGCTGTGGTGGGGCTGCAGGCCATATATCTTTTGGCTTGTATGGCATTTATTAAAATGTGGCAAAAGGCTATTCCTGGCTTTGGTGTGTGAGCAGCCTGTAGGCTGCTGTGCAGAGATGGCAGATGCTTACAGTGGTTGTAGAGGGCCAAGTCTGGAATAATGGCTTGGAAAACAGACACCACAGACTACATGTGGAACACTTCTCCCAAGAGAGCTCTCATGCTTGAAAGCACTTAAGGCAGCCTAGGGATGCATGGTCAAAATGGGTAGCAGAGGTCCTGTAGTGGCTGAACTACTCTGGAGCAGGTGAGTGTCGCCCAGCCCTGCTTTGTGATGAGAGGTGAGATGCTATCTCTCACAGATGAGCACAGCTTCAGGCTCTCATGTCTTCTGGATGCTTTTTTCTGCTCCCTTCTGGACGCTCCTTCTGCTTTCCTGCACAGGAGGATGCAGCATTACAGATGTGATGAGCTTCCCTGGGATCTGCTCCACTGGAAAGGGTTGCATCCCCTTAGGAGACAAACACTAACCATTGTCAAGGGGTTACCCCACCTCTAGGATCTGTTGCATGTGTGTTCGGTAAGGGGCTCTGATAACACAGCATTGCTTGGGGACAGGTTTGGGGTCATCAACTCCAAGCCACTGCTGCCCTGTTGTAGCAGTGTCCCCTGTTGAAGAGCCTCATGGACAGGGTTGATCTGCTTTGGCCAATCATTTGGGGCTGGGCTGAGGGGTGGGGCAGCAGCTGCTTGCTGGTGCTGTGCCTGAGAAATGAAAATGATGAATTAAAATTTAACATGTCTCTAAGTGCCAGACAAGGACATCTTAAGTGGGAATTGTCACCGTTTGACTAGTGTAGCCTCCCACTTAGCTAAAACGACATAGCTTTAGCTTCATTGTTCTTGGAAAAGCAATAGCTTACACTGAAGAGGAGAAGCTGTTAGCCAGAATAGCATGAAGTGTCATGAATTTTCCCTCTGCAGCTCCTGTGCCCTCTCCTTGCTGCTTCATGCTTCTCAGGGGTGTTTTGCAGCCTATTTCACTCTGGATTAGCAGAGTCCTGTATCCTTTGAGACACAAGCAAGGGCAGAAATCCTGCTTGTACACAAGACTGAACATGGGCTCTGGTGTTAAAAGCTCAAGGTTAATGGACCCCGAGGGCAGGCAGCACCCAATTAAGGCACAGTGGGGAGCAAGCTGGGGTCGGGATGCTCTGCAGCAGCAAACCCCTACTCTCAGCATTGCCTGCTGGCAGCATCCATGGTGTGAAATAAGGAACCCTCCCTCCCCATCCTTGGTTGTGGACCAATCCACTCACAGGACTTTTCACAGCTCTGCAAATAGAGCAGCTCGACGAGGGTACATCGCTAATAATACCAATTACTGTTACATGCTGGCTACAAGGTACGCTGGCAGTAATGGGATCCGGAGGGATGAAATGAAAGCAATATAATATGGTGAGATAAATTAGCGTTGTAAAATTAGCCATGGGTCTAGTCAGGGATCTGACAAATGCGTTGCAGGTTCAGTACAAGCTCTGAGAACTGCTGAATTGGATTTAGTGGCCCAGAGCAAAGCAGATGGGAGCAAGGTAAAAAGAGTTCATGAGGGGTCTCTGTACACACATGCTAATGTTTAATGCTGGTTGTTTCTTCCTCTGCTTTGCTGAAAGATACATCTCCTCATACGTGGCAGTGGAGGAATAAGAGCCCAGCCCCATTGATGTGCTGTTGGAGTATTTTTGCCCACGGAGTGATGGAAAGTGGTTTGGAGAAACAGCAGCAAGCTAGCAGTCCTGCCAGCCTTGGTGCCTCAACTGCTGGTCCTTGCCCTGCATCATGGCTGTGGGCTTCCTTGCTCAGGTTTGCTCTCAAAGGGATTGTCAATAGGGTTCAGGTGGGATGTGTAGCAGCTGTTTCCACATGTGTTAGCTTTGTAGGGAGGGTAGAAAGCTAGTTTCTGTTTCCCTTGTTGCAGTCTGACATGTTTTCCTGTGTCTACCTGGGGTAGAAGGATGGCTAGAGCCGGACGTCCCACAGCACAGGGGCTTTGCCTGGTCACCAGATAGGTCACCTATGGTCCAGATAGGTACGTTATGCTTCCCCCTGTGAGGCAGAGGGTGGAAGCCAGGAGATGCTTTTTCTGCCTTGTGGAGGATGGGAAATGGATGTGGCCGGTTCCAGTGGAATCCGCTTCCTGGTTGCTCATTACGACAGGCTTGGAGGGAGAGAGGTGAGTAGTTCTGCTTGTGAGTGATGGATGGCCAGTGAGAGCTTCTTACAGATTTGTAAATGCAAGCTAATTGCACGTTTAATGGCTGATGCATTACATGGGATCTAGGGAGGGGCAGGCATGATTTAGTTCTGGTTTGATAAGACACATCATGTGGCTCACTTAGCAGTCATAAGAAGGGGGAAAAAAGACCAGATATATTTTGTGGTGCTCTGTGGTGGAGCTGTGAGGAGTAGAGGGCTTTGCAAGGGAGTCTATGCAAGGCTTCTCCAAGTTGTGCCATAATGGTATGAGAGGTCTGGTGGGTGCAGGAGCAGAGTAGTTTGTCACGTGCCTTTGGGGTAAGTTTGCAGAGGGCAGGCTGCTGCCCTGTGTGGTTCTGCAGCAGCACCTGGTTCAGAAAAAATCCCAAAGGATTGTCTTAGCGCTGCCTGGAGAATCCTGAGAAACTTGAGTGAACTTGTGTGTTTAGCCAATGTAGGTGCACACCTAAGGGAGACCATTTCCAAATTTTGGGAGGTCAGCCTGACCACTACCAGCAGTCCCCACATCCTCTTGCTTGCAGTGTAAGCAAGGCACGAGGTGCTGTGGTGACACTTTCGGGTATCTCAGATGAAGCCCAGGGCTAAGCTGTCCTAGCGAAGCCAGCAGAGTGACGAACTGCAGCAGCGAGGGAAGCCCCTTCCCTTGACTTCACTGTCAGAGAAATAGTGATGTGGAACCATGGCAGGGAGCAGCAGGAAAATGAGGCTGTGGTTGGAGTGCTAGTAGCAGCATAAATAGAAATACAACTTCTCAGCTTCTTGTGCAGCAATGATATATCTTGTTTCTATTGACTTTCTTAAATCTCTAAAATACGTTGTAGATTGATCTACAAATCTGCAAAAATCACGTGTGTTTTTTTTTAAAGTCTAAAGCAATTTTCTGTCTGCTTCTTGTGGTTGGTTCTGAACAAACACATGTTCTCTTGTCCTATTTGAGGTTGGCACGCTGCCACAGTGGTAGGAAGTTTAGTAATACTTGAGCTGGATCGATTCAAGCCCATTATCTGTGCTGCCTGGGACTCGGCAGCAAAGGGTAAAAAAATACTCTCCCAAAAGCATCAAAGCCTTGCAATAAGGACACACAGTTGAGCTCTATTTATAGATGGACAGATGTCTTGCCAAAGCGCTGTTGCTGTCACTTTGTTATGCAGTTTTTGAGTGTTTAGCCATGTTTGCATCTGAAGGAATCTATTCTACCTTCTGGCTTAGATGTGTCTCCTCCAGGCACAGCCTCTGGTGGAACAGCTTCTAGCTGCCCTTCCTCCTAAGGCAAGTGGGAAGATGAGATGGCTAAGGAGTCTTGTAAGAACTCATAGTCGGTGGCCAGAGATAAGGTCTGAGCAGTCATCTCTCATCTCTTGCTCGCATTTTCTTTGACTCACAGGGGCCTCTGAGGTCTTCAGAGCGGCACTGCTACCAGCACTGCATCAGACCAGTATAGCTGTGTACCTCTGTTCACAGCTTAAGCATGGACATCCTTGTCGTGATGGGGTAACCAGGCGCTCAGCTGTGTTGCCCTCCCAGCAAAGAGTTTTCCCACTGTTCACCTTTAACCTCCCAAGCAGCAACCTGTAGCCACTGCCATATTGCATGTCATGTGTTTTCCTCCTTCATCAAATGCTGTCAAGGATATTTTAATCAGCATCAGCTGTGCAAACTGTGTTTGGAGTGGTTCTTCAGGCCAAGTTAGCACAGGTCTTGTAGAATATGTGCACATACATCTTAAGCAAGCATATGGGTTTTGAGGAGGTATTAGAAAGGGTGCAGTGAAATTGTTTGCCAACTCCAGATTCAGTTCCTGGTGTGAAGGAGGAATGCCTGTGCTCATATGGTAGAGTTGCTCTTATTCCCGTCTATGCACTGCTCTTATTCCCTTCCATGCACTGCTCTTATTCAATACATTGCTTTGTCACAATAGTCATGAAAATGGGAATGAGAGAAGGGCAAAGGCTTCATTCTGTGTAGCTCTGAGTGTAGTTGTTAAATGTGCTGTGCTAGTTTTCCCTTGGTTATGACCCTGGCATGTGGTCTGAGGTGATATTGCAACTGTGTTTTTTCACAACAGATGTAGAAAACCATCCAGAGACCTTGGAGGTCTGAAGTCCACCACAGACTCTTCACTGAGCAGGAGGTTGAGCTGGACATATCTGCTGAGGGTTTTATACAACTGGCTTCTTAAAGCTTCTGGATATGGAGAGTATAGATTGTTTGGGCCAGTGTTCCAGTGTTGGTGGGGTCTTGATGGGGGTGAAAGTTTCTTCTTGCATCCAGTGGGAATGTCTCATGTCAGCTACTGCCTGCTGTCACTTATCCTCTTGCTGCGCGTTACTGTGAAGAGCCTGGCTCAATCTTCTTAAGTCCCCTTGCCATCTCAGTGGCTCCTGCTGAATTTGCTCCAGGTAATCAGCGTGTGTCTTGCCTTGGGGCTCCCAAAACTGGGATCAGTGCCTTGATGTCATTTGAGTGCTATGTGAGCTGCTGGCTGTGCTATTGCTCCTGCAGCCCAGTGTGTTGTTAGCCCCCTCTGCTGCCAGGGCAGGCAGCTGGCTTGTGTGGGACTTGCTGCCTGCCTGCACCTACGCTGGCACACGGTAGGTGTCCCTGTGCCCAAGCCCTGCACCACACCATGGCAGTGAGCTTGGAGGTTTCACCATGAATGCTTTTTTCAGACTTCAGAGGATTGTGGCTTCAGGAAGGAAGGAGTTGTTCACAAGCAGGTTTGAGACCTGACTTTTTTGTGTGTATTTTCATTAGCATGTCTTGATCACATGCAGGATCGTTGTATGATGGCTTCTGGCTGCATGTCATTCCCAAGCCTGGGAGAAAGGAGATTTCTTCTCCCCAGGGTGTTCATAATGTGTTGGTCTGCACGGCTTCTGCAGAGCACTCTGAGCATCCCTTGCTCTCTGCTTGGTTTCAGTCAGTCTCCAAGGTGCTGCTAGCTTCACTCATATATTTTTCTGACAAGTGAGCAAGACAGGAAGCAAATACCTTTGTTACAAAACCACATACGGGCTTTCAGCGGGTGATAACACTTCTCCAAGCTATCTGTCTAGTGAATCGTAGAATCATAGAATAACCAGGTTGGAAGAGACCCACCGGGTCATCGAGTCCAACCATTCCTATCAAACACTAAACCATGCCCCTTTGCACCTCATCCACTCCCACCTTAAACACCTCCAGGGAAGGTGAATCAACCACCTCCCTGGGCAGCCTGTTCCGGTACCCAACAACCCTTTCTGTGAAAAGTTTTTTCCTAATGTCCAGCCTAAACCTCCCCTGGCAGAGCTTGAGGCCATTCCCTCTCGTCCTGTCTCCTGTCACTTGGGAGAAGAGGCCAGCACCCTCCTCTCTACAACCTCCTTTCAGGTAGTTGTAGAGAGCAATGAGGTTTCCTCTCAGCCTCCTCCTCTCCAGGCTAAGAAACTCCAGCTCTCTCAGCTGCTCCTCATAAGGCCTGTTCTCCAGCCCCTTCACCAGCTTTGTTGCTCTTCTCTGGACTCGCTCCAGAGCCACAACATCCTTCTTGTGGTGAGGGGCCCAGAACTGAACACAGGATTCGAGGTGTGGTCTCACCAGTGCTGAGTACAGAGGGAAAATGCACTTTCCCTCGTTTTTTTATATTCACAGAAGTGTTACTTATCTGCCCAGGTGGGCCATAGATGTCAAGAAAAATGTCCGTGTCAGGAGGAGGCTCCCTGCTGTTCTTCGTGATAGGTGGCAGATGAGACCTCAATACACCTGGGACTGTGGATGTGGGAGAGGGACTGTTGGCTAGGTTTGGCACAGGAACCACAGCTCAGGAGAGAGGCAGCAGTAGTGCTGTAGGTGACTTTTTACAGCTGACCCGCGATGCTTAGCTGCCATGTAATTGAGATGATCGTTCAGCAAATGAGGGCTCTGATGGCAGCAAGCAGTGTTTTCCAATTAAGAGAAATAACCATCAGCAAGAGAGACTGTACTCTTCCTGAAACCATTTCACATGGTATCACAGCTTGTCTGAGTCTCATGGCTCCTGGAGGACTATGGTGGTTGGTGCTGAATAATGCTCTGTGCAGCAGAGCTGAATTTTGCAGGGACATGAATGTGGGATGTGTTCCCCTGGGGTGGGAGCTGCCCTGCTGAGTCCTGGCTCTGAGCCATGGGGAACCAATGTCGGCCTAGAAATGGAACTAAGAAGTCCAGAG
This sequence comes from Clamator glandarius, assembly GCA_033459285.1. NCBI lineage: Eukaryota > Metazoa > Chordata > Aves > Cuculiformes > Cuculidae > Clamator > Clamator glandarius. The sequence continues at coordinate 369,398 of JAUNZM010000460.1, read as the reverse complement.
GAGGGCCACAAAGATGATCAGAAGGCTGGAGCACCTCCCATATGAGGAGAAGGTGAGAGAGTTGGTCTTGTTCAGGCTAGAAAAGTGTATACTTCAGGGAGACCGTATAGCAACCTTCCAGTACTTTCAGGGGGTCTGGAGAAAAGCTGGGGAGGGGCCCTTTATCAGAAAGGAGAGATTTAGATTAGATATTAGGAAGAAATTCTTTACTGTGAGGGTGGTGAGGCACTGGTTGCCCAGAGAAGCTGTGGAAGCTCCATCTCTGGAGGTGTTGAAGGCCAGGTTAGATGAGGCTTTGAGCAGCCTGATCCATGGCTGGAAGGTTAGAACTGCATGATCTCTGAGGTCCCTTCTAAACCAAACCATTCTACAGTTCTGTGATATGGCTGTGTATAGCAGGGACCAGCTGTATCAGATGGAGAGGGGAAAACTGCAGACTTGCCTCCTTGTGGCTCTCTTTAACGGCCACATGGAGTGGGTGCCAGGGGACATCCAGTGAAAGAGCTATTCTGCTGTAATGGAGATCAGCAGGATCCCACATCTGGATGGGAAGAGGAGCAAGGGGCTCAGCTGCACATGCCTATATCCCTTCCATTGTCATGGTGCTCCAAGAATTGCGTTTGCTCAGCACCAGTGAAGCTGTTTGTAGGGGAGGAAGACTGCAGTGCTGATGGCATCCCTTCGCAATATCTATTGTACCATTTTGCCCTCTAGGATGACTGTTTTTAAGCTCAGAATAGCTCTAGGAAGTGCTTACTGAGACCCCATATCTCCAGGGCAATTTATAGCACACATCAGCCCCTCAGTGCTGGCTACAGCCTCTGACTTGGAAGGCTCAGTTGCTGCCCTTCACTAAGATCATATATTGCTGGCTCTTTTTTTCCCTCTTGCCCTAAATTGTTGCACTTTACATCAAAAAGGAGGGGCATGCACGTGGGGGCCAGCACAATTTATGGATCAGAGAATTATATGCTGCTTCAGTGCTGTATTTTTTCCCCACAGTGACACTTTATTGCCACAAATTACCAAACAGGCAAGGTTACGCAAGTGACAGCAGGCACAGCCATAAAGGACAGGAACAAACGGCAGCAGGAAAAATACCCAGAAGAGAGGGGGAGGCCGGGCACAAGGCAGAAGTAAAATAAGGTGGGAGGCAGGACAAGCATTGGTAATAAGCTTGCCTTTCAGCAGAATATATGGGTGAAGCCTGGTGATCAACATGCCATCTGTGGTGCATGAGCACGCCTCGAGGTTGGGAGAGTAGCCATTGGTCTGAGTTTGGGCACTAGAAATCCGTGGATTTTATTTCTTTTTCTCTTCTCTCAGGCTGCTTTTTTTTTTTTTTTTTGCTCAGGTAATTGCAGATTTATAGTTTCGCTGTGTGCTGGGTGGTGTCAGCAGGGAGAAGATCCTTAGGAAGTTAGACTTAATCTTTCTTCTAAGCACCCTTCATCCTTAGCAATGTTCAGCCCATAGTAGGGGTGCCTGGGGAGGTGATGATGTTCTTGTATTTGCCTCTGCATCAGCAATTGGTAAAAAGCCTGGAGTGATCAGTATTGTGCAGAGCAGACAGATCCAGCTTTCTAGAGGTGGGAAGCAGCAGACACTCATCTTTGGCTGGCTGAGATCTTGTCATCCCAACCATGGCACCAACAGTCAGGGTCGCTTTGGGTAAATCCCAGGAGCACTTGGACTCATGTGAGAAAGTTATTTGCAGTCTTGTTTTCTTTACTTGTTTTTCAGTGCTCTGCTTATGTGCGGCAGGGACAGTTAGGTCACCTCCTGGCTTCATTTGAACATCAAACTTGGGTCTGGAAGCTTAAGGCTAGTGGCATCAATTTCTCTGCTTCCTGGATAAGAGGGAAGGAGGTGCTGCGGAGGTGGGCAGCATTCTGAGTATTAGTAAGAGATGTTCTGCCTTGTAAATAACTGCTGTTTTTCCTTGGTTTATGTTTGTGGGGGTAGGAAATGTCCTAGGCTTGCCATTTGTGGAGACAAGTTGGTGACTTACGTCCATCTATATTAATACATTCAATATGCATGATGATGTGTGAGGGGTGAGCACTAGTCCTTGGGTGGAGGGGCATCTGCTTTGCTGCTGAGCATCCGCAGCAGCCCTGCTGTGATATGCTTCAGTTTTGGTTGAGTGACTCCGTCTGTGCCCACTCACCCAAGTTAGATCAGCTTAACTTCAAACGAATGTAAAAACTGAAAGGCTTGAGATTGGCGGAGGTATTAAGGCTGCCTTTGAGCTGGGGATGCTACTCAAAGCTGCCAGGGAGCTGTCACTCTATTGTTCTTACAACAAAACACTACCCGAGCTGCTGAGAGTCACAGAGGCTCTGAACCTGCAGCCAAAATTACATTTAACTAGCAGAAATGTGCTACGGCCGTGGGGCTCACAACAGCAGCCCAAGGGAGAGCCAGCATCGCTGTGTGCTATGCTCCCTGGCAGCAAGATGGACAGGCTTCACGTGGCCCTTGCACCATGATGGACCATTGCACAAGGCAATTTGACTTGTCTATTCCGATGCTTGTAAAAGATAATTTCCCTTGAATCCCAATGCCATAAGCCAGGTATTTAATCTTGCTTGAAGGGAGCATGTCTAACATGCACAGGGCATCACAAACAATAGTAAGCAATCAATAGGCTAAATCCTGAGGTCTCTTACTCAGACTTTGCTGGAGTAAGGGTTGACAAACTGCTGAGTACTTACTCGAGACTTCAGCCCTGCGCTGGGGGCAAGAGAAGTGATTGACTGATTTATTGATGATGCGTTTCGCTATGAATCTAGTCTGTCTGTTAGTCAAAAATGTTCATTTGAGCATAAATTCTGAGCTGCTGTAGATAGATGCTTCTAAAGCAGAGCTAGGCAAAATAAATTCAGATGAATTGTTTATTTGGTGAAAAATAGTTTTGGATCAGTGGGAATAGCTTGGTGTTTGTGTGTTGTGCTTGGCAAATAGCCTCAGCAGAAGAAAGGGTAAGCCCACTTGTGAAAAAATTCAAGTGCTGGGTTTTGACACTATGTTTAGATCTCCTTTCAAACTGGTTTTAAGTTTTCTCCCAAATCAAAAAGCCAGCTGAGTTTCAGAAGATCCCTCTAAAAACCTTTGTCCTCACCTTCTGTGACTAGCTTCTGCACTGAAGCAGCAAAATGCGGCACTTCTTAAACCTGGTGCTGAATTGCTGTGAACCTGTACTTCATTTATTTTTAGTTCACCCAGAGATTTGAAGGCTAAGGTGCTGGTGGGTGGTTGTTCATGGTTATTCAGTACTACTAAGCTGGGGGGGCTGGGACATGTAGAGATGTGGAGGGGCAGTTCTTGCACCCCTGGGTGTGCTCCTGAGCAGTGGAACTAGGCTTATCCTGCCTTGAAGGATACAAGGGAGGCTTGGGAAAGACAGCATCCCACAACAGCTCATCCCTAGTGTACAGTTAGGCAAAGCATTAGCTGTTTCTGCAGCAACAGAGTGTGCAAACCCTTTGAAGGTGTCCTATGGAGTAGCCTTCACCCTAAAACCGCAGCAGCTAGGACGTGGCTTGATGGCCCCACTTCTTGAGGAATCATCTGGGGTATTTTTATCCCTTAAACTGAGTAATTTTTTACTAATTCAGGTACAAAACTGTGTTACTCCATTGCCTGTATAGTTGTTTTCCCTCCTCCTCAACCCCCTCCCTGCCACATCCCTCCTTTACTGTTGATTCTTCTTTGTTATAAGCCTGGTTGCTGCATGCTCTGCCATGGCTCCTGGGACCTGTCCTCACTGTTGCAGTGCATGGAAATACTCGTGGAAGGTGCCATAGGAAACCACTCAGACAGATTTGTGCATGTGTATATGCCTCTCGAAGTATTTCCCATTAATTAATGGACACTGGAGTCTGTCGTCTGTAACGAGCGCGCATTGGCAGGTAATAAATTGCTTGTATGAAAAGATGGCAATGAAAGCTGGGTGAGCCATGGCTGTCGGCGATGGCTTTGAGAGTGGGGGCAAGCATCAGTCAATATCTGGATGGGAAAGGGATGGCGAAAAGCCCAACAGCCAAATGTGACATTCCCCAAGGTATCCTGCCTGCTTGTGCTGGAGGAACCCTTGCTGTGGGCTCTGTCAATCAGGCAGTGATCCGGCATTGAACCCCATGAGTCCCTAGCAAACTCCAACCCCATTGCCGCTTTTTGGTGTGAAGACGGGAGGAGGAAAAGGGCTTGTGCCATGGTGGCCACCCCTGCTCCACAGAGATGCTCACTGGAGCTCAGATGAATGCACTAAGAGCAGCCCCTCCTGCCTTGGGCACCCCGAAGAAGGGACCATATACTAGGGCCTGAGGTATGCATTTCATCAGTGCTGTGGCTTCCAGCAAATCCTTCTTGGCAACTGAGTCTCTCTTGCAGTGGTGCCAGCTCTGTACATCCTGGCAAGCCTTGCCTGCTGGCACCACCATGTGAACAGTGCTGGGCAGTATTTGTGGAAGCAACTGGGTCTCCACCCACCACCAAGTGGTGGTTGAGGTGCCCTTTTGTATAGCAATTTGAGGCTGGAGCACAGGGTGATGGATCTGAGTTGCAAGTGTTCATAGCCTCTTCAATGACAGTCCTGTATAGACCCCCAAAGTCTGTGAGCCATGCATAGCAGAAACTCATCCCAGGGAAGCAGTGCTGGCACTAAAATCTGCAGCTTCTAGGGGAGAAGGCATGGACTGAGACTGATTCTTGCTGCATCTCCAGTGGGATCAATTCCCGCAGCATCCTCCTGGAGCACACCATGCAAGCTGTATGCTATAGATCTATCTCTGGTTTATCTGGTACTCTGAAGCTGGGGTTCAGTCACCCATTCTGCTCATTAGGACTCCAGCAGCCAGAGCAGGGATCCCTCTGGAAAGGACAGCATGGGTGCTGGGCTTGCTGTGGGCTCCCCCTGGCCTGGGACCTGTCACTCCTGCCACAATGCAAGGGGACCAGCCTGCATTTACTAGGGAACTGGATTATCTGCTTCCCCGAGTGGGGAAAATAATAATAAAAAAGTGCCTTCCACTAGGTCACGAGCCATTACCTCGAGGGGCCCTTCATCAGCTGATGAATTCTACTTAATAAAATAAATACTGAGAGAAAATGTAATTGGATTTCATTTATTACCCAGTTCCGCCTAGCAGCCCCAGATTATACAAAAGCAATTAGAGAAAGCTCTCCATTAATAGCTATCTTCAAGCTGCCCAATGGGCTCATTCCATCAAACCTTCTGGCTCGTGTAATTTCCTTTCTTGGAGCTTGCTTCTGACTGGGGGAGGATGCAGGGTGTACTGCGCCATTGCCAGCGGCCTGTAAACAAAAGCAGCCCTGTCTCTAACACTTGCACAGGCATCATCTTCCCAAGTGCATGGCTCTGCCAAAGGGTCTCCTGGGTTGGGGCGAGAAGCCAGGGCACCTGGGCAGTTTGGCTGCAGACTAGGGCTTGGTTGAGCACACTTCCTCTGCTTGGCATTGCCACACAGTGAATCTGTCTGTGCTGCTTGGCAGTGGGTCTGCAAAGTCCCATGGGGGCTTTGGGGGCAATGCTGTCCCCCTTGGGATGCTACTAATTCTCTGATGCTGATCTTTCCCCTAATGCTTGCTGGTTGCTTAGCAACTTCTGTCTCTGCTGGCTTGCAAGGACACAGCAGAATGCTTCCATTCTCCTGCTTTTTTTTGCTGGGAGCTCAAGGAGGACCTGGGGTAGCTTTCCTAGGTTGGGCAGAGGAGCATGTCTCATAGCATCTCTCTGAAACTCTTAAGGCAACACAGTGAATCACATTTGAGGCCTGTCACAGGGCAAGGACATATGCCTGGCACTTGTGCTGTGGCTTAGGACAATGTGCAGGTTAAGCTGCTGCCTAGTCTTAGCCTTGTATCTTTACTCCTGATCCCTGTTTATGATGGTGGATGAGGAAAGACAGTTAGAATGGAGATGGCTTGTGGTGGGAGAGATGCTGATTGATACTAGTGCATGGTCAGTGAGAAGTGGTCCAGCCTAGAGTTTTGGAGTAGGATAGGATGTATCCTGAGTGTAAAGCAGTGAGAGAATGCAGCCCTCTGCCTGCTTTTCCAGCCTGTGCACTTACAGCTCTGGAAGGAGATTGTGCAGCCGTGCTGACTTCTTTTGTGTCACTTCTTTTTGGGGTGCTTTGGAGGATGATCGCAGCAGGCCTAGGGTTGAATGGAGAGAAGGGATTTTGAAAGTCAACCCCATTGCCCCCTGGAGGAAAAGGGAAAGCACTGGGGACCAGGGAGGCTCTGGGCTCCTGCCTGGCAAGGGGGCTTTGCTTTGTCATCCCAATTGCTATCACTTTGGGAAGAAACCAGCACCATTTTTCACCTCAGACAACTGACTTTGTTCCAGTGGATAGTTTGATGGAGCTGGAGTGACTCAGCTGGGATGCACCAGCTTCCCTCACGTGCAAGAACATGCACTTGGCTCTAGTGTCTTTAATCTCCCTTATTGTGTATGCACTTTCCCTCACTGCCTCTTGCTGTCACCTTTCCTGGCTCACTTTTCATCCCCTTCCTTTCATTCCTCCATTGGCTTCATTGTCCTGGCACAGGGTCTTAGTAAGGGGAAGAACATGGCTGAGAAGCTGATGTTTAGATTAACAAAAAACAGCATAAGGTGTAATGCAGCTGGAAAGGCATGGGCAGATGGAGAGGGTGGCGGGAATATATGGTACTTTATCTTCGTTACAAGGCTGCTGTCTTGCCTCTGTGCCGCTTGCTGGCAGCGGGAGGTAGCCAACGAGCAGAGTTGTTCAGAGGGAGTTTTGTTTACAGGGAGCAGGGTTGGTCCGATTGGATGATGAAGCAGAGAAGAGCAGAAGAGGATTTATTAGAGGAAGTGAGTGTTGGAGTAGTGGATGCTGGAGGGTGATGTGATGGAAGACACAAAAAGCACAAAGAAGGATGCTCTCTCCTTGAATCACCTCTGGGCAATGCCTTCTTGAGAGGGAGTGTTGTTGATACTGATATAACTGCAGATGCAGGGGATTTGTCTTGAATGGTGAGATAGAAGGTGGTATGGGGCCACTTTGTTCAGAGAGGAGAGTGTGAGATGGTGAAACTGCAGGTCTGAGAAGATTGCTGAGCTGTGGAAGAAAGTGGAGACCTTTCAAGTATAAAGTGAAGGATATGGAAAGATCAGACACAGGCTGTTGGGCTGGCACTGGCACTCCCTCCTCCCCAGACCAGCAGCTTGTCTTTGGCTTTGCAGGGAGGTCGATCTGCGGTAACCTTGGGCTTAGCTCTGAGATGATAGGACAAACTGTGAAAGAAGTAAACCCGTCCTCCAAAGAAGTGAGGAGACCTTAACACTATTTTTTTTTCTGAGCCAGCCAAATGCAGTGACCATGTGAAATCCTCCTTTTTCATTTTGTTGTTTATTTTTCACAGGGGGCTTTTATTCATACCCCATTAACAACCATGCCGTTAAAGCAGCCTTATTATAGGATGCTGCCCTTCACCAAGCAACTCTGCTCTCGAAAAAGAGCATTAAAGATTCAACAAATAGCTGAGAATTGGGATTGATCCTAACCTCCCATAAATGGGAGTACCTTCCCCCATTAATCAGCCTTGGTTTTCACTTACAGGATGATGGCCTTAGTGCTACGCTTCTTCAGGACTAAAAGCACGTTAAATATTTATCACAGCTGAATATTCACTTCCCCTTGTATTGCCAGCTAAGATCCCCTGCTTAAGCCTGTGTCAGCTTGACAGGTTGCGTAGTGAGGTGGCATGCCATTAGGAAACCTCTTGTGCCAATGTGCTGCACTCATTTGCTGCGCTAAGCAGGGAGAGATGGTGGCATCTCTCATCTTGAAGCATGGTCAGCATGGGACTGTATTATAAAGACTCTCTGCTAGCATTTGCACTAGTAAATTAAACATGCTTGGATTTGCTCTCTAGCAAACGCTGAAGCATCCACACTCCTGCAAGTTTCCTTCAACCTCCAAAATAGGTTTATTGCATCTAACCACTCCCTGGTAGCAGTCTCTGGTCTGTGCTGAGGCTTTGCCCCATGTCAGGGACTGTATTAGCAGTTCATGGTATGGCTGTTCACATTGTAGCTCTGGAAGTGTTTCCCAGTTTACGACCATGAGTGTGGCTCCTGTATTGTCCTCCCACTCTGAAAGGATGCTGATAGTGTTCTGTGTTTCCCTGGCTGGGAGAAAGCATTCATGGCTGTATGAGGTTTGAAATGACAGCAGGGTATTTAGTGGTCCAGTTCATCTAAAAATATGCAGGTATGTCCTCGGTAATTGTGCCAGATGTGCCATAGCATTTCAGAGAGTGGCTGTCTTAGGAGCACCTCTGACAGCTTCCTTTCATTTTTCATCTCCAGTACTGTGCCAGAATTTCTAAAGAAATGGCTTGAAAGCTGCTGATAGACCTTGGAGGTTGGAAAGGTCATGGCCTGGTCCACACCAGTGCCCTAGGATGCTGCAAGTAAGCCCTGAGCCCTCTCAAGCCACAATGCTCCTGCGCTCTTCAGCTGCTAAGGAAAAGCTCCCCATGATGCTGGAGGGTGTTCTGCTTCTGCACCAGGTCCAGGGCAGACTCCACTTGGTCAACTCTAGCAGCTGAGATTAAGCTGTTGTAGCTGGGTTAGTGCTTTTTTTTTTTTTTTTTTAAAACACTTAACTTGTTGGCATTGTCATGATGTATCTCACTGTCTTTGCGCCCTCCCCTGCCCCATAGGTTGAGTAACTGCTGTGCACAGCTTTGTTATAGCCATTTACACGTACAAGCAGACAATGTGTTTCATTATCCTTGTATCAAACTTGTTTTGCTGCTGTCACGCACCAGAAAAGTTAAAACGTGTTTGATCAAAGGCATGTAAACACAGCTTCAAGACAAATGCCCTCGAGTCCTGCCAAAAGCATAGAGCTGTCTCTGAGCAAACCCCGTCTCATATTCCCCCGCCTGTGCCTCCTGCTCCGTCTCTGAGTGGGTGCATGATGCCTCCCGATCTCAGAGAGCCTCATGGGCTGCCGTTTGTGGCAGGGAAGGGTTGCCCACTGGTTGAGCAAATTTCAGCAGGGTTCTGCACCAAGTGAGGCAGCTGGGGAGGAGGAGGACTGGAGAGCAAAGCCTCAGACACAGGGTGGGAGAGAAGAACTTGCTGCATCTCTGCACGTGGAAGATGGCAAACCACAATAGTGTAGAACCAGGACTGTGCTTCCAAGGTGGCTTGTTGCTGCCTGTGCTCCCAGGCCATAGCTCTGGGGTTAGAGCTTGGTGGGGAGTGAAGGCAGCTGGCTGCATCCTTTAAGCCTCTCATGGTAAGCAGAATGAGAGGCGCTGGGTGGAAGGACTGAGGATGGTCCTAGACCAGGAGCTGCTTCTGCTTTGCCTGCTTTCCAGCTGTGAGTAGGCAGGGAAGGGTGAGGTGAGACTCACACACCTAGCTCAGGGGCCCTGATGTCACTTGATCTCTGATGAGCTTGCTGAAAGATAGAGGATGCTCTATAGTTGCAGACAAGTTAAGCTTTCATCCTGTTCCTGGCTCTGGGAGAGCTACACATGCATTTTAAACAGGAATGGAAATCTGCAAGTTTCTGCAGCTTCCGAAGGCAGGTGTTTTCAGAAAACACTAGCTCCTTTCACATCTGCCAAAACCCTATTCACAGCTTGGCTATGGGCATGACCAGCAAATAGTTTGGGAATTCATGAGCTTGTGAACTGACCCAGACTCTGCAAATGAGTTGCCCAAGGTCTTTGCCAAATACCTTTGAATAATGAACATGCCAGAACCAGAAAGGATTGCAAATGGTGGGTTATGAGTGCCCACTGCCCCTGCCAAGCATTACCCTCTGTGTGTGTGCAGGCACATTGAGCTTGCAGGGATCATTCTGCGAGCAAGCAGCTGGGTTGCTGCAGGTAAGACGTCCTGTGTGTCTCATTCAAAGCACCTAATTATGTTAACAGGGGAGATGAAAACCTAGTCATCCCCCTGTATTGCTCCTGGATGGTCCTCGGCAGGCTGTGAAATGCCCTGCAGGCAGCAGGGACGTGGTCAGAGGTTAACAACGGTGTCAGCCTTCATAAATCATCTCTAATGAGACTTGGGAAAATGTTGGGTTGGAGGCTCTGATGCGTGGCTGTGCTGGGTTGTCTTTGCTTCAGTCTTTTTTCCTATTTGGTTTGTAGGGTTATCTGGATGAAACTGTTTTGAGGCTGAAGGTGCTGGAGGTTTTCCCACTGCTCTGGCTGGTTAGGGGCTCTAGGCTTTGCCCAGTCTCTGTTTCTGGTAAGGGCTGACTGGTGGGCTGCTGATTGAATGAATTGTCCCCATTATTTCGTCCCTAAGGAGGTAGTTCGTGCACCCCTAGGGTGCCAGAAATTGTAGGGTGGAGGAGTATTGTCTGGCGCCCGGTGGGGAGGAGCAGCACACTGTGTGCTTGCTGATGCTGGTTTGGGATGGCTCTGGATAGAGCCAAGTCACAAAGCCTGGCTGAGCCACCAATGCCTGTGGACACCTTCTTGTGCAGCCACTACGCAAATAAAGGTCTGGAGGGACCTCAAGTTAAGGTATTCTCCTAGCACTTCTCACCAGCATTATGAGGATGCCATCAGGTCACAATGCTTTGCCTGGGAGAAGCACATCTGGGAGGACAGGACCCCAAATAAAAGGCTTGCAAGGTGGGAAGAAGAAGCAGAAAGGAGGTTATTGCAGACCCCACTAAAGACCACCTCTGGGGTGGGTGGTGGTGGGCTGCCTTAGACCGTGTGTGGTCCCTGCAAAAGCTGCCAGCCACCAACTGGGACACTGGGAGGAGTAAAGCAGGGTACAGTGAATATTCCCTCTGACTTATTATTTATAAAGTACTGTCACAGCCCTGGAAGTGTTGGGACTCTCAGAAAAGCTGTAGGAATGTACTAATCAAAGAATACAATGGGAATGTAAATTGGGAAAGCTCCCTAGGGGGAAGCAGTCCTGGGGGGAGCTAATTTGCCAGTCCCCGCGCCTCCCCTCCAAGCTGGCTGAGACACTGGAGCAATTAAAGAAGAATTTGAGTGTTAAATATAATCTGGAATTGTGTTTTTGGCTTTTTTTTTTTAATTGTTTTATTTTTCCCTTGGGTAACTGTTTCCAGTTGTGTAATTGGGACTTTAACCCTCTCCTCTGCTGCAATAAAGACTAATTTTAGGGGGATCTGTTTTGGTGCTCCTTTGGTGCTGAAAACGCATTCAGTTGAGTCTTCCAGTGCCAAGGTGGCAGGTCATCTCCTTGCAAGAGGCAAAGCTGAATGGAGTCATCCCACAGATGGCACTGTGGGGTCTTTGAAGCCCAGGACAAATCTGGGAGTCTCCCAGAAGACTGCTTTGGGAGCTTTTTTAACTCCAGACTGGTATAATGAAGGAGAAATGGCACCAGGGCGTGTCTAACCAGAGCCAGTCTGGTAGGAGACATTCCCTGGCTTTAGGATTGAATATAGAATCATAGAATCACCAGGTTGGAAGAGACCCACCAGATCATTGAGTCCAACCATTGCCACTAATCTCTAAACCATGCCCCTCAGTACCTCATCCACCCACACCTTAAACACCTCCAGGGAAGGTGAGTCAACCACCTCCCTGGGCAGCCTGTTCCATTGCCTAATGACCCTTTCAGTGAAGAATTTTTTCCTTATGTCAAGCCTGAACCTCCCCTGGTGGAGCTTGAGGCCATTCCCTCTTGTCTTGTCCACTGTCACTTGGGAGAAGAGGCCAGCACCCTCCTCTCCACAACCTCCCTTCAGGTATTTGTATAGAGCAGTTGTCATATCAGTTGTCATAGTAATCTCCTGAAACCCTTCTTAAGAGCATACCATTTTTGGTGGTCTTTTTGCCTGCCCATTTCTTGTGTGGGGTCTGGCATGCTCTCTTGTGCTGTTCCCACTTGTTTTGCCCTGTTCAGGAAATTTGTGTTTCATGTCAAACTGTGGCCAGTAGGGTGGACTCGGGGTAGTGGCTGTGACATATTTGTCTTTCTGTAAACTGTTTTTATACAGTCCAGGCTGAGAAGAGAAAGATACTCCATCAGGGATGTGAGTGGACTATGTCCAGGCTACTGTGGTCAGTGAGGGATGACCTTTAGCTCACGAGCTGCTTGGTGTTGGGTTTGCGGGTCTCCTGTATGCCTATAGCCAAGTTTGCAGTTGAGCAGATGGTTTGTATTCTTGAGTTGTAGTTTTTTTGGTTTCCATTGTCTTAAGCAGATCCTATAGTGTACTTTTTGTTGGAAGTTGTCTTCAAATCTTGTAGAAGAGCTTTGAGAAGGGAAGCTGATATGATTGGAGATGGAGTTTCATGAGATGGCTTGGTTGTTTGATTGTTCTAAGACAGTGCTTCCAATGGCAGGCAGGAGCTACCGTGTTGCAGGAAGTAGTATTTCCTCTATATTTGGAGTTAAGGAGGACAATGCTGGGAGCACCTATAATCATCCTAAGCTCCATACCTCTGGAGCTAGCCTGGGTAGCTGTCATGAGTCCAGGAGCATGGCCTCGGCATCCCAATTGCTGACTGGTCTTTTCTCTTCCTCTCCCAGCACCTGGGGTCATGTCCAGGCTCTGACATGTTTACCAGTGTGACCTCCAGCCAGCCCACTCCTGGGTATCCAGTTCCCCCTGAATTTGGCACAGAACATTCTCCCTTCCTCCCTGTCTTACCATCTGAAATTAGTTTCCCCTAGATGATGAGAGTCAGGAGTACTTGGGTGTGACAGATCAGCATGTGCTTTCCTGGATCCAACTGTCCAACCGGATTTGGGATCCTTCCTGGGCTGCAGTAGCTGTGTTAGAGATGAGACCTGAGTAGCACAGCAAGCCCTCTTGCCTGCGGTTGCTGCTGTGGCTTTTCTGCTGCCAGAAAAACTATCCTCAGTTGTAAGGATAAATTGAAACCAAGGAGCAAACACTATGTGCTGAGCTGGGTCAGGCTGACAGTGACTACTGTTGGTGCTTGGTCCTAACCTGAGCCAGCTTGCTTAATGTGCTGGTCTGTGAGACGGCAGCTTCCCACTGGGAAACAACCCTCCGCTTTGCTTGTCCTGTCTTTGGGCAAGGAAAAGGCTTTCTGGAGGCGGGGATCTACAATCTCGGCTGGGAGCCAAGGTAAGTCACCTTCTCAGCAGGGTTGTTTGCACAGCTGCGGGTGGCCGTGCCCGCTCCAAGAACTCTACATTCTTCCTTACACTGAATATCCGGGACAGGCATCCCTCCGTGCTCCGCGCGCTTTCATTTCCGTTGGCGAGCTTGAGAAGCTTCACCAAGCATTTGAGCACAGGGGCTGACCCTCCATCCCACCGGTGCTGTTCGTCTGGCTGATGGCAGCATGATGCATCTGACTCCATGCTGTGAAAGACCACCAGCGCTCCGTGCCTGCAGCCCCTCATGCTTTCGAGTACACATGCAATTGCTCTCCTGCTTGCATGCTCTGGTGTGGTTCACTGGAGGCTCCAGCTGATGGAGCAGGAGGCTCTCTGCCACCTCTGGGTGCCGACAGCCTCCCTGCTCAGAGCCTCTGCTGTCACCCGGCACATTGTTTGCTTTCTTGCCAGCCTTCCCGCCGACCAGCAAGCCCTTAGCTCCATGTGGATTTTATGGTGGTGCCTCTGAGACACTGACAACCTGCTGACATCCATGGGTTGTGGTTTTTTTTATTTGCTTGGCTGCCTTCATCACCCTAAAAACCCAGCACCAAGTCCAGCTCACTGCTGGTAGTTGCTGTGAGATCTTCATGTCTTCTCTCTGTTTTTTTCCTGCTTTGCAGAGAGCTTTAATGCTGCACTGTTTGTCCTGAAACTCTGTGATGTGGCGAGCATCATACAGACAGTGCACTTGGTCAGCTGCCTGATCTGGCCCTGGGTTTTACTACAGGCAGTTTATTTTCCCAAGGAAGTTAGTTTCCAAGCATCTGTTTTTTATGAGATCTGATCAAATAAGGTGGTATGTGTATGAGTGGCGAAGGGGCAGTATTTTTATGTTTGTACATGTATTTTTAAGGTTTTATAAATAGTGGAGTAATGAGTTACTTGCTTCTTCCAAAACTGCATCTCTTGTGACTGTGGTTTTGCTGAAATCACTACTGAATCCAGAAAGCGTGGTGTTTCTCTGAAATGAAAAAAAGGACAGCGTAGATACTCATACCTCACAACAATTACATCTTAGTAGTTGGTGCAGTTATTTTCAGTACTGGTGCAGAATTATTCCTTAGTTACTTCATCCACAGCACAAGAGGCAGTTCGCCTTGAAGGTTATGGGTGAAAACCAGATGCTCTTGCAAGCAACTTGCTGCCCCATTGAAGCTTTTTAGCAAATAGTAAAAGAGAGGTAACATGTCCTAGAGAGCTTGGCTTAGTTTGCAAATAACTTGCCTGGAATAAAAAAAGGTTAGAGGTTTGAATTTGCTCTTGTAGAGAAATGGAGAGAGAAGCTATATGTGAGTTACCAAAGGAGCTTTCTTTGGTGCACATTTGAATTCTGTGTCCAAAAAGGACTAGATGGAAATTTGCTGCGGAGTTGCCTCTGTCTTTTTTTAATTCTTTCAAAGCTTCAACTGAAGGAAGAAAACTGAGCAAGTGAAAAGCACTTCGGTGTTAGTTTTTGGAGGAAATTCTTGGAATAAAATTGGAGAGGGAAGGAGGAATAGCTGAAAAATATTGTAGTGGTAGAAAATGGGACTCATATACAACCCATTCATTAATGGGTGATTAATAAGTGATGTGCTAATGGTGTGTGGGGGCCTCGTTACTTGTGGCTTACTGTCTGGGTAGATTGAAAAGTGTGTAGCCATCTCGTCTCATTTATATTTTAATGCTATAATCTAACCTCTTCCTTTTCCTTTTCTTCCTTCATGTGCATCCCTGCCACTCTTCCTAGGCTGGCTGCACCAGACCAGATAGGCATCATCCCACGGGATGAAGCTGCCTTCTCTGTGGGAAGTCTTACTGATGGATTCCAACCAGAGAGACCACAAACTTGCTCATCTTCTCCAGATCTCACCAGTGCTTTGGGCAATAATACAGCCCACATGGATAAAACCATCCCAGTGAAACCTGCCCTCCTGTTGGTTTTTGGAGCAGCTTCTCCTTTCCCTCCACCTTTACAGGGGCATGTCCACTTGTCTGGATGCAAGGACTTAATCTGCTCTCTTGCAGTGACTCCCACAGAGCCCACCCTGCCGAGAGAGATAACAATGTGCTGCAGCTGCCCCCTCGGCACATCCCCGGCTCTGGGATTTGTTTTTCATTTCCTCTTCCTCTCCCCTCTCTCCCCCTGTGAGACATAAGGGTTTGGCAGCAGATCGTGTCGCCCCATTTGCTTTCCTGCAGAGAATAATTTCTTTAGGGTGTTGTGTTAGTGACAATGAGTGTCTGAGACAAAGCCACTGGATGTCTTCTCAGAGAAGACTTGAAATAGCAAATGTGTGCTATGCAACCTAACCTCTTACCTCCTTGCCAGTCTCCTGGAGACTACCACTAGCTTCCCCAGCTTCTTCCTTGCTGTTCAATGCAATTCAGTTTTCTTGACATTTTTCAACATATTTCTATAAACTTGTACAGAAAAGGGAGACAAAAATCTCACCACTGTGATTGGCAATACAGGTGGTATTTCCACTACCTTAGAGCAAGCTTAGCTGGAAACAGGATTTTCTTTGCAATATCACAGAATCACTAGGTTGGAAAAATCTCACAGGATCATTGAGTCCAACCATTCCTATCAATCACTAAACTATGTCCCTCAGCACCTCACCCACCCGTCCCTTAAACACCTCCAGGGAAGGTGAGTCAACCACCTCCCTGGGCAGCCTGTGCCAGTGCCCAGTGACCCTTTCCTTGAAAATTTTTTTGCTGATGTCAAGCCTGACCCTCCCCTGGCAGAGCTTGAGGCCATTCCCTCCTGTCCTGTCCCTTGTCACTTGGGAGAAGAGGCCAGCACCCTCCTCTCCACAACCTCCTTTCAGGTAGTTGTAGAGAGCAATAAAGGTCTTCCCTCAGCCTCCTTTTGTCCAGGCTAAACAACCCCAGCTCCCTCAGCCGCTCCTTGTAAGACTTGAGACAATACAAGACAAGCATTACTTAAACGCAAAAAATAAAAGAAACCCACCAAAACAAAACAAAAAATCACAACCAAAAAACGCAAACCAACTCCATCTTCTTGCTGATTTAGCACCTGCACCCAGGCTTTGTTGCTGAGCTAGACCCGTGTCCCTCTGCCTTTGCAGTGATTTCCACTTTGGTACCAGCTGTCCTGTAGGCATCTCTGAAACCCTGCCCATGTTATGAGAATACAGTCCTGCCTTCTGACACTGGGTTTTATAAAGACTGGAGCTGCTGGTCAGGAGCAGCTGATGTTTAACACGATGAATTTCTCCCTTTTCTGGGAATTGCCAGGAAGTGGTTTGTGTAGAGGGGAGAATTTGGAGGATCAGAAGCTCATGCATGTGTGTGTGTGTATGCCTTTATAAGGGAGATGGGAGAGGTAAAGCCTTCTGATAGCTCAGTAGAGGGCTGAAGAAAATACAGCCTTGAGCTTTGAAAGCCTGGGTAATGCTTCACCAAGAAAATGCTACTTGCTGTTGTTTGCACTGCTGAGTGTTATTTACCCAGTGCTTCCTGCCAGCAAACGTTTACATCACCCAGGAGCAGCTTGCCCAGAGTTTTCGGCAGCAGGAACCTGCCTTTTATTGTTGTTTTTGGCTGCTGGCAAGGCACCCAGCCCAGCCTCCCACGAGTGAGCATGTCAGCATGAAGGCACTGGGCTCCCTGTGGCTTCATAGAGGTCAGCTTATGTGCTGCTGGCTCCTGCTTTACCTTCTTCTGGGGACACAGCATTCTCCCCAAAACAGTTGTTAAATCTTCTAGGGCCTTAATGCTCATGAAAACACTTCCCCCTTCTTGTGTCTTTGCTGTGCCTTCACCTTGGCTCACTCAGCTGTGGTTCTGCTCTCAACAGAAGAGAACTCTGATGCTACAAATAAATAGTACCAGCTTGAGGGCTGTCATTCTGCACCCAATCTGCCAAAAGCATGTTTTTTTGTCTGAGTGCAAAGCTGCCTTTCTGTGAGGCCACACAGCTCCCATGTACACTCCATACCTTTAACTGAGGTATTTCTGAAAAACAGATCCAGGCTTTTCATGGGAAATTATTGTGAGGTATTTGCTCAGTTCTGGCCATGCATTGTGGAAGAGCAAATGATTCCTTGCTGTGACCCAGGAATCTCTGCTCAATCATCTGCCTGTACTGAACAATGGAGCAGATAAGAGATAGCTGCCTTATGTTGCACACTTGTGTTTTCCCAGCCTCTCATATGGGATGAGGTGAGCGTAAGCAGGGATTAGTTTGTTAAGCTGTGACAGTTCATTAAACTTGTTGGACTTTTTTCTCTGAGTTTCTTCTCCAGGCACCGCTGATGACTGAGCAGAGGTGTGTGTGTGTATGTGCAGATACTCGAGGACAGGGCAGGCAGTGGAAATCTTCACAATTTTGGTTTCCAAACTCCCTTATCTATTTGCAAAGACTGCTGAGTGCCTGCAAGAACTGTTGCATTTCAGATACTTCTACTTTGAAAAGTCTGTAGAAGTGAAGTACATTTTTCTTAGATATTTTTTGCCTTGAAGAGAGCCTCATTTTTGTCAGATACTGATGGCTGAGGCTTAGACATGTAAAACTTGGTGAAATTAATGGGAACCATGCCCTGAATGTCCAGCGTGGCTTTTAAATCCTGTGGTGTATAAACAAGGAGTCTAGTTTGCAGCTGGCTTTTAAGTCTACTAGAGGAACACCCCAAAGCTTGAAGGTAAAATGAGAGAGATGATCACACGGAAGGAAAAGTCATGCCCTGTTCCTCATTTAATGCCTCATTGCATTAATCGCTGCACAAAGAGTGGGGTCAGAGCTTGTGGACACTCTTGGATGAAGAGTGTCAGGACATGGAGGAACAGTGCTGCTTGGTATCACCATCACATCAATCCCTCTTGGCTTTGAAGCCTTTGGTTACCCCTTTGTTTGGACTTTACAAGGAGACCCCAGCTTGGAGGAGTCACTTGGACTCTTGCAAAGTGCCCTGTTGGGCAACTGTGGGCAGGAACATGCTCCCAGTTGTATTTTTCCCAGTGTGGAAAAAGTCATCACTGAGAAGAAATTATTTGCGTGCAAAGCTGTGCCACCCCATGGCATATTTCACTCTGTGTAGAGCACAGAGGGGGCAGCTGAAGGGAAGATGTGTAAGCATCTCTGTGTAGCTATAGAAATCTCATTTGATCCTCAGTGGTGGGAAAGGAAATGGAGCAATAACCCAGGACAGTTTAATAGAGTTTGGGTGAAATACTGTTGTTTTTGTAAGCTGGTCTTTGTCTAGTGAGGGCTCTTTAGCCCTTTTGTTGTGCTTGGCTCTGCTCTGGATGTTGGCACCAGCTGCTCTGCAGGTGCACGTGTCTTTGGCAGGAAAGAGCTGGGATCTGGGGATTTGCCTTCATTGGAGGGGTGGGGGAAGAGGGGAAAAAGCAATGAGAGGTTACATTTGTGTCCTGCAAGTGAAGAAGATGCTTTGGGAATGGGGAAAGACACAGCCCATGGTTCAGTTCTGTCTAGAACAGCTGGCTAGAGATCAGGGTCATATCCCAATAGCTCTTTCTCCCTCCCTTGGGATAAAGCAGGAGTGGGTCTTCCAGACTCTGGCACTGCAGAACCCAGATGAGGCTAGCTCCTGTTAGCAGAAGTTTGCCCTAGATCGCAGAGCAGCTGAGGCAGGGGGTAATAGTAACTATTGCCTGTAATGCCCCCAAAATAATGAAAACTTGAGTGGGGGCCACTTCCACAGTTAAGCCTATAGGGATGCAGAGAGAAAAAATTTTGGGGAGTGTTTGCCCTGCCACCTTCCTTTCGTTTTCACTGCCTCTCTTGCTCCCTCCTTCCCATTTTGCTCTATAGCAGTGCATCCTTGAGACTAGCACCCTAAAAGTGCAAACCCCAATGCCTTGGTGCCGCTGTGAAGGTAGTGAAGCTGGGCGCTCCCAGCTCTTTCACCCTCCCTGCTGGCAATGGGGCAGCATTCCAGGACAAACTAGTCTCTGTGGTCCAGGAATGTGGTTTATGGAGGGGATCACTACTCTGAGCATCCCTCTGCCCAACCCTGCTCAGTTTTAGAGGATGAGGGCTGGTGGAAGTGGACTGAGAACTTCTGGGCAGGGACTGTTTGGACCAGCAGATAGAGGAGGAGAAGAAATGATGTTTCCTCTAGTGAAATCCTGCATTAGAGCCAGAAGCAGCAGACCTCTGTGTGCTGGCATGGGCCCAAAGCATCTTTGCTTCCTGCCACCCTTTCAAATTAAGCAAACAATTCATTTTATTTCTTTAATTTTCCAAATGGAAGTGAATTGGCTGTGCTGGCAGGTGCCTGATTGACGTTCCAGGGAGGATGGGAGCCAGGAGCGAGAGGAAACTTGCCACTCCACGCCTGCTACTGCCCTCCCAGCATCATGAGCTGGGGCCCAGCACTATCATGTGTGGCACAGGGGCCACTTTGCCCTTCTAGGAATAAGTAAGAGATGCCCAGGTTTCACACCACAGCTAACACAATTGCAATGCTGAGCTCCTGCGAGGCCCTTTTGGGGTGGAGAAGTGAGCCAAAGCACCCCATGTGCCCTCTATTAACTCCTGGCTTTCGATGTTATATAGAGTGTGGCTTTCCATCCTGCTTTTATTATGCTTTGCTGAGCCTACCTCTTGCATCTGCTCAGTTTCCTGCTTGTGTCAAGGAGACACTAGCAATAAATGACACTGGCTTTACCTTTGAAGAGGACCAAGTCATCCCTTTCAAGGAGGTTTTGGGGTGGGGTGCTGTCACAGGGGACCCATGGGTAAAGCCATGCAGCCTGCCACTGTGCACCCTTGCTTCAGGGCTGAAAACCCATCTGTGTGCACCCATCTGCACCTCTAAATCCTCCCAGCACTGCTCACAGGTGGGCGGCTCTCTGTAGAGCCAGCTACAACTCTGCATGCAGCAAAATAAGTGCCAGGAGATCGTGAGGGGAAGATTATCCCTCCTACATGGCAGCAATTATCAAATCTGTGTGCTGCATCAGTGAAGTGAACAGCAGCCAGTAGCTCACTGCCAGAGTGTGAGGCGTGTAATTAAGTCTAGCTCCCCAATCTCTGTTAAATCTCAAAGATCCCTTCATAATCTCTGGCACCGGAGGCTCTCTTGTGGCTTTTTCCCGCTGCTGCTGCTTTTCTCAGGGCTGTCTTTCCCCTCGGTTTCCCTCCCTTGTCTCTTGGTGAACAGCAGCAGGATAGAAATCCTCCCCTTGAGCTGGGACGCTAGAAATGCAAAACCTCTGGATTTTCAGGTCCTATCAGCTGTCCTGGAGCTGAATCATGCTCCACAGTGCTACTGTGCTTGCTGAGGGCTTTTTCACCTTTGCTTCATCACCCCTTGGCTTCTCCATTTGGTTTCCGGGGAGATCTTGGGGCACAGCAGTCCTGGTTGATCTTGCAAACCACTGAGCTGCTCTGCTGGGTCAACTGCCAGCCCCTTTGTGGGGAACATGAGAGCTTAGTTGTGTCATGATGATGACCCCAGCCTGGCTATTAAAAACAGCAGCTTAATTGGCCATTTGAAGGGGGAGAAAAAGCAGCTCTTGTACTTAACCTCACCTATTCTCAGGAAAGAAAGCCCCTCCCCACTTGCAAGCATGCAGTGTTCCTTAGGTGCATGCTGCTTTGCAAAGGTGTCACCAGCACCCAACCTGTTTGTGGCCGTTGGGAAACTGAGGCACAGCATGCTTATGCAATGCATTTGGGGTTGCTCAGTCTGTATCCCAGGCCAGAGGGGACTTCCAGAAGGGCAGGGCTGGGCTAGGGGACAGGGGAACCCCTGGCATTCCTGTCCAAATTCCTTGGCCTGTTGAGGTGCTACCAGCCGCACCCCCTTTCTGCAGCACTTTCCGCTGTCCCAGCAGCCAGGGTCATATCTGTAGCAGCTACAACATTATCTCCCAGAGACAAGCCCAACAAACTGGGTCTCTACTCTCCCCAGTGCCCTGTCTACAGGGGGCACCATCCTCCTGGTTTTTGTGTACAAATATCCACAGTTTGGAAGAGGACAGGTAAAACCCAAGCTGTCTTTAGGTTGTGTGGTAGCCAGAGGGATGCAGATAAAAGCTCTGCTGTCTATCACCACGATAAATTTCATCTTCAGCTAATTTAGGGGTAAAAAGGGAAGTCACCAGCTGCGTTTTGTAATCTTGCAAGGGTGAACTGTTCTGGCAGACACTGGAGCTGGATCATTTCTACATGGGCAATTGGGATGTGACAAATGAACTGGGGAGAGTTCTCTGGAGGGGGAGCAGGAATCAATAGATGTTGGGTAAGGCACTCGTTTTAAGATAAACTCTATTTGTTAAATTATAGTAATTTGATTCTGTGCAGTCTCAAAGGCAGTTAGTTGTGAGCAGCCTGGAAGGGTGGCATGCTCTGCCCCAGCTTGAAGCCCAAACACCGGCTGTGCCCTTTGGATGCCCTGGATGGAGGTGGTGGCAATGCTGCTGGCGGGCAGTGCCACTGCTGCAGCTTAGATGAGAGGGAACTGAGCTCTGGTGGAGGCCGAAGGTTATGAATTCAAGCCCCTAAGCGTGTCCTGTAATCCCTTTCCTGGCCTGGAGTAGCGGCAGCCTCTTCAATTACCAGAGTACAGAGGGCTGCAGGGTATGCATTTCCCAAAGGCCAGCCCAAGGCTGCAGGGAGAGAGTCCAAAAATACTTGGCTTATTTAGGCACCATGAGGACTCGCCTTACAAGGCTGGAGAGTAGTTTTTTAAATGAACAAAAACCAACTCACCCCAGTATTAGAGGATGAGGTTTTGCACGCTGGGGTAGTGAGGAGGTCCTGTGGGCTCCACAGGGCTAGCATTGCCGAAAAGTGCACACACAAACCTCCTTGGCTCTTTTTCTGGCTCCTCTGGGTCACAGCTTTCCTGGAGCTGATGCTGTTAAGCATTTACCTTGGCCTGACATGGTCTGAATTTAGAGGCATGTTGTAAACAGGAGAAAGTTCAAGGGGATGCTGCAGCTCCTGTATGTGTTTGGGGAGGGGGCTTTGGTGCTCTGTAGTTGAAGATTTCCCCTTCCTGATGCATGTTGCAGGCTTGCTGAGTGCTCATGGTAGCACCTGGCTCCATGGCTCTTTAGGCTATTTTGGCAGGGATTGGGTCCAGCAGGCCACCCTCCCTGCACACTCATGCACAAAGCTGCTGTAGGCGGATGGAGCAGCTAGGGGTGATGAGGATAACCTGCAGGAGCTGTGACCACCAGCCTGGTACAAGTCCCACCTTCCCAAAATACATGCCCACCTGTGTATTTTTGCAGGAGTTACAGAATCACTAGGTTGGAAAACATCCACAGGATCATCGAGTCCAACCATCCCATCAATCACTAGACTGTGCCCCTCATCCACCCATCTTTTAAACACCTCCCAGGAAGGTGACTCAACCACCTCCCTGGGCAGCCTCTTCCAGTGCCCAATGACCCTTTCTGTGAAAAATTTTTTTCTGATATTCAGAGAGCATCAGTTTTCCTAATGCCGATAAAGCCCTGCATTCCTCTCCATCTCTGAAATGGGGCTCAAAAATCCACAAAACTAAAAGCTCATGGCTTGTCCATCTTGTGCCTCAGCTCTTCAGCACTGCATGGGGCGAGCGCCTTATGGCCACAGAGCACAGACTAGCAGCAGCTGCACAGGGAAACCTTGCAGAAGGGGTAGGTTGCAGAAGGGAGGCAGGGAGTCGTAGCCCATGTAGGCCCATCAGCATCTCTTCTTCAGCACCCTGGAGATGGTGGGGAAGTCCTCCATGGAAGGCTGTACACGGGAAGGATGGTAGGAGAGTTGTTCAAACCTCCTCTTGTCAACAGAGGGTGAGAGTCTCCTCTCTGCAAGCAGCACAAGGTGGTTTCCTTTGCAGGCCAGCTAACTAGCAGGCTAGCAGTGCTCACCCAGGGCTTTCAGCCTTCTGCATGGGCTGCACAATGCTCTTCTGTCTACCTTCATCTTCCACTTGCCTGCACAATTGTTGGCCCCTAGATGTGGTGTTTGAGGGTTAATCATTAAAGTCTGCATCCAGCAGTGGATGGGCTTTCGGGGTTGCTGCTGGAGGCAGCAGCATCAGGTCTTCACACTCCCATGTTCTCATATGGGGCATAGCCAGCAACAATCCTGGTGAGAAGGGCTCAGCCATCATTCCCCAACCTGGGAGCAACATCAAGCCCTGCCTCAGGGCAAGTAGCTCTGGCAAAGCCAAGCATAGAGCAAGGTGGGCAGTGAGGATGTGCTGGCATCTGGGAGTTTGCAGACAGATCCAGCCAGTGCAGCCAGAAAATTCCTTTGCGTGTGGTCTGGATGTGGTGGTGTGCAATAGGCTTTGAGTTTGCACGTGCAAGCAGACATGTATGTTCATTCATGCACATCCCAGAGGGATGGAGAGGGTGCCCACACCTTGCACACCCCAGGGCAAGAAGGCGGCTGTTTCTGCTCACAGCCTCCTTAGGGGACAGAGGCGCACACGTGACAATCTCCATGCCTTATACACCATCCGCGTTGATCTCATGTGTTGAGATTCTCGCAGGCACCCAAAGGAGTCATCGAGCTGTACGCTGATCACTGCACGCTGCCAAAATCCTCTGGAATCTGCTCCCCTGCGTCACCCCTTCCCAGGTCAGTGTCGGGCTTCGAGGCAGCAGGTGCTGAAACCCGTCCCTCCTCGCGACCTGCCTCCCTTGCTTTTCCAGCACATTTTCTGGAGGTCAGTCATCCCCTCCCCGCTGCTGGATTGCTTTCCTGCCCCTTCCCACCTGCTCCATCCACCCGACAGCTTGTTTGGAGCTGGAGAGCAGCTATGGGGCGGGGGTCAGGGGGAACATGAATCTGAAGCAGAAATCAATCCTATCCCAGCTGGGGCGGAAATCTTAAAACACCATGCTCTGATACAGCAGCTCTCGAAGAACCAGGGCTGAATATGGCATTAGCTATTTCTGGCCACAGGTGGCTATTCCTGGACCCTATCCCAAGGTCAGTCGTCTTTCCTTGCCTCCTTCACTGAGCACTCGGATGAGCTTGGTGCACCGTGCACGCTCAGCGAGCTATAAATAACAGCTGCTGTGGGCGGCCTACGAGAAGGGCACTGGGGAAAGCATCCCCAGTTCTACAAGCAGCCAGGATCCCCTGTCCCAGCTAAGTCAAGGGCAATGAGGAGGGTACCTTCTTCTCAAGGGCAGTGGGATGTTGCAACACCATTGCTGTGCTTTTTTGATGAGGTTTTGAGTCCCAGAGACCCTCTATTCTCTGCAAACAGCCTGTGGGGCTTTCAGAATTAGCAGTTGCTTAGAGATGGGTTTATTTTTTTAAAGTCCCTGAAGCTGGACTTGCTGCCCTGTAAGGAGCATGGGCTGGGATATCTTTTTTTTCCTTCCAGATCTCATTGCCTCTGGGGACTTCTGAGTGACCCAATGGATGTGGTAGAGAGAGCATCCAGGTGGAGGCAGCTCCTCTAGAGCCTATGTGCAGACACAGCCTGAAGTTTTCTTCACACTTTTCTCCTTGTCACCAGTCCCCATTCCCTTCTCCACACATTTAACTTTCTTCCCATTGTCTTTCCCCCTTTCTCATGCTCTTCCCTCTCTTCTTCCCTCTGTGCTTTTCATCACTCCATCTCCTCCCCATGGTCCTACACCCTCCCCTCCCTGCTCCCACTATTTTTGCCCTCCTTGTACCTCAGCCCCTTTCTCTCCTCAGTGCTCCCCCAGCCACTCTCCACAATAGGGTACCGGTTTGCTCTGCAAACACTAGCTGCCTTCTTTTTCTTGTGGTATAGCAAATGTTTCTGCAGCACTGTGGAGATCATACAATCAAAGAATAGAATCACAGAATCATCAGGTTGGAAAAGGCCCACCAGATCATTGAGTCCAACCATTCCTATCAAATACTAAACCTGAGCAAAAGGACCTTTTCATTCTAATAGCATAATGCCCTGCTAGCTGGAGAGGTCGGCACTCAGGCAGCTCCCATGCTTACATCCAGCCACTTTGCTGCTGTGAGCGTTGGCCCCCCATCCCTAGCTGAAAAGCAGAGGGGATAGCTTAGTGATCTCACAGTAGCTTTGGGTTTGTTTGGAAACAGCAGTCTTGTTTTCATTTGTTCTCCCCTCCTGCCTCTCCTGCTGCAAAACCGGTGTAATTGGAGCAGGAAATTAAACATTTGAAGTGTTAACGTGATAATCTGCTGGTTTAGGCTGTGGATGGGGCAGGGAGCTGGGAACTGAGCATGCAGTTGCTGCCTGGCATGCCAGGAGGGAGAGGGGACATAGTGCTGGAGGGATTTACCCAGCACTTCCCACTCTCTTGCCTCAGCCAAGGAAACCTCAGGGAGGGCTCTCCTTCAGCTCACTCTGGCCTCAGGTGCTCTTCAGGCTCTCGGTTAGGACGGTTGTGTTTTTCCTTTGGTCTTGATAGGAATGATTGGACTCGATGAGCCGGTGGGTCTTTTCCAACCTGGTGATTCTGTGATTCTATAATTCCTCTTTGCCCATGCTGGTGGAACAAGGACCTGTGCTGGTATATGTCTGCACCCATCACTTGTCTTTCTCGGTGCTTTGCTGATGCTGGTATTGTGTGAACCAGCTAGGGACCTGAGTATATCCCATGTCATTAAGGACACTGTTTGGGACTGTTGAGGCTGGAGAAATGAAAATCAAAAAAACCCACAGAACTGTAAGCTTTCAGGAATGCAAAAGGGTCCCTGGGAAAACAGCGAGGTCAGTTCAGAGAGTTGATTTTCACGGCAGGGTTGGGTAGATGTCCAGACTGACTGGCAGGCGCCTCCATCTCTAGAGGCATTGAAGAGTAGAGCTAAACCGATGTCAAAGTGGCTGTGCCGAAAGTGGTCCTGGTCATGGTGAAAGGTGTGATGCTCTGAGTGAGTGTGGGCATTGTTAGGCAATGGAGAATGGGTGTCCTATTACCTTTCCTAAACTCCTCAGTGGTCTATAAGGATGGCTGGCACAAATAGATTATTTTTTTTCATTCCTTTTTTATGTCAGGCTTGGATTGCCTAATAGATGCTTGCATTGTAATTTTTTACTTTAATAGGAATCAGTTGTAGAGGGATCTGCTGAGCTCAGCATCCCGACTAGAGCTTTTGCATTATTGAGTGTTGCTGTCTTTGCGATGGATGAATTTCAAAGATTTCTAAATACACAGGCTTGTCTGTCTAAACAAAAGTTCAAATGCTGTGCAGTTCACTGGTTTGGAGCAAATGTCAAACAGGCAGGACTGGGCTGTCACTTCTAAACAAACCTTTGTCCCTTTTTCTTTTGCACTTTCC
This sequence comes from Clamator glandarius, assembly GCA_033459285.1. Lineage (NCBI taxonomy): Eukaryota > Metazoa > Chordata > Aves > Cuculiformes > Cuculidae > Clamator > Clamator glandarius. Next base: position 343,020 of record JAUNZM010000460.1, on the reverse strand, counting down.
ACAAAATCATGCAGTTTTGATGTGATCAGCCCGTTTCTATTTACGGGGTGAAAAATCTAACGTGGAGCCGAGCTGTGGGATTCTTTACTCTGCTTGGGGTTATGAGGGTGTTGAAGGGAAGAACAGTGTTATAATTGCTATAAACTCCTTCCCTTTATAAAAAGCTGTTGAAGGAGGAGACTCATGATCTTTCCTGGGAAGTATCAGTCTGTGTTGGCCTGAAGTACTGGCAGAGTTAGTGCTTTTCACCAAGGATCTTGGATGAAGATAAAAGTTTTCCGATGTGCTCTCTTCTCCTAGAGCAGGACTGGACATTCTCTACATCACCCTCATGGATACTTGTCTCACTTTTTCCTAAATAATACCCCAAATGGGGTTTCTGTAGTCACTGACCACAGAAGCAGAGCAGGCTCCCTCCATGGCTCGGGGTTTTAGCATGCTGCACCCTTTCTGAAACAGAAAAAAATTAAAAAAACACAAAATCAAAACAGCTGTTTGCAAACAGGGATGCCACCAGGAGATGGTTTGGTGTAGTGTTTTACTCCTAGTATAACCCAATGACTTTCTCCCTGTGTTGCAGATTTGAGGGCAAGGAAAATGGACTGTGCTTTCCCTGCTGGTGCCTGAGATTAAAATGGTCCTAGTGACATTTGTAGCCAAACAGGGAGATGGCATCTTCTCAGGGGCTTATATGCATAGCTCTCCATGTCAGCATGGACATACTGGGAGCCTTGCAGGCTAGATACCATCTCCAGATAACTTTTGGTGCCAACACACATCACTGTATGCATTTTCCACTGCTTTTTTGCCTTGTCCAGGACACCAATGAGCCATCAGAGGAAGAGGGTCCTCTCTGGATATCAACTGCTCACAGGAAGGCTTTGTGGGATGGAGATAGCAGCTTGGCGTGGGAGACAGGAGACCTTTTTCCCTGACACCTGCATATGGTGCGACTTCGGCATAGCCTCTCGCATCCGGTGTTTTTTGTGTGTTTTCCGAGGTGTTTTGTGTTCACTCTTTGGCCTGTGCTGGAAGGACTGGATTGGAAAGGAAAGGGATTTTCATACTTCATCTTTTTCTCGCCGGGGCCTGAAACGTGAGCGCCTCGGAGGCGTTGCCGAATGAGGTGGTAATGTGTTCATCAGCTGGGAAATCACCAGACCTTGGAAAAATGGGGAAGGGAAAGATGGAAAGACATGCAAGGATTTGTGTTGGCTCTGGGCAACCATGGTTTCAGGAAGCAGCTAGTGAATGTGAGGAATGTGATGTTGAAGAGCATCTCGATGTTGCTAGGGATGGCAGGAGTTCTGCTTGCATCATCTAGGCATTGGCTGCCAGCTTTGTTGGGAGCTGTGCCTCAGTTTCTCCACCCTGAGCAGTGGCTTGACTGGAGAGCTGTATGGACACCACTATGTGCTGGAAGCAGTGCTCCTCATCAGGCTCTGATAGACATGCACAGAGGGCAAACCCAAGTCAATATAGACCTAAAATACCACTAAGAGGTGAAGGGGAGAGCCTGCCTACTGTAGGGCATAGGCTGGCCGTTGGCTCTGCCCAGCTGGGAGCAACCTCCTGTGGGGAATATGTCATGTTTTCCTGTCTGGATGCAGGTTTTGTCTGTAGAATCTCAAGCTAGCTGTGATGGCAATTCCCTTGACATTGGTGCTTTTTCCCCAGCACAGACCTTCCTTCACTCACCACCTACCTATGCATCTTCTCAGAAATCAAAGCATTTAATCTGTGCTCTTAACTCTCCCTGGTCGGGGCTCTGTGGGATGTTCTGAGGTCTGGAAGCGAGTGCTGCAACAGGTGCTACATGCCCATAAATAAAGCAGCTTCAAGTCTCCTTTTTGGTTTTCTGGACTCTCCTTCTGCCCTTGCCGTATTTGAGAAGTATTTGCCATCTGTCTTTTTATTGCTCCTGTGAGGAGCTGAACTGTGACATTTTTTGCCTCAAAGATTGCTAGCTGCTGTCAGTCGCAACACAGGAACTGCCAAACCACAAGAAAACACTCCGCAGAAGTGCCATTGAGGCATGCAACAGCCACGTGAAGAGCAAACTAGAGGCGTGTGTAGCGTGTGTAGCATGTGCATGTGTACATGTGTGTGGAGAGGTGCAGTATGTGCCATCATCATGACTACCTTAGCCAAAAAGAAAGATTATAAAAGGAACTGTTGGGCAAGCCTCAGTGTAATCACCCACCATCAGTGCACTGTGTGGCTCAGACCCTTGGGATGCCGCAGATCCATGGTGGCAACTACTCTTGTGATTCTACCCCGAATGCTTGCTTGATCTCTGGCTTTGTTCTACTCTGTCCTATTGCTTTTCCCATTATCTTTGTGCCTTTGAGAATAAAGCAGACTTTTGATGCATGACATTTGAACTTGTTTGTGTCTTAATCTCATTCTGGTGAATCATACTGAAACCTTCCTGACATTTGATCGGGACAGCTCGCTCTACCTCCTTCTTCTTCCTGTTTTACCTGCCTCCTTTGTAAATTAAAGTCTCAGACTTTCCCTTCTCACATTCCACTTTTTCTCTGTCTCATCACTTTTATTGCCTGTCACTGAACACAAACCTTTTTCCTCTGTTTTTTTTTTTTTACACAGGATATCCAGGATTAATCAGAGCATTCCAGGTCAGGGCGTGCTGTTGATTTACGCCGTCATGTATTTTATAATTCTGGCTCCTTATATATGACCTAACATTTCATTTGGCATTTTAATTGTGGCCACAGAATGAAGGCTTACATCACTTTACTGGCTGTTTTCAGCTAATTTAGATGGCCGCAATGTGTCTGAATAGTTCTAAATCTCCCTTGCAGCATTTGTGCCTTGTATTTATCACCACAGCAGTCTTCCTCACTGCCTAGTGCTGCTGTTTCCTTTGAAGGTCTTTGCTATCGCATCCATCATATTTTTGATTAGTCTAAATAATACTGTCATCTGCCAGTTTTTGCTCCTTCTTGCTCAGTCGTCTTCAAAGCTGTAATAAACAGATTGTGGTGTGCTAAGTCTTGCCCAAAACACCAAGACTCAGAGAGCTGCCAGTGCCATGCTTGGTCTGAGATGCTTCAGCTGCTTGGTAAATTGAGGGTCTGAGATGTGAAGAAGGTAAGAGCGTAAGGAGGCAGAGAAAATACTGTTGGTTTTATTACAAATAAGTGTTTCTGCTTTGTGACGTGCCTATGATTCTGCCTCTATGAATTCACTTTATGAATGGTTAGTGCTAGTCTGTGTAACCAAATATGCTCTTAGTGTTAACACTTCGACATGCAGCCGTTGTGTGTTTAAATGGCAAGGGCCTTTTTAGGGAAATACTTAGGACTTTGGTGTCATGGGAATAACATACTTTAATATGAAAAAAGTGTAGAGCATTATTGATGTGCAATATGGTAAAATTATGTATGTGGACATATGCTTACAGTTAGATCAATAGATGTTATTAATGTGTAAAGATATCATTTTTATGTTTCTTTTTTCCGAAGGGTTTTGTGGTTAGCTTATATTTTGAGCTTATTGATGAAAGAATAGTATTTATTTTGAAAAGTCAATGATTCAAATCAGGGCAATTTTTTAATGGGCTGTAACTTTTAAGGAGCATAATAAATTTTCTTTGTCATTTACTGAAGTATTTCCCTTTGCATTTGAGGTGAATGTGGCAGTCTTCAGGTCAATGGAGGGTCAATTTCTCTAAGGTAAATTCTGTGAGGTGGCATCTTCATGGTGCAGGTAGCATGCAGCTCAAATGCCTTTAAAATTTGTGTTATCTGGGAAAGGAAGCAAGAGAAGAGTGATCACAGCCATGTTCACAATTTTAAAACATATTGCCCAAACGAAAATAAATATAAGTAATAAAGAACATAGGAAACACAACAGAAATAGCACGTCTGTGCTCCTTTTTTTTGCCTCACAACTTCTTGCAAGCAGCTGCTGCTCTGGCAGCTGCCTCGATATCAGCAGACCCGCACTTCAGAAAGTCCTTTCCCTTCAGCCATCAGGATGCTTTTTGCTCAAAGTCCTGCCCTGGCAGTGATTTCTGCTGGGTTTTGCTGCACCATGACAGTTGTATGTTGCGTTTTCTTTAACGAACTGGTTGATGCCAGATCAGGCAGCCTGCAACTGCTGTGCTGGGTAGAAGCGTAATTAGTTGTTCCCTCTTCACTTCTCTGGGATTTTTTTATTTGTTTTGCTTTTAACTTCACTGTAGAGACATTGGGAAGTACACTGCAGCTTGCCTGCTCCCCAAAAAACTTTGCACAACCTGGTTTGAGACACTGGCTCTGAAATGGAAGAACAACACCACCTTTGGGTGGATGCTCCATGGGTGCTGTGCCCCCTCCACTGGCTCTGGCTTTCCTCTTGGCTCAGGCAAGCCGTCCCTTTCATTAACCCTGAGCAAGAGTTGCTTGGAGGTGGGAGAAGTGCTTGTTTGGGTTTATTTATGGTTTTGTACCCGCGGGACCAAATTTTTGCTTGGACTCCGAATTCAGCTTGTATCCCTGCTCTCCAGAATCCCACCTCACCCTGGAGCTGTCAGGAATATTTGTTCCAAAACCTCCCTTTCCCCTTTCAGAAGATGGTGGTAACTCTCTTTTGCTCTTATTTTTCTCACTAAATAGGATGAAAATAGATGGGGTCATTGGTGTCTATAAAGGCAGATTTGGCCTCCATTTTCTGTTTACTAGGACTGCATTAGTTATGAATAATGGTGCGTCAAGCTACTCGCTCCAAGCAATTTATTCATGGGATTTGGCCCTGCTTGCTGTCTGAGAGTTGCCTGCCAACAGGACCTGATTTTCAAAATACACTTACAAATACACAGCCATTTGCCCAATATGTTTGCAAACATATCTAGGCCCCTGAGTCTGAGCAGATGCTCAGCCCTGGTGTTGGGGCTCCAGAAATCACCTCTAGGGGTATCAGTCCACAGAGGAGTGGTGTCCTCTTTGAAGCAATTAAAAGAGAGAGAAGACAAGAAGTCATGGGAGGTTTTAAATAGTCTTCCTTCTTTCTTTGTCTCAGGGGACATCATTGTATGAAGCTGGAGGCACACACACAATCCTGAACCCTTGAGGCAGGATTCCCTCCCCAACCCAGGAGAGAATACAAGAATTTCTAGCTCATTTCTTGCTGTCTGGCAAATTTTATGTCTAATTTTTTGCTCTGTCACGTCCCCGCAGAATAACCATTGATTTGTATACTGGCCAACGCCGGTATGCTTTTGCTGGATACCTGTATTCTCTCCAAGAAAGAGTCCTGCTCCCCAAACTTGGATATAAAAGCCAAAATTGAAAGAAACCTCCACTTGCAGTGATATTGGTGGAGAAGGGAACATAGCAACCCACGTGTGGTGAGAAGCAACCACATCACCCCTGTTCTCCCACTGCCAGTATGATGTGCATTGCACTCTGCTGTTTTCCAGGGTGTTGCTCATTTGATTGATTGCTTAATCTGCACACTTGTGTGATAGTGACTGTCATGCAATGGCTCTTTTGTCATGCCGGACTGAATGATTTTATTCTTGGGAGACAGTTCAGGCTCCAAGATGCTTCCCAAGAATGCCTGGGCTGATGTTCCCATGGGCCATATTTGGAAATCCCAACTGTTTCTTCTTAGCCAAAAGCACCAGTTAATTTTAAGGGACGTTTTGTTTGTGTTACAGTGTGAATTTCTGGCCCTTGATGTTCTTGAAGGGGAGGGGAAAAAAAAAAAGACTTCCAGCTCACAAGACATTTGTGCTAATTAAACAGCAGGGGATTTGTTTCTCTTCACCATGGGTTTGTTTCTCAGGCTTCTGTCAGGCTTTTTGCACATGATTTCCACAAAACTTAACACGGGTGGTGACTGTCATGTAGAGTTGGGGTGATATTTCCTCTCAAATTTGGTGGCATGCAGACTGAGGATGAGGGATGTATTCCCACCGCCTAGTTCCCTTGCCTGAAGTTCCAGATCTCCTCCGTCACTTGTCCAGAAAGGAGGATGCATGGTTTATTCAAGGGTAATTTACACTTGGAGCTTCTCTTAAGTTCCTTGCAGTGCTGCCTTTACTCTTAGCTATGGAGGGAATTTGGGAGAACCTCATTCCAGCCAAGACACTGGGAAGGATGCACACCCTCCACTAGGTACCAAACCACAATTGGCAGTCTTATTATTTTGTGGCCTTTTCTAGCCTTTTTCGGTAGGGAGAAGCAGACCAGGCAAGGTTGAACTAATTTTCCCCTTCACGCCTGCATTGCAGTTTTAGTGTGTTAACTCTCCCCACCTGGAAAGGCTGTAAATCTAAAGACCAGTCTCACTTCTCTCCTCCTTGAAGTTTGTTTTTGTAGAATCATAGAACAGTTTGAGTTGGGAGGGACACTCTAAGATCACCTGGTCCAACCCCCCTGCAATGAGCAGGGACACCTTCAACTGGATCAGGTTGCTCAGCCCCCGTCCAACCTCACCTTGAATGTTTCCAGGGATGGGGCCTCCACCACCTCTCTGTACAACCTGTGCCAGTGTTTCACCACCCTCCTGGGAAAAAAAAATCTTCCTTATAGCTAGCCTAAATAAAGCCACTTTTAGTTTAAAACCATTGTCCCTTGTACTGTCACAACTGACCTTATTAAAAGCTTTGTCCCAATCTTTTTTATAAGCCCCTTTAAGTACTGGAAGGCTGCTTTAAGCTCTCCCCAGAGCCTTCTCTTCTCCAGGCTGAACGATCCCAGTTCTCTCAGCCTTTCCTCATAGGAGAGGGGTTCCATCCCTTTAATTTTGTGGACCTTCTCTGTACCTCATGCAACAGAAAAATATGATCCATGTTTTTCTTGTGCTGAGAACTCCAGAGCTGGACATAGTACTCCAGGCAGCATCATTTTGAGTGATTTTTCTGTAAAGGCTATAAATTCTTGAGTCACCGACAAACTTGAGAATACGTCCTCCATTCCTGAGAAGTGAATTGGTCCTTGGAAAGCCACTGATGAACTCGTCTTTGGCAGATAGCCTCTTCTTAAAGCCTACCGCCTGGGCAGCAGGCTGGGTGCCACAGCAGAAGCCCTGCACCAGGCCTCCCCACCCAGAGGGCTCATCCACCCTGCCCTGGGCTTCCCTTCCACCAAAACCCAGCAGTTCCAGCTTCCCGTTACAATCACTACATGTTAAGTGTAAACCAGGAGGTCAGAAGGAGCCCAGCCATGCCCTGGTCTCCCATGCCTCTGTGGTTTTGCTCTGTAAGTCTTCCTAGGTTTGATTTTTGGCTGTAGGGAAATGTGAGAGGGGTTTTGGAAAAAGTACAATTACAATCCAGGACCCTCTGGATTGTAATAGATGTGCCTGGTGTCATGTGAGCCACAGGGACTGTAGGAGCAGATCTCCTGCTCCACTAGATTTGGAGAAAGAGGCTAAATCCCACAGCCCATGACTGGGCAAGTGGCGGCTGCCTGCTCCGACAAGGTCTCTGGTTTTTACCACAAATTCTCATCCTTCATCGAAAAGGTTTGCCCTGAAACATCTCCTCCCAGGGTATTTGCAGTATTTTTTTCCTCCTCCTGTGAAAAATCATGCAGTCAACAAAGTCTCTTCCAGTGCTAATCCTTGGCTATGCGGGACTCCTCTGCCCCGCGGTTGTGAGGGAGAGACAGATGTTCTGCAGATAATTAGTGCAGTTGTGCTGCGCCTTCCTGCCTGAAGCCTGGATGCTAGAGTCCTCGAGTAAGTCACTGTATGTTGCCTGCATTGCTTTGTGCTCTGAAACCTCTTTGGAAAACTAGTGCCAACGGGACTTGCTGCTTTAGGAGAAACTGTTCTCCTCTGAAAATTCTGCTCTTGCCTTGTTTCCTGGAGCCATTTCTGCTCTGTTCTCTGCTGAGCCTCTCTGAAGCCATTTTGCTGCAGGTTATCCCCCTGAAAGGGCTTTTTTTTGGGTTGTTGGGTTTTTTTTGAGAGATTTTCCGAAGTTAAGCATTAAGTTTTGGGACAGAACCAGATCTTTCCCAATGAAAGTGGCAGCACTGAATGCAAAAGAAAGTGACAATTTCAGCATAAGGCAGGAAAACATGTTACAGTCTCTAGAGATTTTGTTTCCTTATGACAATTTTTAGTGATTTTTGGAAGCAGGCAGAAATGGTATAGGGTAATTTTGGTTCAATACTAGGGTAAAATGAGGTCTGGCTCCTATTCAACAAATGATGAGATGTTGGGTTACAACTCCTTTGCAAAAACTGAGCCCTGCACAAAGCAGGTGCCTCCCTTTCACATTTTTCCACGCTGGTCCCAAGGTCTATCATCAGCTTGTTTTCTAGTAACTGGATAGCATAGATGTGACGTTATCTTTCAAAAACCCAGGGTGCTGAGGGGCAGCTGGGGGTGATACAGCAGCCTGTGCTCCTAGCAAGTCTCCTTGGCTTGGCCCTACACCAACATTTAAGGAAATCTGTAAGGAGAAGTTGGCAGCTTCAATGGTCAGAGGTGCCCACTCTGTTAGAAGCATTGGACTTTCCTGCAAAGACCCGTAGGGGTTTTTGTGGCTCATGTCCTGTGGCTGGTAGGAAATAGATACAGAATATTCCAGTTTCCCAAGGCAGCACCCTTTGAGACTGGGGACCTGTTTCCCCCATCTGCATCTCCATCCTGGACTCCATTTGGTTTCAGAATAGGATGGTTTGCAGAGTTTCTGCTCCCAGGTTCCGGCCACACAGTACCTTCTCCCTAGGAGGGGTAAGACAAGGTTGTGCCTGTAGTGGCTTATCAGGGCTTTGATGAGAACTGCCAGCTCATTGCACTGGTGTGAAGGCAGCCTAGGATGAGGAGATCTACAGCAGGACATACTTTTTTAATGTGCTCACCAGCAAATTATTGCCATCATTTAAAAATCTGTTATTTATTAAGGAGCAGTAGGACTGCTTGCTTTCTATGGGCATGTGGGATGGGGATGACCTGAGAGGCAACTAACTACCCATAGCCCCACTGTTTGGAGGAGTTTTCAGGTCAGTGAGTGGAATTGCGACTGGGAAGCCTGAAACGAGAGCCAAATCACTTATCCTTCCTCCGTCCTCCTTTGGGCAGCCTTGTAGCTTACTCAGTATTCACTCTGCAGCATGAACCAACTCTGTACTCTATACACAGTACCTAGTGCTGTGAGATTATTCTTTTGGGAGTTTTCTTTGTTTAAAAGAAAACCTTTCCACAAAAAAAGGGTAGCTTTTGATGCATATCATTCTTCCCCTCTTGCATATGTTCATTTTTGATTCAAACACACTGTCGAAACCTTTCTTCCCTCACAAAGCAAAATCCCATGGAAAAGAGCAGAGCCTGCTTGTGTGCATTCATTTTTACCAGATCTTGAAATAATTTGTGACTTAAAAGGAAGGGGGGGGGGAGAAACCTGTTCCTGATTGAGGCTGCTGAGCATTACTGTGATGGAACCAAAAATAATAAGGTAACGAGCAGCTCTAACCTTAGCTTAATTAACACATCGTTAAGATCAAGTGCACAGAGAGGTAGCAGCTCTGTGCCGCTGTGCCTGGTGTGCTGCTCTTACAGCTGAACTGAGAGGTTTGGCGACCCAAGAAATACATTGCAATTTATTTCTTATTTAAGTATTTGTTCTCTAGCCTCAGTGAATACCCTAAGTAATTTCTCCAGGGGTGACCTGCGACACACTCATAAAAATTTTCAGGTATGAGTGGGAAGAAATGAGCAATGTCAAAAAGGATGGGGTATGTGATGGAGGAAGGTTTGCTCAGAAGTCTGGCTGGTGTGAGCGGGTCCAGAGCTGTATCTTCGGCTGCTGAGAGCAGTCAGGAAAATGGGAGATGACTGAAAGCTTTTAGTGCCAGAGCTATTTGTTGATGTCCAAGGCAGATCACTTTCTGATCTCATCTCCCCTTGCACTGAGCTTGGAACAAGAAGGAGAGGTAAATGGGTCAAGATTCCTAGGGGAACAGTGAGAAGGGCCAAAAAGCAGGCGTCCGCAGGGGGAAAACAGTCAATTTGGCAGGTCTGGAGTTCATTGAGAAGTTATTGTTTTGGAAGGCACAGGAATATCTGTTGGGAGTGATAGAAGAGTTATTGGTGTTGGAAGTTATGATGTAGAATTATGGTGGAGGATATAGAGACCCTTATAGAAGCTCAGCAAACCTGTGAATCCATCTATCTAAGCACCCTCAATTCCCATTGAAATCCTCTTGGAACAATAATAATCATTTAACAAAGGAAATGGTTTTTGACCCAGACAACTAAATGCATTTCCGCTTAGTGCTTCCCAGCCCTCGCCTGATGCTCAGCCGTGTGTTGAGGTTGCCTGTTATTTTCCCCAGACATCAAAGGCTTTGAAGGAAAAAAATGCAACTTGGGAAAAATTGATTGTTTGCCATGAAAATCTCCCTTGAAAAGAGAAGTCTGAAGAACAATTAGCTACAAACATGCAAGCAGATTGAAAAGCAAAAATGCAACACTGGGTGAGAATTCCCCTGTGAGAGGTAGTGCAATGCCCTGCTGGTACAGGAGCAGTTATGGTTGATGAGGCCATTGCAGAGACCTTAATTGTTTCCTTTTGTCAGGTTTTGTTACAGCAGGTATTAGAGGGAGGTCAGGCCCTGAGTTAGTGCTGGCAGGAGGGAATGGATGACAGCTGGGAGCTTTGCTTTGCCTCTGGCACTCCAAGTCCTGTCTAATATAACAAAACACAAAAAAACCCCATCCTGCCCTGGGTGTAGGGAGTGATTTAGTGTTGCCATCTCTCTTTCAGCTGAGGAGCTGAGGGTCTGACACATTGCCTTTCCTATAACTGAAGTGATGGTACCCACCTGCTATTGTGGTGGACATTTCTATCCCACATGCCTGTGTGAACCATCTGCCCTGCTATGAAGCCCTGGTTGGGTGTTGAATGTTTAAAGCTAAGTAGTAATTTTAGATTGTGAAAGCTGACTTTCCATGTGCAAGCTGCAACACTGATTCCTTGACAATGGAGAGAGATGGAGAAATAAATCCAGCCTCATGTGGTTGCATCTTCAGAAGACGTCACAAGCACTGGGAATGACCTAAGTTCCCTTGCAACATCAATGCCATGGGGCAAGCACCAAGTTCATTTTGCCATCACTAGCTTGTTCCGTTATTTTTTGTGTATTTTAGACTCCAAAGAATGGTTGTTCTGAGAAGGGATCAATAACTCAGCCAAGCGTCCAAGTTATTAACTCACAAACAAACAGCATTGAGGCTGATGGGAGCAGGAAGAATGTCAATTTTCTGTGCAAATGTTATTGCAGGGAGCCTTCAAGGAGTGTTTCATTTAGCAAATCAGGGCTATCAGAGGTAGCGATTTCCTAGCTGGAGGAAAGGTGAGTGTCAGGGAACCAAGTTATGTATGTGGTAAAGTGTATTGGGGGGTAGACCTTCAGTCTGAAGGGACCAGATGGCATCGGTTGGTATGTGTGAAAAGGATTGCTCTGTCCCTATCCATCTGTCCATCTAGCTTTGCTATCACAAGTAGAAAAAATTTCTCTGCTGACTCCCCTCTCTCTTCTTCCCTCATTTTTTTTTAGTTTGTTTGCCTTCATAGGCAAAGGATATGAACCTGCCTTGGTTTTTTTCATAAAGGGCAAAAAAAGTGCTGGCCTAGTCAAGCTATCTTCCTTTGGAGGTGGATGATAAAAAATCAGGAGTCACCCATTTGGCCGTGCTTATCACTCCTAGGGCTACCTGTGGGGCATGCTAAAGGGTTGTGCCTCATGCTCTTTTGAATCCTTGTCCTTTTCTTGTGCAGCCTATTGTGCTAGTGCTTTACATTGCCTCAAATCGTTTCAGTCTTGCTGTCTTGTGCCCATAACGAAGAGTGGCAGAGGGCTGGAGGGCTAGGCTGGCAGCTGGGGGCTGTCCCAGTTCTTAGCAGATCCAACCATGCATTAAAATCTTTGAAATTCCAACCTTTTCTCTCTTTCCCGCTGTCATTTCCAGTGTCAGCAGTGACTCAATATGTAAAAAATATTCCCAAGGTCAGAGCTTATGCTTTGAAATCTCACCTACCACAAAGGAGGTGATTTTGCAACACATAAAATGCATTTGGTGTCTTGCCACATCCCAAACTTGCAATGTACCGTGCAGTGTGCTCCCTCACTCACCATTTAGGAAGTAGATGGAGAAAATCTCTATTTCATTCCTTCTCTCTCAGGTTTGTTGTTAAACCCTGCAACAAAATCAAGGGATTTGGGGTTGTTTTTTTTAATGTTCTTGTATGGATCTCCTACTGAAGTTTTGCAGTCATTGTGCTTAAGCTTTATCCCACAAGGGTGTTGAGGTTACACCAAAGGGGACTGCAAGGGCAACAGCGGGAAGTCTCAGGGCTGTGTATTCATGGTTAATTGTAGGACGTTCTGCACAGCAGAGTTGACTGCCAAGTTTTCAAAACCTGGTGTCAGGATCGGGGAGTTTGCCTCCTCTGTCCCTTTTGGCACAGAAGGCTGGGTACTGCTTCTGAAGGGTGCAATGCACCTCTGTGACCTGCCATTGGAACACAGGGAGAGGGATCTCGTTGCAGTGATATCTGCCCATGCAACTCCCTCACTCAGCATCACCAAGCACACCCTCCTCTTCTTTCCACTGATAAAACCTGATGGATGGCAGGTCCTCAGGAAAACAGAGCCTGACATTTCCAGGGAGCATGCAGCCACTTTACCTTTAGAAGCCTCTAAAAGTAGAGTGGAAAAGCATCCTTCTACTGCTGCACAGCCATCTGACATTTAAGAAAACGATGTGTGATTAAGGCAAACATCTGCCACGGGTAGGTTAGCTTTGCATGGTCCAGCTCCAATGCTTCCGTTTCCATAAACCCATGCAGTACTCTGGGTGTATTGGTTAAACTTGTGCCTGCTGCAGAAGGGTCCAGCAATATCAGTGCAGCACAGACTGGGAGCTTCATTATCCTGGGCAAAGAGGAACCTCAAACCAGGCAGCCTGTTGTGGGGATTCAGGGATGTGCAGTGCTGATGCTTTTTGGGTGAGTAATGCGGCAGGACCTGGTGCTCCTGGACCCAACCATTGCTTCTTAGCTTGTTGAAGCACATGTCCCTAGCTGGATTTTTAGAGCCTGGTGTCACAGTTGCTTGAAGCAGTTGATGTCATGCTCTCTCCATGGCCAAACCTGCACCATCGTTCTCTAATACACATTTTGTTCATTTATCTAAGAGGTCTTTTCCAGCCTGATGATCCTGTGATTCTGTGATTCTATGCTCACATGCCTATGTGTCCTGAGCATGCTCATGTGAGCATTGTAGTGTCTTATGTGATGATGAAAAGCCTTTTTTCTTAGCTAAGGTGGAGGATGAATAATGAAAAGTGGCATTGGTTTCCTATCCAGCAAACTCTCCCAGTGTCAGTTTGCAGTACAGCATCATCACGTGAGAAAGTGTCTGAGATGGGTGATGCCTTGCTGAGCAGCACCTGTATTCCTGAAAGTGATTGTCTGCAGTTTTGTGTCACATTCCACTCCCTGAAAACCTTTTCTTTTCAAACACAAGCTTGACTTGCTGTCAAACATGTTATGCCCAGGCTCATGTGCCAGAAGAATTCTTGTGGATTTTTCAGGGCAGAAGAAGCCATGTCTAGCAGATAAGCCAGCAAAAAAAAAAAATGCTTTTGGATGAAATAATAGTATCTGGCTATAAAGGCCAAAATTTTATTCCATATGAGCAATTCAATTTAAGAAAAAAAAAAAAAGGGAGAGAACAAGCCCTTCGTATCTTTGCAGAGCTTTGGTCTCAATCAAATAGGTGGACTGGGAGAAGCATTAGAAAATGAGGGAACAATCTCATGTTATTCCATTGGGAAACTTAATAGACATTTTCCATCCCAATTTTGTAGGATTCTGGGCTTTTCACAATAGCTGCTGCACTTAAACCGCAGCTCTGTGCATTGCCTCGCTCAAACTGACGGCTCCTTCCCCTGCAGCGGCCCCACTTGTCTCATTAAAGCTCCCACCTTTCCGCTGCTGAACTGAAAATCAACAAAGGGAAATTTAGGCTGGATATCAGGAACAATTTCCTCAAGTTGACTGTGAAAGTGCCTTCAGGGAGGAGCAGCGGAGGCTTCATTGCTTGCAGCATTTAATAGGTTTCCCATCTCGGCACAGGAGGGAGAGCAGCCTGGGCTCCGAGCCGTCCAGACGGTGCTAGGCATCACTGGCTGCAGGTGATGGTCTTGCTCCATTTTTGATCATTTATCTCAGGAGGAGCAGAGCGGGTATTGCTGCTGCTTCTACCCTGCTGTTCTCAGTATGACATTGCAAGCAGTGGCTTTCCCCATTCATAAACCCTCAGATAACTCCCTGCTTGGGAGAAGGACCCAGGCATGTTTAGCTTGAAACAGTGTGTGCTCTCTAGCTTTCCCAAAACTGATTTTGGGTGAGAAAAACTCTACACATGTGCTGGAAAAAGCAGACATCTTCTTTCAACGACTCACATTCTTTCTCCATCTCATTGTCAGCCCCGTGCTTGCTGGAGTGTGGTTTTGCTCCCAGTTTTGCTATCCTAGGTCAGCGTGGCCTAGCTCTTCACTACATCAGAATGTGGCTGTGGCCATACCGCAGGATATTGCTGCTATAATATTTATTGTATGTCTGGGAAAGTGTTTTTTCCAAATGTGGCACAGGGTCCTGCTCAATGGCCAAGCATGGCGAGGGCATTGAGCACTGTGTCTACTGGATGCTGGCACCTTCTCTGCAGTCCCTAAAGGACAAACACAGGAGACGCTCCCAAAATATTCTCTCTCTTGGAAGGCTTGTTGTGGCACAGCATTGTATTAGACCTTTAATTTCAAACCAGGCTCTTAAGGTAGACATTTCATTTGGAAAATCAAAGTCTCATGAGACATGTGTCTCATGTTAATGTCTTGTGAGACAGGTATGTCTCATGTTAATTCCCCTAATCCAAACAAAGAAGGAAGGAGGAATGGAGAAGATGCTACTTGGCTGAGGTTAATCTGAATGGAGGGAACCATGCTCTCCTGGAGGAAACTCTTACTGTACACATTACTGTGGATGATGCTTCGGGGTGGAGGAATCCAGGAAAGGAGCAGCTGTAGACACAGTTTGACAGTAATTCCCAGCTGGCAGCACAGGCAGGAAGGGCTTGCAGATGGGCAGCTGTGTATTAAGGTGAAACAAATGTCCACAGAGCTGGGCTGAGAGACCAGCCTGCAACCCAGGTAGTGTGAGAGATGGGAAGGAAAAGCAGTGAGGAAGAAATGAATAAGATGTCACACAGGCTCCTGCAGTGCATTGGGCGGCTTTGTGGAGACCAGTGGTATTAAGGAACAGAGTGGATAACAATCTTGTAAGGGTATTTGATCTCAGCTTGTATGACACTTAGCCCAGAAGCCTGGTATGTGGGAAAGGACAAAGAAAAACCCCATAGTTCAGCATCCCATAAAAGTATACTTGCTATTACAGGAGCTTGGAAAGGAGAAGAAAGCACATTTGTAGTACAGCAATGAGATGAGTGCTTTTGTGGTTCACGTTCTTCATGGTACCACTTGAGTGTTTTATGGCTACTTGTGGACTTGCCCCTTGCAGTGATCTTGTGAGGCCTTAAGTACAATGGAGAGAGAAACACCAGGATTTCTGGGGACCATCATTTTGGGGTGTTGGCAAGTAGTATCCCTCAGTGATTTTTCTGGGTTGCACATCCTTTCCTCCCCACCCTCCCTCCACAGCTGGTGCTGAACGAACACAGAGGAGGATGTTTAATTCTTTCCTTGAATAATTTCATAACCTAAGGCTAAAGGCTACAGTTGAGCATGGCCTGTAGGGGACAGGGAACAATCGAAGATCCTGGTCCGCGTGACAGGCGATGGTGTCAGTGCAGCAGCCGCTAGGCTGTTTTAAAGCAGAGCCCTCTCTAGATAGCTCTTAAAAATGTACGTGATATCTCACAAAAACATGGTTGGGGTGTGGATTCCAGCTGTGCACTTCAGAGATTTCCGATCTTTAGTTTCCCGTGCATGAACCCAACACACTAATCTGCAATTTGGGGTCTGACTCTGCTCTTTGCTCCAGCCGTCAGAGCTGTGCTGAGAAGTGGGACGCCACGTGTGACCCGCAAGGACTCAGCAGAGAGCAAGCCAGGAGCAGCAAGGGGGAAGGGGAACAGGTTAGGCTTGATTTGTATGGCTTAGCTAGCAAAATGCTGTCCTGCTGCGCTGCATGTTACTGGGAGATGGGAGACCCCATTGGAAGCTCTTCCAGAGACTGGAGATCCTTGCAGCAAGGTGCTGCCCCTGATGGTGGGGTAAAAATGCAGTTTCTGAGGTTCTACTGGGCTGTACTTGCATGCCTACTCTGTAAGGAGCCATTGCTTGAGGCCTGACCGTTGGTGCAAACACATAGTCTGATGCCTCAGGCTTTGGGCAACCTCCCACAGGGAGAAGGCTTCATCAGCATGTGTGCAAACTGTCTCTGAGTGGGACTAGGAAATGGTGTAGAGTCCAGGATTCCCATCTGCCCCCTCTGTCATGGTGGGCTAGTACAGTGGGGGTGCCTTTCTCCAGTCTTTTCCTCCTTTATCATCATTATTAGTACCAATGAGATGGGCCCTGGTTGTCTGCACCATCCTTGGCATGGGGGCTGCTGGTGAACTTCCCAAGACATCACTGGGGAAACCCACAAAGAAGAATGGATGAACACATGCAGCCCATCTCAGAAGCTGACACTGGCAAAAGCTGAGTCAGGAGTTCAAAGCCATCCAGAGCCAGGGTATACTAGCCGTGCAGGCAGTGGAGTGTATAGGCTTGAAGGGTTTATTTGAAAGAACAAGCCAAGGCCTCATAACACAAGCAGAACTGCTCCTGTAGTGTGCTCTGGGCTGGGAGCAATTCCCTTTGGGGAGCCCAGATCCAACCCTGCAGCCTTTCCCTAGGCTTTCTTAATTTCATAAATGTCTTTAGTCACGTCCTGGTTTCCTTTGTGCTAGCTGTCATGAATGCACCTCTTGCAATGGAAGTGACATTTGTGTTCTGTAATAGTGGCGCTTTGCCCTCCTAGAGCCAGATGAATTCCCGCTAATCCTTCCCTCCTTCGTTTCACACATTTTTTCTTCGTTCTGCACCTAGACCACGGCACTCTACTAAGCGTCGCAGTCAGCAGCAGGTAATTTAAGCACACATCTGCTTGCAATCTGGGAGGAAGGAGAGAGACAGTTTGTCTTTGTTAGAATCCCAGCGCTTTGCTTACCTGGTGGCATTAAGGCTTTTTGTGGCTCTGCAGGGGCCAAAGTGGGAACCAGGGGTCATCTAGGATGAGGACAAGGCGCCCTGCTCTGGTCCCTCAGCCAGGGTTGCTGTTGCGGATGTTGGACCAGGAGTGATGAGCTGCCCAACATTGCTTGAGTTGATAACTGATGGGTTTGGCTGTCTTCATCTTCTCTCTTTTTTGACCCCTTTCTTGTGGTCTGCAGGGCTGTCAGCCTTCCCTGGTGGAAACTTGCCATCCTGCTGGCTCTTTGCAGTTAAATGCAGTAGACAGAGAAAGCCATTGGAGTCAGTGGCAAGGTCCATGCCTTCATTTCAGGAAAGCTCTGGGACCCCTCTCTGTAGGTAAGGCAGGGGAAGTAGGATGAGCCGGAGAAAGCTGAAGCTATAGTTGGGGGCACAGTGGAATTAAATGGGACAAGCCTATGGAAGACCAAGGCCTTTCTCCTTCCAGAGCTTCAGGGTGAACTTGCCTCAGCAAATCCTCCATCCACTGTTGCTATTTCCTCCATTGGGCTTCCTCTTAATGCACAGAGCTGCTTGGTTTATTTTTGGAGCCTTTTTGGAGCCACCCACTCCCTACTGGCAGCACAGAGGTGCCAGGGCATCCATGCATTGGAAAGGTCAAAAGCAGGTAATTGACAGATACTGCCAATTTCCTGGGAAAATGAGGGCACATCCTATGTTTTTGCAAGAAGCTGGAGGAGTGAGGCAGTGCTGCAATGGCCCCAGTACTACCAAGAGAGATAGGGGTTGTGGAAGGATGCTGGCACGCTGAAATACTCTTCTCACACACCCCTTGTAGATCTCTCCTTTCTCATTCCAGTCCCTGCAACTAGTTTTTAAAGACATTGAAGCCTTTCATCGTGTTTTGCTAAGTTTAGACTGCCTGCCTTTTCCCTTGGTGTCCCAAAACAGCTGCTGAATGGAAGGCAATCGTTTTCTGATATTCAATACCATAAGCAGGAGTGATTTGAAAATGTGTTGATTCCTTAGACTGTGGGAAAAAGACCTGTACTGCTGGCAAAATCAGACTGAAAAGTAATACAGGTTTTTTCAGGTATTTTTTTCTCTTGTTTCAATGGGTTCATGGAAAAGCAACTCATATTTCTTCATTGCTTTGAATTTTCCCTGGAGGCTTCCAAGGGGTTGAAGTCTTGTATTTCTATACACTTGTTTGCAGAGACGGCAAAACACAGTAGATTCACACAAAAGCCTTGGATTTGGCAGCATTGGAAAAAAGGAACCTGTCTAATGCCCCAAAGCATCGTTCTTGCAGCCCATGAAAGCCAGACATCCCAAGGGGAGCCTGATGCCAAAATTAGTTGAACCCATGGCCACATCAGTGGAGCATAGGGGCTGTCCCATGGCTGGTGCTTCCTGGCCCTCGCTTTGACACAGATGTTTTGTGTCAACACTGGGGTCTGCTGGCAGCAGTGCAAGGGCTTTCTGCTCCCTGCACCTCGAGGGCATCTGTGAGGGAATTGCTCCTACAGTCAGGCTCAACTCTTCTGGCAAAGCACAGGGTGAGATGCCGATACCCAGGCTCAGTCCGGATGCTGTGCGTGGGCTTTTCTCCATCCGTCCAACAGCCTCAAGTCTTTTAAAAATTGCGTGTTTAAGATATGTGTAATATTAGTCCATGTAAATCACACCAAGCCTATGACTTCCAGCACTGCTGGCTTGGGTTCCAGCAGACTAGCTTGCTGTCACT
The DNA here is from genome assembly GCA_033459285.1 of Clamator glandarius. NCBI lineage: Eukaryota > Metazoa > Chordata > Aves > Cuculiformes > Cuculidae > Clamator > Clamator glandarius. The sequence goes on along the minus strand of JAUNZM010000460.1, from coordinate 324,089 downwards.
CAGCCGCAAGCTGTCTAGGCTAGCTTAATGAGGAAGCCAGACTAAGATGAAATAATTAATACAGCTGTAGAGTAGAGATGAAGGAGTCTTTGGGGGATAAGGGAGCTGGCCTAAGTCTTCCTCCCCAGCCGGAGCAATCTAGGCCTTCATGAAGGTTCGGAAATACTCCATTTCCACTGGGTGCCGAAGGTGGATCTCTGGTCCTTCCAGCCCAGGATGCTCCTGGGAGCTCTCTGAATCAGCTGTGTAGGCACGGGGATCTGGACCAGGTTCAGGGCAGCAGCTGGGCTGGAGCTGTGTGTCATGAGCATTGTGGGGGGCCTTGGAAGTTTTAAGAGGGTGAAACCCCCATGCTGGTGTAGAGGAGAGCAGTGCTGGGCTATGAAGGATGCTCTGTTGTTGGGATGCTCTTGTTGGCCCAAGAATGGGGAGATGGACTAGAGCCTTTCTCGCTCAGGGCTGGCCCATGTCTGCTGGAGCAATTGGGCAGCATCATGGGGAAGCACCCACTCCCACTGCAAGCTCCTGCTGCTCAGCACAAGCCTGAATTAAAGCAGGTTTATTTAGTAAACCCGTTCCAGGATAAAGCTTTTGATTTATAGGCACCCCGATAGCGCTCCTAGGAGGACTTGTACAACTTTAACTGCATTTTCTCAGCATCACACCAGCCCAATAAAAGAGAGTTCATATGCGCTGCACAAATTCTCACTTCCAATATAAAAAAGGTTTTATGAGACTGGAAGTCTCGCTGGCTCTGTGGGGCCGGGTGTATTGGCTGATACTCTGCATGACAGACCCTCGATTCCTCTTCGAGTTGTCAGACTTCAGTAGCATTTACAGCTATTTAGCTATCAAATTTTATGTGCAGCTCTGAGAGAAATGTGTCTTTTAAATACTGCTCTGTCTCATAAACAGCAGTCTGTTAAACCATGTCAATGGTACAAGCGGTTTGTGAAGCCCTCCAATGCAATCACCTACAGCTCTGCTCGTTACCTGAGTGGCAAAATGCTGAACAATGCAACAAGTTAATTTTCCGAGCCGGTTATCTTGGCTGAGGATCAGCTTCCTGAGTGAAAACACGCTCCAGCAGCCCAAATTTGGGTTCCAATTTACCCCAGTGTCTATATTCTTCCTCCCAGCCTTCATAAAGCCATGCTAACTCATCACACGCTCAGGCAAGGAACTGGTGTTTGTCATCTGTGCTAAGTCACCCGTGAGATTGCATCCCTAATTTTCCAACCCAAGGCTTTGAAGCTTAGGATCCTCTCCTCTCTGCAGGAAGACTGTTTGATCTTTCCCTTGGTCCTTCTTCTTGGAGAAGGAGGCGAAGGCAGGAGATTCCTGGAATGCTAGCCCTGACCGTGGCCATAATAACATCCCTTTGTTAGCCAGGCTTGAGCTTTCAGCCTCTTATTTTATTATTTTTTTCTTTTTTTTCTTATTATTATTTTAGCATGAAATGGTAACTTAAAGTGCGTTTTCAAGCCTGCACCATTTGGAAGTTGCAGGTGGTGCAGGCAGGGTGGAGAGCCCAGGCTGTGGGCACCTTTGCCCAAATGCAAGGGATAATGAGTGCTTGGATGTCTAATTGCTGCTACACACTACAGACTGGGAGGTTTGCTCTCCCATTGCTGCCGTTTCCACATGGAATAAGCCGAGGACCATGGAGAAAAAATCATACATGCATGTGCAGCACAGTTATTTTCAAATATGAAATTGCACCTGCAAAAATAGAAGCCAGGAAAGGACTAGCAGGCAGCTTGGAGATGGGAGGCGTGATGCGTGTGGAGCAGGGATGGGGACAGCATCTCTGAGTTTCTTTCCCATGCTCGCGCCACCTGATAGTTTTAGCGGACGTTACTTTTCCTCCCCCTTGCATTTCAATTAATCATCTGCTTGTCAGCGCTCTTCCCTCCAGCTCCCCTCCCCGCCAAGTCTCACGGAGTGGTGCGCATGCATGCAAGCACCCATGCACGCAGCGTGCGTGCTGACGGGCTTGGCTGCTCATTAATCACTTACTAGTGTCGTGTGAGTTGGTCCCCACAGAAGGAGGTTTGGAAAAGGGAAAGACAGTCATCTCCTTGGTCTGCACTTCATCAGTGGGGATGGGCTGAGTATAGGATCTGGCCCTGGTGTGTTGCAGCCTGTGGTCTCTATCCCACTCCAAATGAAATGCTGGTCAGACTTGTTCAAACAGATTTTGCTTTCCAATGTGTTTGAAAGGAGCTCTGGGCTGAACCATCCCCCTCCCAGAATTTGTAGTTTTTTATTTAATTTTTAAATGGTGAGAGGTGGTCTTGAGGACTGTCTAGTCCAGCCTCCTGCCCAAAGAAGATGCAGAGTGCAGACCAGTTTAATTTGCCCATCTAGGTCTTGAAAACCTCCAGGGCTGGAGATCCCACCACCTATCTGGGTCTCTCTTCCAGTGGGTAACTGTAATGGGAAAACATCTTCATTATCATAAGCCTGGACCTCTCCTGTTAAGGAGAAATGCCTGTCTCAGTCACCTCAATAACCTCTTGGTAGGCACTGTGAGGTTACTGTTAGGTTCCCCTGAAGCCACTCCTTCTCTGGGTTGGACAAGCCCTGTTTAATCAGCCTGTCCTCATCCCCATGTACTTCACCGCATCACCACTCTGGTGGCCTTTCACTGGACTTGCAAGAGGTCAGCAATGTCCCTCTGGTATCAGATCCTCAGAAATGGCCACAATGCTCCAGATGTAGTTTAAGGACTTCTTTTCCATTGAATTTTTTGAGTCTTGCAGATCCTGTCTAGCTGTGTACCTGGCATTGAATTTCCCCTCTGGCTGGGACAGGTTGCCAAAAAATGACAAAATTAATAAAGTGTGCATGTGTGTGTGTGCATTTTTGTGTGCACAGTTATCTAGGAATGGTTCATGTTTTGACATTTCAGTAGAATTTTTTTATTAATACTTTTCATGAGTGTGTTTTAAGAACACGCAGTTTGATCAATGCACAAATGTGCTGCTCTATTGGAGGCTCCTCTGCAGCCCTAGCAGCAGCTGTGCCCTCTCCCCAGGCTGCCTTCAGCTTCTCTTCAGCCATAGAGATAGTGAGCTCAGATGGTGTCTTTTCCTACGCCATCCCCTTGCCCAGAGTTTCTCTTAATTAGTTCTCTGAGTTTTTATCTGTCGAGAGGAAGCTTTTCTGCAGCCAGGCAGGATCTGCTCTGGTGAAGGCTGTTGCACACCGTGCTGGGAGGTACTGGAGCTAAAGAGGGCAGCTCAAAGGGATGATGAGGAGTGCAGCCAGAGCTGGGGACAAGAAGAACATCCCCTAAAGGATATGTCCAGCAGCAGATCCAAGATGATCCATGTCCTTTCTGGGCTGGAGAGCTGGGGTTTGAACTGAAGCTTCCTACCGTGTAAGGGAGGTGGAAGTTGGGCTCCCACTCTCCTTCCAGGCAGCATCACAGTGGGCTCGGGCAACCAGAAAGGGAAAGACCAGGGGCAGAAATGTGTTTCTGCTCGTTTGCTGCTCATCTATGACTTTAGCCTGTGGTGAGCACAGAAAGCTGATAAACACAGGTAGACTTGACTCTGGCTCAGCTTTTCCTTTGTTTTGCCATTGAGGAATATGTGGGGATTGGAAGTGAAATACAGCACTTCACTTTTCCAAAGGAAAGAAAAAAAAGGGAAGGAAGGGAAGGAGCCCCTCTTGCATGCTGCACCGGCAAACCCTCATCATCCTGTAGCAGGAGGCCAGCTCACATGAATATTCCTGTGCAACATGCGTGAGTGATGAGCCCCATATGCAGGCCTTTGGAGAAATTAAATATTTTCTGTGGTGTTTTCCAAAGAGCCTTTCTATCAAAGTGCTTGGTTGGGAGCCAAAACGCCCCAGCTTTTTCAGCCCCAGCTGGTTGACACTTTTTTATTATTTTATTTTTAAACACTGATGAATATTTTCTAATTAAAAAACAAGCCTTCCCCTAAACTGAGTCTTGCCCCAGTGGATGGAGATGAGCCAGAATTTGGGAGAGGGCTGGAGGCTGCCAGAGATTCTACGGCTGCTCTCAGCTGCTATTTTTTTCCCTCCTTCAGTGCCGGAGTTTGCAGAAAGGGTCTTGAAATAAAGTGCACACATGGTCTGCATCTACCTACCCATGCATGGTGGAAGATAGCTGACTGGGCAGGGGTGGCATCCTGGTCTCGGCCTGTTGTCTGGTCCCTGAGAGAGGGGAGGAATGAGGCAGGCTCTCAGCTGGTGGTTTGAGGAGCACCAGCCTTCTGGGACGGGGATCACAGGTGTGCAGGTGGACAAGAGCGTGTCCAAACAAGGTATCTGATGTTGCAAGAGTTGTTCTTCCTGTGCAAAAGGCATAAAGGATCAAAGACTTGTCTTGGTTTTGGGAGTGGGAGGCAAGGATGATCACTGGAGGGAGAGGAGCCCAGGGAGGGGCAGACACGCAGGATGAGACACTGGCTTTCATCTTGGGCACAGAAACAAAACCCCTTGTTAATGGTAAGGAATATGGACATGGCACGGAGCCAGAAAGGAGCTGACCTACTAGCGGTACAGGGAGGGGAGACAGGTGTTCGTTCTGTGGACTGGGAGGAAAGGAGAGCCTCAAAAGTCCAGCGAGAGCCTAGCTGACGGGTCAGAATAATGGGCAGCAGGGTGATGTGCATTAGCAGTGGTGGAGAGCATGGCACCAGGCAAGAGGAGCATCAGGAACTTCCCTGCTCGCTCCTGGGGTTTGGCAGCATGGTCACCTCTGGAGCCATAGCCTCTAGAATTGCCCCAGGATGAATTTAGGCCTGAATACTTGTTCCTTGGATGCTAGTCCTCATGGCAAGTCACAGAGGCCACTTGCCTTCCTATTAAGCAATTGGCTTTGATGGTTAATAGTGGGAAAAGTGCCTCGGAAGAGCAACGCTGGCAGCAGCTGCCCTTGCCTCAAGCCTCCTCTGCAGCAGCTGTGGGGCTTGGAGTGGAGCGGAGCTCACAGAGCAAGGCTCAGGTCATGGAGAAAAAAGCTGCTGGGATCATGCAAGGCAGAATTGTTCCCAGCTGAGCTGTTTTTCTCCTAAATAGCTGGATTGGCTTCAGACCATTTTCTGCTGACTGCAGCCAGTTTTGGTAGGTATGAAAGTGTTGGTATCCCCACCTTGAATACTGTACCCCATAAACTGAGAGCAAGAAAGAAAGAAATAAAGGATCTGTGCAGTTTCACACCAGTTGGAGATCAGATTGGTTCCTGGGCTTGGTAGTGTGGTAGTGGTGTGTGCATCTTCTTTCTGTTGCAAAGCTGGAAACAAATCGAATTTTAACCCAGTTTCTCCCATATTGAGTATTCATTTAATTCTACTGGCTTTACATAGCAAAATCTTCCTTCCAAATATACATCACGTTGGCTCTTTGTTTTTTTGGAAAGAGGCTGAGACCCAAATACAGTCTCATGCCTTGCTTCACCTGCCAGTGACAGCACACAGCAATGCTGGTCTTGCCAGAGCTCATCACTGCTATCCAGGGCAATTGTCAGATGTGATCCTTGTTTCTAAAGGGGTGTTTTGTTTCCCCCATCACCACTAAGCCCACTGCGCTGCCCTAGCACGTGTTTCAGTGTACAGACGCTCAGTCTCCCACTCCTCCCCTGGGAACTGCTTCCCTGATGTCAGACAGCTAATACCCCCTAACAAATACGCTAATTTAAGAGCTGCTAAAGCCAGGGGCCAGCAGGAGGTCACAGTCCACACAAACAGATGGTATTTTGTCCTTGATAATTAAATTTCCCTGTAGTTTTGGGTGAGAGACTTTCTTGCCTTTTTTTTTGGCACAGCTGCCTCAGGCCAACATGGTTCATCCCTCCTCATCCTTTGCTCGCTGTTAGAAAATGCAGGGATGGGGCAGGACCCTGGGGAAGCCAAGGGTCCCTGGCAGGTTTTGGAGATGCCCTCAGTGGCCCATTGGGCTCACCCCATGTGCTCTGCTGGCTCTGGGCTGCAGCAGTGGAAGCCTAGTGAAGAGGCAGTAGTTGGAGGCCAGGTGAACAGCACCAGCCTGATGCTTGTGGGTGCCCCCAGCCCATTTCAGCAATGCTGCTGGGGGATAGCCCCAGCACTTCTGCTGTTTTTCCCCTTTCCCCAGCTCTGTGCTGTGGGTGGATGGGGAGAGGGGCTGGGGTCAGTGAGGTCCTGCTGCAAACCAAGGGGGCAGTGATGGCAAGACATCTGCTGACATGTGGCAAGGCTCAGCATGTGAGTGAGTGGGGCTGTCTGGGGGGATTAGAGAGGAAAGGGGGTTGGTTCCTCACCCAGCTTTCTCAGGAGGGGCTTTGCAAGCAGGAGTGTGCTGGTGTGTTGCCCCAGTCCTGCTGGGACTCATCACTGTCTCCAGTCCCACCACTGTCCCCAGACCTGGCTCTGCAGTGCATCCCCCTGTGTCTAATAAAGGGACTGCTGGCAGCAGACAGACCCTGCAGCATCACTGGCCTCAACACAGGCTGCCCCCACCAAAGTGGAGGAATAAGTCCCTCCTCATGCTGCCATTCCTCTCACTTGTCCTTGGGGCATCACAGAGCAACCATATGTCCCTGTTTCCCCCAGTGCATCATTTCACAGTGTGTTCTTTTGTCCACTGCAAAAGCTGTGTGCCACTGTGACATTTGAGGACAGTTCCAGGGCTGCTGGGGTGTTCTGGAAGACTGCAGGATGGCATGGGGTGAGTGGGGTGGGAAAACTGGATGGAACTGGGTGAAGCAATGAGCACCGAACCCCATCTGCCTGCAGGGTGGGCAGCATTTCTCCCCAGCTCACGCTTTTTTCCTGTCCAGGTTTTGGGCTGCATCTTCACCATGGGGAAGGAGGCAGGGAGCAGCATCTGTGCAGATGTAGGACAAATCTCCCCACTATCATGGCTGTCCTGGCTGCCTGGAGTGGTTTGCAGCCCCACAGCATCTTGTGGGCTGGTGATCCCAGGCTGGTTGGTGGTGTAAAGGCACTGCAGGGACTACTGTCCTGTAGAAGGAGAAGGAGAAGGCTCTGAGGAGATTTTATAGTGAAAATCCTCCAAGAAAGCTGAGGAGGGACTGTTCACAAAGGCTTGTAGTGATGGGACTAAGGGCAATGAGTGTAAACTAGAGAAGTGCAGATTTAAGCTAGACATCAGGAAGAATTTTTTTCACCATGAGAGTGGTGAGCCACTGGAACAGGTTGCCAAGGGAAGTTGTGGCTGCCCCATCCCTGGTGGTGTTCAAGGCCAGGTTGGATGTGGCCTTGGGCAGCCTGATCTAGTAGGAGATGTCTCTGCCCATGGCAGGGGGTTGGAACTAGATGATCTTTAGGGTCCCTTCCAACCCAAAGTATTCTGTGATTCTATGATTCAACGATTCTATCAGTCTATGATTCAATCATACTATCATACTATGATTCAATCATTCTATCATTCTAAGGTTCTATCATTATGTCATTCTATGACACTGTCACATTGTGTTGTTTGCAGATTTGTTCCCCAAGTGCTGTGTGGGTGTTTGAAGCTGTAGTGCTCATGCAAACCCATGAGCATGAAGCTGTTAGGTGCAGCTGCCATGGTGGCAGCTGCCATGGTGGCAGCTCCTCAACTGAAAAACCTGCTGATTATCTGGAGGAAGTTTGAGGCCACAGAAGCTGAGTGGGTTGTGGTGCAGAGGGACCAAGTGGCTTGCCAAGAGCACAGTGGGGCAGGACCAGGGTGACTGTGGTGCAACTTTATGAACTTCACAAGCAGATGTTTGCAGAGCATATTGGCAAGCATGCAAGCTAGTGGTGGAGTGCCTTTTGTCCCACTTTCCACCTGCAATGGCACTTTTTCCCTTGGGGCACCCCATCTGCTGAGGGCCCGGAGGACCCCCTGTGTGTCACGGAGCAGCAGGTGAGAGGGGAGGGTTGGGGTAGGCTCACAGCCTGAGCAGGGCCATGACTATCCTGATGCCCTCCCCATGCTGTTGTGCTGGGAAGGTGACCCACATGCCAAGGGATGGAGGGAGCCCCCGGGGTGGGTGGATAGTTTGCAGAGCTGAGAGCCAAGCATCTCCTGTGGGACCTGGACAGGGGAGGACAGCAAGCAGAGACCAGTAGGGATTAATGGGTCCCCAGCATCCCAAGCCCCTGCCTGTCTCCAGCGGTGCCCGTGGTCCTCCCCGGGCCCCAGAAATTGCCTGGCCCCTGTCTGCCCTGTCCTCCTGCCAGCTCGTAGTGTAGGCATGGGGGAGAGATGAAGCAAAGCAAAACAAATCATCCCGGGGTGTCTCTGGGGAGGCGGCATCAGAGTCATTGTAGTGGCTTTGTCCATGCCAAGTGCTTAACAAAAAAAAAAAAGCCCAAACAAACAAGCCAAAATTAAAATGCCCTGCAAGCTCTATACAATTGAATGCTCCCTCCCTTACACTCACAGCTACTAAGCCATTGTCATATTCCCTCCCTGGACAAGAGGGGCTGCCAAGGCCTCTTCCAGAACTCCTTGCTCCAACTTACCCATGCCCCTGAGACCCTGCAACATGGGCATCAAGCTTCCATCCTCCTCCAGCTCCATCTTGGCATGCTGCCAGAAAGCAAACCTGCCCTGCTTTCTGAACAGCGATGTTGTAGTCTTTGTCTGGGACTAAGCTGTAACTCTTCGTGGCTTGGGGATGTTGCTGCCAGGAGGTTTTCTGGAGTCAATCCATCATGGTCCTGCCTAAGATGAAGAGAAGAGGTCCTGTGTGCTGCAGGGTGGCAATGGTTGGATTGGAGCAGCAGCCAGCAGTTACACCCCGTTTGACTATACACTTCTGCAGCAGCACAGCATTCTTGACTTCTTCAGCATGATAACATGGAGGCAAGCCCAGTACCAGTGAGCCTGGATGCAATGCCTGTGCTGATGCAGAAGACAAGCTGCTGGAGGAGCCCATTTGGGCTACTAAGAGGCACAGTGGTCATATTTCAAGCCAAACCTTTTAGTTCCTTTGTCCCCAGGTGCCACTGAGGGTAATGTTAAAACTCCAGACCACCCTCAAAATCCCCACTAGCAGCAATCAGGCTCCTGGCACTTGGAAACACCACGCTTCCCTCCACCATGTCCACTGTGCCATGGGCATCTAGCTGATGGAGGAGGCGTGGACTACAAGTGCTGTCTGTCCTCCCTTCCCTCTTCACTTTGCTCAGGATGATGTGTGACTGTGGCATGGTAAAGATTTCAGCAGCAGAATGCTTTTCTCTGTCCTGTAGGTTTGTATCTTGAGAGGGATTGGAGAGTTCATAAAACAGCCTGGCCACAGACTTTCCTCAAGGCATAAAAATAGAGTTGTGAATAAAATCCTGGGAAGTTTAAAGGGCAATGCAGCCCTGCAGACAAAAATAATAAATAAATGCAAGCGTTTGCTTAAAAATCACAGACTGAACCTGTCATCAGGCAGCAGGATGTTCCTAAAGTGTTTGAGGCTGCTGGCTTTGTGTATGGGGGTTCAGGTTTTCTTTTGTATTTTGCTTTGGGTTTTGTTCCCATTTTCTGTTTTCATGAGCAGAGCCTGGGAATTGAAGTGTCAAAATTCAGTGCAACATCAAGAGCCCATTCCTGCAGTAACAACAGTCTAGAGAGGCAGAGTGAGCACATGTGTCTTGGGTAATTTCTCTGGCTTCCAGGGAAGAGCACTGGGAAACCCTGGACCACTGACCTGTCCAGTCTCCCATCTCTCTCCCCTTTCTGATCTTCTCTGTGTCCCCCTGGTGTGGCACCATCTGCTCCATGTCACCAGGGAAAATGCCCAGTGGAAAAAAAAAAAAACAACCCAGAGCTGACTTGAATGAAGGCTCCAGAAAAAAAATCACTATCTTTTTCACTTCTCTAATAGAAGTAAAGATCTGGTTGATTCCCACAATCTCTTTCTGCAGAGAGCTGGAAAATGCTCAGTATGGAGGAAAATTGAGTAAAAGGGGGATGAAAATGGCATTTCCTGCAGCTGGTCCAAGTTTTCCCTCCATCTCAGAGTCTGTCTGGGTGTGGAGGAGTGGGGCTCGGGTGCGGTGGTGTACCTAAATTCATGCCTGGGTGGCACCAGTGTCCTTGAGGTATAGGCTTGGGGCTGTGTTTCTCCACAAGCTCCACTGTCAGGATTCAGGTCCCCCTCTGCCCTGCTGTGCTCTCTTATGGCACCAGTTCCAAGACGTATGATGCTTGTTAGTATGCTGTGCTTTGCCTTGCTTTTATCACTGCTGGAGCAGATGGCTGGGCTTGGACTGCTGCCTCCACTTGCAGAAAGGCTGGTTAATGTGATGGTGGTTGTAAGGATGGGTACAGATTGTGGGAAACATCTTCCTTCAAAGCTCCGAGTCGGAAGAGAGGACAGGCAACAGCAGGAAGATGCCTGCAAGGTAGCATTGTCCTGCAGTGGCTATGGCACCAAGGGCTGCTGGTAGGCAAGGTCGCTGGATCGGTTCTCAGTGGTGTCTCTGTGCAATGCTTTCTGCAAGATTTGAGGTAAGGGAAACCCACCCTGGTCTAGGAGCCGATATGCCCCAGCCCCTGCAGATGCAGGGTTAGGACCAAGACTGGTCCTTACAGAAGTCTCAGGGCCTTGCTGGCCTTTTCACAGCTCCCTGTCCTAGAAGGAGCACGTCAATGTGATTCCCACAAGCAATAACTTACCTGTCCTAGGAGCCAGGTCACTGTCCAGGCAGGATCCCATACAGCCTGAGACGTTTCATGTGTTGCTTGCTCCTCCCCAGACCATCTCAGCTCTTCGTGGAGACCACAGGCTCTGCAGTACCCATTGAAATGTGGTTCTGTTTTCAGTGGGGCAGATGCTTCTTCCAAGAGAGCCTCTTTCTTCGGCCTCGTGGGCACAGGAAGCATCTTTGATCACTGTCTTTCTCATTGAGGCATCCTACCAGTGACATCCAGGAGCATAAGAGAGCATTTCCAGGCTTCGAAACACGTGATGGAACCAGGAGTCCTGCAAGCCTACTGCTACCTCGAGGGGCACATCTTCAACCAAAGCAGCTGGGAAAATATTTGGGGTCCTTCCATCTACCTTCTGTCCACCTCTCCTAGACCATGAGAGCAAGAGTGTTTGTGCAGCTGTTTAAAGGTCTGGTGGTCCTCCCCAGGCAGGAATGATGATGGAGGGGCTTTTCCACAGGGAGCTTCTTCCTCCAGGACATCCTCTTGCTTAGCATCTCAGCTTCATTACAGGAAAGGGAGAAGATGCAGGGAAGAAAGTGATATACTATGAGAGCCATGAGAGAATTCATTTCAACTGGCCCTAGTCATCCCTGTTGCACTTGTGGTCTGGGGGAGCAGTGCTAATTGCCCTGTTGACAGTGGTGGTTTAAATTAGATTTAAGAAGGCTTTTCAAGCAGTAGGGGCTCTAGCTCTGCAGGCAGGGCTTTGTAATAGTCCAAGTTTAAGAGATGTGAAAGCCTCTCTTTTCTCTCCACTTAAGCAGCAAAGTGGCGTTCAGCATGAACAGTGCATTGCAAGACCATGGGGTTTTAGACTGTTAGCAAGTGTACAGCATTAAGCAACAAATATTGTTTCCTATTCCTTGCATTGCTGTCTAAAGGGAGGAGACGGCACTTGGTGACTTTAGGCACCCGAGCACTTCTCCCAGGGCTGCCCCCCTGCCCACAGGACTGCTCATGAGTGGTGCAGTTCCTGTGAGAACTGGGGCTGGAGGGTGTCCTGTCCACTGTGGTGCTTCACTGCTCAGCCCAGCATCACATGCTGCCCTCCAGGAGGGATAGCATCTCACTGGAGGCAGCCTGGAAAACTGTGGCAGGATCTCTGCTAGCAAAGGGCTGGGCTGGGCTGAGCAATTGAGGGTGGCTTTGGCAAGGGTGTTTCTATGGGGCTGGGTCCCAGAAGTTGTCTGCAAATATCTCCAGTGCAGGTGCACAGTGATGGCTACAGTCAGCAAGTTTGTAGATGACACTAAGCTAGGTGGAAGTGTTGATCTGCTGGAGGGTCGGGAGGCTCCAAAGGGATCTGAACAGGCTGGACCACTGGGCAGAGTCCAATGGCATGAGGTTTAACACAGCCAAATGCTGAGTCCTGCACTTGGGGCACAACAACCCTAAGCAGAGCTACAGACAAGGAGAAGCCTGGCTGGAAAGCTGCCAGGAAAAGAAGGACCTGGGGGTGTTGGTTGACAACCGACTGAACATGAGCCAGCAGTGGCCCAGGTGGCCAAGAAGGCCAATGGCATCTTGGCCTGTATCTGAAACAGTGTGACCAGCAGGTCCAGGGAGGTTCTTCTCCCTCTGTACTCGACACTGGTGAGACGGCTCCTTGAGTACTGTGTTCAGTTCTGGGCCCCTCACCACAAGAGGGATGTTGAGGCTCTGGAGTGAGTCCAGAGAAGAGCAACAAAGCTGGTGAAGGGGCTGGAGAACAAGTCTTATGAGGAACAGCTGAGGGAGCTGGGGTTCTTTAGCCTGGAGAAGAGGAGGCTGAGGGGAGACCTCATTGCTTTCTACAACTACCTGAAGGGAGGTTGTGGAGAGGAGGGAGCTGGCCTCTTCTCCCAAGTGACAGGGGACAGGATGAGAGGGAATGGCCTCAAGCTCTGCGAGGGGAGGGTCAGGCTTGACATCAGGAAAATATTTTTCACGGAAAGGGTCATTGGGCACTGGAACAGGCTGCCCAGGGAGGTGGTTGACTCACCTTCCCTGGAGGTGTTTAAGGGATGGGTGGCTGAGGTGCTGAGGGGCATACTTTAGTGTTTGATGGAAATGGTTGAACTCGATGATCCGGTGGGTCTTTTCCAACCTGTTGATGCTATGGTTCTATGATTCATGATTGTCTGCACATTAGGCATAGCATCACGCTTCAAGGACAGGCAGATCATGATCTCTCCTGCAGGATAGGTGCGGTGCAGTGTCTGTGTTCAACATCTGCACTACGTGCGTATGGTACCATCCATGGTCAGCATGTGTAGTTCTGGTGTACGTAAGGTCAGCAGTCAGTATCTGCAGTACAGGTGTTCTGTAATACCCGCTGTCAGAGAGCGTGCAGGACAGGCATACTGTAGTGCCTGCTGTCTCTTCCAGAATGGAGTCTCACTTACTTATCATGGCTTGAAGGGGGCTGTGGCAGGTGAGAGTCATGGGGGAAGGCTGAGATACTTGCCCTGGAGCTGCCATTTCCAGCTGGCTGCCACCAATTAATACTCCACTATCTGCAAGCATCCCCCATAGCTTTGGGTATCCTTCTGATGGAGAGCTGGGAAAGATCTATCAATCTGCTCATAAGAGGGTGCTGGGATTGTTCAGCAGATGGTGGTATCTTACTTTCTGCTTGGATACACGATTCTCTTTGCTTTTGCTCCCCACCTTAGAACTGTCCACACCCTGTTTCACCATAGTAGTTAATGTTAGGTTGCTTCAATCCTGCTTGCAGAGACAGCCTATGGTCTTGTCTTCGTATAGATCTGGCCACATCCTGCTTAGATGTCGCCTGATGCAGCTTAGGGAGAGCAGGACTGTAAATGCACTTGCCAAAGCAAATATTCTCCAATCTTGTTTTCAACTGAAGATGGAGTTTCCCACTGCTAGGTTTGCTGTGTAATAAATGCATTTCCCCACCATCACCTTCCAAGTGGTCCCTGCTGGAGTAGGGATATACAGCCAGGGGAGATGCAGGCTTGGTGAGCTGCTGCTCGCTGGCCCCTGTGCCTGCATGCTTGGGTGCTGGCTTTTGCTAGAGAAACAATTAAATGAGCAAATACAGCAAATGGAAATTTGCATTAGGAGCATCTGCAGAAATTGCACAGCTTTTGTTATGTGCTTGGAAAAAGAAAATCAACATAGCTTTGGGCAAAACAGGCAAACAAAGCAAATAAATACTGCATGGGAAATTGCGATTCAAGTGAGAAAAAGTTGTTTTTCTGGCTAGAGTTTTCACAGTACCATAGCCACGGATCCCTGGCTAGCAGCAGGGATCATCTCTGAGGAGAAATGTGCTTTTGCAGAGCTAAAGTAGCAAAGCAGAGTGATGAGGTCCTTGTGCCAGCAGTGGGAGCCTCTGCCTGTGTTCTGGCCATGCCACAGAGTCCCCAGGGACATTGAGTCCCTCCTCTCTCTCTCTCATTTTCCACCTGTTTGTAGCCAAACAGCATTGCCCTCAAGACTGTGGGCGATTTGGAGAAGGGACCATCCCTTGCCACGTAACTCTGGGTCTGTCTCATCATGCATCTGGCTTCAGGTTAGAATGTCTGGCATGTGGGCAGGAGCAGCAGTAATTATTTTAATGACTGATAAGACCAGGAGGAGCATGGGTGAGTGGCTTTGCTCCCTGGCAGGACCAAGATGTAAAGTGAGATGTTTGGCAGTGATATTTGCACTGCTGTGAGCCAGACTGATATCTATAGTGGGCACATCTCACACTTTCCAAAGAGCAAGTAGTTTGCCATGGGAGCTGGAGGGGTCCAGTCCTGCATTCTGTCATTGCCACGGTGCCCAGGGAGGGAATGGCTGTACTACAATGCAAGTACCTGGTCTGCAGCGCAGGGGAGGCTCTGGCCTTACCTGCTTCAATTCCTGGTGTGAACCATCAACTTCTAGGGCTGTAGACAGGGAATATTCAGTGGGAAATGAATTTGGATCAGTAGGGAAGAGAGTCTGGTTTCCAGGCAGCTCCCAAGCTGTTAGGGGCCTCATGTGCTAGCACTGTCCCAGGATGTGGCATTGCCACCTACTCAGGTTCCAAGCATAACACCACTCCACTGGCTCCTGCTAGTGATGGCACCTTGTGCAAAGGCAAGGCGGCAGCGGCAGTAAGGGATCCGTGCTGCAAGCACAGTGGGGACACATGCAGGAGGTGAAGGGGAGGGGAAGGGAGGCAGGGAGGAAGAAAGATATGAGAAGGAGAGAGGCAGAGTGAATAATAACGATGTTTTAATTAGCACTTAACACTGCTTGCCCAGAGCTTTAAAAGGAAGGTCACCTTCATTATCTCTGTTTTACAAGCAGGGAAACTGAGGCACAAGGGAGATAGGGAGAAAGATTTGCTCAAAGTGACCCAGAAGGGATGGGGCTGGGCAGGGAGTGGGATCTGGGATTGGTGTGTCCATTCTCTGCTGCTACAGCTGCATGAGGGCTGGCTCTTCCTGCAAACCCTTGCTGCCCAAACACAGTGCTGCAAATTCAGCAGTGAGGCCATGGGTCTCTTGTCTGTCTGTCCCACAGCTCCTCATTTTCATGGCCCCCATCCGCCCAGCATACTTTGTCCTGGCAGGCATTTTGCACCCCTAAATCTATTCATGACATCCCTCCCAGCCATCCTTGCCTTCCCCCCGAGTCTTGTAAAGACTTGTGACCTGCTGTGAACCCGAGGCCATCTGCACTCCTGCAACAGCCGTGTTAGGTAATAGAATATGGTTTGCTGTGTTTTTTTTCTGGCCAGTACAGCTCCCCCTTTATTTAGGTTAAAATGGATGCCATCTGGCTAACGAGCCCATACTCATGTTCTAGATTAAAAGGCAATCCTCCACGCATTACTGATGCAGCGCTGGAGATTAGAGAGGCTTATACAGTTTTGAAGGTGTAATTTGCTTTTCATGCATGGTGCTATTTACCTCCTGGCAGGTGGGCCAGCATCCTCCATTGCCATCCCCAGCAGCTCCCTCCTGGCTCTGGTCTCCTCCACCCACCCCAGCTGCAAGTAGAGAACATCTCATGTCCCTGAGATGGGCAGAGCTGCACAGGGCAGCCTTGTGGTTGTTGCTGCCTTTTGTCCACTCCTGGGGGGCTCATTGGAATGAGAAAGAGGTTCCCTGCTTGTCCTTGAAGCCCAGCATGTCTCCACCTACTTGTCTTCTTAACTGTCTCCTGTCCTCCACTGCTTCTTTTACCCTAGCATCTCCTGGGACATGGAATGGCTCACCAGGACAGAACAGTCTATAACCCTCTCCCAGTTCATAGAGATGGGGGCCAAAGGTGTACTGTCAGTTGCTGATGCAGCGTGCAGCAACTCTTGGCTGCTGCGAAGACACTGATGAGGGTTACACTGTCTCTGGCATACCCCAAACTGCTGTTGCTGTTGTTGTGTTGGGCTGCTGGGTAGCATTGTGCACGGTGTAGCACCAGAATGAGCCACACCAGAGCAACAGCAGCAGCTGACCATGCTGGGATATGCGTGTCGTATATCTTAAGCAGAGGCTGCTTCTGTGAAGCACCTGGCTGTGCTCCTGTCTCTTCAAAAAAGGGAGACCTTATCGCTCTCCACAGCTTCCTGAAATTCAGGAGGTTGTAGCTAGGTGTGTGTTGGTCTCTTTTTCCGACAAGTGATAGGATGAGAGTAAACAGCCCCAGGTGGGTGGGGGGGGGTGGGTGGGCGAGCGCTGGAGGGCGGGGGGGAGAGTGGAGGGGTTTAAATTGGATATTAGATAAAATTTCTTTAGCAAAAGAGTGGTGAGGCACTGGAACAGTTTGCTCAGGGGGATGATGTAGTCATTGAGGAGAGACCTTATTGCTCTCTACGACTACCTGAATGGAAGTTGTAGAGAGGAGGAAGCTGGCCTCTTCTCCCAAGTGGCAAGTGACAGGACAAGAGGGAATAGCCTCAAGCTCTACCAGGGGAGGTTCAGGCTTGACATCAGGAAAAACTTTTTATGGATAGGGTTATTGGGCATTGGAACAGGCTGCCCAGGGAGGTGGTTGAATAACCTTCCCTGGAAGTGCTTAAAGGATGGATGGGTGAGTGCTGAGGGGCATAGTTTAATGATTGATAGGAATGGTTGGACTCGATGATCCTGTGGGTCTTTTCCAACCTTGCAATTCTGTGATTCTGTGATCATCACTGGAAGTGTTCAAAAAATGTATAGACGTGGCATTTTGGGATAGTAGGCTTTTGGGCTGATGATTGGATATGATGATTTTAAATGTCTTTTCCAACCTCAATGATTCTATGATTCCATGAAAGCATTTGACTTTGTTAAGGGAAAGGTTGAAAATGAGATGAGGAAAATGCAGCATTTGTGTAAGGCATATCGCTGCCTCTGGGCACCTGGTTGTGCTGGCAGCTCGCATGGAAAGTGCCACAGGCTATTGAACAATGAAGTGTGCACCAGCAAAATGCCTCATTTTGCAGTCCTCTGAAGTCTCTCTTCATGGCCATCTCCTTGCAGCTCTATCATGCCTTCTGGCTGCCCAGGAGGGACTGGCTGTCGGCACACTGGATGCAAGGTCTCCTAGGAGCAAATCCTGACTGCTCCTGCCTGTGTTTGCTTCCACAGATGGCTAACCCTATCCCGTCAGCCTGCTGCGTAGTGCTTGCCGTGGTGGTGGTGGTATATGCCCAAAGACACAGCCAGCAGGGTAAGTTTCTTCCCCCCTCTTCCACCTAGGAAGTCCCAAACAATGCTGGTGCCACTACTCCAGACTCTCTCCTGGGGCAAGCTGAGTGTGCTCTCTGGGCTTGCCTGATGCTACATTTCTAGATGCTGGCACTTTTCTCCTTTCTGTGATGCATGTGTCCTCTCCTGACTGCTGCTCTGGAGCCTGGGCATCCTGCACTCCCTCACCTGTCGGTCCATTGCTCACACCCCAACATGTCTCAGGTTGCCCTTACAGCCCAGGGCACTGCTTCCTAGCCCTTCTCCCCACATTTTTTTCATGCTGCCCTGTGCAAGCCACCCATGAATGGATAAATGGGTGGGAAGAAGCAACAGCCTAACAGCCCAAAGCCCCAACACCCTACCCTATAACCATGACGGGTGCCTAATCCTACTCCTTGGAGGAGTGACTTTACCCCTATTGCTACCACTCATCTGTGCCCACCACTAGCTCCAGCCTCTCCGGGTTAGCAGAGGATCTGGGGCTTACCTTAGTGATGGTTTTTAGAGACAATGGTGATTCTGGGTCCGAGTAGGAGCAAGAAGGTTATGAGATGATGAGTTGGGTCCCATTATGGGCAGCCCTGGAAAAATGGCATAAAATGGGGGGGCCTCTAAAACTCACTGGATCACTGCTGGTCAACTTGATCGTTGTTGCTTTTGGTGGATTATAGAGGAGAATATTGCTAATTAACTATAGTAAGGACATCTGTGCATCCGTGAGCTCTGTGGGATTGAGGAACTCAGCCAGAGCACCCTGCCGAGCTGCCCAAAATCCTGTTGGATAGATTTTCGTTGCCAGAAGCTGCCAGCTTGGATATAAAGCAGCTGGGGTCTGGCAACATGTCCCCATCCTGGGGGGACAGCCACTATCAGGACATGGAGGGATCTTGCTGGGTGGTGTTGCAAGAGTGTTCCCAGCACCTTCACAGGGCACTTGCTCAAAGCATTTTGAGCTGGTGTAATGCTTTCTACAGAGAAGCAATGCTGCTTGGTCCTGCTGTGGTTGCAGGAACAATTTTTGGGAAGCCTTGAAGGACTCAGTGTAAAGGCTGGGAGAGCATCCCTCGGATGCACCATGTTGCTTCCATCCATTCTGTGGAGATGGCAGCGCATAGGGAGAAGCACAAAATACAGAAATGCCAGATGTTTCAGGGTTATGCATACTTGGAATATGTTGTCTAAACAGAGAAACAAACACTGCTCCCCATCAGCGCTGGCCAGGGCCACATATTTTGCTGCTGGCAGTAGTGTGCTGGTGCAGAAAGCACAGCCCTAGGCAAAGCCCCTTCCTAGGTGAAACAACATCTTACCTTCTGCTCCACAATCCATCAGGACGTAGAGATTTGGCAGGATAACTTCCTCCTCCCTTCTCTTCTGTTGCCTAGCTGCAAGGAGGGAGATGTCTGGGACACCAGCTCAAAACTGGAGCTGCTAAGACTTGAGTTCTTCAAGAAGCACTTGGAGGAGGTGCACTGAATGAGGCAGGGCTCTTCTCGTCTGCACGAGCAAGAGAGTCTGGGGGACATAAAAAGGAGAGCAGTGGGGTGGAAATTGGGTATAAGAGCTGGAGGAAAGCTAGTAGGGCAATTCCAAGACTGTTCTCAATCTGTTCCCCAGAGGCAGTGGGTGCCCTCCCTGGGTCACTTTCTGAAGCACCAAGGTGATGCTTTGCACACAGGTTTTGGAGCAGCAGTTCTCCTGCCCACCCCACTATGCTTGGCTTGGAGAGGCTGTACACATGCAAGTGAAGTCAGGGAGAGTCTACTCCATGCTGGACACCTAAGGGATGTTCTCCATCTCCCCACTCAGAACTCACACTTTACCCCACTGTAGCCTCCCCTCACCAACCAGTCCTGGGGTTCATCTCCTGCCAGCCAAGCACAGGCCAAGAAAGCACAGCAGGAATGGGGTGGGAGGATGAATTAATCCCACTGGTGGCAGGGACTGAGTGGAATGGGAAGAAGGCATTGGCATACAGTCCATTTATCATGCACTTGAGGCAAGCTCGACTTTAATAGCTCATGAAGCACTTTAAGAGATGCATTAGCACTGAATACTTGAGTGAGGAGGACGTGACAAACTGTTAAGTGAGCACGAGCACAGCAAGGCTGGCCACCCAATCCTGGCTCTTACATGCACCCTGGTGATTACTGGAGCATCCTGCAAAGTGCCACATGAATCAGTAAAAGCAGCTTTGGACTCAGAGGAGGTGTGGCTCCTCATGTGTTAACCCCTCTGCTGCTCATCTTTGGCCCTTCTTCAGAGCTGAAAGACCAAAGGGTACTTTTGTCTGGGATGTGGGAGCCCAGAACGGTCCCCAGGGTTGGGAAGGGGAGTGGAGGGTCCCAGAGGTCAGCGGATTTGGGTACCCTCCATCCTTCTGGCTGTAGAGCTGCTCAGCTTTGCATCCATGGCAGATTGCTGAAGCTGCACCTGTACCATCTCACTGGGCACCACTGCTTCCAGCTACCCATGGGGTGGGCCCTCAGTCATCACTGAGGGCAGCCGTAGGGGGATGCTCAGAGAAGGTCACTAATGTGCTGGCTCAGTCAGGGGGGTTTGGATGTCCTGCTGCAGGTATAGGGCAGAGGGGCAGTGAAAAACGGCGTAAGTGGGGTGTTCTCCCACAACATGATCCATGTGTAACCCAGCCAGGGGAGAGAGAGATGGGGCCAAGTGCCTTGCTTCAGGCAGGGGATGCCACTTCCCAGGAGAAATATCCCTTATTTCCCAGGCTGTGCCTTCACCCCCAGAGTAGCTCAAGTCATTGAATGGGGATTGCTCCCAGCCCACCTCCACTGCGAAGTGTTTGGCTCTGGCATTTGCGGGCAGGCTGGTTGGACTGCTGGAGCTGCCAGCACTGCTGCCAAATGGGAGTTGCATGATGCGCTCAGGGCTAATCCTATTGCTGCTAAAGTGACTGCATAGGACTGCCCAGCCCCTCACACCAGGTGGCTCTGGCATGGATGGGATTGCTGCTGCTCACTGCTGCTGCACTGAACTCACACCCTTCCCCAACCTGCCTGGAGCAGTGGGCATAAGATCATTTTCAGCAGCTACCTCAGTGCACTGGGTAAAATTGGAAGGAAGAAAAGAGGACATGAGTCTTGTAGGGATTAGCTGCAGGATAGGTTGGTGTAGGGTGGTGTTTGGCCCTCCTGCCAAGTCTTGCTGAACAAGTGATCCAGGCATGTTCCACTGGTGCATGGATAAGCACTAAAAGCTAGATGGGGTGCAGTCTGCCTCCAGAGGTAAACATTGTCCCAGGCAGCCACAGGGCTGTCCCCAGCTGCAGAGCTGCAAGAAGACATGGAAAGGGAGAGGTCAAGCAGAACTGACTGAAGGTGATACAGGAGAGCCCAGTGCCCTCCTTGTTATCGCAGGTAGCTCAGCTTTCCTTCCTGTGTTTTCTTTTCCAGGCAGTGGTTGATGTCAATTTGTTTCAGAGTAGAGGAAGGTGATGTGGAAAGCTAGACAGAGCACAGAAGTGACGCTGCCTGCTGTGCCAGTTTTGCACCTTTGGTTGGCCGGCATATCCATTGTGTAAGAGCAGCACTAGCAGAGGTCCATGCCATGCAGAGACCTTCTCCCTAGAAGGGCTGGGGCATCCTTAGAGGAAAGGAAGAGACTGCAGCATAAGCCCTGAGGCTTTGCCAAAGCTGCTTACATAGGAAGCACGTACATGGTGGAGAAGCCTAACTGTGTGTCAGGCCATGAAGCATATAAGCATGGATTATTTCAGCTCTTTCTATTCATTTTTGTGACTGCCCATGTTCCTAGTAGACTCCAGGGCTACAGCAGTCTTGGGAAGTGGGAGCTCTGCTTCCCCAGGCTCCTGTCATGACTAAAGTGTCTTCCCCATTCATCAGCTCTGCTAGAGTTATGTCCACATTTCTCCCAAACCGAGATTTCTTGGCTTTTAAAAGAGGAGTAATTTTACTTTATTGATTCTCACCTTGCTGAATTAACTCATGTTTAAACAATAATTATGTTTTCACCCAGGAGAGGAGACAAAGAGATAAACATCTCTGGAAATGAATGCATTTCAGATGCCACATGCCAGGTTAATTTATTGATGGGTGCAGAAGCTGCTATCTCCTCTCTTTTTCACCAGCAACAAGCAATTAGCCCCCATCATTCCTCAACTTAGGAAAAGAAAGAGAGATTTTGTCTCATTACTTTCCCTTCTCTTTTGCTCTCTTAAGCCCCAGCTAATCTTTTGCAATCAGTTCTGCTGCAAAGCCTCCAGGGATCTCCAGTTTGCATGCACCTCATTAAATATGCTGCCTGCATTTCAGCAAAGACAAAGCCTGGGCGGGTAAACAGCCTTCAAAATGCATAGCAAAGCCATGCAAATCGGTTTTTCAAAGAGAAATCAACTGTAGATAGGTCTCAGTCTCCCCTCTCAACTTCCTCCAATCCTCTCCATGTGCCATTTATTGGCTAACAGGGCCCATGCAACTCCTCAAGGCATCTACCTGGCATGGTTAAAAGATTTGTTTGCTTTTGGGGCTGTTACTTGGGTTTTCTGTGTAGGAGATAGTTTGTAGAAACATGTGGATTGTTTATAGACATCTGAGTAGGTTTTGGTTGTTGGGCAAATCCCGTTCAGTTAAGGTGCCTGGATTCAAGTGGTGTAGCGGGGTATCTAGATCTTGAGGCTTGGTCTTGTGTCCATGGATGCGGCAAATGTGCATCCAAACTAAGAAAGCACTAAAGGAGCAGTCTTTCCAGATATACACACATAATGTGTCCCCTCCCCTCATCTCCTCTCCTCTCCTCCCCTCTCCCCTCCTCTTCTCCCTCTCCCTCTCCCTCTCCTCGCTACTGGAGTGCTTTTCAGACATGCATTAAGTGACATGACTAATATCTGTCATGTGTTGTTTGGTTTTCTACCCACTCCCTAGGGCAAGATGCATGTGCAACAGAGTGTTTGGGAATTTTTGTAATTGGCATTCACTGTTTACACTGGGGAGGGCAAGGTCAAAGGGACCACATGTGTGTGCCGAGCAGCCAGCCAGGAGGCTGGAGATGGTATGTGCTTCCCGCAGAGGCTCATTCTCCTCTCAAGATGTGGCCAACGCAGGAGAAAGCTCCATATCCTCATTACGTAGCACCTTCCCACCTCCCCTGACACTTCTTTGCATCTCAAGCCAAGTTTTGCACTCATCACAGAGCACTGGCACTTCATCTCTGGGTAGCTCCTGCCAAGGCATTATCAGTGTTGTCCTCCTGAAGATCCAGCCTTGCTTTCTGCAAGTCTGACTTACATTCCTCCACTGTAGATGAATGGACTTGTGTTTGGTTGTGTAAAACACATGCTCTTGCCGAGGGAAGGCTAGTATATTAACTGCACCAAAGCTCTGCCGGCAGTGTACTCATCCTTCCCGTTATAAACATCAGCCTTTTTGTCACCAGCAAACTTTGCCAGTAACAGTTTTATGTTGCCTTCAAGATAATTGATAAGACAAGTGACTAGCAACGGGCCAAGAACCAGTCCCTGTGAGACCACACTGGGAACACCATCCTGCAATGATGATTCTCCATTAACAATTAATTCACCATCAGCAATTACATTTTTTAATTCCTCCTGTTATTAATTCTGGATGCTCCTATTATCCAGCTGGCTGAAACAACAGTCTTGCACCAGACTGCAGCCCATTCACTGTGTGAGCTGAACTCGGAGCATTTCCAGGACTTCTCTCAGCTTAGGAAGCAAGGTCTGGCGGAGCTTCTACCTGCCCCTACATTCCTTGCTCCTTGCAAGTCATCTTGAAGCCAAAATGCACTTCAAATTTGCTTCACAGAGAGCTTGAAAAGCCAGACTCAAGGCATGGTACTGGATCAATTAAAGGACACATCTTGACTTTCGAAGGATGTTACCAAGGTTTGCTCAGCACAGTCAAAGTCAGAGGCTTAACTCAGCCTGTCCTCAGGCTCAATGAGCTCACTTCACTCCTGCTGAAGGACCCAGCTGTATCTGGAAGATCTCGATCTCAGGGCATTTCAAGAGAAGATAAATGGTTGTGTCTCAGCGCTGCAAGAGGAGAAAGACACAAGCACTGGATAACTGGGGAAGGTGTTGGTGAAGGTGTGGACACCCTTGGATGGCAGCACCCCTGGCAGAGCAGCGCTGCCTTAACCTCTGGGCACCTTATTTCTGTAGGCAACTCATGTACCCAGTAGGTGAGTCAGCCTGACTCACCAAGGACATATTACCCCTCACATGAAGGCTCCAGTGCTGGCTGCTTATGTGCAGCAATTAGGATTCGAGTTTTTCTGTGAAACAGAGCCTTCCTAAATCATTCTGAAGGCTGCCGTTCAAGGGCAAGTATCCACCTTTTGCTTCCTTTGGCTTGCTAACTTCTCTCTGGGGCTTAGCTAGCCCAAACTTAAGGCTGTCTTCTGAGGACCAGCATTATTCCAGTGGGCTTGCTACATCTTTTGGGGCCAGTCTGCTAGTGCACTCCATGCTAGCCAGAGGTGCAACCTCACTGTAGCTCAAGTTGCATGAAACTCATGTCCCTCTGATGCCTTTTTGCAAGAATGATCTGTTAACCTCTGTCCCCGAGCATTCCTTACTGTGATGGTTTCCCTGTTGTCTCCTCATTTTTCCTGCCTGCTCACATCTGCAGGGAAGCAGCATAGATAACTCATCTGACCTGTAATGACACCCTAGCTCCAATTCATTAAACCCTGCTGTATGCTTTTACAGCACTTAAGAGCCCATCAAGGTCTTTGGTCCCCCTTGCTGCTCTGATCTTTTCCTGCTCCTTCCTTGCCTTACATGGTGAACGTAGAACTGAGAAGAACTCCAGACCCAAACAGGCACAAACTCCCATGCCCCCTCCTTTTTCCTTCCAAACACTCTGACTATCCCCCAGCACCTGAGGGTTTTGGGTTTTGGGGTTTTTTTTTCTAGCACAAGATGCATCTCCTGAAAGGTTCCCTGTCTGTAAAGTAGAAGAAAACAACAAAAATAGCCCCAGGTCCTGGAACACCTTTATCTATTACTGGACATCGCTCTGAGCTCAAGTAGATTTCCTGCCCAGACAAATAGTGAGTTATGGCCAAGTTCTCAGAGGCTGACCTTGTGGTCAGCTGGAGCACAGGCTTGCTAATAAATGTGGTTAGCCCCTACCACAGACAGCCTATTTTTAGTGCCTGTGCTTCCTTGTCCGCTGCATCACCACCGTGCAGGTCCCAGAGCAGAGCATCCCCTAGGAGTGCAGGATAGCCCCACAGGGAGCATGTCCCAGGCTCACTTCTTCTATCTAGGTACTGGGAAATGGAGAGGCTTTGTTTCCACACAATGTTTGTTAATTTTGCACTGCAGAAAGTCATGGGTGCACGGGCTGGGGTGTTCTGCCATGCTGGGGTGTGCTGCAGGACCACAGCTCAGCACATGCCCATTAGGGAGCAGAGAGCTCACAACATTAACATATAGTCTGTGCTTTGAAAATAGCCACAGATCAGTGCAGGACTGATGTCCTGTTGTGCAAAGTGCTGTTGGATGCATGAGAAGAGATGCTGTTAAGGTACAGATGGAAGACAGGAAGAGAGAGGAAGAAAAATAGAAAGACTGGCACTTAGGTGAGAGGGTACACAGCTTCGTGGCTCCAGAGTTCGCTCTTTGCGAGTTACTGAAGCTTTTAGACATGCAAAGGATATTGCAAGTAAGCCGCTTGCTTTTGTTATACGTGTATATCTGGAGGCACCTGAACTGCATTTACCCCTTTATGGGAATAGACGATGTTATTTGAAATATACCCAACAGAGATGAGGTTCTGGAACCAAGGAAGGTTCCTTCCCCAGGTCCACATGTACCATCAAGAGCTTGGAAGGAAACCTGGTAGGAAGTCTGGGATGCTAAGAGAAACATGAACTCTTCCATTATTCTGGTGTACTGAAGTAGATCAAAAAGTTGTAGAAGATTAAAACCCCCCCAAAAAAGTAAACTAAACATAACTAAAGGTATAGATGTGGATCTGGCAGGCTTTGAACAAGTCTATGATCCCACAGAACTGCTCAAAGTAGTTTACATGTGTGGTGAGAAGAAGAAACTGTCAGGAGGATCACAGTCTTCCAGGATTCATATTATCTGACAGTGGCAAGGAAAATCATGTCTCTTGGGCTTCATTAAACATATCGACAAGCAATGAAGGAGAAGGAATGGGGGTTGTAGTCCACACAAACACCAAGAGGAGCATTCAGCCCTGCTGAACTGCTGGCAAGGACAAAGCTGCCATGACACACGGGGAGGAGGCAAGACCTGCCAGTGTCAATGTTGATAGGGGACAGCATGGGACAGGGAGCACCCAGCTCATGGGGCATCTCTGTAAGCCAGCTGGGTCCTTCCTGAAACCCACTGCTGGACAAGGCCATATCATGGGGAGGGGCTGTGAGGAAGGATTTTGATAAGGGTGGGCATCTTCTTGAGATGGCATCATCCTATTATGTGAAGCAGGAGCATCGCTTCCTGTGCCAGTGCTTGGTGATAAACCACGGCATTGCTGCAGCAGCTGGGAGCCCCCAAATTCTGGTGAAAGCCAAAATCTCATTTGCACAGATTTTCAGAACCAAGGAACCGAGGCATATCCCAGCACACTGGGAATAGCTGTGGGCTTTGCTCTTGCTTGAGCTCTGGCTGCTGAAGAAAGGCTTTGTCCTGTCTTAGCACTGAGTCCCTTTTGGTGAGGGAGGAAGCAATCCTCATCCATGGTTTCTACTTGTTGTGTTTTTATAACTGTTCTTACCATCTCAGAGGCTTCTGGAAATGGAAAACCTCATAAACAGTGACAGTTGGAGTGAAAAACCTTAGTGCTTCAGGGGTTTGGCTTCAGTTAGTCTCCAAAAGATCTGAAATGTCTTGCTTTAGAAGTTACACACCACCATCTAAGGGCGCCAGCACATTTCCGAAGCAGCCTGGTCCCCACCATGCTGTTCAGTGACACATGCCCAGCTGAAATTGGACTGAATGTGCCACTCATTATTTATCATCTTTGAAGGGTTTCCAGTGTCTGAAGTCCTGGATTATAGGCTGCCCTGGGACTGCAAAGTCAGTCTCTGGTCAGGCTGAAAGAGCAGAGTGCAGCAGCTCTGGGGGCAGCTCCACACACTGCCTGCAGGAGTCCATGACCTTAGCAGAGGGTGCTGGAAATCATTCCTGGAGTGTGTCAGCAGGGCTATGTGTGACAGGCACTGGAACCAAAAGAGCAGGCAGGGCTGGGGCTGAGATTTTCAGGTCCTGCACATCCATCAGCAGTATTGGACGCAGAGTGAGTCACTTGCTGTTGTCTTCAGGTCACCTGTGACATGTCTGTGACCAAGCGAAGCCCTGGATAATGGTAGCACAGCCAGAGCGAGACACTGAGACCAAACATCTACAGCCCTGTTTTCTGGGGAGAAGATTTTGCTAGGATGAGAAGAGAGCAAAGGAACCATGAAGCATGTTCGAGAGTACAGATGTTGGGACACAATATGCACAAACCTTGATGATTAGAGTCTTTTGGGTGGGTTAATTTCTCTGGGCAGGCATTGTGCTTTAGTGCAATGGGAAATACCTAATACTCAGATTCCTCATCTAAGTGGGAGATGCTGAACCGTAAAAACTATACAGGAGAGCAATTTGCAAGATGTGTTGTCTGTCCTGTGGATGAGAAGAGCATCTTTCAGGATAAGCAGTCTTGGGCAGAACTAAATGGAGTGGATCTGTGCAGAGAAGGTAATATAATTGTGGCATATTAAAAGGAAAAAGATGATGAAGGAATGCGCAGGCACTGTGGCAGGCTTGTTACAGAGGGGAAAAGTGAGGTGTGTCACCTTGTGAATGCTCCAGGAAGACCAATCAGGTGAAGAAGTGAAGTGAAACTGCACAGCAACTGACGGTGATGGAGGTAGGAGGGGTTACAGAAGTGTTAGTCTACCATAAGGACCATTGATCTCTTGGTATAGAATTTGCTGGGAATGTTTGTTGTTTAGGCTTAGCTGTCACCAGATGCTATTTGAGGCTGAGGAGTCTGGAGCCTTATTTTACTACTTTCTGTTGCTTAAAGCCATGGAGAGGCTGGTGTTGGGTAAGGAGCTTTGTGTATGTGACTAGTGACCTGAGGATGGAACAGCCTTTGTCTCTGCTCAGGTGACAAGGGGAAGGGACTAAAAACTTTTCCTTGAACAATTGCATACATCTGTGTGCAGGGTGAGTCTCTGTCCCACAGCTCTGGGCAAGGCACTTCCACCTCCTGATGCAAAATCCCCCTGGATGGGGTAGAGTCTTTCTGTAGAGTGCACACAGCTGGCAGAGCCATACATTGCCCTTCATTCAAGGATCAACACACTCGACCTTCCTAGCTTTTATGGCTTACAAAGCTTGAAGCATTTCCCCCAGTGCAGATCCCTGTTAGTAGATTTAAGCTATCCTGCAGTAAGCAGGTTCTTAGTTATTTATTCTGGAGTGTTGCAGAGCAGCTAGAGGTCTGCAGAGCCAATTCTGAAAAACATTGACCTCCAAGGCTGGAAGCCTGGAGGACTTCTGCCAGCCAAGAGCTGTGTGCTTTGAGGCAGAAGAGAGCCAACAGCATCACACCAAGGAGCTAACTGGAATGCCCAAGCTAAAGGAGAGCTGCAGTGTGTAGTGTGTCTTGCTTGATTACTGCTGAATTTGCTAAAGTGTAATGAGGTGTGCGTGTATGTGCATGTATTTCTGATGTCCAGGCATTGGGCACACTGCTAGGTAACACATTTGTGCTGGCAGATTGCTGGTGGAGAATGGATGTTTTGCTACGCCAAAGTACACTTTTGCTCTCTGGAGAGCAGTCTTCTCTATACACTGCTGGTCTGTGCTGCTCTCAGGGGGCCACACCTGGTGCTCCCCAGGTCCAAACTGGAACAGAGCTGAGGAAGTGCTGAGCATCCCTCATGAAGGTAACAGGGCTACAAGGGGGGGATCAGGCACCCATCCTGTTGTGAGCAGCGGGAAGGCAGGCTTACAACAGCAGTGGCCAGTGCAAACCTGCATCATGGAGACCACGTGTACAGGGGTCTGCTGCTGGGGGCCAGTCAGGTAGCCCCACATCCATACAGTCATCCAAGCACTGATATTCTCCAACCAGGAAAGAGAGCTCTGCTCACCACCACATTGCTTATGTGCAAACTAGCTCTCAGGGAGGACAGTAAACTGAGCCTGGACTCCTCCTGAGGGAAGTCTCTGGCCATAGCCATGAACTTGAGACTCTGTAGGATGAGTCACAGAGAACCTCTGACTCCAGCCAAGCCACAACCCCTGGCAGGTCAGACTCTGCTGTGTTTGTGGCTTGCCTGCACTGCAGTGTGGTTGCTCCAGCTGAAAGCATGCTGTGCAAATGAGAAACTGAGGCACACAGGAGTGGGTGCACATTAAATCCAGAAGCAAATATCTATTAGACTAGTCTTTTCCCTGTGACTTCCTGTGGGAAGCCTCCATATCTGGCCATAACCAGGAGCCTTGAGATCTTCCACAATTTATGCCGGCTTCTAAGACAACTGAAGAGGCTTGGAGCAAAGCCTAAGAAACCATTGGCACTATTCAGGAGTGGAAAGGGGCTGCTGAGCCCCACAGAACTCCAGCTGTTGGAAGGGGATGTAGCATTACCTGGGATGCAGCAAGGCACCTGGCTGATAATTACATCCAAGTTCCTGTACTCAGCAGACTTGAAAATTATTTTTACCTTTGTGGTGGAATGCACAGGGTAACTGGCCTCTGTGCTTGTCTCTATATTTAACTTCAGGTGAGTATCCCCACTGTGTGGCATAGGAGCAGAGCAGCTCAAGAACTTGGATCCCCACTGGTGCCTCCCGGCTGTGGCCATCACAAGTGCTGGTGAGCTGTAGAACTGTTCCCATTGGCACTCCTTCTGGGAGTCCGTCCACTTTACTGGGACTCTTCTTTGCCTCAGCTATCTCTAGGGCTTTGCCCCTGGCAGCTTCCTTAGCTTTACCCAGTAACCCCCAGCCCTTACCTTACCTTCTCCTTGCATTGTAGGGCACAGGTTTTTGGGTGCTAAGAGAAAGGGTATTGCTCCTGTTGGCTTTTGGAGGATGCTTGTCTTGCTGGACCCATCACAAGCATCCTCTTCTTGGCCTTGGTTGGATGTAATAGCTGTGCCAGCTCCGTATTTCCTATTGGCAGAGGGTCTTTAGGAATGCCTTCAAACTGCAATACTGGCTTTCCCATCCTGTCAATGGCACTGTGCTGATTTACACCAGATCTGCCTCTGTGCAGGAGACTCCTCCAGCTCTGAGCCCTGAGACTGACATGTCTGTCCATCCCTCCTGGTTTGCAAAATTAGTTTTTGCTGTTTTCAGCTGAAGTTGCTGGAGACTGATCCTTGCTTTTATGGAGAGTGAGCCCTGAATATTCAAGAAACATCAATGAACTCAGTTTGACCGTGGTTGGCAGGGTCTGGCCCATAATGAATTAGCATTGATCATACTTCACTTCCAACAGTGGAGGAAGGAGCTGCAGCTCAGGGAGGCAGTGAGGTGTTACAGTATAATCACCATGGCCATTTTCACACTGCCAGGCTGTACTCTTCGAAAGTCACAAAGCTGCTGCAATGGCAGACATGGCGGACAGAAAGGAAAATCCTAGAGGAATAGTAATGACATGGGAATTGAAATTGCAACTTTAAAAACAAACAAACAAACAAACTGTACATTTATGCAGGACTGAGTTTTTTCCCTTATTATTTTTTTCTGATTCTTCATATTGGCTTATCTTGACTTAGCGTTGGCAAAGGTTCTCCATGGCAATGTAGTCAGTGCAGGGCCCATCAGGCCACCATGAGATTCATCTGTCAAGATGTGGAACCTCTGTGTACTTCCTTTGCTCCCTGATTCCCTGTCCAAGTACAGCAGGAGCTTTACAATGCTTGGGACACCAAGAAGTAATATTTAGGAGGTGGGATGTGCCTTATCCCCCAAGAACTTTGGAGAGAGTTGAATCAGTCACTTGAGAATGGAGGTTTCTACTCTGTCTGAGCAAGACACCCAGCATCAGCTTTTCTTTTTGTTCATGAACCATGCCTTCATATAGAATCATAGAATAGTTTGTGTTGGAAGGGAACTTAAAGATCATCTAGTTCTCTCCACCCCGTGATGGGCAGGGACATGTCCCACTAGGTCAGGCTGCCCAAGGTCGCATTCAACATGGCCTTGAACACCTTCAGGGATGGGGCAGCCACAACTTCCCTTGACAACCTGTTCCAGTGCCTCACGACTATTATAGTGAAGAAATTCTTCCTTATGTCTTGTCTAAATCTGCCCCTCTCCAGTTTATACCCATTGCCCCTACTGTTACCACAAGCCTTTGTAAAGAGTCCCTCCCCAGCTTTCTTGTAGGCCCTGTTGACGTACTGGAAGGTCGCTGTAAGGTCTCCTCAGAGACTTTTCTTCTTCAAGCTGAACAAGCCCAACTCTCTCAGCCTGTCCTAGTCTGGAAAGTGCTCCAGCCCCCCGATCATTTTTGTAGCCCTCCTTTGGATCCGCTCCAACAGCTCCATATCCTTCTTTTGTTGAGGATTCCAGAACTGGACACAATACTCCAAATAAGGTCTCACAAGAGAGGAATAGAGGGGCAGAATCACCACCCTTAACCTCGACCTGCTGGCCACACTTCTTTTGATGAAGCTCAGGATATGGTTGGCCTTCTGGTCTTTGAGCACACATTGTCGGCTCTCATCAGTCAACACCCCCAAGTCCTTCTCTGCAGGGCTGCTCTCAATCATATCATCCCCCATCCTGTATAGAAACTACAGATTGCCCCAACCCAGGTATAGGACCTTGCACTTGGCCTTGTTGAACCTCATGAAGTTCACACAGACCCACTTCTTCAGCTTGTCCAGGTCCCTCTGGATGACATGACATCCTGTCCTTCTGGTGTGGCAACTGCACCACTCAGCCTAGTGTCATCTGCAAACTTGCTGAGGGTGCACTCCATCTCACTGTCAATGTCATTGATGAAGGTATTAAACAGCACTGTTCCCAGTACAGATCCCTGAGGGACACCACTTGTCACGGATCTCCATCTGGACGTTGAGCCACTACTCCCTGAATATGATCTTCCAACCAATTTCTTATCCACAGAACAGTCCACCTGTCAAATCCATATCTCTCCAATTTAGAGAGAAGGATGTTGTGCAGGACCACGTTAAAGGCTTTACGGGAGTCCAGGCAGATCATATCCCCTGTTTTTCCCATGTCCACTGCTGTGGTTACCCCATCGTAGAAAGTCACTAGGTTGGTCATACAGGACTTGCCCCTGGTGAAGTCATGCTGGCTGTCACTGATCACGTCCCTGTTCTCCATGTGCCTTAGCAGAGCTTCTAGGAGGATCTGTTCCATGATCTTCACAGGCACATGAAATTGTCCTGCTGCAGTCTGGGCATGTCTTTTCCAATGAGTTCTGTGAGTCCATGGGATTTTGTATCCCTAATGCATTTCTTTCTCCATATTTCTGCAATTTTACTCTTGGCAGCTCCAGAGAAATTTCTGTGGGAATCTTTCTATTGATCCGTGAGCAGGACTTATCTTCATAAGTGGTCTGATTGATGGGATCAAGGGTACTCTGATGAAGTCTGATAATGATACCAAACTTTGGAAGGGAGAGCCAACCTGTTGGAAGACCTGGACAAGAGCCCTGTGAGGTTCAACAAGGACAAGTTAAGGTCTTGCATCTGGGAAAATATAACCCAGGGCAGACTGGGATCTACCCATCTGGGGAGCAGCTCAAAGGGGCACTGAGGGTCCTGGTGGACAGAAAGCTCAACATGGGTAAACAGTGCTGCTATGGCAAAGAAACCCAACAGGATGATGGGGTGTATCAACAAGAGCATCACCAGCAGAGGCAGAGAAGTCATTGTCCCAGTTTATTCAGTGCTTGCCAGGCCACACTTGGAATACTGTTCAGTTTTGGTCCCCGCTATAAAGCTGTGGACACACTGGAGAAGGTCCAGAGAAGAGCCATAATGATGACCAAAGGACTGGGAAGCCTGCCACATGAGGGAAGGATTAGAGAGTGGTTTGTTCAGCCTTGCGAAAAGAAGGCTTAAGGGAGACTGTATCACCATGTTCCAGTATTTGAAGGGTAGCTACGAAAAAGATAGAGATGCCCTTTTTACAAGGAGTCACAGAGAAAAGATGGTTCCAACTGGACAGAAGAGGAAAACTTCACAATGAGAACAATCAGCCTTTGGAATAATCTCCCCTGGGAAGTGGTGGATTCCCCAACATTTTAAGATCTGGCTGGACAGTGTGCTGGGCCATCTTGTCTAGACCATGCTTTTGCCAAGAACGGTTGGTTCAGATCATCCTTGATGTCTGTTCCAATGTAGTAATCTAAGTTTTATGAGTCTATGGCTTTGGGATATAAACCCAGAAGGAAAACTTCAGGATTTAGGTAGGCATATTTAATCCCATTACATTCTTCATCCTGCCCTAAATCTCATCTAGAGAATGAAGACAACATAGTGAGAACTACTGACAGTGAAGGCTAGCCTATAGCATGTTACAATTTTTTTAGCATATTGCATGATCTTTTTAACACGCCTCCCAGCCTGGTGAAGATTGAACCCCCCTGCAAACACTGGGCATCTTTATATTGTGCCATGGCCTGGGCTAGTAGCTCCCGAGCTTTTCCTTGCACAAACCATTGCCAGGGGGTCCCATTCAGGCTGTGACCGTGTGCTAGGACCTTAATGCCCCACACAACATGAATGCACACACTCCTACCCTCCTATGCTGGGCTACTGGCAAAGGTATTTCCAGGGCTGGAAGGAGGATGGGAGGTGTGTGTCAGCAGACAGAGACATTCACGTCAAGCCCAGTAGCACAAGGGATTAGTGGATATAGGCTGTTAGGTGATTTAATTGTGTTTTCCTACCTCCAGTGAGTTTGGGCCATTTTTCTTAACTTGCTTAGCCCTGAGGAGTGTTTTAGTGTAACCAGTATTTATGGGAGGCTTTTTGCTTTGCTCCTTCAAGGAGATTCACTGGTGTATACTGCAGAACTCTTCTCATAGCCCTGCAAGCCACCACTGCTGCATTCGAGTGCAGGCATCTCAGGGGACATACAGTGGTTAAAGATGGATGAAAAGACACCAGCCCAAATGAGGAAACCCCAAACAAACCCTAGTGTTGATGTAACAAGTGCCATAGGATCAGAGGGGAGGAGGAAAATCAGAAACTAGCTTATGTTCCCTTGGGCCAGTCATTTAATCAGGTTTGGGAACGTCAGCTTCATCTGTAAGATGGGGAGCATCATTTAATCTGGTTTGGGGATGTCAGCTTCATCTGTAAAATGGGGAGAATGATGCTCCTTTTGTTTGTCTCATCTATTTGCAGGGGCTCTGTCACAGAGCAGTGGATGACAGGGTGCCTGGATTGCTGCAGGCAGTGCAGTGGTATGAGTGCTGGGGAAGGACCACCTCCATCCCTTGCACTGGGATCCTGCATTTCCCATGAGGGATGTGTCTGTTTGGAAGCAAAGTGCTTGCTGCCAATCTGTCCTGAGCAGAGCTGACAGAAAAGGACCTCTAGGGATCCATTTTCCATTGGAAAGTGAAGTCCCATCAACATCTGAATGTTTTACAAAATCATATTTCTCTTTCAAGTGGTGGGAAAAAAGGGGAAAAAAAGGAGAATCATGGAATCATTAGGTTGGAAAAGACCTTTGAGATCATTGAGCCCAACCATACCTGTCCACTACTCAATCCTATCCTTAAGCATTTTGTCTACCCATATTTTAAATACCTCCAGGGTGGTGACTCAAGCGCCTCCCTGAGCAGTTGTTCCAGTGCCGGATAACCCTTTCTGTGAAGAAATTTTTCCTAATGTCCAATCTGAACCTCCCCTGGCAGGTTGAGGCTGTTCCCGCTCATCCTATTGACTGTTACTCAATCAAAGAGACCAACACCCACCTGGCCTCCTTTCAGGGAGTTGTAGACAGTGATGAGATTTAACAAGGCCAAATGCCGGGTCCTGCACTTGGGGCACAACAACCCTAAGCAGAGGTACAGACTAGGAGAAGCCTGGCTGGAAAGCTGCCAGGAAAAGAAGGACCTGGGGGTGTTGGTTGACAACCGACTGAACATGAGCCAGCAGTGGCCCAGGTGGCCAAGAAGGCCAATGGCATCTTGGCCTGTATCTGAAACAGTGTGACCAGCAGGTCCAGGGAGGTTCTTCTCCCTCTGTACTCGGCACTGGTGAGACCGCACCTCGAGTCCTGTGTTCAGTTCTGGGCCCCTTACCACAAGAAGGATGTTGAGGCTCTGGAGCGAGTCCAGAGAAGAGCAACGAAGCTGGTGAAGGGGCTGGAGAACAAGTCTTATGAGGAGCGACTGAGAGAGCTGGGGGTGTTTAGCCTGGAGAAGAGGAGGCTGAGAGGAGACCTCATTGCTCTCTACAACTACCTGAAAGGAGGTTGTAGAGAGGAGGGTGCTGGCCTCTTCTCCCAAGTGACAGGGGGCAGGACGAGAGGGAATGGCCTCAAGCTCTGCCAGCGGAGATTTAGGCTTGAGATAAGGAAAAAATTTTTCACGGAAAGGGTGGTTAGGCATTGGAACGGTCTGCCAAGGGAGGTGGTTGACTCACCTTCCCTGGAGGTGTTTAAGGTGAGGGTGGATGAGGTACTTAGGGGCATGGTTTAGGGATTAGTGGGAATGGTTGGACTTGACGATCCATGGGTCTCTTCCAACTTGGTTATTCTGTGATTCTGTGATAAGGTCTTGCCTCAGCCTCCTTTTCTCCAGGCTGTAGGGGATGAGGGGAAGGGCTGTAATATACCTTTTTGGTGGTTTTGAATGGATTTTTCACTTTAAATTGGCTAAGCCTCCCACCCAAAAAAGGGGGTTACAAAGCCTTTTGTACAATACAGTGGGGCATTTTTGAATAAAACCTTGAAAGATATGAAGCCTTTTGGTTTACTTAGAAGAAAAGAACCTTCCTTTTTTTTCCTCCTTTCCTTTTTTCCTTTCTTTTTGTTCTCTCTTTAAAGGACAATTTTTGCAAGTTTGGACTTTTACCCAGTGTTTCCAACTGGCATCCTGAGCTTGCCCTGGCCATGCCAGAGAAGCCGGGGGGCTGCGAGTGCCTGATCCCAAAAGAGCTGAAGCATCTCCTGTAGCCCATTCCCACACAGGCAGCCATGCTCTCAGTCGCTGTCTCTCCCTGGGTGGGCTGCACAACATCCACTTTTTCCTCTGCTTCAGTTTGTTTTCTATAGAAGGGGAAGTGCTGCTTGCTGCCTCTGCTTTCCATGCTTGCGTGCATAGATTTACACTGATTTTCTCTCCTTATGGACTTTCTCGTATTCCCTCTTCCCACAGGCAGCATGTGCAGTTGTTTGCAGGCTCCTGCCTGTGGGTAATTTCCTCCTCCTTTCTACCATTCACTCCCTCATCCCTTCTCCTCTTCCTCCCTCCTGATGGAGACAGCCTCACACAGCCGACTCATTTCAGAGATGTTTTTCCACTGTCGAAGCCAAGATTTTTCTCACTCCCATCACATTTAGTTTGGAAATGAGGCGGGGGGAAGCAGATTTTAAGGCTGGGGTGGTTTTTTTCAGTAATAAATAATTTCAGCGTGCTGAAGAGACAGGAGAGTAAAGTGGGTGTTAGGCTACATTGAAATACTCCATTTGTTCTGGGAGTCTTTCTCCCCTCTGCAGAATGCTTCCTCTAGTGTTTAATTTTAAAACAAGTCATTATTATTTTTTGTTTTCTTGCTTTCCAGAAGAGATTCCCATATTATTTCATCTTGCCTGGAGATTTCCATGCACACTAGAACTTTTTCCTTTGGCTTTGCTTTCTTCTTTACTTTCTTTTTGCCGGGGTCAAAAGCCCCAAGTCAGCAAGGTACTTAAGCACATGCCGAAAGTTAAGGGCTTGCCTAAGTGCTTTGCTGACTTGGAGCCAAAGATATTTTCTCAAGTCCTTTAAATACTTCAGAACCTGAATTCAAAACGTTTTGCAGAAATTCCAGAATTCAAGTATCTCTTCTGCTAATAATAGTTGTAATTCAGTGGTGCCTTTAGATAACTGGAGCTGCAGACATTGTGAGCTTCTGTGTGAACTTCCGTATGATCTTACTTTGAGAAAATACACTTCCCTAAAATCTTCTGCTTAGAACCCAAGAGCTCTCCAGAGAGATGGGTACTTTATTTGTACTTCAGTCAATGAACATAACTGGCCTTTTAGCTGTTGTTTTGCAATAAGACACTTGAAGCTTTTAAGTGTTGAAATGTAGGAAATAATGGGCAATTAGTTCAAATCACACTGAATGAATGTCTGCTTCTGAGCTAACATTTGCTCATCATCCCCAACAAAGGGAAGAAAAAAATCCCACTAACTTGAGGGCTCTCTGAAGCAGCAGCATCAATAATTGGGTATTAGGAGGTGCTCTCAAAGGCAGTCTCCCATTCCACAGGGCCTGAAAGGAGTGCTGCTTTCTGCTTTTGAGAGTTTAGTCAGAGGGATAGCAATAAAAGCAGTACAGAGAAGGAATAGCTGTGGGTAGAGGAGCAGGAAAGGCTCTGTGTAGTAGATGTTTTCAGAAACAGAGAAGCAGCCAACATCAAATAGAAATTATTGGGTGGTTGTTATGGTCTGTGCATGATAAGCCCAGGAACCTCTGCCACCGGCCAGGCAGTGGGAGACACTTGGAAATGATCAACTGCTTAATGAAGAGCATCTTCAGGGGGTGCAGAAAAGATGCTGGGCACTGGTGCTTCAAGGCACCAACAAGTGAGCAGGGCCAGAGAGGGCCTAGCTTAGTTCAACCCTCTGAGGAGTTGCATGCACCCTCCTGTGAAAGCGCTGTGCTGCTGCCAGGAACGGGAAACGCAGCTGAAAACTCCCTGCTTACCATCTTAAGGCTTTCTTTTCAGAGGTGGTATGACCTCCAGTGAGCTTCTGCATTGTGCTTTGCAGGGATACGTGGACATCTTAACTAGAAAGCATGCACAGGCTCTGTCAGTATGCCCCAAAGCATCATATGCTTGCAGTCTTCTGCTGTCATGTAGACATGCTCTGTGAGTTGTTCAGAAACCATACAGAGAGCATGATTCTGCAGTTGTGTCATCCATGGCCCAGATATACCTTTCAGGCCATAACCAGAGACCCAGCTTCATTAATCTTCTTGCTGGACCCTGCTTCCAAGCTCTGCTGAGGAAACAAGCTCAGGAGCCAGGGGCTCTGTACCAAGGTCTTGTCCTGATCTGCAATGCTCCTTTAGCTACACTTAAGGATTTATTTTTATGTCTTTGGTGGAAGTAATGCTCTCTGCAGTATGCTGTGTGTCTGATTTGTTGCCATCTTTCACTCCTGAGGTTCTTGCACCCAGCAGATGCTCTGTGTGGCTGTTGGAGTGCGGCTTCACAGCTGTGCCATGGCGCAGCACACACCGGTTATAGTTTCCAGGGCTGGCTTTGCTAGAGGATCCTTTAGAGTGAAAGGTATGAAATGCAAACATAATATCTTTTTATTACTGAGGCAAATCCCTAGGCCTTCGCTTAATTACTCTGATAGACAGAGTAGATGCTGCCTTATTATTAATATTGCTTTGAAATCATCACCAGGCTCCCGAAGTGCAAATGTTATTCGAAGAAGAAAGTGATAGTGACTGAGTAAAACTAAAAAAAGTTACTTGGGAAAATGCTTCTTATTTTATCAACTTATATTCTTCCCTTGCTGGGTTTCCTGCACTCTGCTGGCAGCAGCTCAGTTCCTCTGTTATCCCACAGCTGTGTGTATAAAGGAAGTCTTGGTGTTGGTGCAGGAGGGAGAAATCCCTTTCTTGGGAAGAAGGAAGTCCTAGGGTCTAATGTCTAGTGGATATATGGATGGAGAAAAAACTATTAGTGTTTCTGTTGGGACTTCCTGGGCACAGGACATTACTGGGAATACATTGGTGCTGCCCTGTTCCCCCATATCTTGGTGCTGCAGGTTGCACCCCTGTTTTGATTTCTAAATCTAGTGTGGGTAATGCTTTTATGTCCTAGCCCGTTTGCAGTGTCCCTGTGCCTCCTCCTTGCTTGAGTCAAGTCATAAAAAGGAGGGTGAACCTCCTGTACCTGTGATTAGGAAAGCAGAGGAGTTTTTCCATTGTCAGAATGAAGACGTTCATGTGTTAAGTTGCAGTGGTCCCAGCTTCAAGCCCAGCTGCTGCCGATCCACCCAGGGGTGTGAGCATTACATCTGTAAGTGACAAGCCACTGGCCTACAGCAGGCAAAACCCAAGCCAACAGACAGACAGAAAGAGCCTGAGGGGCTGAATTTTAGAGCTATTAAATGATTAAATGCAAGGGGAAAAAAAAGTTAATTTAACATTGCGGTTGTGATTTTACACACCCAAGAGCCTGGAAATTGAGAGCTCTGCTTCTCACACAGGGATCGTAACTTGGCACTGCACAGATTGTACAGTATGTAAAATTAGACCAGAGAAATAGTAAATATGCTGCAGGGACCAATACTGTCTTGGCAGAAGGAGGATGGACTGAGTGGGACCCAACAGGTCTTTTATGCCTCTGACTTCCATAATTCTTTGCTAATAAAAAAAATACTGCACAATGCCTGATGCTAATCCACAGCCTTGAGTGGGGTGAGGCGGGAGCTGAGTTATTACGTGAACAAATAGCTGTCACCCCTGATGTATTTGCTGTTATTTGAGGGTGGGTGCATGGGCATCAGTAAACAGCAATGGAGATGTGCATGTTGTGCATCAGGCTTAAAAGGTTGTGGTCAGTGGGGTGTGAGGCACCCTGATGTCTCTATCCAACACAGCCCCCCTCTCCACAGCTCAGTAAATACAGGCATCTTCTCACAGTGCTGGACCACAATGAGTTTTTCTTGCGTTTATGGCTGTAATTTGGGCACCTAATTCTGAATTGTATTGATTTCTCCTTAAACAGCGTTGAAAAGCCTGATCTAAGCACTCTTTTGTGGCCTAGAGTTATTTGTCCTGTCTGCATGAAAAAGCAGGATGAGACAACAAGCCCTTAATTCATCCATGGTGCTAACAGTCACGTGGCAGTCAAGGGCAAAGACTCAAGCGAGTCCAGCTTGGAGGATATTGGTGGGATTTTTCTGCTGTATGCTAGTTCCTGTTAGTGCCGTTCATCTCCCTCTGGTCTTCCAGCATCTTTCACTCCACATCATACCACCTCACATGCTGGGGCAGACACGATGTACATGCAGGGGGTTGGAGGAGTTCCAGCTTCACCAAGCAACTGCTCTTCTTCAAGATGAGTCGTCTCAAGTTGACTTCACAAGGAAGCCAAGTAGGCAAGGTCCCATCCAGCCTTCTCTTCATCTTATGATGAAAATGGTAGCATAGGTAATCCTGTCCTGGTACAGAAAGCACTTGGAGTTCCAGGACAGGTCTTTTTGGACCAGAAGAGTTGGTCATCCAGGGGAAGGTCTTACAAGACCTTCTGCTGGGGAAAAAAAAAAGCACACAAGCTTAGGTTCCCCTCCTAGGCTGCAAGAGCAGTCTCCTGCAAGAAAAAACAAACCAAAAAAGCCAAGATTACCAGCCCAACAGCATTCAGTATGAGACATGGACATAACAGTCTTGTCCTGGCACAGGGAGGGCACATTCTGCCCTCTCAGACAGGACCAAAGCCATTGGTTCAGGCAGCCTGATGGTGTGATACAGGCAGAAAATTGATGCTGACACTACTCGTCTGGTAATGCAGGTTCCCCTGTCTTGCTACCATGTCTTCCAGCAAGGGCGTAGTGTGGGACCACAGCCCACGAGTCATTGGGGGTTGCCACATCCCTGGGGGTTCAGCCAGTGCTGCAGCAAGGATTTAGCTGTTACTTCTGCTGCAAGTTTGTGTTGCTTCTGCTTCCAGTGGTGGATCTCTGTTCTGTGGTTTCCTGCTGGGCTTAGCATGGCATTTCTCCCCAGGAGGGTGTTGGTGCCCTGCCGCTGCATAGTCTTGTTGGACTTACGTACCAGACATGCAAGTGCCACCATTCCAACCGTGCCGCTTGCAGCTCACTCCTGAGGACAGCATTCCAAGCCAATAGCAGAGCAGACATCACACCTGCCCACTGCTGGGCCATCAGATCCAGGAGGGAACCTGTGGCATGGGTTATCATTTGTAACAATGACATTTCTGACTGCAAAAGCATCCCTTCATCCTCAGGAAGTTCTGTTGCATTAAGTTACATGGAATAAGCATCAGCCTCTTGCATATGAGCCACTAGAACAGACATGCAGCCCTTTCTAACCCCACAATGGACAGTGACAGCTGGGTTTGGGGTGTAGCTGCAGAGGGAGCTGTGCTTAGCTGCAGAGCAGCGGTGGGAGGTCAGGCTGCTGGAAAACTAGAGGAGCTTTTCCTGGGGGCAGCGGGATTTTCCTGAGCCTCATAGGAGGACATTTTGTGATCATGTCCAGGTTGAGAGAAAAGGCTCTCCTGTCCTGGAGCTTGCCCCAAGCTAAGCATGCAGGAGGGGGAAAAGTGCCTCAATTACAACACCCCTGAAGAAAATCAAGGTCTGCTTCCAGGCTATCGTGAAGTGATCAAGTACAAGTCCTTTAGCACCCATCTGTTATCTCTTAATTAAAGTTCCTTGCTAATTATTTTTTCTTGTCAGGAGAGCAAAGCTGCTGACTCCAGGGATTTACCAAAGCAGAGCAAACAAACGTGGGCTTTGCTTGCTGCAGTTCTTCATTAATAGACAAAATTAACTTGAACACTCCATATCTTTGGCTACATCGATAACACTTAATTACGCCTGTTTCCTTTCCAAGATGTATCTAGTTTTAAATCACTTCTGCAATAACTGCCTCCTTGAGCATGAAGTTCCTCCTTGAAGGGAACGTTTCTGCTGGCAACAAAAGCTCTCCAAAGACCAAGCAGCACTGGAGGTAATAGATGTATGAATATCAGAGATGGGGTGTGCTTTGGAAAGCTGGTGATGGGGAACCCTCTCTGGTGCCAAAGGCTGTTACATCTCAAGAAGGGCAGACCTCAGGGCTGTGAAACTGCAGCTGGAAGTGGAGTCACTGGCATTGTTAAGACACATCGGTGATGCTCAGGCCAGCCAGTGTGGGTGCTGGAGCAAGAGAGAAGCCACAGGGTTGTGCCACTGCTCTATCCAATGACTGGAGAAGGCCAAGAACATCCCCCCTCCAGAGAGGAGATGGTCAGGCCACCTCTCTTTCCTCTTGTCTTCCTCACTCTCCGTAACTCCCCACACGTCTCCCATGGGCTTATTCATCTCATTTACCACAGAAAGTTGCAGGGTGCAAGACCTTGCTGGTTTATCTGCTTGGAAACTTCTCGGCATAGCTCCAGCACTGTGTAAATTCTAAATGTATAATTTATTAGTACATACACAGAAAGCTAATTAGCCTTTGAGATGATAGTTTGTAGCTGGTTGCTTAGCTGTAGGAGGGAAGTAGGAAGTCTAACAGGGTGATGTGAAGGCCTCTCTATCCAAAGGTGTGTGTGCACTTCTTTGTCCTGCTGCAAAAATGGTTTACATCTTGTGGAAGGAAGGGGTATACATCCTTTCTCATTGCCTCAGTTTCCCCATTTGCAAAAGGGGGGCAGAGGCAAAGGCTGCACATCATGCAGAGAAGAGTGCTTGTGTCTTTCCCCCAAGGTGCTTTGGTGCTTTCCTTTAGCTCTTGTTCTGCTTTCACCAGGCACAACCCTATGGTACATTTGGGCAGAGGGTTCTGGAGGGAAAGGTTAGCCCCATATGCCTGCAAATAGCTGTGATGGCAAGAGTAGTTTTGGCCCTGCAAGTGCGTGCTGGAGGTTGGCTTACAAAGGGCCCTGGCACAAAAAGCCTTGTTCAGGGGCTGCAGCGAGCGCCGGTGCTGGGAATGCAAACTATCTTTTCTGCTTCCTCTGCTCCTTGTTCAAATGACCCCTTGGGCATCTGGGCACAGATCCCTGTGGCTAAATTCATGGTGTGGCTCAGAATCCATGTGTGCTGCACAGGGCAGTGCTCAGCAGCACCCTTACCCTGGCCCACCCTGCAGGGTTGGATCCTCAGCAGGCACAAAGGGGGAGCAGTCAGTGGAGATGCTGGGACTGAAGGAAGGTCCAGAGAGGAGTTCTGCTCCTTTTCAGTAGAGCACACGCCAGGGCAGCCCTTGTGTTTACATGGTTCCCCTCTGTTAATCTTGCAGTCTTGATGCAGGTTAAGATTCATTAGGAAGGAACGTGAGGATGACAGCTCTTTTAAGGAGTTCCAACTGAGTAGGACAGGTTTGGGAAGCATCAAATGCATTCCCACAGGCACTACATCTCAACCACTTCATCTCGTCTTCCCTCTGTGTCTCTCCACTGATCTGGTGGCCTATTGGTCCCTGTTTTATTGCAGCTGCATCGTTCACGCTGTCAAATTGTCACTTACCTTCGCTGGGAGGGCAGCAAAGGAGGTCGCAGCTCACTTCACCAAGCTACCTCACGTCCACTGCTGGAAGCTATGTGTATCTGTCCCACAAAGCAGCTCTGATGATCTCTCTGCTACAGCTTTGCAGGGCTGTGAGTAAAGCCACAATTTCTGCCCTTGTTATGGATGAACAAGACCCTTCTCCAGCTCTGGGACTTTCTGCTGTAAGTCCTGCTGGGCCTGGCTGGTTCTGTGCTGCAGCAAAGGATGTGGTCCTTGGTGAGGCTGAATACTTAGAGGCATGTTGCTGGCTGGGGTGCACCATTGTAGCCTCTCCATTGTGTGTGCTTTACCCTCAGGCCATCACCTGGCCCAAAAAGCAGCACACTCTGAAGAACAAGGTGGGGGGGGGGGGGCAGCTTCTCTTAAGGTTTACTTCTAGCTAGTGATCACAGCAGTGAACTTTGTGAGGTGTCCAG
Organism: Clamator glandarius; assembly: GCA_033459285.1. Lineage (NCBI taxonomy): Eukaryota > Metazoa > Chordata > Aves > Cuculiformes > Cuculidae > Clamator > Clamator glandarius. The sequence continues at coordinate 280,908 of JAUNZM010000460.1, read as the reverse complement.
TTCAATGTCCCACTCAGAAGAGAACTGTCCCCAACAGTAGGCCATGGCTTTATAAAAAGAGTTCTGACAACCTCCAAGGGTGAAGATCTCCCCTCTCTGTGGGTACATGTCCAGGGCCCCGCCACTCTTCCAGAGAACAAATTTTCCTTGATGTCCAACTCAAACCTCTTGAGCTGCAATCCCTGCCTGTTGGCCCTTGTTCTGCCTATGTCATTGGTAAACTTTCCTCCAGAATAGCTGGCCTTGCAGCACAAGCACCATCTCAGCTTCAATCCTATGTTACCAGTGATGTGATGACCAGAAGGGAAGACAAAACACCTTCCTCTGCCTGCTTTGAGAAAGCCATGAGGATCTGGGTGGGCTCTGGGGTCTTGCCCCTACCCAGCCCACATGAAGTGGAAGCTGACAATAAAAGCTCTGTTCCCCTTGTCCATAGGTGTTCTAAAGCAGAACTGATGTCTGTGGCACAAGATATGGCTGCTCCACCTTAATGGGCAGAGGCTGTTCCCGTGGTGCCTCTTCCCAAAGGGAGGTGACAACTGCCAGTGGAGCTGCCAGGTGTTCACATGGTGGTGTGGTTTGGACCCCTATGCTCGACATGGAGAGGGGGGATGTGGGGACCTGAGTAAGAGCCTCAGCAACCCCAGCTAGGAGAAACACCTCCTCTGAAGCTGTACTTTGGGTTTCTTCTTCATCAGGGGCCTTAAATGATTGCCTTGGAAAGCAGCATTGCTTTCAAAGACCTGTCTTCCAGGAATGGCTCCCTTAGCCTTTCTGGATAAGTGCCAATGTATTTGCACTGTGTTTAAGGACAAATAAGAAATAATTCAAGGTGCCTTTTCCCCCTCTCCAGCTTAGTTCTGCCACCACCACCTACAGACAAGTTCTCAGCCATAGTCTGAGAATCAGAGCTCAGCACTGGGTGGGTAGAAGCAAGTCAAACCAGGCAGGTCTTTGCATCTGTTGCTGCAACAAGCAAAGCTAGTGGTGCAGTGTCTCCAGTGTGTCTGACAAGCAGATCTCCAAGAGAAAGGCCAGGATAGTCAATGGCCTTTTGTGAACTAACAGGGAAGGGGAAGAGAAAATGTCTTTACATTATGCAAGAGAAGTAATTAGAGGAGAGCTTGAGTAAGGTGCTGGGACTCTCACTTTGTCTCTGTTTTCTATTCATCCACCCATTTGGCTAGTCCTCTGTCCACCTATCCATTCATCTATCCAGCCAGCCAGCCAGCCATTCATCCATCTATCCATCTTTACAGCCATTCAAGCAGCTAAACATCCACCCAACCCAATTGCTGTTCATTGGTCCTTTCATCCCTCCCTCCACCAACCCACCCATCTCTCTGCCCATCCCTCCATACACATATGCTGTCAGCCAACCAGCTGCTTATACACTTATCCTGCCATCCTCTTACATATCTGTGCATCCACATATATGTCCATCCATCCATCCATCCATCCATCCATCCATCCATCCATCCATCCATCCATCCATCCACTTGCATAATTACCCATAATTTCCTCTTTATCATATATATATTATACTATGTTCGGTTCTGGGCCCCTTGCTACAAAAAGGGTGTTGAGGCTCTGGAGTGAGTCCAGAAAAGAGCAACAGAGCTGGTGAAGGGGCTCCTTATGAAGAGCGGCTGAAGGAGCTGGGGTTGTTTAGCCTGGAGAAGAGGAGGCTGAGGGGAGACCTCATTGCTCTCTACAACTACCTGATAGGAGATTGTGGAGAGGAGGGAGCTGGCCTCTTCTCCCAGGTGACAGGGGACAAGACAAGAGGGAATGGCCTCAAGCTCCACCAGGAGAGGTTCAGGCTGGACATCAGAAAAACATTTTTCATAGAAAGGGTCATTGAGCACTGGAACAGGCTGCCCAGGGAGGTAGTTGAGTCACCTTCTCTTTAGGTATTTAAAAGACAGGTAGCTAAGGTGCTTGGGGACGTGGTTTACTAGTTGATAGGAATGGTTGGACTTGATGAACCTGGAGGTCTTTTCCAACCTAGTGATTTGCTGATATACTTCCCTCTGTCCCGTCTGTGCCCAACCAGCCAGCTGTCCATCTGTCTACAATCACATGCTTTCATTCTTCTGTCTACTCATCCATCTTCTTCCATACTTCTGCCTGTCTTTTATCTGGGCTCATTCCAGCTACCCCTCCTCACACAGATATCTTGGCTTAGATGTTCTCTCTTTCTGCCTGTCAATATATGCTCTAAACTTTTTTAAGACACTTGAAACAGTCTTGTGTGATCAGTGCAGTTTCTCAAAGGTTGCTGCCCTTGGTTAGTGTCTGAGATGATTATAAGGCATCTCACAAGCATCTTAATCACTACAACCCAATTTTTCTTTGTTCTTAGCACCCCTTTTCCTAGAAAGGATAGCATCCCCAAAGGTTCTCCTTCCTTGCTTGAAGTAAGTATCTTGACAGACTGCAGGAGAAGACAGACCTGCAAGTATCTCCCTAGGATCAGCTTCACTTTGGAGCTCTCTCCTTTGCAGATGGACTCAGGCTGTAGGCTTTAACCCAAGGAATGGCTGGATCTGTGCTCCCATCTATGAATGGGATCCAGGAGCTGATGTCTAGAGAGGGAGAAATGAAGAGAAAAAGCACAGAAGGCGCTTCTTCTGTCCCTCCCCACCATGAGATGCCTGCAGTCTCTCTATGGTCACCAGGCAGCTCAATGTTTTATGGCCCTGAGAAGTATTTTCTGCTATGGATTCACTTAATCACTACTTTACCTAAAATGTTGACATCCACAGCATCTGATGGTCATGGTTTTCTGTAATTTAATCACACTTTGTGTGAAAAAGCACTTCCTGTTGCTTGTTTTCATTTGCTTCTCCTTAATTATTTTATTAGGAGAAGAAGCAAGTGGTCTTTCTCTGTCCTCTCCATGTCACTCATCATTGCTTGGGTGTCCATCATATCTCTGGTTGTGTCCTTTTACGGATGAAGGGATTGAGTCTGCTAAGCCATCCTTACAGGGGAGCTGTTTCCAGCCTTTGCTCTTCCCCATTTCCTCTCTCTGCTCTGTTTTTGCCTGAACTATACTCCTAATGGCACAAGGACAGATTTGTGTGTGGGTTTCAGGGTACAGTGCTTTCTGTTGTCTTCTCAGTCTATTTCTGAATGAATCCTAGGATTGGGTTTGCATTTTCAGTCACCACTGGGCTGATGTTTTCAGGGAAGTGAGCATGGTTACTCCAAGATATGTTTCCTTGGCGGCTGCAACTCACTTGGAGCCATGAGTGATAGGGGAAGCAAGGCTTGATTTTCCCTGTGCATTTATCTGTGTTAGTGCCTGGTGAGTCTGTACTGGCCTGTCCTTCCACAATATTTTTTCACTCAGCTCTAATTTGGGTACCTTGACAACTTCAGCATCATGTTGTCTCCTCACTGCCTCAACCTCCTTTTCCCTGCAAGTTACAATGGTGCTGGGCAGCTCTTGTTCAGCTCTGATTTCTCTTGAAATTCATCAGTGATGTCATTCTACTGCTACATCTGACTGTGAGACCTTTGGTCTCCTGACCTTTAGCTGGTATAAATTCTTGCAAAGACTTTCCTTGTGTGTCAGGGCTGCTTGGTTTCCTTGGGACACACCTTGTCAAATATGTTTTTGAAACTGAGGAGTATTTTGAGAACTAAATAGCCGTGAGTGTGCACAAAAGCTCAATGAAGCCTTGAAGGAGCCTCAGCTTCTGCTTATCCCCTGTTATGTTTCACCCTGTGGCACGCGCACACATACACACACACACACACACACACACACACACACACACACAGTTTTATCCTTGCCACATGCAGCTCAGCACAGCCAGTGTAGCAACACGGGAAAGATTCAGTTGCTAAGGATCATTAATGAATGTTAGCTCAACTCCTGTCCAGAAACCTGAGAAAATTCAATTGAGCAGCTGGTGTCCAATGAGCTGTATTGCCCCGCTCACAAGTTGCTAAACCAAATGGCCCAGCAAGGCATCATATTATTGCAAAGAGAGAAGAAAAGCCTGGCTGGGAGACGAACAGTATAGCATGGACTGAGCAGCTGCCTCTTTCAAAAGCTTGGTGCAGTTAGGTTGCAGTCCTCCCACCTGATTTCCTAGGCAGGGAATTGCAAAAGCAGCTGCCTGCTTCCCACCTCCACTAGTGAATAAGTTGAGTTTGCTGATGACAAGGCCTTAGGCTCTGTCACCTCTCTGTTTGGAATTTCTGATGTGTGCATTTGGTTTGCATCCTGCAACAACCCATGTAGATACAGGAGTGGCAACGACTTGCTGATGTGTGCATCTGGCTGTGCTGTGGGGCATTTGGCTGGTGAGCCATACATGCATCCCACATACGTCTCCTCCTAGGTAAAGGTCAGAGGAAATCATCCTGTGAGGTGGAGACATGGAGATGGTCCATGTGTACTGGTCTTTGCCAGTTGGTCTGCTCTGGTCTAAGGTTAAAATAAATCCTTCTCAGTGCAGGAGGAGAACTTGGGCTTCCCTGGCCACGAACACAGCGTCAGTCCTTGCCCCAGTCCTTCCCTCACTTCCTATACAAGTGATGCTAGGATGCAAAGGCACTCCTGGCTGGGAGAAAAGCCTAGGCTCTGAACTCATCTGTTTTTCTCCTCTTGTCCCCACAGCCAGCCACATCCAGTATGAGCGGGTAGGTGCGGATGTGACCATGAAGTGTGGATCCATGGACTGGGACGCAGCTGTGACCTGGACTGCCAATGGCACCGACATTGATGAGTCCCACCTGAATGGATCCTACCTGATCCTGAAGAAAGTTGATCTGACGCAGAGTGGCCAGTATTCCTGCTATGAAGGCTCCTCCTGGCACCTCAAATACCAGACTTACCTGAGGGTGGGAAGTGAGTATCCTAGTGTGTGACATTGAAGAAAGCAGAGCCATGCTCTCTTTTCCCAAACTGACTCCTCACGCCCCTCCTGCCATACCAGCCCCTCTTCACTTTCCATACAGTTACCTGCAGCACCTCACCATACAAGCTCGCTGTGGCATGCTAAACCCAGCAGCAGATTGCTGGAATCAGCCACTCCTGCCACAGACTTTGCATCCAAGCTGGTAGATTAAATGATATCCCAGGAATAATTTGGGAAGGGATGTTGCTTCTCTGTCTGTATAAGTGTAAAGAGCTGAGGCTGAGCTGTCAGAAGGGATTGCACCTGGGGAGGAGAAATCATGGCCAGGATAACTGCAATACAGTTGTTTCAAAGTAGCAGCCAAAAGGTGCTGTGTATTTGAGAGTCCCTGTGTACATGCATCTTGGAGGACAGAAGCACATTTCCCAGAGTTTTAGCATGTCGTAAACAGGAGATGCACTGATTCACGGGTTTCAGCGTGGGAGATAAGAGTTCTGCTGTATTTCACGTGATGCTGAGAGCTGATAGCAGCTGTGTGTTTGGTGGGCTGCTGTATTTGTACAGCTGATAGCAACTGTGTTTTGCGGTATGATGTCTGCAGCAGTGGGTGCCTGGGAGCACCAGCCAGTGTAGCTAGCTGTGGGAATGTAACTGCTGTGGAGGATGCTGTGAGACATCATCTGGGAGCCACACCAGCTGGGGATGCATCATGCAGGTGACCTAGGTTTGGAGAACACAGTAAAGCATTTCTCTGCTCCTTGTTTCACCTTCTGCACCTTGGTTCAGAGCCAGGGTGGCATTTCCATCCTGGACCATGATCCAGGGGCAGAGGGTTGCAGGAGGATCAGCCATTGCCTGAGGAAGCCCTGCAAATCAGGCAGGAGAAGCTCAATGTACCTATAGGTCAAACTGAAGAAAGTCAATTTGCAGGGGTGCTCCATGGTGTCAGACTCATGGTTTAGGGTCTACTGGGAGAGTTCCTGGCATGTGAGCCAAGGAGTTTGGGGTGCTAGAAGAAGATGAAAGGCATTATGAGTAGCAGGCAAGGGAGGAGCAGATAGCGTAGGGCGGAGGGAACAGCAGTGAATAAGTGTTGAGGTTGGGTGCATGACAGACAAAAAAGTAGTGGCAGATGAGTCAAGGGCCTCTCAAACGTGCTGTGAGGTTGAGGAAGTGTCCACAGATAGTTTGGAGGCAGCAAAAGCAGGAGCTGGCTGCAGTGTGGGCAGCGAGAGGAGGCTTTGCAGCTCCTCTGCTTAGGCACATGCTTGCTGGTTCTCATCTCAGGAGAAGCCCCAGGTCATACCAATGAATAGAGGGCTGCAGCCCAGGTCAGGAGGAGACGAGGGGACAGAGGAGGAGCCTGTAGCCTCTAACCGCCTCCTCTGCAGCTGTGGCATCGTTGTGACTTTGCAATGGCTGTTCCATCTGCTAAGCACCTCACTAATAGTAATCCCTGGCAATCCTCTCAGGGACCCATGGGGATTGCTCAGTGTTAGAGCCCAAATCCTGTTGTTTCCTATTACCGTGTGTTCCGATTTGCTGGAGGCTCACAGTTCCCCTAAGTTCTGGGCAGATGAGGAACCTGGTTGGACACTGCAGGGGCTACCAGCCCTGGGAGACAGGACAACGAATAAATAAGTGAATGCCTGGTGTTTTTAATGCAATTAAATATGCAAGGAACTAATCAGGTGAGATGCTTTTAGTGGTAATTAATTTAATTGCCTGGATTTTAATTTAATGTTCTCTGCAAGGTTTCTTTTTACAGTGCTACAACCTCCAGCCCCTGCCTGCACCCTCCTCTCAACTTTCCTGTCTCTGCAGGGCATGACTGATTCCCTGGAGGGACACAGTCTGCTGCAAAGGAGTGGGTTTGGGAGCATCCCGGTAGGGGATGGAGGTGGAGATGGGCAGCTTGCAGGACTCTTGCAGCTTAGCCCTTGTATTTGCATCCCTGCCGTATCTGAGCACACTGAGAGCCCAGACCTGGGATTTAAGGGATCTTGGACTCATTTCATTTTAATATCATGGGAAGTTAAATGAAAACAGGCCTATGCCTGTTTTTTCCCATCTTAATCTTACTCATTGGGGCAACAAGGAAGATAACAGCAGCAGGAGTGAGAGGCTGGGGGCTACATGTGGAGAAGTGATGGGGAACTCCTTAAATACATGACGGTAACTGGAGGCTGCACCCCAAGCAAGGCAGGGTCACTGCTAGGCAGGTGACGCTGCAGGAAGGATTTGTGGAGGGAGCAGAAAAACTGTGACGACTGGGAAGGGCTGTCAATTAGCAAAGCGAGCTCTGTCATGGGGGTCAGTGAGTGCAGGGATAAAGGAGACCTGCCAGGAGTCAAGCTGAGTGAGACCTTACAGAGGAAATGAAAAGGTTGGGGGGGCAGCCTTGTAAATACAAAGCAAACAAGGAAAGAAGAGTGGAGTTGGCTGGCTATGCAGCCAGATTTCAGGGGAGATCAAAGGTAAGCTTGCAGAGCCTGGTACAGAGTGAACCCCGCCAGGTCTGAGTGGTGATGCTGAGAGCAAGGGCAGAACAAACTTGGTGAGAGGAAGGAAGATAAAACCTAAAGACAGTCTTCCACGTGTAGGCACCTTCAAAGAAAATGATGTATTGAAGGCTTGGGGAGCACCTCAGCCCCAGGTGAGGACATCTCCTGTTCATTAGCAAGGCTCATTAGTGGCCGATAGGTCAGTGGCTGTACCAAGCATGGTTAGGAGAGGTGATGTGTCTACTGTGCTTGAGAGAACAAATAATCCTGATCAGACAGCCTGACCCCACAGCAGAATGGGGCTGCGGGGCTGGGAGCAATGAAAGATGGGGAGACAAATGGAAAATGGAGGAAACTTATAAGGAGGACTTGCCAGGGATGTATCACACCAGATTAACCTGATAGCTCTCTTTGATACAGGAACTGATTTCCTAAGCCCAGAAATGTGGTCGATGTAATCTATCTTGACTTCAGTAAAGTATTTGCTATGATCCCACATGGGAAATTATGAGTTAAACCAGAGAAAATGTGGATTAGTATTAGAGTTGGAACATGGCTTAGAAAATGGCTAAAAGGGATCAAATTGTGCTGAAAGGAGAGCTGCTGGGAGGGATCGGGGAGCTTCATCATCAGCCTTTGGACAACTCTTGGTGGTGTTCCCTGTAATGGCTCTGTCCCAGAAAGAGTAGGAAGCACCAATGGGACATGACACTGGCTGCAGACGGACCCCACAATTTCTAGGGTGGAGATTTCACACTAAAGGGGCCAGGATGCTGCATTAAAAAAAGGAGTCTCATCAATGTGCTTCAGCATGGGGGCAGGAGGATGCAGGTAGGTCAGCTGGTCCTTAGGGTGGCATTTGACACCCAAGTCAACATCATGCAGGACACAAGTAGTAGCCCAGTAGCACCCAGGGGAGCACTCATGGCTGGGGGTAACCAGGCTGTCTTGTCCTCTGCAGAGATGGGGACAGCAGTGCAAATGTAGTGGAGACAGTGTGTGTACAGAGATGGGGTGACCAGGGATGGGGAGCCCACCTCAGGAAGGAGGAAGGGGCCACCAGCTTGCTTATTCTTAAGGGTTCCATATCACCCATCTCCAGGGCATGAATCACCCCAAGTATAAACCAACCCAGGGGAAGGTGGCACTTCCAACAGGGCAGGTTCTTCCAGGAGACTTTGAGCAGCAACGTGTTGTTATGCCTTCTTTTTTTTCAGGCAGCTGAGAATAGGGTGAAGTGCAGGAGAGCAACCAGGATGCTCTGTCTTTATCTCCAATGGGTCATCTGCCCCACAGCCTGGAGAGCTCTAGTTGTCCAGAGCCAGCAAGCAACAGGGCTGGGGCTTTAGCAGGCTGGGCATCCCTGAACTGAGCTGGGGGCTGAGTACCAGCAGCAGGCATAAGGGAGGGGAAGGCTCCAGGTACCAGGAGCACATCACCAAGCTCCCGGCTGCCCCCGTGAGCCACAATTCTGCATTTGGAAACGCGTGGCTGGAGGGCCCAGGGATAGATATAACAAAGACGTTGAGAAATAATGCGCTCTTGAGGTTTGGCACACGGCTCTGTGCATTACAGAATGTTATAAAAATACTGCTAATGGGCCAGAGAGGAGTGGAAACGTACGGCGGAAAGGCTGCCAGAAGCCGGAGAGTGCACATGGGAGTGGGGAGGCCTTGTGTGCAAAGAGGGGAGGGAGACAGCCAGGGCGAGCATCCATCCTTCCGCTCCCATCCCTCCATCTCTTTCTAACCTGTTTATCTCCATCCTGACCTGGCAGCTCTGATTGTTTGCACATCCCTTTCACCTGGCTTTGGGTATGCCTAAGCACTGCAAGCAGCGTTGCTGATCCCTGTCACCCCTACCTACTACCTAATCAAGCTCCTGCCTGATAGACTGGAGTGCAGACAGGGATGGGGTCTGTGTGGGAGAGAAACTGCAGCAAAATCCCCTCCAGCAGCAGGGACACAGGTCAGGTTGCAGGCAGTGGAGTTGCTCTCCACATCATAGTGATGACATGGGGCTCGTAGCCCATGCCAGACTCAGCCCTACCCCGTGGACATCGCTGCCTCCCAGGTGATGGTGGGAAAGGGGCTGGGAGAGGGCTAGAGGCTCCAGGCTGGCCTCCTTCCGCCATGTTTGTCACTGCAGCGGCTGGCGAAAGAAAGGGGAAAAAACATGCGGTTTGACGGAAAACGACATGGAAAAACAACCAAATTAACAGAAAAACAAACAAAGCAAAACCAGAGAGAGGGAGGGGGGAAGGGGCAAACCAACAGGAACCACATGTGAGTGGGGAGGCCAGGACAGCCTGAGTGTGTTCTCTGGCCTGATTAGCAAATGATCAAACATCGGCCACTAATAAATAATCAGAGCCTCCCTTTTCTCTGCCTTAGAAGTCCCTTTCTTCCCAGCTGGGCTCCAGCTGCAACTGGAGAATGGGGCTGCAGTTTGGATCTTTTTTGTTGTTGTTGTTTTTATAACTTTTTGTCTTTATCACTCGTCTAAAATAAAGAAGAAACAAAAAAGGTAACAGTCTCTCCATGCAAGGCATGCAGCTCCAGCTCCTCAGGAGATCAATGGAGCACCAGGGCAGGTGTGAGCATCCCAAGTCAGGAATGGGCTAAACAGCTGAGGAAGGTAGTACCAGAGAGTGGTGTCTGCCTGCCTGCCACTGTAGCTTGATTTGGTGGGAAAAAATGCAGGAAGGCGCTGCCAATACATGAGTTTAGGGAAGCAGAGTTTTGGCTGATGCCATCAGTGAGGATCACAGAACAGAATCACAGAACAACCAGGTTGGAAGAGACCCACCGGATCATCGAGTCCAACCATTCCCACCAATCCCTAAATCATGCTCCTAAGCACCTCATCTACCCTAACCTTAAACACCTCCAGGGATGGTGACTCAACCACCTCCCTTGGCAGACCGTTCCAATGCCTAACCACCCTCTCCGTGAAGAACTTTTTCCTAATCTCAAGCCTAAATCTCCCCTGGTGGAGCTTGAGGCCGTTCCCTCTCGTCCTGTCCCCTGTCACTTGGGAGAAGAGGCCAGCTCCCTCCTCTCCACAACCTCCCTTCAGGTAGTTGTAGAGAGTAATAAGGTCTCCCCTCAGCCTCCTCTTCTCCAGGCTGAACACCCCCAGCTCTCTCAGCTGCTCCTCATAAGATTTGTTCTCCAGCCCCTTCACCAGCTTTGTTGCTCTTCTCTGGACTCGCTCCAGAGCCTCAACATCCTTCTTGTGGTGAGGGGCCCAGAACTGAACACAGTACTCAAGGTGCGGTCTCACAGTGCTGAGTACAGGGGGAGAATAACCTCCCGGGACCTGCTGGTTACGCCGTTCCTGATACAAGCCAAGATGCCATTGGCCTTTTTGGCCACCTGGGCCACTGCTGGCTCATGTTCAGTCGGTTGTCAACCAACACCCCCAGGTCCTTCTCCTCCTGGCAGCTTTCCAGCCAGGTTTCTCCTAGTTTGTACCTCTGCTTAGGGTTGTTGTGCCCCAAGTGCAGGACCCGGCATTTGGCCTTGTTAAACCTCATCCCACTGGTCTCAGCCCAGCAGTCCAGCCTGTTCAGATCCCTTTGGAGCCTCTCGACCCTCCAGCAGATCCACACTTCCTCTCAGCTTGGTGTCATCTGCAAACTTGCTAAGGGAGGACTCAATGCCTTCATCCAGGTCATTGATAAAGACATTAAACAGGACTGGACCCAGGACTGAGCCCTGGGGAACCCCACTTGTACCTGGCCTCCAGCTGGATTTAACTCCATTTCCCACCACCCTCTGGGCCCGGTCATTCAACCAGTTTTTCACCCAGGAGAGCGTTCGCCTGTCCAGGCCAGAGGTGACAGTTTCCGAAGCAGAATGCTATGAGAAACTGTATCAAAGGCTTTACTGAAGTCCAGGAAGACCATATCCACAGCCTTTCCCTCGTCCAAGAGTTTAGTCACTTGGTCATAGAAGGTGATCAGAGGATGCCTATGCCTGGGAGCAGAGTGCTGCTGGTCAGGCCCGTGCTCCTGCTGCTGGCATGGATGCTGATAGAGAAGCATGGGTGCAGGGTCAACGCGTGCAGATATTTCCCTGCTCATGTCCAGTGATCTGTGACGCAGGGCTTGGCTTTTTTAAAAAAGCCTTTTTGATGGATTTTTCCGCAATGAACTTATCCAACCCCTTCCCGCAGGCGTGTAAACTGAGGCTATTTCGAGAGCAGCAAGTTAAACATGACTGTGACCATTCCATGGCACTAAGGCCAGCTGGCAAGGAGCGGTGCCTGCCCCCGCAATTCATCCCTCTCACCCTCCAAATGTCCTTCTGCCCCTCAGGGACAGCCCCGTCCAAGGTCAGACCAAAGGCCGTGCCCAAGCAGTGCTTGGGGTAGGACTACATTATCCTGGGCCAAACCTATGGCAGGGACGGAGCTAATAAATCAAAGCATGTGGCTGCTGATGTTCCAGCATCAGGAGATACACCCCAAAGCTGTTGGTTTTATTACTGTGGATATGGCTGATTTTTCCCCACATGCCTGCGGCGTTTGGGGTTGGGTAGATGCAATGGCTCTGAGGGACTGAAAAGGCAAGCATCACCCCCTAATTCCTGAGAGTCGTTGGAAGGGACCATTGCAGACAGGGTCAATCAGATTGCAAGACAGCCTCGTTCATCAAGATTCGGCTTTGTTTCATGAGGCATGTATGCTCAAATCACTGCCTTTCCATGCTGAGCTGTTTGTTCACAGCTGGGAAAACTCAATGGATAAATTTAGCTGCCTTTGCCCAGATTTTGGGTGTTGGCCCGGCTGGGAGCTGGATAAGCAAGCTGGGTAATAATATGCAAATTGCCATCTCTGCTTTTTAAGGAGAAGGCCAAGAAGAAAAACCACCCCAAAACCCCACCACACTCCCAAATGCAATTAGTCCTAATCTAATTAGGGGAAGGACTAGAAAAACAAACACATTTGTAGGTGGTAGGCGACCTTTCTGCCCCATCCAGCGGGAAGTACTCTGCTGTGCCACAGTGGGAAGGGCTGAATGAAGCAGTGCTCCATAGCCTGCATGTGCATGCACTCACACACTCGCACCCCTGTGTGCGTGCACCCGCATCCCACTGTGTTCTTCCTGGCTTTCCCCTTGCTGGGCTGGGCAGCCTGCCCAGCTGCAGCATAGCAAAGTGATGCTTCTTTGGCTAGCTGTGTAAAATATGATAATCTGGGGCAGCCAGTGTCAGAAACAATAAAAATATCCCCTCTCCTATCCTTGTAGCCCCCTCTTCATGTAAAGGAGCTGGGGGCAGTGAGGACCACGCAGCCATGTGGAGTGCAGAGTGGCACGTGGTGTTTATTAGGAGCCGTGGCACTGGACTGCAATGCCGGTGGCTCTACCCTGGCCTCACCAATGCTGTGGCCTGAAAGCATCGATCCAAGGGAACAGCATGCCTAGGAGGTGGCAATGCATGTGAGGTCCCGTGTCCCATGGAGGGTCCGCACAGGCATTTGAAAGGACCTGGCTCCACACTTGACTCCACTGACCAACCCCAACTCATGCTGGGTTGGGTGCTATGGATAGCTCAGATGTTTGCCTGGATTGTGGCAGGAGCATCACATGGCCTGAGGGCACCAAGAAGTGAACAAGGTGGTCACCCACTTGCCAGCCACTCCCCAGGGCAGAGATTGGCATCCTCCAGTTTTGGGGAGCGGCCAGAGCCAGGAATGGAGCGTCCATCAGAAAGAAGGTGCTCTCAGGTGCAAAGACCCCTTGATGAGTACCCACAGGGGTCCTGAGCTTTGGACCTGGGTGTGAAATGAGCCTAGAGGCTTAGTATGCTTCCCATCCTGCAATGGAACTGAGGATGAGCTTATAGGATGGGGCAGGGGAGCAAACTGTGTCTTCCGTCCTGACCTGTTCCAGCAGCTGCTGGGCTGGAGGAGAAGAAGAAAAAAGGTGTTGGGTGCCCAGTCAAGGACTGGGAAACCCTTTTCATCCTTGATTAGCATGAAGGACCTGGGGGTGTTGGTTGACAGCCATCTGAACATGAGCCAGCAGTGGCCCAGGTGGCCAAGAAGGCCAATGGCATCTTGGCTTGTATCAGAAACGGTGTGACCAGCAGGTCCTGGGAGGTTATTCTCCCTCTGTACTCGGCACTGGTGAGACCGCACCTCAAATCTTGTGTTCAGTTTTGGACCTCTTGCTACAAAAAGGATGTTGTGGCTCTGGAGTGAGTCCAGAGAAGAGCAACGAAGCTGGTGAAGAGGCTGGAGAACAAGTCTTATGAGAAGCAGCTGAAAGAGCTGGGGTTGTTTAGCCTGGAGAAGAGGAGGCTGAGAGGAGACCTCATTGCTCTCTACAACTACCTGAAAGGAGGTTGTGGAGAGGAGGGAGCTGGCCTCTTCTCCCAGGTGACAGGGGACAAGACAAGAGGGAATGGCCTCAAGCTCCACCAGGGGAGGTTCAGGCTGGACATCAGGAAAATATTTTTCACGGAAAGGGTCATTGGGCACTGGAACAGGCTGCCCAGGGAGATGATTGAGTCACCATCCCTGGAGTTATTTAAAAGATGGGTGGCTGAGGTGCTCGGGGACATGGTTTAGTGGTTGATAGGAATGGTTGGACTCGATGATCCTGGAGGTCTTTTCCAACCTAGTGATTCTGTGATTCTGTGAATGCCAAAGGCTGTGTGCAACACCAGCGTCCTGTGTCCCTGACAGAGGGTAACACAGCCTCCTCCCGGTCTTCTGAGGTTTGTTTATCTTCTTTAACATGACAAAACTATCTCTGTAATTAATGAAGCCCAAGTCCAGTCTAAACAGCTTCCCACAATCCCTGCTCTCCAGTGCTGGGAATTAGGGATGTCCTGGGCTGGAAGGGTAGTCTCCTTGGCTAGGACGCAGTGGCCTCAGTCTGGGACCATGCCTGCCTGGGGAAGTGGGGAGGACACACACTGCCAGCATGGCTCTCTGTTTGCACTGGCCTCTGCGCCAGGAAGGATTTTGCCTCCGCTGCTCCTAAGTGCCCCTTGTCAAAATATTTGGCATGAGCTTCTTGCTGCCTGCTGCCGGCGGTGGGTCCCTGACTTCAAGAGCTCTGTAAGTGGGAGGACCAGCTGGGGTGCAGTCACCTCCTGTCACCATAGCCATGGGCAGAGAAGAAATCAGCTAATGCTCCATTCACAGATGCTGCTTTTCCCTCTCCACCCACAGCTCCACATGGCTGTATCACTTAAAAAAAATCACAGTCTGCTTTCCAAATAGTGCTGGAACAGTAAACCACACCGATGTCCCCAGCATGGGGGGTCACCTTTTCCTGTCTCCCAGTACTTCTCTATCCCTCTCTGAAATTGCTGGCATCAGCTGGGAGCCACAGCAGGGCCAACACAGGTGGTGAGATCCTAGCTGAGGAATCAGCAGGGTCAGGGCAGGATCCAATGTACTTCAGCATGAAAGACATTGCCATTAGCCATGGTTTCCTGAGCCAGTGTGTCTGCTGTAAATAATTTAGCAGAGTAAATGTGTGCTAACAGCAGGCCAGGGCGGGTAGGCGAGGGAGGAGAGTCTTGGGTCTAGAAAGCAGGGAAGAGCACTGAGAATAAAGTGATATTATTTTCCTCCTGCTAGCGGGATGGTGTGGTGTCTCCCCCCTGGAAAAGGAGTCAGAGGATTCCCATGCCCGATGGATCCCTTCTTTCCCTGGTCCCCTCCTGAGCTATCAGCATCAGTACCAGAGGCAACTGCAGGACAATTTCCAGTTGTTCTTGCTCCAAGCACTTTAGTGCTGTGTTTAAACAATTACGCAGTTGATAAATTTTGACAAGAAGAGATAGAAATAGCTTGGGAGACCCACACAGTAGAAATGCTCTAAACAGATGTCCCTTTTCTCCCCCTCCTCTGCTCCCTGGGGGTCTTTATCATTTGCTGACAACTAAACAAGAGAGTATTTGCTTGAGTTAAGATGCTGGGGAGGGGGAGGAAAATGCCTTATTAAAATGGTTTATGATACCGTCCCTAGAGTGATGGCTGCTTGTTTTCTCTTCGGGATGATCTTCTCTGCACCAACAGGAGCTGTGCATGGTCTGCTGAGCACACATGTGGCTAATGGCAGGCCGTTCGTTCCTCTTCTGGCCAGTTTTCCAGCTACTGGACTGGGCAGCCTGACTGCTGGTGGTGCAGGAGATGGAGAGGGGCACAGGGCAGTCAGGGAACAAAGCAGAGGGCTGTGAGCAGCTTTCTGCCTTTCATCTGCTTTCTGGATGCTGTGCAATCTGTGTTGGTCCAAGCCAGTGCCTGGGGACTCCAACAGACTGGAGCCAGGAGGCTTTGGAATACGTAGTGCATATGGCAGACGGGCTGGGATTCATCATGTGGTGTTGTCTTTGGAGTTGACATGGTGCCATTCATTTTTTCTGGGAATAGCTGCCTGTAATGGTGGGGGATGTGCTTACGGCATATTCTACGAGTACAAACATGCACTTCTTCCAGGGAAATGACCGAAGTGCCTTGTGCTTCCAAAGCCATCCCTGTGGCAAGGCAAGAGCCCAGAGCATCCAGTGCTGTGCAGACGTTTGTCTGAGCACAGCGCAGAGGGTGCTGAGGAGGAAGGTGCCTGTGCAGATGTCTCTGTGGAGATGTTGGCCTGGGGCTCAATGACCTGCCCATGTGTACCTGTGCATCACTGCCCACATGCTTCAATGTCCTTACGTGTACAGTGGTGTGGCTGCATGGACCAGCAGGCAGCCCTGTTGCCAGAGGTGGTGTGCAATGGGTTTGCATGTGTCTGTGGCGGCTTTACAGAGGGAATCCTAGCATGGAGGGTCTCTGGCTGTTTTGAGCACATTCCTGGCTCCTGATTGTTTTCCTAATGCTCAGTCCTCCAGTACAGGATTTTTGTCTTCTTCCTGTGTTTGGGCCCAAGCTGCTCCCCCTTCCCTCCATGTCTGACTTTCCTGAGTCACCAGCCAGTGCAGATGCACTCTGAAAATGCTCTTTTTCCTCATCATCTTCTTCCTCCTCTTCCTCCCCTGCCTCCACTGAAACCCAGGGACCTGGATTCCAGTGCTGTGCTGTGGAAAGAGGGCAGCCCCTGTCACCTGCCATTCCAGTCTCTGCTGAGGACAAGAGCTCCAGCTTGGTGGGAAGGAAGGAAGATCAGAGGCTAAACAAAAAGGCAGAAGGGGAAACTGAAGCACAGACTGGGAGGTGATTATGTGAAGTCACAGAACTGGGTTTAGAGGTCAGAATGGTCATTGATTGCCCTCTGCACCCTATCTGACTTCACAGCTCTAATGTGCTGTTTTGCACCCCCCACCAGACACCCCAGGATTCCCAACCACTGCAGCACACCTAGGGAGAGTGGCACACACCAGTAGCACAGAACTGGGTTCCTCTGAATCGCACCATGGAGCAGGACAGCCAGCCTGAAGGCATTGACTATGGGCAGCCTCCACACATGCTCCCCTTTCTGTCACAGCCTTCATCATCCAGCCCACCTTCCTTCTTTCCTAGTTCCCAGCCAAGCAAGACAGAGCTGGCTGAGCATGGCTGGCTGGTGGATGAGTTTTTTTCTACTTCCCTTCTACTCCCTGCAGTGGCTCCTGGTCTGCAGCAGAGAGGGAAAGGCACAAAGCTTGGGGTAGGATGAATTCCCGTATCTGCAGATGACCTGCTGCATTGGACATAAGTGGCAAAATAAGGTCCAAAATCAAACTGCTGCAGTCTTTCTGGAGAAGAGAGTGTGGAGGGAGGTAACTGGTCCCGTGGCCACTCCTGCTATTTTCATTAATGTGAAGCATGTAGGGAAACACTGCAGGAGCACTGGGCTGCTCCTTGCCACAATTGCTGGTGGTGCCATGTGGCTATTACAAACCATGTTTCCTTTGCTGGAGCAGTGTAAGCACACCAGCAACACTCCTACTGCCTCTCAAGACGTGGAAGGGGGAACACCACTCACTTTTTTATCTGCCAATTTTTTATGTGCCACTTTTTTATCTGGGTGTAATTTTTGCCATAGTGGGGCAGCAGTGTATTCGCAGTGGTGCAAGGGCTGCTGCATCAGCCTGCAGAGGTCACTGAGGGTTTTGTTCAGACATGAAAAAGAGTGGTGGGCTTTTTCATGGACATTAAAAATCTCACAAGGTGCTACAACACATAACCAGTGCAGGCATCATTTTTCTGCATTCCCTTTCCTTCCTTCCCTGTGTCCCAGTGACTGGTGGATCAGAACAGACCTTGGGAATGATTCTCACTTAGGATGAATAGAGCAGCTGCCTGAGGCTGGTGGCAGTGAGAGATCTGTGCTGCTATGCACCCCCAGGGCTTAATTATGATGAAAAAAGCAAAATTGCAGAGAGCATAGAAGATACCTCCAGCAGGAGTGTGCCAGGATGGAGATGACCCAAACTATAAGGTTTTATTGGGACAAGCCTATTCTGGGGCTTTTGAAGCCAAAATTGAGCCAGTTCTGCCAAATGTCTGATGAGAAGGCAGTTTTACCTCCTTGCAGATTGGTCCTGGGACATTATGAGAGGGTTAATTTGAGAAGGACCTTGAAACACCAGGAAAGTGCAGAATGAGGCAAAGGGAGCAGAGGGGAACCACCATAAGGAGAAAGTCTTAAAATAACGTGTTCTGTGGCTTCAAAGGGACCTGGAAAGATGCCCTGACTCCCACTGGTAATTACCTCCAAGCAGAGAAGATACTGGGTACTAAACCAGCAAGCAAAGCCATAACAAGAGCCAATGACTGGAAGCTGAGTGCAGCCACGTTCAAATTAGAAATGAGGCTCATATTTTTAATAGAAAAAATGATTAAGCATCGGAACAAACTGCCAAAAGCACTGGCGGCTCCTCTGTCGCTTGTTATCTGCAGAGCAAGGCTGGCTGCCTTGCTGAAAGATGATTCAGTCAAACACGGGTTATTAGACTCAATAGAGGGGTAACAGAGGGATGTAATGGTGTGTGCAACCTAGGAGGTCAGGTGAGATGAACTAATTTTCTCCCATGGCCTTCAAGTCGATGAGTTAAGGAAGGTGCATATCCCCTGTCTTGCAGATTTGGCTTCACAGCGGCTGTTTCTTTCATCAAAAAATATTACTCAGGAGTTTGCTGTTGTGGAGTAAGGCTATGGAGACAGACCTGCAGCACAGCAGCCTGTGGGGTGTTCAGAGGATGCTGCATGTCCCCACTTAAGGTGGGACCAAGACTGTGGCTCTTTGTCCTCTGCATTTTTCTGAGAGACTAGGTGCTGAAACCTCTCCTGAAAGGCAGAGGGGGATGCAGAAAGGCAGAGTGGCTATTTTGGGGTCTCAACTGAGTTATTCCAACCCTGTGCATGGATACTGTGGGACAGGGGTGGGATGGAGATGATGGTGGCTTTCCATGTGTCTCAGCCAGCTGGGCTCCCTGAGCTGCTCCGGGCAGTGAAGGGAAGTTAATCAAGGTGCTGGGGGCAGTTGTGAATGATCACCCTGGAGCAAGGAGCTTTGGAAGGGGAAGGTTCACAGCAGAGTTTTGGAGGACCACCTCTCTTTTCCCTGCACCATCCCAGCTCCCAAACACCTCAGCTTTTTGTGCACCTTGCTCCCAGCCAGGCTGCAGAGAGCAGTTTAGCAGACAAGGCTCAGCACTGGAGTGTCTGCAAGGCATGGGGAAGGCAGAAAAGCAAAATGAACCAAAATGTGATGAGATGGCTTGGAGGTGAGAAGGGGGATGGGGAAGAGCAGCAGGGGGAAAAAACCAGGTAAGACATTAGCCCAAAGGACAGGAAGCTCCTAACGTGCTCCTCTGAAGGAGTGATTTGCAGAGATGAGGTCTTTAGATGAGGAACTAGTTGGAGATAATGTCATCAAACTGTGGTGGGGAGGGAGCTGGGAGCAGCTCCTGAAGAACCTCTGCCTGCAGCATGCTGACAGGAGCTTGGCACAGCACACCCAGAAGCACTTACCTCCCTTAATGGCCAGGCACAGCCTTCTGGGCTGCCCTATTAGGAGCTGCCTCCCCAGGCAAGCTGGTACTAAGTGCTCAGGCTTGTTGTCTATGCTGCCTCCAGCCCCAGCACTCCCAGCTCCTTCTGACTGGGTGTAAGGCAGGCCCTGAGACTGCAGCAGGGCAGCATACCAGTTTTGGGTGAGACCGGGTCAGTTCATTGCTTTTTGAAACTGTCCAAGCTCTCCATGAGAAAGCACGGCCATGCATCATTCCGAGTATGCGATGCATCCTGCAGATCATGATGCCACATCTTTGTCTGAAGGTGCTAATATGGTACAGGTAGACACAGCCAAGAGCCGAAGGAGTTGGTGGCCCAGGGTAGCTAATGGGCTGTGGTGGGCTTGGAACTGAGCTGTTGATGTGGGGTTTTGGGATGGTATTGTTTGCATGCCAAGCATCCCCCACCACCATAACCTCTCCACCAGCACCTTGCTCACATGGGTGAACATGTATAGGGTGGGGCAGCCCAGTAGAGACACAAGAGGAGGGA
Organism: Clamator glandarius; assembly: GCA_033459285.1. Taxonomy (NCBI): domain Eukaryota; kingdom Metazoa; phylum Chordata; class Aves; order Cuculiformes; family Cuculidae; genus Clamator; species Clamator glandarius. The sequence continues at coordinate 261,071 of JAUNZM010000460.1, read as the reverse complement.
GATGCAGCCACAGCACAGGGCTCCTACCAGGCAGCCCTGTGAAGGAATCTAGCATCTTCTACATGAGGACAGCTCTTGCCAGATACAACTGGGGTTGCATACTGGCTAGGATGAGCTGGTTTTTCTTGTGCTAGAAGTGGGCCAAGTTGCCTTCCCTTACCACTCCAGCAGCAGCACTCCCTGCTTTGCATGAAAGAGGCATTTTGATTGCTGACATCTGTAGACAATCAGATAAGAATTAGAGTTATTCCTTTCGGCATAAATGGTATTTCTAATCTCATAATCCCTTAATATTGTTCTCACCAGGATGTGGCCATGGCTAATCCCTGAGAGTTTGTTCTTGGGCAAATTTCAGGGAAGCCAGGGAGGTGCATGAGGAGGAGTTGGCTGCCTTCCCTCCTCTTATCCCCAGAGCCCCTCCTGGGTATGAAGCAGGCATACAAGAGCTGTTCAGGCAGCAGCCCGTCCTGCTAGCTGGCGTGTGCTCACAACAGAATGGAAAAAATTGCAGACCCCTTTCTCCACTGCTGCAAAGAGTCCTCATGGGTCTCCCTGCCCTGGGACTGTCTCTTGGCTGAGCAGCTCTGGAGCACCGGCTGCAGGCTCCAGCCTCATTTTGCCATTTGGCTGTTTTCCGAAAGCAGAGGCTAATCCCCAAGGAACAGCCCGGGGCCTCTATCTGTGTACTGAAGAGATACAGCAAGGGCAGCATCCTGCTGCTGTAGGGCTGCATTTGGCCTAATTTTGCATCTTCTTCAGGCTACAGGGGAGAACCACTTGGGTTCCACCTTGCTCCCTGTCCTGATGTTGGTGCACTGGATACAAATGTGACTCTTTCCAGCAGTTCAAGAAATATAGAATAGTTTGGATTGGAAGGGACCCTAATGTCTATCTACTTCCAACCCCGCCACCATGGTCAGGGACATCCCACTAAATCAGGGCCGATCCAGCCTGGCCTTGAACACCTTCAGGAATGGAGCATCCACAACTTCTCTTGGCAACCTGTGCCAGTGTCTTTTACTGCTCTCACGGTGAAGAAATTCTTCCTTATATCAAGCCTAAATCTGCCCCTCTCCAGTTTATTCATGTTCCCCCTCATCCTGTCACTACAAGCCTTTATGAGTAGTCCCTATCCAGCTTTCTTTTAGCCCCTTTCAGGTACTGGAAGGTTGCTGTAAGATCTCCTCAGAGCCTTCTCTTCTCCAGGCTGAACAAGCCCAACTCTCTCAACCTGTCCTCGTAGAGAAGGTGCTCCAGTCCTCTGATCATTTTTGTAGCCCACCTCTGGACCCACTCCAGCAGCTCCATGTCCTTCTTACGTTGAGGATTCCAGACAAAATACTCCAGATGAGATCTCACAGGAGAGGAATAGAGGCAGAATCACCTCCTTCAACCTCTACCTGCTGGCCATAGTTCTTTTGATGCAGCTCAGGACATGGTTGGACTGTTGGGCTGCAAGTGCACATTACTGGCTCATGTTGAGTTTCTCATCAACCAGCACCCCTAAGTCCTTCTCTGCAGGGCTGATCTCAATCACATCATTCCCCCGTTGTGCACTGACATCGGAGATTGCCCCAACTGAGGTATAGGACCTTGCACTTGGCCTTGTTGAACCTCATGAAGTTCTCACAGACCCACTTCTCCAGCCTGTCCAGGTCCCTCTGGATGACATCCTGTCCTTCTGCTGTGGCAACTGCACCACTCAGCTTGGTGTCATCTGCAAACTTGCTGAGGGTGCACTCAATCTCACTGTCAATATCATTGATGAAGATATTAAACAGCACCAGTCCCAGTACCGACCCCTGAGGGACACCAGTTGTCACAGATCTCCATCTGGACTTTGAGCCATTGACCACTACTCTCTCAATACGACCATCCAACCAGTTTCTTGTCTACTGTACCATCCACCCATCAAATCCATATCTCTCCAATTTAGAGAGAAGGATGTTGTGGGGGGCTGTCAAAGGCTTTACAGAAGTCTAGATAGATCACATCCATCGGTTTACCCATGTCTACTGCTGTGGTTACCCTGTCACAGAAAGCCACTAAGTTGGTCATACAGGATTTGCTGTGGTGAAGCCGCGCTGGCTGACATTAATCACCTCCACGTCCTCCATGTGCCTTAGCTGAGCTTCTAGGAGAATCTGTTCCATGATTTTCCCAGGCACAGAGGTGAGGCTGACAGATCAGTTGTTCCCAGGATCGTCTTTTCTGCCCTTTTTAAAAATGGACACAACATTACCCTTCTTCCAGTCACCAGGGACGACTTCTGACTGCCATGACTTTTCAAATGTCATGGAGAGTGGCTTGGCAACCGCATAGGTTAATTCCTTCAAGACTCTGAGATGCATCTCATCAGGTCCCATAGACTTATAAATCATAGCATCATAGAATCATAGAATCACTAGGTTGGAAGAGACCCACCGGATCATCGAGTCCAACCATTCCCACTAATCTATAAACCGTGCCCCTAAGCACCTTATCCACCCTCACCTTAAACACCTCCAGGGAAGGTGGGTCAACCACCTCCCTGGGCAGCCTGTTCCAATGCCTAACGACCCTTTCTGTGAAGAATTTTTTCCTTATCTCAAGCCTGAATCTCCCCTGGCAGAGCTTGAGGCCATTCCCTCTTGTCCTGTCCCCTGTCACTCTGCAGAAGAGGCCAGCTCCCTCCTCTCCACAACCTCCCTTCAGGTAGTTGTAGAGAGCAATGAGGTCTCCCCTCAGCCTCCTCTTCTCCAGGCTAAACAACCCCAGCTCTCTCAGTCACTCCTCATAAGTCTTGTTCTCCAGCCCCTTCACCAGCTGTTCAGGTTCCTCAGGTGGTCACGAACCTGATCCAAATGTGGGTGGGGGATTACCCCCCTGGTCATCATCTTGCTGTCCCATTACCCCGGAGGGGTGAGAAGAGCAGTTATTAGTGTAGATGGAGGCAAAAAAGTTGTTAAGTACCTCAGCCTTCTCCTCGTCTCTTGATATGAGGTCACCATTCCTAACCATCTGTGGGCCTACGTTCTCTTTAACCTTCCTCTTTTGACTGATGTACCTGTACATCAGACCTGAGCCCTTCTTGTTAGCCTTTACTTCCCTTGCCAAGTTCAACTCCACCTTGCGGGCACGGCTGAGGTGGCAAGGGGGTGGGAAACTTCCAGCCGTCTGCCCAGGACAGGGATTGCCATTTCTCCTGTCCCTGCCACATCTTTCCTTCCCCAGCCCACCCCAACTGCGCTATGCCAGTTCCACCAGCTGATAACCAAACCATGACAGGGTTTTGCACACAAGTCTGCCAACAAGCTGGGATGAAACCCAGCCTGGATGATATCAGGCTCCCATGCTGCCTGTGGAGAGATGCTGCCATGGTGCAGAGGTGTAAATCCTGCCCCAGCCACTGGCCTGTCACAGTGCACAGGGAGCCACGTTAACAGCGGCTCAAGGGAGCAGCTTGCAATGCAGAGGTGAGCAGAGGCACTGGGTGTGCCAGTCTCTGCAGACATGGCTTTATGCGTTTCACATCTTCTGTGTTACTTCTCTTTACAGCAGCTGTTGTTTCTCAAGCCATTTCAGGTTTTTCTCCCTTTTTTATTCCCCAGATGGGTTGAAGAGGCAACACACCTGCTTAAGCCACCTCCTGAGCACCTTCATCTTGGCAAGGTGAAGGTATTGACTTGGTAGCGGTAAATACTTAACAAGTCTTCATCACTCTGTTAAACTGAGAGAGCCCCACACTGGTACAACATGAGCAGGTCATGGGCACTCAGTGGGGCAGAGAGTGCAGGATAAAGCTACTTCCCCTGGGAAGTGAACCCATCCTTGTGTCCTCCCTCGGGCTCCTTCCCCAGCATCCTGTTCTCTCTCCACCACCACCAGCAGGGTATCAGCACCCCTCTCCTCTGCCATGCTGAAACCTGTCCATCATTGGCTTGCAGCCCCGAGCAAGCTACATTCTTCCATGCAGGGAGAGCTCAGATCTTTGCCAGGTTGAGATCTCCCTTTCATTTCTACATTTCTTGAGGCCTGGCATTGCAGACTATGTAGCAGGGATGTTGTGGTGGCAGAATTCAGGGCACAGTAGTGCAGCTTCTCCAGGAGTCCCTTAATATCTTGCAAACACCGGAATTCTGCAAGTCCAGAGAAGAGCAACGAAGCTGGTGAAGGGGCTGGAGAACAGGCCTCATGAGGAACAGCTGAGAGAGCTGGGGTTGTTTAGCCTGGAGAGGAGATCTCATTGCTCTCTATAACTACCTGAAAGGAGGTTGTAGAGAGGCAAGTGCTGGCCTCTTCTCCCAAGTGACAGGGGACAGAACAAGAGGAAATGGCCACAAGCTTTGCCGGGGAGGTTTAGGCTGGACATTAGGAAAAAAATTTTCACAGAAAGGGTCATTGGGCACTGGAACAGGCTGCCCAGGGAGGCGGTCGAGTCACCTTCCCTGGAGATGTTTAAGGCACGGGTGGATGAGGTGCTGAGGGGCATGGTTTAGTGTTTGATAGGAATGGTTGGACTTGACGATCTGGTGGGTCTCTTCCAACCTGGTCATTCTGTGATTCTGTGAAAATCCCTGGGGTGGTTTGTGTTGGCTTGTCATGAGCCGGAATAATGTCATGATACATTCCCCTCCTGCAGTCTGAAGGCTGGCAATTGGAGAAGGAGTTAGGTGGTAGCCTCGTTGCACTGGGAGATGCTAGTTCTCAGATTCTAAGGGTTTTGCCCAGACAGGGGAAATGAATGGGTTTTGCTGTTCCCTGGCAGCTTATGAAAAATGCCCTGGAGGTCAGAGCCAGCTGAAAATTTTTGGTGGATCAGGAAGTTTAGAGAATTAAGTGCTTGGTTTCAAGATTTTGCTTGTTCTGGTTTTGCCTGATGAATTTTAAATGTAATTGGAAGGAGCTCCAAAACAAAAAGTCCTAGAAACTCAACTTTTTATTTAAAATCACTAAAAGATAAAAAACTGTTGTCATGTTTCCATTAGAAGCAAGCTAGCTGCAAAGCAGCCACAAACGTACAAAACCCTTTGGTGTGGCCAGTTCCCTGGTGTTTGCTGTGGTGAGGTGTCGGTAGGACGTTTTGCTCCATCCCCATTTGGGATGCAAACAGACACTGCCTGCAGGTGTGTCTGTAGCACCTGGGTAGGGGATGGATCCCCAACTGGGAGTGGGTGAGAAAACACCCTCTGGGCATCCTGGGGCTTGCAGAGATGTAGAGCTGTCAGGACAGTGCAAGGGCTTAACAAGCCCTGAGACATGACAGGTAGGAAGGGGACACATAAATGTGTCCAGTGTCACTCGGACCATGCGCTTATGCCCCTTTCAGTGCTAGGATGATGCTCTCCACCTCCCTGGGATCTCCCTCCCTGCAGAACCACCATCCTCTACTCAGAATTTGGCCTTGCCCTGTGACAAATCCTAAGCATGATGTAAAGTGGACATTCCAAGCTGACCTGGATGAAAACTTTAGCTTCAAGCTGTGCCAGCATGCTGAAGATGTTGTAGGGGTTTGCATCTGTGATGGATGGGCAGTCACAGCATCCTGCCTGTAAAGTGGATTGTGCCTGCATTAACTCTGTGCTGGTGGACAGTCTTGTGCCTATCTCTTAAAGCTTGTTCAAATGAGACTTTTTTCTCTTTGGGGCTGGGATAACATCTGTGCATACAGCCAAAGGCCCTCCTGGCTCCACCGTAATCACCCAGAACCACACCAGGAAAAGCAGGTAATTAAATTCAGGCCCTTGCTTTTCACCCAGCAAGCAGTGGCAGCAAGACAGCAGTCCTGCAGCGATTTATCCAGGGCAGAGGACAGAAATTTTGGTCTTGATATTCCTCATAGCAGCTGCCAGTTTATGGCTGCCTAGCGGTGTACTCGTTCTCCCTATCCAGCCATGCCTCGCTGGCTTATCATTTCCAATCCTATCAGAAACAAAACTGCTGCTGCTTAATGCTTCATTACAGGCTGTTATGTGTCTCCTGCACTGCCCAAGAGAGCAGCAAGAAGGGCTTTGACTCTATTTAATAACTGTTTCATGGTTCCTAATTGACAGATAAATACGGTACTAACTCGGTTTCATCAAACATAATCCATGGGCAGGAGCAGCAGTGCCCTTCTGGAGCCGAGGCAGCAGCACAAGTTTTGATCCATTATTTTGATGTGGGAAATCCGTAACATGTTGAACCGCCATTGTGATGATGGGTTCATGCCTCACTTTTTCCTCTGCTGGTTTTGTCTTTTAAAACCTCAAAGGAAGCCACTGGGAAGGGATTTGGGGGAGTGGTACACCGGGCAGACAGAGGAAGTGAGAGGGTGGCTGATCCTTCGTTTCAGGGGGCCACTCTTACAAGGGTCTGCAACACACCTAATCCATATATATCTTTGCAGGGAGGGCTGGCTTTGCAGCGTGTCCCTATGGGGCTCTGTCTCAGGTTGTCTTGGGACCATGCCTCATACTGGTAGATCCTTAGCCCTGAGACTGTCACCTTGTGGCTGTAGAGCTGAGACACATTTGTACATGGGGAAGATCCACGTAGCCTTTCAGTTCTGGTAGGAAAGTACCCATATTTGCTTAGATTAAACAGGAAAGGATTTAGTCTTGTAAATTCAGAGTTTTTAGGAAGCCAGGACATTTTTTGTGCACTGTGCTGTTAGCAGGATCTTATCAGTGCCTGGGGTTTTCCCCTGCCCTTTTTTTACTGGTGCAGACTGCAATGAGAAACACCAGCCAGACAAACCCCTATTCTTCCTAGGGATGCCCACGAAATTACTCAGCCAAAAAATGCAGACCAAAGATGTACAAATAGTAATGAGGAGTGTTGCAGAGGTGACATTCAAAAACCACGTGCTAGACCTGAAACCTCCTATTCAACCCAGACGCTTAGGGATTTGTTTTATTGGTTCTCACCTGGGTCTTGAAAAAATACTTTGGATATGAGTTTTTTCAGGGCTTTCTCCTCCCATCAAGGTGGCTGGAAACTCAAATATAGCAGCTGGGAGTCTCACAGGTATTGGTGACCACCAGAGGAGTTGAATTGTACCTGAGGTAGAAGCAGAGTCATGGTGTGGGCAGGGGTGAAGTTGCAAAGGAGAAGTAATGAGAGCCTGTAGCACTGTGCAAAGCAAAGCAAATCTGACCGCAGCTGAAAGTATCCTGGGAGGATGAGAAGTTATTAGTAGTGAGCGCTTCAGGGATAACACGGAAGATATTGATTTAAATAAAAATCACCATAACAACAGCTCTAACAGGACCCTGTGGGTCACTTGGAGGAGAATCAGAGGCAGCAGAGCTCCACTGCTGGCACACTTGGAGCATTTCCTAGCTGCAAATATCATGCTGGAGAGAGTCAGGACTGCTGCATACGCTCCTGAGCAGGCAGGGACAGGGGCACAGGCACTGTGTGGGTTGTGCAGTGTGCACCAGGTTGCCTGAAGAACACCACTCCAGCCAGTGGGGTTAGAGGCTCAAACCACTGTGACCCACAAGGGCAAGCTGGGCTTACAGCACTGCAGGGAGCACAGTGCTGGTAGATGAATATCTGTGATCTCAGCCAGTTGCGGGGGCCCAGTGGAGGTCAGATTCCCATGGTGTGAGTCAGCTGCATTCCTCCCTAGGGTCAGCAAGCTGGGCTGGGCTTCAGTGGCCTCAGCTGTCTCCAGCCTCAACGCTTGCTGTGATTAACTGTGCTGAGGATACTCAGCTTGGGTGGACAAAGCAAAGGCTAAGGGGCTCCAGCCAGCTGGCAACAGCTTCACCTGCTTATTCACGGGAGAGGAGAAAAGTGGTCTTTCGGCTGCCCTTCATACCAAGAGTTCTATTATCAATGGGGTGTGAAGGGCTGATGAAATGCTACAAGCTATCTCCCTAGACAGCTAATCCATTGCTATGGATTTATTGTTAAGGAATCTGGCAGACCCGTACAGTTCCTTGTATCCAGCTGTAATTCTCGTGCCATGGTACAGTCACTTACAACACCAACTTCTGTCATTGTGATACGGAGCCGTGTCATACCATGCCAATGGCAAATGGAGACGTGATGTAAGATAACAGCCAAGCAGTCAAGATAAAATGAGTTTCACCATGTAACAGAAGGGTTTCTCTTGGTTTGTGCTTTTCTCTAAATGAATATTTCCTCTCAATTACTGTGCTTCCATGGGGATCAGGCATTTTGCAGAGGAAACCTCCCATGCCCTTCAGCTTTCCCAACAAATATGATGGGCAGACCATCTGTAGGACCTGTAGCACAGACAGCATGGAACATACCAAGGAGTTTCTGTACTGTGGTACTTAAGTCTCTGCTTGCACTCAGGCAGTCATTTGGATTTAACATCCCCATAAATGAGGTGGAAGGCTGGTGATCCAAATGAGCATGACCTTCTTGCAGGCATGGAGCTCCTGGTGCAGTGCTACCAGTGATTTGCAGACTTCCAGCAGCATCCCCGTGCTTTGGCACCCCTGTCAAATTGCCCACTTCAACATGGAAAACCCAAAGAAGTGCTGCACAAGCAGTCAAAATCCAGCTCTCTGAAGTTGCACAAGCCCTGCTTTTACTCAGTACTGGCCAACAGTACCATTACCTTGGGGTCAGGCAGCATCCACAGTGTGGATAACAATATTCCAACTCTCTTAGAGGCCAGTTTGCAGTACTTGGATACTCTCCAGCCAAACCAGTTGGGTTCATATTACCTCTAACCCACCTAATTTCCTTGTTTGTTTTAATCTACAAGCATAAATGAAACCGTCAACTGCTTTGACCAGATTCTTGCCTTGAATTAAATGACTGACTCCTAACAACTGGTGGTCTTGGAGTGACTTGTCCCAGGGAGGGGGTAATAGAGAGTAAAACTGCAGTTATGGAGGGGCGGACAAACAGCCTTGTCCCTGAGCACTGCAAGGTGACAGACACCACTGTCCTCACATTGCAGACAGAGGCAGGTGTGTGCATCCTCAGTGGCATCTCTCTGATGTTGGATGCAAGGGAGATAAGGAGGGGATTACTGCCATCACCTGCCCTGCTGTGTGGCTCCTGCCAGGGCAGTGCCCTGAATTAATCTCACTTTGAAGGGCAGCAGAGCTGCTGGGAAAGCATTCAGCCTTGATTTAAAGACTTCCAGGGGCAGGGAATCCACTGGAGGATTTGGCAAGTGCTTCCAGAATTTAATTACCCATGTGTCAAAAATGTTCACCTCCTTTTGTGGTTGAATCTGTGTTCCTTTGCCTGCATGTTGTTGGGTCTGTGCTGGTAGGTAAAGGATCATGACATTGGGTTGAGCACACCATGAACACTGCTGAGCCACAGCCACCATGGCTTTGCACATCACACTCATCCTGGCAGCAAATGCGTTTAGAGGAATGATATTTGCAAAGTTAATGGATTTTCTAGCACAAGTACATTGACTATGCTCCCTATGCAGCTTTGAAAACCCTGCAGACAGTGGTGTATCCCATGTAGAAGAAAGGCTTGAATGCAAGCTGGTGATTTGCTCTCTCCATGTGCCTGTCTGTCCCGATTGAGTACAGGAGGAGCAGAGACAGCCTGCTTGGCCCAGCCACCTCCATTCTAGGTGTTTAAAGATGGGTAAAGGGAACCCTGAGAGTGTCAGCCCAGCCCTCTGGAGAGGTGAATACATTCAGCTTTCCATAGCCTCCCTGCAAAGCATATTTTCCCGGGCTTGGCGCCCATTGGGCTGTCCTCTGATCCCACTGGCATCCCTCCTGACTCAGGGTTTGGGGATGGCAGGATCTGCTCTGCACACCACTGGCACTGGGGAAAAGGCATCTGGAGGGGATTGCTGGGTTGGATGAGCCTGAGCTTGTGGATATTTGAGGAGAAACAGATTCTGAGCCAGAGTGGTCAATGTGAAGGCATTTTTCAAAGCCATATGGAAAAGGACTCTGCAGCCACAGGCAGCTGCAAGTAGGTCCTCTTCTTTTCCCAGGCACATCTCCCATTGAGACACTGTTCGTGTCCACACTGTATAGCAGTATCGGCACTAATGACTCCAGATTATGAGCAGCACAGGGTGTCTAACAGCCTTGTTATCCCAACATCTGCAAAGCAGCTCCTCCAGCATTGGGCACAGCCTTGCCCACATGCATCAGTGCACAAGAACTGAGCCTGTGCCTCCACTTTTCTAAATTCTGACCTGTTTCTTGACTCAAGAGGCATCCCATACCTTAGGAGGCTTTTGGCCATGTTGAAACTAACATCTCCATTCTGGATATAAACCCACAGCTCAGGCAGAGCCTTGCTCCTGTCTCCAGCTCTTTGGGATTTTGGGTAGATTTTCTTACCAAGGTCTATTGGTAAAGTTACTTTTAATAGCACATACGTGATGTGGAGTTGGGTAGACCACTCCAGCTCCAGCTGGCACATTATAAATCTCAGAGAAAGAAAAATGCAAAGGGCCAGGAGGGTGGGGGGTGAAAAAAAGCAGAAGGAAGAGACTGTTTTCCCAGAGCCCAAAGCAGGGGGGTGGGGAGCAGGAAAGGCAGGGTCGTGCAACTCACTGGGGCAGAGTGTGCAGTTGTTTATACTGGAAATGAGTTTCTGTTTATTGCAAGCTATGGTGGGGAGACCACAAAGTGAACGTAAAATAAAATGGGAAGGGTGTGGGGAAAGTCAGGGGAGGGGGAGCGGGTGCCTTTGACAAACTCCAGAAGTCACGTCCAGTAATAAATCAAGCCGGGGTCTGTCTCAGGACACAGGACCCAGAACATCTGCTTGGGCTGCAGGGAAACCAGGCGGGTGAGGAGGGCTCTCCCAGTCCTGCCTGAGGCTGAGCTGGGGGCTAGGGGCTTGGGCAGCTCAGCTACTCATGGGTCCTGAGCCCAGCAATGCTCACACAAATCCAGAGATGGACTGAGTATCTGAATTTACCAGAACACGTGGGGAGAGGCAGGCAGGGATGAGGAATTTCAGCAGGTCCAGGGAGGTTATGCTCCCTCTGTACTCAGCACTGGTGAGACCGCCCCTTGAATCCTGTGTTCAGTTCTGGGCCCCTCACCACAAGAAGGATGTTGAGGCTCTGGAGCGAGTCCAGAGAAGAGCAACGAAGCTGGGGAAGGGGCTGGAGAACAAGCCTGATGAGGACTGGCTGAGAGAGCTGGGGGTGTTTAGCCTGGAGAAGAGGAGGCTGAGGGGAGACCTCATTGCTCTCTATAACTACCTGAAAGGAGGTTGTAGAGAGGAGGGTGCTGGCCTCTTCTCCCAAGTGACAGGAGACAGGACAAGAGGGAATGGCCTCAAGCTCCACCAGGGGAGATTTAGGCTAGACATTAGGAAAAAATTTTCACGGAAAGGGTCATTGGGTACTGGAACAGGCTGCCCAGGGAGGTGGTTGATGCACTTTCCCTGGGGGTGTTTAAGGCACGGGTGGACGAGGTGCTAAGGGGCAAGGTTTAGTGTTTGATAAGAATGGTTGGACTTGATAATCCGGTGGGTCTCTTCCAACCTGGTTATTCTATGATTCTATGAATTTAGTGGTTGTCTATTGGCTGCTCTGTATCTCCCATTTCCCAGGCTGTCAGGTGGCACCGGGTGCTTTTTTCCCATCTATCACTTTTCTGGAACTGTGCAGAAAATACCATATGGGAAGACAATTCCTGCAGTGTCTTAGAGATGAGGCATGGCATAGGTGCCATCATGCAGGGAGATCCTCTGCCTTCTCCCACAGCAGTGGGAATTAGGTCGTTAATGGGGTTGCTTGTGAAATCAGAGATAAATCTCCCAATAACCCCACTGGGGCCAGCATCACATCCATTCATTGTACAGGCTTTGAAGGTATTAAGTGCTAAGGATTTTGATTTGACATCTCAATCCAGCTGCATTGTTGTGAGAAGCCCTTGCAGATTATTGCTCTAGACCAGCCTTTCATAGATAATCTATTGCCGTGGGTTTAGTTCTTTGGAAGTGGTGATGGACATTTGTTTCACAGATTTCAACATTACCCTCTTCTTTGTCCTTTACTTTTCCCCTTCCTTGGAAAATGGATCCTATTAAATGCTGCAGATGACACAACACGTGCCAATACATTTGCAACCCATTTGGCTCACAGCAAGGGCTGCGTTCAAGCTATAAACTTCCCCAAGGGTCCAAGTAAAGGAGCAGAAACAAAGACTGTGCATCTGCCCTCCGGGTCCTTGCCCAGTTCTTCCCTTTCCAGCCCATATTAGTGCAGAGAGCAGGAGACACAGACATCAAGATGTATGTGTGAGCTGTGACCTCAAAAGTAATTTGCATTTCATTGTGCTGGGCTGTGGCTGAGGTGCTCTGCTGTAAAGCTGTGGGTGCTGCTACAGGAACTGCTCTTCCAAAATGCCTGTGAACAACTTTCTGGGCACATGGCAGGTACCAAGATGTGGCTCTGGCATCTACCTCTTGCAGACAAACTCCAAATCCTCCTGTACTGGACCCTGGGCAGGCTCAACCTCATGTCACTGCTAGAAAGATCAGAAACTTTGGCATCATCAGACCACTTCTCCACTTACATAAGGCATGCCCCATTGCTTCCTGTGCTGCTAGTGGCATGTATGCTGTGGAACAGACCTAACTGCATTGGCATGAAACAGCTAGATCTGCTTTCCCTGCTCCAGGAGAGGATGGCAAGGTATTCGTGTAAAACCAGACTGCACTGCTCTGTCTGTTTTTCCCCAGCACATCCTTGCAGCTCTCATCCAGAGCTGCTCTCAGACCTGTCCCCACTACTCATCTCAACTCAGAAGGCTGCTGAGCCATCTGTTTGAGCCAAGTGAAGAATTGTCCCTGTTGAAGGAGGCATTTGCAGTGCAGGTAGCAGCAGTGTGCTGCTGGTGCATGCTAGGGCAGTGGAGCTCTCGTTAGCCAGGACACCACAGCATCCTTCTGCTGCTGGCAAGGTCCAGACCACAGGGCTCGTTCTTCTCCTGCAATTTTCTGTGCAATGCTTCAGAGAGCACAACAAAATCCTTCAGTGACTCTAATAACATTTCTACCAAAGCTCTAGGGCGTTTCCCCCACCCCCACCATCCCTATGAAGTCACGCTTCAGGTCTTCTAACATCCTATCAAATACCTCCTGAAATCCCCTAGAGCCCCTGTGACAGTTTATTGAGAGTCCGGGACTGTTTGACCTTGGAAGGGGGTGAGAAAGGCAAGGGAAGAAAGAGCAGGCCTGGGCTTCCCTGCCAAACAACTTGATCCTGTGCTGAGCCTCTTGCAGAGACCACATCCAACCAGGCATCAGTCCCAGCCCACTTGCAGGGTATGAGGTATCTGAGCACTGTGATCTCTTCTCCCCTCTGCCCCAGGTCTCTTGAAGGTCTCCTGGTGCACTGAGCAGTGCTGCTGCATGCACAGTAGAGTGCAACCCCCCCACCAAAAAAGCAGCAGTGTCCAGATCACCCATGCCCATTGCTGATCCTGGAATCCTGCCCCCCTCACCCTGCCCAGAAGAGATTTGGAGACCTCCAGTTGACAACTCAGTCCCCCAGCTCTGGTGCTTGTTTGCAGGAGAGTTGTCTGCCCCAGGGAAGCGCTGTGTTAGGGGTTCCCACCAGCCCTTGGGAAACAATTACAATATTTATGACAATATTTTTTATCATAATAACTGCTTGCTATTTGTTTTTTGTGGAAGGAAATGAGAGGATGTGAAAAAAATTGCTATTCAATGAGGTGCGACAGGCTGCACTGAGTATCCATGTTATGGCTGATAGAGCAGGGCCAACAACGATGCTGTTCTTGACACTGTCCTGGTGCCAATGCACTCAGGAAAAGTGCATTCGCTTCTGAGGGTCTTGTTATTAAAAGGCCATTGATAAATTACAAAGAGTCCAGAGGAAAATTGATCAAAGGATTAGAAAATAGCGTATGACCTAAAGGGGAGATTAAGGAAATTTAGTGAGGTTCTTGCAACAGAGCAGAGCCTGGGGAAGTGGAGAGGGAAGAAAATGAAAACAACCTTGCTGAGATTTTACAGGTGGTGATTTGATCAGGTGAAAACAGTCGCTGTGAGTAATGGAGTTGGTTTATGCTTCACTCTTTGTTTTGCAAATTGTGGGATCTCATATGGGTGGCAAAGGGTCCCTGTTCCAGTTATCCCTGGCTGGGCATGCCAGGAGCATCACACAGGGTTTGTTCACTGTCAATTGTGGGGATTTGAGTGTCCAGCCAGGATATGAGGAAGATGAGCATCATTTTCCTAAAGCAAAGAGCCTCTTTTTAGCTCAGTTTCTTTACATATGGGCTGAATAATGGGACCTCCCTTGAAGTCAGCTGAATTAATGATGCAACTATTACTTTGAAATCGAGTTAAGTCTGGGGCTATATGACTTACATCACCCCAAGGATCTCATTGCTGTGAGATAAGAATGAGGCCAGGGCCTGAGTCAGGCCTGAGGATGAAAAAAAGACATACTTAAAGAGAGCAGTGGTGTTAGCTGAGCTGATGTCTCAGCTCACCCCTTCCAGAAATGCCATGATCCTGGGTTTTGTCCACTTGAAAGATTCCCTTTGAGTGAGCTGCATAGACTAATGCTCTAAAGTCAGATTCCATTCTCCTTGCTGCCTACAATCCTATGGTACCAGCAGCGCAGGGGAGAATTGAGGCTTGAGATGGGGACGGTCTTGCTGTCAGTGATGTACATGACTGGTATCTTCTCAAAGACAGAGAGCAGGCAGCTAAATGGTTGAACTCAATGATCCGGTGGGTCTCTTCCAACCTGGTTATTCTATGATTCTAAAGACTGGTGTGGAGACTTTATATCCAGGAAATTAATCCTCTTCTCTCATGCATGTCATTAATGGGCTAGCAGCATCCCTGGGCAGCCTAAGCAGCACCACCAACCAGAGCTGGGATGCCCATCTTGGCCCTACCCCTACCAGAGTCTGGTGCTGTGAATTTCCAGGATATATTCTGTAGAAAGACATGCAGGATGAGCCAGGTGGCTTCACTACACATGCCAGAGAGGCAGGTTGCTGCTGCAGGATCTCATGTGGATTTACATTTGAAACAGCACAGAAAGAAGCCATATGAGGCTCCTTCTAGTCCTGTGTCAGGTCTCTACAGCCCAACTCTGGCATCACTTGGGGGATCTCTGGTTCCATTCCAGCTGTTTTAACAAGGTGCCTTTATTTGATTTCCCAGCAGGACTGTACTAATGACACAAAGCTGGGTGAAGCCATCGCTGAGGCTCTTGCATAGGTGGGGCTGCATAGTCCCTGGGGTTGAGGGACAGGCACAGGCTGCAGGTTAGCCCCACAGATTAGTCCTGCAGATTAGCATCTCACCAGGAGAGCGGTGGTGTCAGAAGAGTAGTCCTGAGGATGTGAGTCAGTGACTGAGGGATGATGAGTCTGCATGAGCAGTCTGGATGTGGCCCTGATGGTCAGACATGGAGTCAGCTTGAGGATGAACAAGTGGCTTTGCTGCCTGTGCAGACACCTGTTGTTCAGGGAGGCACCTGCATGCAGATGGCCACTTTCATGTCACCCCTCCCATCTGAATCCAATGTGGAGCAGACACTCTAGGCTGGAGGGGAGGCATGAGGTCTGCCTAGTAAGGGGATGAAAGCCCACCTGCAGCATTTCCTCTAGCAAAACGTGGGAGAAAAACAGGAGAGGGTGATTTTCTGTAAATGCCGAAGGGAAGGACCTTTTCCTGCAAAAGTCAGTACTGGAGCAAGAAGAAAGAAGATGAGAGGTATGTCAGGTTACTAACTACTACTATCAGCTCCTCCTCCTGTGCAGGAAGGAGAAGAAAATCTCCAAAATATCCCTTTCCCTGTTCCAGACAGTCAGAAATCTCTTACTACTTCTACTGCATGGGACGAAAGACCCTGTCTGCCAGGAGGTACCCCATTCACCAAGGTAGAGCAGAAAGCAGCCTGGGAAAACAGAGCAGAAAGTGATACCTGGGATGCATCTCAGGAGGGATGAAGAGAGAAGAGGCATTTTTGGAGAGCCTCTGGCTGTTCAAGGCAACCCATGCTCCCTCACTGGGACAGATAGCTGGTAATATTCATAGCTAGCTTGTTGCTCAGTACATGACAAAGTGCTTGTAGCTTCCCTCCAGAGGCTCCTCCTGGAGAAGTATACAACTTCCCTTAGCTCTGGTGGGACAGCTTTGCTGAGAGTATGTGACTGATGGTCTCAGTTGTGTCTGATTGCACCTGGTGTTTTCCTTGTCTTCTCCATCTGGAGAGGCCAGGAAGACAGATTGCTTTCTTGTGGCCTTTAAATAAGGTGGCGGAGATGGCAGGGGCATTGCATGGTGTAGTTTACACAGGGGATTTGTGCCTGGAGCTGGGAAGAGAGGAAAAGATTGTCTCCTGCAAGGTGCAGGTATGGAGGCAGTGGTCTGTCACGGCTCAGACCCTTGGTCTCCCCAGTACTTGCTTGTGAGCCCTTGGAGCACCTTGCCTGCCCCCTACACAGCTGAGCCAGGGAAAGCGGTGCTGTAGCACACAGCAGGCAGGGATAGTCCCTCTTTATGGCTGGCAGTTTTTCCAACTGAAAGAAGCTCCTGGAAGAGACTTCCAGGGCTCTGCACAGATTTAGGCTCCAGGGTTGTCTGTTGCTCACAGCTAGTGTGAGCTGAGACAGGGCAGAACAGAACCCAAGACTTCAGAGGAGTTTTGGACTGATCTGATAAAGCCTAGGGGTGCCAAAGGAGGCAGCTACTCCTCTGTGGAGATCAGGGTTGTGATGTGCTCCTATGTGTGCCAATGACAAGCTTCTTGGGCTGAGGGAGCAGCTGCTGGGCAACTCGTGTGGGTACTGGGAGGCATTTTCTCCCTGCATAACCTTGGCATGGTGCAACCAACCCCATATTGAGGAGAAGGGTACCTCTGGAAGCAGAAACTATTTTGGCAGGGACTGGAAAATCCCCTGCAACTCATACCCTGCCTCCTTCCTGGCAATTTTATAATAGATAGGCACAGCATTTGGGTGGGAGCTGCAGCAGCATCAAGCTCTGTTCTCCAAACACCAGCAGTGGATGCACTGAGCGAGCAAAGAGCACATCAGCCCCCTGCTTTCACCTCAGGGCTATAGCCCTTTCCTTGCTGTCTGGGCACAGCAGCCTGGCACCCTGGGGTCCTCCAGCCCTGAGCTGTAGGCAGGAATGCAGTTTCCATCGTTCCAGCCTCCCTTGGCTCCCTTTGCTGGCACCTTCTTCTGGGAGCTGCATAGTCCCTAACCCCACACCACTCTTCAGGTCTCCGGGAGCTGGATGGAGTCCCGGCTAGCTAAATCCCAAAGCAGCCTGTAAGGAGGTTTGGTCATTACTGCCTGCGGCTATGTGCGAACCAGTGACCTGATTCTGAAATGGTTTATGTTACATGCAAATCCCCTCACAGAGGTGTTGGGGGAGGAAAGCCGGCCTGGCGGTGAACTCCCTGGGTGGAGAGCAAACCCTAGCGCTGTAAAGGGCTCCCCGTGTCCAGAGCACTTGCTGCGCTGCCACGTCCTGCCTCGCTGCTGTACGCCTCCTGGACATGACACGTCAACCACCGTGGGCCCTGGCTTTGCTTGAGGACTGGTGGTGCTACCGTTATACACAAAACAATAATCAGCTGCCGTAACGAGGACACGAAGTAGCTGAGCTGGCTTCCCCGCTGTTGTGCCGGCTCCAAGTAGAAACAGCTGCATTTGGTTTGGTTAAATGTTTTATTTACTACCAATTATCACAGATAACAGATTTGCTTTCTTTTGTTCAATATTTAACACTGTTTTAGAGCAAAACTGCTCTCTGGTTTACCATGGAGGGTGGGAGGTTAAGAGAAACTCTCTGCTGTGGTGGGATCCCATGCAAAGGCTGGAGACACCCAGCATCCCTGCTGCATGGTGGTCCCTAAGGAATCCAGCCCAGCATCCTGGACCATGGGGACAAGGTCATCTGCAGGAGCATCATTAGGTTTAGGGTGCCAATGCGCTGGGTGGAATCTCCAAGGACCTGTGCAGTCATTGCCCTGCTGCCCATCACCGGCGCTGCTGGAGGGAGTCCGATCTGCAGCTGAGAGCAAGGGGATCTGTCGTGGGTGCAGGATGGCTGATGGCTTAACTGCTTAACCAGTCTTGCTTGCTAAATTTTTGGAGGCTTAAGAACTGTCAGGACTGAAGAGCACCACTGCTCTGCTGTGAATAGCACAGCTTCATGTGATGCAGGGTGAAGAAAACTCTGGTGAGCCTGTTATAGTGCTGTCCTGCTACAAGAGAGCTTTTAAGGCCACACACAACACAATTTGGGCTTAAAGCGGGGCTCTGAGTTCTCTCTTTATCTATGAGTAATGCCTCAGCCAAAAATTTACAGTGCTGCCTCTTGATGCATGCTCTGAGTTTTCTGCAAGGGAAATGAGAAAATCCATACCTTGGTTTGTGAGCCCTGACCAGTGTAAAACAGGGACTTTACAAAATTTATCTTTTGCCGAGTCTACCCTTTTCTCCAGCACCTTCTGGGGAATAAATTCTTGTTCTTTCAGGCTGAGGAACTGGCTCCCAGGTGGCAGTGTGGCCAGGGGACTTTGGTTACAGCCACAGGTGTCCGTGACTGTTTCGGGAGCTCCTAGGGAGGTGCTGCAGCATGAGGGTGTCGGGGCTGGGCTAGGAGCTGGCTAAATGTGAGCATTTCTAGTGCATTCAGTTGGGATGGTTCACACTCCAAAGCCTTTCATGTCTGATTTCAAGGGGGACAAATGTCCCTTTGAAAATGTCCCTTGCTAAGGTTGGGGTGGCTGACTGGGAGACCTGAACCCTGTCTCCATTTCTTGCCCAGGTCACCCAGGATGTCAAGGCCATCTCACCTTGTGTCCCTGGACTCTTTAATTCTCTCTCACATGATTTTTGCCGCATTCTTTTTTTAAAAAAATAAGTTGCTTAATACTTCTTGAAGAAGCAGTGGTTATGAACATGACATTCATGGAGTGCAGCCTGTGATCTCGAGCCTGTGCAGAAGCACAATGCAGGGGAGCATTCCCTGCCTGCACACTGCCCTGCCACTGTCCTCTGCACCTCTGCTCATCCTCTCCCTTATCCAAGAAGAACCTGGACAAGGGGTAAAAGAGCATAATTAGAGCTTCACCTCCCTCACTTTGTCCAGCAACAAGACACAGCTATATCTCAATGTTTGGAGCAGTAGAAGGGATTGTCCCTGCCCATAGCCATGCTACCACTCCAACACGGTGGTGCATGGCAGGCAGATGCTCTCCTGGTCTGCTGGGCAGCAGAAATGTGATTTTTTTTTTTTTAAATCTTTGCTGCTTCCTACCAGCTTTACATCATGCTTGCATCCAGCTTGTGCATAACACAAACATCTCCAAGAAGCATGTGCAGACGTGTGGGGCATGCTGCTCTTGTACGCGTGTGCCCACATGCTCAGGGCAGGCATCTCACACCCAAGTAGGTCTCCATTGTGCCCTCCAACCTCTGCAGTTTTGCTTTCAATCATATGGGTGCCTTTTTACTTGTCAGCAGATACCCACTGCCTGCAAGGTCATAGCTGTAGTCTGGAAGAAGGATATGGAGGGCTTGTTAGGCACAGGCAAAAGATGGAGCAGCGATTCTGCTGTGAGCGCTGGGGAGAGGAAAGCATATGAACAGCGGGCAGCTGAGCATTGGTGCTGGGGTTGACCTCCAGCATGAGGCAGTACAGGGGTCCTGCCAACATGCAGGCAAGCTGTGTCATGGCTATAGCTCTATTACAAGCACGTGGTGCTGTCATGGACCCTGGACACCCAAGGCTGGAGCAATGAGTTATGCAGATGATGCCACAAGCACACTGTAGGTTCGGTATCCCCCACCGCAGCCCAGCACCTGAATGTGCCCTGAGTGCACCAGAAGAAATACCTCCTACAGAAATGTTTGAGGGACCTCTTAAAACTCTTATTGGTACTATTTTTTTGTATCACTCCACCTGTGGAGCAAGTCATCTTTAGTACATTCAGTCCTCAGCAGGAGAGGAAAATTATAACTGATCCAGTTCAGAAACCTCTAAAAATGACCTAAAATAACTTTTCTATATATAAAAATGCCACAATTTTAATGTCCATTATCTCATGACCTAGCAGGGCTAGGAAAAGCTATTGTAGATCATTTTTAGTGGTTTCTTTTCCTCTGTGCAATGGGACTTAGGGTACAAGGACAACTGGGCTGTAGAGATGGGAAGCGGGACAAGAGTCTTTGCTGATGGATCCAAGCTGATTCACCCTTCAGGACCACTTGCATTTTCTCCAGCTGAGCAGAGATGCTGGAGCAGGTCATACAACAGCTATTTCCAAAAGGCAAAAGAGAGACAGCAATCAAATAGATGCAAACCTGGGGCATGTGGTGGGAAATCCAACCCTGTCCTTGCTATGGGTCTTCTGTGGGGTCTGCAGAGACGATGACAAGGGCATTAGCTTTCACTGCCTGTCACAGCTGTGCATTTTGCTGGACCATTTCATGGCTTGCAAGCAGCATGCTGAGGTGGGATGTGTACAGCTATGGCACAGCCTTTTATCCTTCTGCCCCAAGCTTTTGCAGGAAAGCTGTTTGCAGCCCATGGCAGTGGAAAACCACCACGACTGGGCATTAAATGCACCAGGTGTGCAGAGAGGACATCAGCAGAACGTGTGGAAGAAGTGGCTTCCCGCCATGCCCGCCATGCGAGAGGTTAATAGACAGATTAGAGAGGGCAGGCGCTGTTCGCAGAGAACGGAAAGGAGCTCTGCCTTTACAGAGTTCAGCAGCTTCATGAGGCGACAGAGAAGTAAATATTTGCAAGGATTAGGGAGGCTGCGTGCAGGAGCCCAGGGAGAAGTGCCTGTGCAGGAGCAACATGATGTTCAGGCTGTTTCGGGGATCGGGCAGGGGCTGAGAGCTGGACATCAGCCAGAGGAGGATGGAGGAGGTTAGAGGAGGACACCCCACACCCAGAGACACTGCCCAAAGCCTCAGGGCAGATAAAGCCTTTAATGCTCCTTGTTTTCCTCTGCTGGCTTTCTTGCTCTCTTGATCAGCCTGACTTGCTGGCCCACCTCCAAAGACAGCATTACGGAGCGCCGGATCGATTGGAGCCTGCAATTTTATTTGCTCTCTTTAAGAGCCTTTGATGGGCAGGATGAGCTGTGCCGGCAAGTGCCTTTCCTGGGAGAGGAAGGGAGAGAAACAGGGTTGCAAGTCACTCATACAGAGATGGAGACCCAGCCACCAGCTTGGAGGTGACACAGTAGCAGGGTGGGCAAAACCAGCTCTCACTGTGGCTGCTGAGAATGAGTTTGCAGCCCTCTCCTTTGTGGCATCTGGCAGTCGTGGTCATCGTTGCCTGGATGGTGTCATGGTCACAGCCCTGAGTGTCACATCGCATTGGCCCTGCACTCTCCCATGGCTGGACTTTGTACCCATCAAGGTGGAATGTGGGGCAGCTGGATGATAACTTGCCCCCCAAATGCCTGTGGCTCTGGGGCTGATGGCTTTTTTTGAGAAATGGAGGTGACAGGAGTGTCCCCACAAGACAGCTTGTCACTGCCCTGGAAGAGAGGACAATGGCTTCGGTGATACAGGCTTCAAACAGCAGCGTCCCTTCAACTACAGTGAACTGAAGACACTGCGTAGGCATTAGGGTAGCAGAGGTATGAGAGTCATTTTATCTCCCTTCCCCAGGTTCTCCTTCCACCTCTGGCTTGGTAAAAGGCACCAGAGGATGAAAGGTGGAGGATGCTGCGGGCAGAGTGTCTAAGAACTGCATCTGGAGTCCCAGTCCTGAGGCAGAGGACAGGATCTTGAAGGCATTCAAGGCTGTGGAAATGGGGCATCCTCAAAGGTTGCTGCAGAACGGGTATGGAAGCAGGGGGCTGTTCAGGCAGCTCACCTTCTCCCAGCAAATTAAACCTGGAAGCAAGAGCCAGCCTCAGCATCCATCGTCGGTGGAGGAATTAGCACAGATTAGCACAGATCACCAAAAGCCAGACCCAGCATAATACTGGAGACAACAGAGTTAAATTTTCCTTGGATGGGCTAATTCTGGCTCAGTAGCAGTACAGCATTCGAAGCTGTGCAGGTAGGGCAGAGCCTTCTTGTTGGACAAAGACTTGCAGGACTTAGGGGATGATCTCAAAAGCACTGTCTGCCTCCACCTGGCTTCCTCTCTGGCTCCTGGTGTCGTACAGGACAGCTGAGCACAAGCAGCAGGTCCAGGGCAGCATCCCCAGCATCCTTCCCCCAGTGCAGTGTTCCCAGCCACCATCCTGGCTTGCCGGGTGCAAGGCGGGTGTTGTTAGCCCACACTGCCACCACGCGGCCACTCGGACCTCAAAGGCTACCCCTGCATCTTCTGCACCCCTTCACGCCTCTGAAACAGCTTCAAAACACTCCCAATCCCATTGCCCCCTGCGAAGGGCGATGCTGCCCTGTGTTTGCTCCCACACTCCACGGCAGAAGTGTGGCAGGGAAGGGGTTAAAGAGCCGGCAGGAGAAGAGGAGGAGGAAAATGGGACCATAGTGAGGATCAGGACCTTGTCTCTGGTCTCATGATTAGCCATTCTGTTTTGCTGCAAAGGGTCTGCTTGAATAATTTAGCTGGGAGGCTCATTAACCAAGCTCTGTCCTTCGTCTGCTGGCTGAAGGCTGAAATAGCCATTAGGAGGAACACGCGTGCTGACCGGCACAGCCTCCCCTCCCGGCTGGCCCCCTCCTATCCCTCTCCCTCTCCTTGCTCCCTGCTCCCTGACTCTGCTGCTCTTGATTCTCTTGCCATTTGCTTGCTCCCTCTCTAGCTCTGCCCCAGGGACACTGGGGGGTGCATGAGCCCCGTGCCTCAGTTTCCCCTCTGGTGACTGATGCTGCAGCTAGAGCTCATACCTTTATAGTAAAACCCGTAATTCTTTTCTGACCATGGGCAGCCCACCCTGGCAGTCCATGCTCGTGGCAAACCAGCTGGGTTGGCCCTCTCCAGAGGGCACAGTTGGGCTGCGGCTTCCCCTCAGAGCACTGACACTCACAGCCTGAGCAGAACAAGGCCATCCCCGAGCATGTTACACCCTCAAGGCGTGGGCTGCATGTAAGCAGATCTCCTGGAGATCAGCACCTCTGCCAGGCTTCAGTGCTGCGAAGAGGATTTGCAGAGGCATGGCTGCAAGGCATTTTGCACTGATGACTTGAAGTTTTGGCATCCGCCTGGTGCTGCTGGCTCCGCTAGTGCACCAAGGGCACTGTTAGCTGATTTGCTGCACCCTTTCCTTCTCTGGTACGGCATGGTGGGGGAAGTTAGGCTCCTCTACACTGACATCAATATAGGCTGCTTCGTAGCAAGACGTATTGCATGCATGGTGCTGTAAGACTTGTGAGTTGCCCTTGCAGACCTTGACGAAAGGAATTTCCCAGCCTGGGGGTATTTCTTGAGTTCTTGCAGCACTACATTCTGTTTTCATCTCATGTTCAGTAACAACCGGGGGTAAGGCACCTGTCTCAGTGGGAGGGAGAAGAGCAGTGACCTGTGTAAGGGGAGCACTGCTGGGACCACTGTGTGGTGCTGAGCAGTGATGTTCATGCTGAGGCTGTAGGTGTGCTAAGTTTGCTTCAAAAATCTCCACTGGGAGAGAACAACATGTCCTGGGATATTCTGGTTGGGTGCATGGGGACAAGGGCTAGTGAAGGAAGGGAAAGAGGGACAGCCACATGTTCAAAGACCCTTTCTGAGGGAACCCTTGTGCACATTCAGCCTGAGGAGTGTATTTTATGGCAAAGTACTGTGCCAAGGAGCTACAGTTAGAGCCAAACTCTGTTTTTAGCAATGCAGTGCCCAGGTACTGAGAGGAGCTGACTTTGGTGTCAGCTCAGATAGGGTTTTTACCAGCCTACAAGGGCAAAAAATTATAAGCTGAAAGGTATCACATCCTTTTGCATGTGCTGGCCCTCGGCATTTTGCAGTCTTCCTGCAGCTCTGACAGTGCTCCTTGCGAAGATCACAGCATGCACACATGTCTGGGAAAGTCAAGTGCAGTGTGAACGCTCAGTGCCTCTAATCTCTAAGACTGGCTGAGGAGGCCAAAGGTAAACTACTCCCTGCTACATGCTCTCATCCCATGTCTGGTTCCCTCTGTGTCTTTTGGAGTTGGAATGCTCTGCCTCACTGCTGAACGGAAAGGGTCATTAGGCATTGGAACAGTCTGCCCAGGGAGGTGGTTGAGTCACCGTCCCTGGACGTGTTTAAGGTGAAGGTGGATGAAGTACTTAGGGTCACGATTTAGGGATTGGTGGGAATGGTTGGACTCGATGATCCGGTGGGTCTCTTCCAACCTGGTTATTCTGTGGTTCTGTGTGATTCTGTGAAAGTGTTAGCATGACCAGAATTTTCTCTGCTGATTTCAAGTTGCTCCTTCTCAAATGTTTTTTCTTCGTAAGCAATCTTTCTTCTTCCTTCTGAGGACCTTCGGTCTGCTGGAGGGTCATCCCTCACCACAAAGTTTGTCAGTCCCTGGGGAGGTGGCAGAGAAAGCCATGAGTGCTGTAACTTTGTGAGGTCAAGAGAGCAGAACCTCCTCCTTATCGATGTCTCTGTAGTAGCTTTGAAGATAATTTCTCCCAGCACCTGCCAACCTCCTCTGCCACCCCTTCTCTCATTAGACCTGGCAAGCTGTCAGGGCAGAAGGTGAGCTGCTATCTGCAGCCCCGTCCAAAGCAAGGTCTTATGTGGGACCTCAGCAGCAGGCATGGAACAAAGGCCCCCTGATCCTTCAAGAAACTGATAAACACACATCAGGCTCCTCTTGCAAACTGAGTCCTCTCCTTAGCTGGCAGTAGTTAAGAGTAGAGAGACATCAATTTATTCAGAACTTGATGATAACCCCCTGCCATCAGGTTATTAATTACTCTCTCTTTTTCCTTGCAGCTCCCCCAAAGGAACCATTGCTGATGTGCCGGTCCAACAACTACCCGAAGGGTTTCTACTGCAGCTGGCACCTGCCCACTCCCACCTACATCCCCAATTCCTTCAACATCTCTGTCATGTAAGTGCCCAGGAGGGATGTGTGCAAAGGGGCAAGTTTTTATCCTTGCAGCCTGGAGTAGGTACCAAGAAGTGCAGTGAAGCCTTGGGCAGTGGTCTGACCTGTGCTGATTGTATTGGATTGGTGTCCCAAAAACAGACCCAAGGAAGGATATTCCAGGGACGTTCAAACATGTTTCATACTACGGCTTTGCCCCAAGAAAGTTCCAGTTTCTCTAGAAGGGACCAGGAAAGCCCTGAGCTCCCACTTCCGATGTCCACCAGGTCCATTCTCTCTGCACCACTTGTCCACAATAGAGGTTTTTAGTACACTTGGCACAGACATACTCCAAGGTCCTGGCACAGCCCTTATACAGGCTGGTGCTGTGCATTATCTTCTAGGTTTGTGTCACCTCCAGAAAGGAGACCCCATTCTTCTCACAGAAGGGATAGAGCCAACCCCAGTCCCAGAAGGGTCTCATCCTTGGGGCCAGCATGAGGACATTCACTGCTCTGTGCAGGCTTAGGATAAGACATTGCACACATAAGCCTGCAGAATTCCCTGGCAGGAGAAGAGCAGCGTGTTGGCTCTGGCAGGAATTGGTGCATGGGAATTGTGGGCAGAACAGGGACACAGTGCTGCTCCTTCTGCCTTCTCCCTCCAGGTAGGTGGTGCCGCCTCAACCTGAGCACTGCTCTGTAGGTAACAGCTCTTCTTGTCTCTGCTTTTCAGACACGGCACAAAAGAGATGGTCTGTGAGAAGGATGTCTTTCCCAAAAATAGGTGTCACATCAGATACCTCCAGCTCTTCTCAACAGTGAAGTACAAGGTGACTCTGACAGTCACGAATGCTCTGGGCAAAAACTCCACCACCCTCACCTTTGACGAGTTCACCATAGGTAACTTCCACCACAGCAACTGGCCTCTCTGAGGTGGTGTTGGGGTTGGCTTGCTCTGCATGCAGCTTCACCTACTGGAGCGATGAGCCAGGTTCAGGGTACACACTCCAAGTGAACCCTCTGGCTATGCAGGCACGAGATGTACCTGAGGTCTGAGATGTGCTGGCATCCTCCTTGTGCCTTCCCTGACTTTTCTGGCCCTGTTGTGACCGATACTAGCACCTGAGCATGCTGGGGGAGCCAGGCAGGATACCCACAAGCAGCACTCATACTGGTCCTGCTGGTAGCTTGGTCTTATCCCCGGTGGTCCAGTTGTCCCATGGTTGCTGAGCTCCTCCCTGCTGGGGGCTGGGGAAGCAGCTGCCAGGTACAAGGGCAGAGTGCTGTAAAACCTGTGTGGCATTGTCCTTCTCGTCACTCTCAGTGTTTGATATTTGTGCTGGAAGCAGAGTAATAGGAATAAGGATTAGAGAGAACTTAAAATGTACCCACCTTTTCCCCCCTATACCTAGGCAGGATAGAACCCTTCCAAAGTCATCCTCCACGAGGCTTTGACTAACATGCTTCTAAAAATCCTTTTCCCACCTTTGTAGCTCTTTACTGCTCTGTCAGGGCAGAGGATGCTGTGCAAAGTGAGTCAGGGAGCAGTGGGCCTTGGAGACCAGGGTGTCTGTGCCACTAGTTGTCATTCATTCAGAGGATGCTGCCTGTCCACATCTGGATCCACATTGCAGATGCCACTCCAGCTGTGAAGGACTGATGTGGACCAGGCACTTCAGGGCCAAGCATGGCAAAGCAAGAAGCTGGACATAGAGCTTTTGCCACCAGCCAAAGCCATCTTACAGCTGGTGCTCTGACAAGACTATCCACGCTCAAATCACAGGAAAAATGGGAGAGAATAAAGTTCAGTAACAGCCAAAAAACAATTTGCTAGTTACATGTGGCAAGTACTGGACCAGAAAAACAAATAAATGAATCATTGAAGTGCAGCCAGTAGTCAGTCTTTGCCTTCAATGTGCTGTATGTCCCAGTCCTGAGCAGCTGGACGTGCTGGAGTGGAAGGAGTATCTGCTGCTATCTCAGATTTTCCCTTTCTACCCGAAATCCTGGGAAAACTCAAGCAAGAAATAAAGTGCCACCATTGAACAAAACAGGGAGATTATTTTGGAACAGGGACTGTCCTGATGTGTTCCTGCAGCTGTGGTCCATACCTGAAGCTTATATTCATAGGTGAATTGCAGACTTTGAGAACAAGGCAAGGAGTTTAGCAGGACAGTGGTGGAGTTTCAGTCATTTGGGTGCCTTTAAATGGAAATTGTTGTGTTTATGGAAGATACACTCCTTAAAAACAAGGTAATCTCCAGCCTGCAGGGCAGCAATTAAGCTGCATTTTCCAAGTTCCTTGCATTCCCTCCTGCAGGAGTTCAGGACTTTCTCCTGTGACATCTGCATCCCACGCATGCCCTGCCTGGCTTCCCAAACACCTGGTCCTCTGCCTAGCACACAAGGGCAACCCCCTCGGGAAGCACGCCCAGGTGCGAACCCGGGCATCCCAGCACCAGCTCAAGCCAGATCCAGTCTAGGAGTTTGAACTCATCCTGGGTTAAAGGAGCAGTGAGTGAAGACCAGCACTGCCCCAGACCAGCCATTAGTGTGAGTGCAGGATCACTGCTTCTTGCAAGAGTGCCTGGAGGGGTGCAGGGTGCCTGTACATGTCCCAGCAGTTGCTCTGAGAGGTGAGACCCACTGGCAGACCCTGGCAGATGCTCTGGGATGCTTCCACCCTCTGGGATGGCAGTTAGGGATAGGATAACGGACCAGTGATGACAGGAAGGACTGTGTCCCACACCCCAGAGCCAGCCCGCTCTCATAAACACTTCAGTATCTAGTGGCCCTAAAACCTCCATGTTCTGTGGAATTATTACATTCTTCTTCTTGGGATTTGATACAGCCACTGTGCATAAGAGGAATAGTTGTGGTTGGTGATGGAGTGTTCAAGCAGGCAGTCAGAAGGCTTAGCAGTGTTGTTATGGAATGGACTCAGCTGCTACTGATCAGCAGCCACCTACCCTGAAACTTGTGCCATCCTGGTGTATCCAATTAAAACAAGTGCACTGCATTTGTGTATTTTGCCAGACAATTTTGCCCCAGGTTGCCTGCTCAATTTGCAGAAGCTTGTTCATTTTGGTCTCTCTTTTCTCTCTGACTGCAAACCTGAGGCTGTGTCCTGCCCTGGTGGGTCTGGTATTATGAATCTAGCACCCAGTAGGCTCTTTGGGGATCACTACCAACGTCAAGGGTGCTGCATTCTCATCTTGGAAGCCATGCTGGGGTTCCCTCTGCTAGATGGAGTGGTTGAAAGCCTGTAGCTTTGGACAAAGCCATTGCATCTGTTAGTCAGAAAAATGCTACTTGAGAGCACTGTGACATGTACATACATCCTGCTAAGGTGGAGAGAAGACTCCAAAAAGTGACTGCATGATGCTTCTAGAATCACAGCAATGGGCATGACAGAGCCAGTTTTGTATTTTCCCCTTAGCTTAGAGAAAACCATTGTACCTTCTACGTGGAGGTTCAACTCTAGATATGAATCCCTAATCTCATGCCCTGCTGGGAATGGAACAGCCTAGAACCAACATGAGAGAGCCTGAGGGCTCGCAGCACCTACTGCTGGGCCAGACCACCCACCCAGCCTGGGAAAACACAAAAAGCCCCCTGGGAATGGGTGACCTCCTTATGCTTTGCTTTCTCTTTCCTTCCTCACTCCCTGAGTCCCCAGCACAAAATCTCTTCCCCAGCCACTTGGAAATTGGGCTCTAATTGAGTGGAAAATGACTGGTACTTTCTTTTGCTATCCCAAGCCCATGCCCTGCTGGTGGTCATGCCGTGCTGGTTATTAGCAGCAAGTTGTGCATGGTCACTCTGCATTTACATTTTCAGCGATGACCGAAAGAGGTTTTCCAGCCCTCTACCCCCAGTCTCTCATCAGTAGGAGATCTGGTCTCCCTTCCTCCTCATCTCAGTCCTGGAAATAGTTTTCATAATTATGTCTTCTGCAAAGATGTTGCTGTCAATAAAGGTGAGCTTGAGAAGGGCAAGGCTCTGCTGTTGTCAGGGCTCCAGATCCAAATCAGGGGGAGATGAGGGAGGAGCTGGAGAGGAGAAGGCTTGGAGACAGAGGAAAGTGACAGGGAGGAGTGAGGTGGTATGTCAGGAGCTGTGCACCTCCCTCATGATGACTGGGGCAGCACAGAAACATTTATGGCCCTCCAGGATGCAGCCCTACCTTCCTCACTTGTGTTTCACCCTAAGAATGAGGTAGCTTGCACATACATCCCACAGGAAAGTAGGGACATCACTGCCACACATCAATGCTGGCATCTCATGTCAGCACCTTTTCTTTTATATGAGACATAGTCTTGCAGGCATGGATCCCTCTCCCAAATCCACTGCTCATCTCTTATATGAACTTGGGAAAGTTATTTGCTCTTCCCAGCTCCGGCTGGGGCAATTAAGATAGAGAACATCTCAGAGGGGCTGCCTGAAGACAAACATGCCTGTGTCTGTAGAAAATTCAGACTCTGAACACAGATATACAGTTGCCTAGGCAGAAGGTCAGTTCAATTCATTCTACTTAGGGAGGCAGAATTAAATTACCTAGACTGACATTTGGCTAAGATGTGGAGTTTAATATCCCTCTGCTCATGGAAAATGCCAGGGGATATTTAACAGCCGCAAGGGATCCATTTTAGCACTCATTGGAGAGATGGTATGGGCAATACGCCCCTCCACGCTTTGGGGTTTCAGCTGCCTTTCTGAACCACTGGCTTTGTTTTGAGATGTGTCTAACGAGAGTGGGACTGATGGATAGCTAAGGACTCACAGTTAAGCATGAGTGTGCAGAGCCTTTAGGAAAAGCCACTCTACATGGCTCTTCTTACACACCGAGCTCTCTCTTGAACAAAGCAGCCAAAAAACAAGCAGAAAGAGCTGTGAGCCACCTCCCAAACAAGTCCATCGTCTCCTTCCCAGGAGTGTCTGATGACGGTCCCTTAGCTCTGTGGGATAATATTACAAATGGTTTTGTAGCCGCTTAACCAGTACTCAGCCTAATGCCCATCGTCCATTATTATTATTACTATTACTGCTTTTATTATGTTACTGCCTGCAGGCCCTCTCTGAGGACAGGGGTCTATTATGCTTGCTGATATACAGCCAGACAGCCCCTGCCTCACCATGTGCAGGATAAATGGAGGCAGACAAAGGCTGGGGAAGGAGGAGCACTCATCTCCGTGTGTGGAGAAGGGACTCTGGAGGACACAGAGGGTAAAAGACTCTTTCAAGGTCATGCAGGAACTGGGGTGCTGGACCCAGCCCATGTCCCCTCACTCCTTAACTGGCCTCTAGCAGAATGGCTCCAACGTTTCCCAGAATGGGCACAGAGAGACAGAGGTATGTCCTCCCTGGGCCAGCTGCTGGTTCCTTCTCCCAGCTCTTATGTCCACGCCATCTTGCAAGGATGTGGCAGGAGCAGCTTTGGCTTTTTTGAAGAGGCTGGCACTGATGCACTTTATAGCCTGGGCAGGAGTCCTACAGATGGGGGGACATGTGGGGAGGTAGCATGGACTGTTGGTTTTCCCATTAGCCTACAGTGCTGTTTGAAGGCTTGCCACAGCCAGGAGTGTGGCATCCTTCAATGCCTGGGCTCTACCATGGTTGCTTAGAGCCAGGGCAGCCCTCCTCTGCATATCAGCATCAGTCTCCAGCCTACAGGAGCTGGGATGCAGAGTCACATCACTGCAAGCAGGAAGGTGACTCCCACCTCAGCATCAGGGCACCTTTCTGTTTTAGAATCGTAGAATCATAGAATCCTCAGGTTGGAAAAGACCCACTGGATCATCGAGTCCAACCATTCCTATTAATCACTAAACCATGCCTCTCAGCACCTCATCCACCTGTCCCTTAAACACCTTCAAGGAAGGTAACTCAACCACCTCCCTGGGCAGCCTGTTTTGCTTTCCTCCAGCCCACCACAGCACTTAAGCATTACTCTGCCATGGCTTCAGGCTGAGAGATCAAAAATCAGAGCCAGGCTCCCTGTGTTACCACAGGCATTATCCCACCACGTTCATGCCCAGCCCAGCACTTTCCTTCCCACTTTCTTGCTGCAGTTTGCGGTCATCTGCATTCATTCAGACAAACAAACTTTTGTTTTGCAAACTGAGTCTTCCGAGCCAGCACTGGATTTATACTTTTCCATATGTGTTTGGACTCCAAGTCCTTGTCGATGGAAGCTGATGTCCAGCCCAAGCCCAGGGATTCGAAGTGAACAGAGGAATTGCACAGCCATCTGGCGTAGCTCAGCATGGCACAACTCCAGCAAGTTATCCTTCTTGCCCAGGATAAAGCTGTAAATGGAAAATTGTGTCCTATCATGTCACAGAGAAGAGTCCATTGGAGCCAGCGTGTGGCGCTAGGCACCTGCCATCTGACCCGTGGGTGCTTACTCACCAGTCACTCCAAAATCCTCCAGGAGCACTCTCTGAGCACCAGATGCAGTGAGGATGGAGGAAGCTATCCAGCCCTCCTTGCACCCACTGCAGCTGAGGGAAGGTGATGAGAAGCAGGAGAGGTTGTTGAGGTGTTGGTGAAAATGACTGTGAAGGACTGCAGCAGTGTGTGTGCCAGGGTACTGTGTGGGAGGGCTGGAGAGAGGGAGGTGACCTTTGGTTATGTCTCAGTGACAGCAGGGCCAATTCTGAGACCCCCAAGGGCCCCTTCTGCCTCGCCCACAGCCAAGACAGCGGGTTTAAAAGCATCACAAGCCAACTTCTCCTAAGAGATGTCTTCCTGGGGACAGTTACTACGATGTCATTATTATCCTACAACAGAGATGGCAGCGAATGTCTCAAGCAGAACTCCACTTGGAGCAGAGTGCTGCTCCTCCTTTCCCAGGGTGGGCAAAACCCCCTGTGTGGACATCAGCTTCCACCTGTAGCAGGTGAAGCCATGTAGTCAGCATGGAAGAGAAAACCTCTGAGTGCAGGGCAGGAGGGGCTCCCTACAGCCCAGCATCCCTATTCCATGCTTGGGAGTGTAGTTTGATGCTGGCACCTTTACAAGCTGCTCAATGTGGTCAAAGCCAGGGTATGACTCTAAATGCAGCTGCAACTTCAAAGCATGTTGTGTAGCTTACAGCCAATTAATATTTGTTTGAAATACCTGTCAGGTAGTAAGAATATATCACTGTATCCCAAAAGCAGAGCAGGGCTGAGAGATAGAGCTGGGGCAGAGGGTGACCACAGCAGTCCTTCACCGCCGTCGAATATGATGTACCAATACTTTGATTCCCCAAAACCCCAACCCTAAACCCAAGGGCCAAGCTCTGCCACATTACTGTGAAATAAGCAGGTCTGAGTGTGGGTCAGACTCCCAGAAACCAGGAAGTGGGAGCAAAGTGCAGAATTTAGGCTTGGTGGGCTGGTCACCCCAACCCAAGAAGCCCTGTGGAGGAGGGGTGTTCTGTGGCCTGGCTAGGTTGTTGCGTGTGTTTCCAGCACTGACACCTCCTTGATGGGGGTTATTTTGAGCCAGGAAAGCCATGCTACTGACCTGAACAAGAAAAGGTGATTTTCACCTAATTAGTTAGGGAAAGGGTGTTCTGCTTGCTGGCTGCTCCCCTTGGAAAGCACCTGGCACAATGCCCAGCCACCTGTGCTGAGAGGCATAAGAAAGGATGATGTGAGTAAAGCTTTACCAGCTACCTTCTTCTCTTGCAGTAAAGCCAGACCCTCCAGAGAATGTGGTGGCCAAACCTGTGCCAAATAACCCTCGGAGGCTGGAGGTGTCCTGGCAAAATCCATCATCCTGGCCTGACCCTGAGTCTTTCCCACTCAAGTTCTTCCTGCGATATCGGCCCCTTATCCTGGACCAGTGGCAACATGTAAGTGATGCTGGGCTGGATGGGACAGAGGGAGCAGGGGAAGCTGGTGGCTGGGAGCAAGATGCAGTGGGAATAACTGTTCAGGGACAAAAAATATGTCTATTTACTGCCTGGACAACCCAGACACTTTTATTTGCCTTCTTTACCTCTCCCCCTTCTTCTTCTTTCTGTCTTTCTTTTAGTTCACATTCTGCCTGCAAATGGTTTCTGCAGGCTCTCCTTGCTCCACATTTTCATCCACAGCCCCTATCTACTTTCCATACATATGTTCTATATAAAACCTGCCAACGAGATGTAAAAGACATTTAAAGTATAAATGTCACCACATTTAAATGTGCCTCTGCCACATTTAGATTTTGAACTGAAGATAAAATACCGCTCGCTGTAACTCAGCGCAGAGTCACAAAGCGTTTGCCGTGATGTTATCGTATTTCTTACTTTTATTTCTTGTTTCTTTAAAAAAAATAGTCAGTGAAATCCTTGGCAGCCCAGAGGACAGATTTCATTTGTTAGCTGCAGAAAGATAACGAATGGTTGTTTTTTTCTCCTCTGTGTGCTGCTTGCATGCTCAGCTTGTGAACAGAAGCAATCTGGTGCTTGAGGAGAGGTGCTGCTATGCTGGCATGGTTCATCCAGCACCCCCTCTGCACTGAGCTGGGCCAGTCAAAAGCTCATTAGTTGCTTTGCTTGATAAAATGCTTTGCTCATGGAAAAAAGACAAATAGCACCTGGTCCTCAGAGAGCTCACCTGCATTGTGGAGCCAAGCCTGGTTTTCTGCCAGCCAGCTCTTCCTGGGGAGAGAAGCAGCTGAGAAAAGGAGGCTTTGCTCTTGTCTTTGAAAGATGTCTCAGTGACTTTTCTCTTGCCTTGGTTGGGTTATGTGATAACACAGCACCGCAGGATGTGTTTCAGATTGAAGCATTTGCTGAGGGCTTTGAAAATCAGAGGAGGGTTGGGAAAGGGTTTTACTGCTTGTGTCTCTACATTTCACTTCACTCCTCGGAGCAGGAGAGCATCTATGGAGCATCGCGAGGAGTAAGAAAGCAGAGGTGGAGCTTGGGTATTAGTTTACTGTGGATATATTTTTTTCACTTGAGGGAGAAATGCTTGAATTTTAGAAGCTGTGAAAAAAAAGGAGAAAAGCTAATGGGAAATACTAAACACAAAAGTATTTTTATCAATGTGTGAAACTGTTCTGGAAAAAGCTGATGCTTTTCCCTGCCACAGCCTGATCCAGCCAAGCATTCTGCAAAGGCAGGTGTTTGCACCCAAAAATGGTGGGAAAGCCAGTGAGCTGCCTCCCACCTCAAAACCGGCAGGGTGGCTGGTCCCTCCATCCCTGGGTATTAGGTGTCATATTCGTGGGACAGAGGCATGCTAATCCTCCTTGTTGTGGGGCCTCTGAGATGATGGTGTGGCCTTTCTATCAGTGATTTCAGGCAGATAGTGATGGTGGGGAATACATGGAAGTGTTTCGAACACTGGTGGCATGGTCACCCTGGCTGGAAAAGGAAGTTCCAGGTCAGTAAAATTGATTTCCCATATTTAAAGAAATCTTGAGCTAAAGGAGAGCTCAAGGTACCAGCCCTCATGATGGGTGTGAGAAGGGCTGGGAAGAGCTCACCTCCTCATGTCTCAGTTTGGAACAGCAGTCCTGGGTACCACTTTTAATCAATATCTTCTTGCGAGAGATATGTCCTCTGTCACCAGCTGATGAAGAAGTGTGTTTGGGGAATAATTTGCTCAGTGAGCGAGTACAACCATTCAACGAGTGAGATACCAGCCTTGTTTTCTGACTCTCTGCCCCGCCAGCTGGGTAATGAAAAATCTGATTTGTGGATGATTTGAGGAAAACTACCACTATTCATCAGATGAATTATTTGTGAAGCCTAATTTAATCAGCTACCAAACACCAGGGATGGCAGTGCTGCAGCAGCCAGAGCTGCCCCAACCCAGATCCACTTCACATCCTCAGTGTACTTAGCTCTCCCAGGCACCCTACAAATGCAGGGATTTTTACCCTAAAAAGGAACCCACCTGATGCCAGCATGCTGGGATTGTACCCAAACCATTCTGAGCTCTGCTTTGCTTGACTTACTTTGCTTGTTGGCATCTTGGGGTTGTCCTTGTCTCTCCCTGTACAGCCAGCAGAGGGAAAGACACGGTTTAGTAGGGCCAAGCCTACCTTAGCCATCCAGCTTATCCTACAGTGGCAATGTTGGGTTTCTTCTTGAAGGAAAAGCCCTGAGAAAGGACATAGCAGCCATGTGTGTCACTCTTACATGCGAGTATCTTAATAATTGCCAAGATGAAGGTCTCTTGCCAGAAGCTGCTCCCCATCTTGTCTCCTGCTGTCCCCACTAGCTGCTGGCATTGCACTCAACCTGCTTGGTGACAACAGGGCAGCTTAGGAGCTCAAGAGGAAGTGGAGAAATCTCTGCCAGCAGCCAGGAGGAGCTAGGTGTCCTCATGCTCTGGCACATGCCTCTGTGCCCAAGGTCCCCATGCTGAGCCCCATCCCCACCTCTTCACAGCAACCTGCCCATGCACAAGCTGTGGGTTTAAGCATCTCCTGATACTCCCTTGGCAGCCTTGTAGGAAGCCCAGCATCCCTGCAGGAGCAAATCCAGAGAGGAGCACCAGGCACTGCCCAGAGCAGTGAATATCCATGCAGGCCCCACTCAAACATAGCATTTCTTGGCAGAAGAAGCAGCTCCGCTTTCTTCCCTCCACCTCCCAGTATCTTTGCAGGGTCTGATTTATGCACAGCACCTCAGTAGGCAGGATGGTATGAGCACTAATAGGATCAGATGGATGTCAGGCTGTCGAATACCATAGAGCCTGATTCAATCAGCGTCTGCTTTCTCCCAGGCTCTTCCTTTCAGGATTTTAATAACGCTAGGGCTTGGCACCAGCCAAGATGAAGCGTCCATGGCGGCAGCAGTGGACCTTACCGAGACTGCCACTGCACAAACTAACCATTAAAGCTGTTTCCCCCACACAGACCCCTGCCCCCACAGAGTGAGACAGGCAATGCTTGGCCCAAGCATCCCTGCCCATCAAGCACCATCTGGGGCTGATCCAGAGCCAGGGAGACACCCTTAACCCCTTCCTAGTGCTTTGCAAAAGTGAGTTTGAGCCCGAGCATGCCATTTGGACCCACCTTTCCCTTTCCACTCAGGCCATTTAGCAGCTCTTGTGTTGCAGTTTGCCCTGGGAGTTACAGTGATGTGCTCTGGGAATTAGTATCATGGAGAGACAATGATGAGTTTCCGTGTGAGCATGCAGTGGAGTGTGTGCTGGATGATTCTTGCTCCATTGTGCTGCCTCACAGCAGCTCCCTCAGTCCTGGGCACAGGCATTTCGTAGCTGTTTGGGGTGCAGACATGTCACATCATGTCACATCAGGTGGCTACTGACTCCCCTCCACCCCACCGGTGGTCTTAAACTCTAGCGAATTTAAAGTCATGCTCCTCCCTTTCTGGAAGAGGGGTTGGTGATTTCTCTGCTGCCAGAAGAGAGATGGGATATTTGTAGCCTAAACAGGTTTTTTATTCTCTCCTTTTGGCAGAATCTCCCCTTCTGTCTCCTAAATATAAAACATTAAATGTTTAGGGTATCCTTTATTTTTCTCTTGCTTTTAAGTTTGTAATTCAAGCCAGATTAGCGTGGTTTCCTCTTCTGTTTTATAGCCCCATCCTGGCCCCAGGCGAGCTCTCCTAATGCTCTCAGATGTTCCTCTAATGGCTTACCTAGGCTGGAACTGGATACCCTTTCCTAATGGATTGCTAATAGCCTGTTTCTGGTTTTACAGGCTCCTTCAGTTAACTCGCAACAGCAGCGATCGCTACACACACACATGCGATCTCCCTGCAAGCACGTTTTCATGCTCACCCCTGGATACAGGCAGGTGGCCAGGCACTGTCCTGAGCATCTTTGGAGAGCACAGAGCAGCTCTGCACCCAATTTGATCCCACCCTGTAGCATTTGCTGGAGCAGGATCTCCTGTTTTCCCGATTTTTATGGAGAGCTCCCATGTGCTGAGCACTGACCAATTCAATGCATGTCCTGGGAACATGCCAAGCCTCAGAAGGTATTTCTTAAGCAGTGTCAGAGCTGGTGGCCAGGCCGACGGAGGATTTCCTCCAATGGGTTGCCAGCAATATGCAGATGCTGTCCTGAAGTCTAATTGAACCCATTGGTTGTGCTGACAACATGAAATGTTAACGAACTGTGAGAC
This sequence comes from Clamator glandarius, assembly GCA_033459285.1. Lineage (NCBI taxonomy): Eukaryota > Metazoa > Chordata > Aves > Cuculiformes > Cuculidae > Clamator > Clamator glandarius. The sequence continues at coordinate 224,072 of JAUNZM010000460.1, read as the reverse complement.
GGGCTGCGCCTCAGATCTTGAGATTTGCAGTAAAAGGTCATGAGATATTTAAAGCTAATAATGTGGTTGGGTTCTCAACTTCTTCTTCTGTTTTGGAAGCATTAGAGCCACGTCCATGAGCATTTGCAAACACTGGAAATGTCCTTCTTTGGAAAAGCAAGCAGAGGTCCTCCCACCATCCTGGGATTTTCAGAGCTGGAGCCACAGAGGCTCTGATGCAGTTGTCTGTGCCAGCTTTGCTGCTGAGCAGAGGCAAATTTGGCAATTTGTGGGCATTGCCAAATATTTGGTTGTTGGGTTCATCAGTGTGAGGAGGGCATGGTCTTCTGGCCTAGTCACTGTCACTCATACATCGGGGGCAGGGGTCACTGCCAAGGCTCCAAGCTCATCACCCAAGGCAAAGCAAAATTATTCAGACAAATAGGTGAATCTCACAGGCTGTATCTGGAATTTCCTGCCTTGGGTAGCCTAAAATAACCTGAAAATATGTGCTGAACTGTATCCTACCTGCAACAGGCAAGGTGGAGGTATAGAGCCAGGAAAGGCAATTAGTGCCACTGCCTGCTGCAGCGGCACCCCTACCAGTGTGGCAATAATGTCACTTTGCTGTGGGTGTGTTCCTTCATGCCCATTTGCATGCCCCTGTGCCTCTGCCACAAAGCCTGTGCTCCCCCTCTTTGCAAGGCAACCTTGGCATGGAGGTCACCCTGAGAGAGCTGGGTTACAGCTTCATGCCTGGTAGCTTTTATTGCAGCATTTCTCTCACTTCCCTCCTGGCTGCAAGTCAGTGTTTAAAAAAGAAGAAGAAGAAAAAAAGAATTAATAGGTGGGAGCAAGATATTGAGGCTGTAATATTGTTGCTCGCGGCTTGGCATGGGATGGGCAAGGCTGGGGGAGAGGGTGTCTCAGAGGAAGGTGGAGGTGGGAAATGCTGAGAAATCACTTTCTGCATCCTCCTCAGCTCCAGGGATGGAACTGGGCTTGGGACCCTTGGCTGGCATTGCCTGGGTGCTCTCAGCCCCCTTGGAAGCTGCTAGTGATCTAAAAGTACTGATCATCCAGCAGGATCAGGCCTCCAGAGGCAGCCCTGATAGTGCTACAGAGCAGCAGCACACTCACACATGCACTATTGTACCTGTGCTCACCTGCAGGCTCACACAGCTACACGTGTTGGCAGGATGGTGCTGGCAAGCTTAACTTTCCCTTCCTGCATGCAGACCATGCCAGACAGGTGCCCGTGCCCACACACAAGCTGCATCCATTTGCTTTCACCCCCAGCCCACTACATCACCATGGTAAATCGCAGAATCACAGAATAACCAGGTTGGAAGAGACCCACTGGATCATCAAGTCCAACCATTCCTATCAAACACTAAACCCTGCCCCTTAGCACCTCGTCCACCCATGCCTTAAACGCCTCCAGGGAAGGTGACTCAACCACCTCCCTGGGCAACCTGTTCCAGTGCCCAATGACCCTTTCTGCGAAAATTTTTTTCACAGAAAATAAAATAATGTCCAGCCTAAATCTCCCCTGGCGGAGCTTAGGGCCATTCCTTCTTGTCCTGTCCCCTATCACTTGGGAGAAGAGGCCAACACCCTCCTCTCTACAACCTCCCCTCAGGTAGTTATAGAGAGCAATGAGGTCTCTTCTCAGCCTCCTCTTCTCCAGGCTAAACACCCCCAGCTCTCTCAGCTGCTCCTCATAAGGCTTGTTCTCCAGCCCCTTCACCAGCTTTGTTGCTCTTCTCTGGACTCGCTCCAGAGCCTCAACATCCTTCTTGTGGTGAGGGGCTCAGAACTGAACACAGGATTTGAGGTGTGGTCTCACCAGTGCCGAGTACAGAGGGAGAATAACTTCCCAGGACCTGCTGGTCACACCGTTTCTGATTCAAGGCAGGATGCCGTTGGCCTTCTTGGCCACCTGGGCCACTGCTGGCTCATGTTCAGTCGCTGTCAACCAACACCCCCAGGTCCCTCTCCTCCTGGCAGCTTTCCAGCCAGACTTCTCCTAGTCTGTAGCTGCTCAGGGTTGTTGTGCCCCAAGTGCAGGACCCGGCATTTGGCCGTGTTAAACCTCGTGCCATTGGACTCTGCCCAGCGGTCCAGCCTGTTCAGATCCCTTTGCAGCCTCCCGACCCTCCAGCAGATCGACACTTCCACCCAGCTTAGTGTCATCTGCAAACTTGCTAAGGGTGCACTCGATGCCTTCATCCAGGTCATTGATAAAGACATTGAACAGGGCAGGACCCAGCACTGAGCCCTGGGGACACCGCTTGTAACTGGCCTCCAGCTGGAGTTAACTCCACTTCCCACCACTCTCTGGGCCCAGCCATCCAGCCAGTTTTCCACTCAGGAGAGTGTGCGCCTGTCCAGGGCAGAGGCCGACAGTTTCCATAGCAGAATGCTGTGAGAAACTGCGTCAAAGGCTTTACTGAAGTCCAGGAAGATACATCCACAGCCTTTCCCTCGTCCAGCAGCCAAATCACTTAGTCAATAGAAGGCAATCAGGTTAGTTTGGTAAGACCTGCCTTTTGTGAACCCATGTTGACTGGACCTGATCACTCGGTTCTCTTGCATGTGCTTCATGATAGCACTCAAGATGGGCACAACATCAGGCAGCCTCCAGCCCAGTGGAACTTCCCCAGTCTTCCAGGACTGATGGAAGATGATGGAAAGGGGTTTGGCCAGCACATCCGCCAGCTCCTTCAATACCCTCTGGTGAATCCTATCCAGCCCAATATACTTGTGGATGTCTAGTCGGGCTAGCAAGGCTCTCACCACCTCCTCTTGGACCATGGGAGCCTCATGCTGCTCCTCTAGCTCTGGGGTTTGTACACAGAGGGAACAACTTTCTTTACAGTTAAGGACTGAGGCAAAGAAGGCATTAAGTACCTCAGCCTTTTCCTCATCCCCTGTCACTGTTGTTCCTTCTGCATCCAATAGGGACTGTTTGGTCTCCCTAGTCCTCCTTTTATTATTTATATATTTATAGAAAGGTTTTTTGTTATCTTTCACAGACTTTGCCAATCTGATTTCTAGGTGAGCCTTAGCCCTTCTGATTTTTTCTCTAAACAATCTCACTTCCCTCCTGTAGTCCACCCAAGAGGCCTGTCCCCTCTTCCAGAGCCCATAAACGTTTCTTTTCTTCTTGATATCACTCAAGATCTCACTGTTCAACCAAGCTGGTTTTTTCCCCTCCCAGCTTTTTTTTCCGGAACATGGGGATGGCTTTCTCCTGAGCCACTAGGATCTCCTTTCTGAAGAGCTCCCAGCCCTCATGGGCTCCCTTGCCCTTAAGCACAGTCTCCCATGGGACTTTGCCAACCACCCTTCTGAAGAGTTCAAAGTCTGACCTCTGGAAATTTAATGCTACTGTCCTGCTAACCACCCTCTTCACTTCACCTAGAACAGAAAACACTATCATCTCATGATCGCTTAGTCCTAGGCGTCCTTCTACAGCCACATCCCCCACAAGAACTTCTCTGTTCACAAACAGCAGGTCCAGGAGGGCACCTTCCCTTGTTGGTTCACTCACCAGCTGTGCAAGGATGTATGTACAGGGAGCAGATGCTAGTGCTGCACAGGGTTAGAGATAATGCTGAGTGCCCTGAGCATCCTCAATCCCATCCTCCCCACAGCCACAAGCAAAAGCAAGCTCTGCCAGTTGTCATTTGGCAGGAGGGGACAGCACATCCGGAGAAAGAGTCCCATTATGAATGAACTTACAGCTCTGCTTTCAAAGATGCTCTTTATTTTAAGCCAGAAGGGAGCTGTTCAGCCACATCTGGTGTGACACAACCCAGGCTGCAGAGGAGCGCTGTGATAACTCATCCTCACAGACCAGCAGCAGGGCTGGGCTGTGTGCAGCAGCAGCACAGCAGCATTTTTGGGGCGGGTGACAACAGGGACCACAGCTCAAACCCTGCTGGGCTGCTCTACTACCCAGCTGGCAGAGAATAAGAAGGGTCATACCCTTTTTCCAGTCTTTCAGTTATTCCAGAGCCTGTGGCGCTGTGGAAGGAGGAGTTATATGGATGGGGGCTCATTTATTAGTAATGAATGTCAGACCTATTTGCTCTCCAGACATGTCTCTGAAGGGAAAAAAGCAAAACATGTCTTCCACTTAAAGGCATCTTTTTTTGTGGCCTGCAGTGGCTGTTTGCAGTAAACCTCCTGCTCTTCCCCACAGCAGGTTTTTGGGGAGTTACCCCTGCTTTTTGATTTAGCTTGTTGCCCTGTTCCTCCCACCTGTTAACAGGTGAGAGCCTATCGGGATCCCTGTGCAATCCCAGGGGCTGAAATCACCTGGAACAGCAGCTGCTTTTGTGGCATCAGTCCCTGAAAAAACTCTGGGCAGCCAGGTGGCAGGATCTGATCAGTTGTTAAGGGGAAAAGAAACTGTGAAATCAATGCCACTGGAGTGCCCTATCCTCCTCCCAGTTCCCATTTTCTGCTTCTCCAGTGTAAGTCAGGGAACATCCAGGGGTGTGAGAAGCTGTGGGGATACGAAATGCATGGCAAACTCAGGCTGTGCTTTTTCAAGGGATTTCCTTCTCTGTCCTCCTGCTCGCTGTGGGTGGCACAGGCTGTGTGAGTGGATCAGCTTCACCCTACAATAGCTGGAGCGCTCCTTTTATTTTGGGGAAGGCAGGCTGTCTCGGGCTTGAGACACCACCTGGAACAGTTGGTGCATCCCTTCTGTGGGACTGAGGAATGCCAGCTCCTATCCCCACATCTCCAGCTTCTTGGCAGTGGAGCATCCCATTCCCACACTAGGAGCCATGATGGAGAGTGGGAGGTGTCAAGGAGTGGAAAGCAGAGCCACTAACACCAAGGGGGACCAGCAAACACATTTTCATGTGGGATGCAGAGAAAGAGGCATCTGATCCCCTCCTTGTCCCCCTCCGCCTCCTTCCAACACACACCAGCCTCCACTCCAGCTGCCAGGACTGGGAGAGTTGGGGTTTACTCCCCTTCCAGGGGCCTTCTGGGCTTCAGACCTGCCTGCGCATTGCCCTGTTGGCAAGTAATTGCTACCTGGTCATGCTGAACCAGGAACAGAGCTCAGATGGGAACAGAACACAGTGACCTTCTTTACTGCCAGGGCACCCTGGCAAGGTGGGCTGGGGTCAGAAGGAGCAGGGAGGGAACGCAAATAGCCTGGAGAGGTGAATGGCTTCCTTAACTTCTGCTGTGTCAAGGCAGTGCCACCAGTCTGCAAGCAGGGACTGGGATGAGGGCACACATGTTGGTGTGGGTGGCTTCTGTGGATGCCTCCAAGCCTCCAGCACGTGTGCAGGGGAACCAGTATGGACACAGGGGAAGCCAAGTGCCGGGAAATCCTCCCATTCACCTGCCTTGGGTGACTATACCTATCCCATCAATGTGGCACGGGGCTCATCCTGGTGCTGGGGGCTGTGGGTGGGCACTGGCCATCCCTCTGAGCAACTCGGTTATCTTTCCCAGTAAGCTGACAGCGGTATGTAGGCACAGCAGAGAATGGGATCCCAGCCCACACTGTCCTCAGCAAGCTGTCAGCTGAATTACTGGGTTCAAGGGCTTTTTCATTTAGCTCTCTCCATTTTTTTTGGGTTTTGGTTTTTTGTTTTTTTTTTTGCAATGCTAATAGCTCTGCATTGCACTGGCTACTGATCCCTCATTAATCTGGGCAGCGCTTCACAGCCAGCCGGAGTGACTTTTGGCAGGTGCACAAAGGCAGGCAGCAACACGCAACCCCCCCCTATCCCCAGTCAAAAAAATTACCATGCGCAGCCTTCCTCCAACTTTTGTCTCTGTGTGGCGGGAACGCGGATTAAGGAATTTCTCTCCCTCCCTTTGATGCTGTGTGTTCATCCTTCCCCCCCACAACCTCCCCAGTGTGTCACATATCCCCTTCAGCCCTCGCTCTCCCTGTCTGTGTCCAGTTGGACCCAGTCTCTCTGTGCTTTCCCATCTGCTGCTGCACTTTTGTGCTGAGCCAGGGGTGCCTGCCCAGGGACTTTCTCACCCACCATGGCAAATGCTGGATGTGTCCCCTGGCTGCCCAGCTCAGAAGTGCTGCTTGCAAACATTGTATGTGTGGGGAGAAATGCATGCTGTCATCTGTGCCTTCCCTTTCTAACTGCTGTCTGAAGAGGAGCTTAGGGCAGCATCTTTCCAGCTCCTACAAGGAAGGTCCTCTAGGTCCTTCAGCCTTGGTCCTGGGGGAACATCACTCCTGAGGCAAGGCACAGACTTGACTCCATTGTGCCTTCCCTATCTGCAAGCACTCAGCTGCAGGCTGACTGTGATGTGGGAGAGGCAGAATTTACTCCCGGGGAAACTGGTCAGTCGGGAGGTCTCTTTAGGCTGGACAAAATACTCCGTATGGAGCCTGGTCAGAACAGTGGGATGTGCTGTGTCACTTTTTCTGCGTGCTGTGGGGCTCAGGAAGCAGCCAGGAGGGCTCAGGGTGTGCCAAAAACTCTAGAGAGACCCACACACCAGACAGATAACACCACGTTCATTTCCTGCTTCCAAGGCACCTGTGGCCCAGCAGAGACTAAGCCAGCAGAAATAGTCCTGCAGAAGACTAGCAGCTCACCTAGTGGATTTTCTTTAATTGTCACGAGCAATTAATTGAGCTTGGTCGTCTCGATATTGCCATCTGAACTGGTAGACACCACCAAACAGCTCTGAGCTGCTTCTGTCCAGGCAGGTCCCCTTGGTGTGGCGTGCACTGCACTGCACGTGCATCACACACTGTGCACACAAACTGTGCACTGTGAGCAGTCACAGGAGCCAGTGGCAGAGGTGTGAATCCCATGGCCACAAGGCTGCAGGGAGGTGCCATGCTGAGTGTGGTACTTTTCACAGCCTGCTGGATCTTCTGTCCCACCTACCTGTCCCTGGGTGTCTGGGCAGTGAATGTGTGTCTTATGAGAAGAAGGTGCAGAAGGTCTCTCCTCAGCTTTCCTGGGTGCAGCAGTGGATGCCAAAAGTGATTCAATTCTGAGGACCCTGACCAGCTCACGTTTTGGTCCTGGGCTTGAGGAGGACTGGGGCTTGGTGGAGGTGGTGGGATGGCTCTCAGCCAAGACCCCTGTGGGTAGGAGGATGCACATCCTTGCCCTGCAGGAGGTATTGCCATCCTCCTCTTCTTTTTTCCACGTCCTCCTTTCTGCCAGTTCCCACATGATTTCTGTTTTCACCTATCCCATAAGTGAGATGATCTAAAACCCTTTTCTCTGCAGGGTGAGCTGGCTGTGTCCAGCCTCCTTTTCAGGGACCTGTTGCTAAATAGGACTGTCATAAGCCTGACCTTGTTATCTGGACAAGAGACTGCATGTGTGAGCTGGCTGTCAGCCTCTTCAGTGTGCTGGAAACTCAGGAGATGATGCACAGATCCCTACCAGGGACACTGGGCTCATCTACACCCCATGCCAGGCTCCCTCCAGCCAAATTCTGACCTTGGGCAGCTGTGGCGGGCACCTCAAGTAGCTGCCGTGATGCTGAAGGGTCGAACCCATGCTGCAGTGGGAAGATGTTCCCTGGAGAGTAGAAGTGAACTCAGGCACCAGTTGTCCCAGTGCTTTGGCTAAGAGTGATTTAGGCCTCGGGCACGTCTCATCTTGGCACAAGTCCTGCAGTGAAACCACCGGCATCCTCTGTTTGCTTCACACCAGTGCCGTGGACATCAGCTCTGAGCCAGCGGTGTGAGGAGAGGCAGGACTCAGCCTGCCCCCATCCACAGCCCCAAAATCTGTAGTGGTGGGACATACACACGCCTTTCTCTTTGCAGGTTTGGTAGCAGCTTTGCACCCTGCAGGCAGCAGGAGGCCCTTTGCTCCCCGTTGGCTGTGAAAGGGGGACTGACTGGGCCTGCCTCCAGATGTGAACCAGATGTGGGGCTTCTGCAGGATCGGGCCGGGCAGTGTGAGCAGCTGGGAGCACAGAGCCCGAGGGCCCTGCCTTGCTGGGTAACAGGCTGGATACAGACCTGGGAGAGGGAATAGTTAAGGAATGGCTCCCACCTGGAGCAAGAAAGCAGAAGTGCCCTCCCTCCATCATAGGGGTCCCCCAGAGTGGCTGTAAAAGGCAGGGGTAGCTGCAGTTTGCTGGCCAGAGGGATTAAATCTGTGCTAGGTTGTTGCATGGGCTGCCTGGGGGGGACTGGAAAAGGGCTCGGTCTTCCTCAGGGTGAGCTCCTGCTTTTCAGGTACCACTGCAAGCAGCAGGGTGATGAGATTAACCATGCTAGCCACTGGCCAGACCATCACACGTGGCTCTAGTGTGCACATCATCCTTGCATGTGTTAAGCTGTAGTGCCAGGGCAGCCTGGACAGAATCACAGAATCACAGAATAATCAGGTTGGAAGAGACCCACTGGATCATTGAGTCCAACCATTCCCACCAATCCCTAAATCATGCTCCTAAGTACCTCATCCACCCTAACCTTAAAAACCTCCAGGGACGGTGACTCAACCACCTCCCTGGGCAGACTGTTCCAATGCCTAACCACTCTCTCCGTGAAGAAGGTGCTTTGGTCCAGGTACTCCCGGGTACCCCAATGGTACAGCTTTTCTGCCTTTGGACTTCAGGATGTGTTCAAAGACTGGGCAGAAGTTTTTGGCTCCATCTTGCTCCTGTTGTTAAACTGAGTTCTTAATAAAACTCAGCTGTTGGTGCTCCCTGGGGCAGTGGGAACCCATGCCTGACCTTCTTCTGGGTGGCTGGGGAGATGTGGAGGACCCTGTTGCGCCATGAAGTTCCCCCTCTCCATGAAGTGCCACTTGTTCTGCTTAAGCATGAGCCCCCACTGATGCTGGTGTGCATCAGTGGTTGCAGATGGGCTACATCAGTCCTGCACCATCCCTCATTTCCCCAACATCTTTATTATCAACATATGTCTGGAGAGAAGGTGATTTGGGTTGGCCAGAACACAGGAGAAGGATGAGGGTTGCCTCTTATGTCCCCATGATATGCACAGGCAGTGCAGTGGAAGAATGAAGCTGGCAGTGTGTTAGTCCTCAGTCTCAGAAACTGGATGGAGGGTGATCTCTCATGGAGCTCCTGTGGGATGGTGCTGCCCTCATCCCTTCCATGCCTCCAGGACCCCAAGGCCAAGCCCAGCTCCATCCCTAGAAGCTCACTTGTGTGCTGAGTCTACCTCCTCTGTCACCTGTGTGTGTTTGCTCACTGATGGCCATGCAACCAAGGTGCATTTCTACCAAGCATCTGTGTCTACCTGTCCTTCAGCCAAGCTCCAAGTAGAGCAGAGATCCCCAGAAAATGTGGACACCATCTGGAGTTAACCTGTTCCACCAGCAGCCACATCCTCAGGAGGACAGCAGGACCTCCAGTAACCCAGGCAGGGTGAGAAGAGGACAGAGGGGTTTTTTTTTCTAGGAAAGACAACTGGACACAGCTTGATTCTTGTCCAAGGGCCCAGTCACAGCAATGCAAGCCAAGCAGGCACAGGAGGAGGGTGGCCAAAGGCATGCTGAGAGGGGAAGCCTTCTTCCAGCACTGGCAATGATGACCAGAAAGCATATGTGCACAGACAGCCACTGCCCTGGATATTCAGCTCCCAGCTACCCTAACGTGTCTGAATGGAGCCCACTCGCACATCTGCTAGTTTCTGGTGACCTCTAGAGGAAGTTGCTCCACTACAGCACCGCGGTTTTTTTCATCAGGATAAGGTCTCACCAGACCTTTTGCTCATCTGCAGTCAGAGCATCTCCCCCTGCATCCCTGTCCTGGGCTCACGCCTCTGTCCAGCACCCCGTATTCACTTCTCAGAGTGGTCAAAGTGCTGCATAAGTCTTGTTATCATTCTCAAGCTGAGTTAAACAGGCTGGTCATTTTACACCTCCTAGTGCCAGGGGTTCCTCTGACCACCCTCCCCTCCCCGCTGCTGCCCACAGGTTGAGCTGTCGGATGGAACATCACACACCATCACAGATGCCTATGCTGGCAAGGAGTACATCATCCAGGTGGCGGCCAAAGACAACGACATCGGCACATGGAGTGACTGGAGTGTGGCCGTCCATGCCACCCCCTGGACGGAGGAGCCCAAGCATCTCACCACGGAGGCCCAGGTTGCAGGTGAGAGCCCCCTGCCCCATGTACAAAACCAGACTGTGCCAGTAGTGTGGGGAGAACCCAGGAGTCCTGGCTAAGGGGTCCCTCTTGTCCAACTGCATGCAAGTGTGGTCCCCTGCCAAGGAGAACCCTAGAGCCCTGAGCAGGGCTGCAGCCCTTCATCCTACACTTTGACCCCTCCCCATGGTCGTGGTGGTGGGTGAACCATGGCCCAAGAGGTGCTGATTCAGCTCACTCACCTGCAGCATTCGCCTTGCCAGGATGCTTGGGCCGTGAAAACAAAGCTGGAGGCTTGTTATTGTATTATAATAATTGTTGTTATTATTGCTGCTGTTGTTATTATTCCCTGGAGTACTACACCCCTTCCATCTCTCCCTCTCCAGTCCTACCCTGTCCTTACCTCTGACCCCACACAATGGCTCGGAGTGATGCCAATTTGAAATAAAAGCCACGAAGTTAACAAGTCCTTGTTTCTAGGAAAGAGCTGGGACTGTGTCCAAATGGGTGTTATCAGCCCTCCATTTCCCAGAAGGGCTGCAGTGGACCCTGTGCCGATTTCCCCCGCTGGCACCAGTGCTAGGGTGGGGGGGAGCCTCGGTTTGCAGGCAGGCAGCAACCAGGCTTCTGTGTCAGGGCTGCACTTGTGAGGTGGCCAGCTGCGCATGGGGGGAGAGGGGTTGCTTACCTCCTCCAACCTCCGAGCTCTCACCCAGCTTGAGCTCAGACCCTGGCAGGTGCATGCAAGTCATGCTCTGCCAGAGCCCTGCACGACCCTCTGCAGGACCTGGTGATGCTCCCTGTACTGGAATGAGGTAGGAGCAAGCCACCCTGCAGGCAGAGGCAGAGGTACTCCCTGCGGGAATAGGCTGCTCTTGCATAAACTGCGGCCAGCAGAGCACCATGAGGTTCATGCAGCACCGGGGATTTGCAGCCTCTAATCCTCAGGAGAATAAACCCTTGAGAAGAGTGAAGGAATACTGTGCTGTTGTCATGGTCTAGAGTTTGCTTTTCTACCCACCTGCTAAATGCAAATACCACTGCCAACAGCATGCATGCCCCTCACATACATGTCCCTCACACGTGTCCCTGTGTGTGCAGCTGGCTGCAGCCATGCAGAGCTGATTTAGGACACCCTGGCTCTGTGACTGAGCCTCACTGTGACACCTTAGTGGGGTCTGAAAGATGCTGAGATGGATCTCCTGTGGCTCACAGCACCACCACCCCCTCATTTTGTCTCACCAGGGACGCTCTGTGAGCCTCTGGATGTGACTGGATCTGCCTCAGCCTGAATGCCCATGCCCTCCCTGGAACCCTGCAGCCCTCTGTAGGGACAGCCACCCCATCTGGCCCCTTACAGAGGAGGACAGGCCCTGTGAGGCAGCCCAGCAGCCACAACCATGTCTGGGAACGTTCTCTGGGTGCAGATTGCTCTCTGCTGAGCACTTGTGGCCACAACATCATGACCTCTTAGACAAAATTTCTCCAGAGCTGACACATAGAGGAGCCTAGTTGATCAGAATGGGGCCAGGAGGGATGCCCAGCTCTACTTGGTGGTGCAAGCATCTCTGCCGTAGGTAGGGAGTCTCATCAAAGAATAACCAAACCAGGTTATTAGAGACCCACTGGATCGTCGAGTCCAACCATTCCCACCAATCCCTAAATCATGCTCCTAAGCACCTCATCCACCCTCACCTTAAACACCTCCAGGCACGGCGACTCAACCACCTCCCTGGGCAGACTGTTCCAATGCCTAACCACCCTCTCCATGAAGAATTTTTTCCTAATCTCAAGCCTAAATCTCCCCTGGCGGAGCTTGAGGCCATTCCCTCTCTTCCTGTCCCCTGTCATTTGGGAGAAGAGGCCAGCTCCCTCCTCTCCACAACCTCCCTTCAGGTAGTTGTAGAGAGTAATAAGGTCTCCCCTCAGCCTCCTCCAGGCTAAACAACCCCAGCTCTCCCAGTCGCTCCTCATAAGATTTGTTCTCCAGCCCCTTCACCAGCTTTGTTGCTCTTCTCTGGACTCGCTCCAGAGCTCATGGACCATGGCTCATCATTCCAGCCACACAGCTCATCTGTAGCCAGCCATGATAGTGAGAGGGGCAATTTGGGGGCAAGACTGTGGCATGTACCACGTCCCCACTGGCGGGGAAGAGAGGCTGCCCTACGGGATGTGTCCCAGGGCACCTCGGCTCCCCTCACAATGCACTCTCTCTCCTTGCAGAAACAACAAGCGCTAGCACCTCCTCTTTCATGCCACCCCCCACCACCAAGATCTGCGACAAGGGGGCCACAGTGGGCAGTGGGGCCGTGGCAGTGTGTTGGACAGCTGGACTGGTCTTGGCTGCCTATGGTGTCCTCTTTATTTAGTGAGTATCCCCCAAACCAGGGGCATGAGAGATAGGGTTGTGAGTACTGGGAGGGAGCAGCAATGTGGGGGCCCCAGGGGCCCAGGAATGGTTGGGAAGGGAATAATCTAACCAGGTTCTGGCTGAAGGGCGTTGAGAACAAGCCATTTGGGGTTTGGTTTTTGTTTTCGTGGTTTTTTTTTTTTTTTTGGTAAATGCACTGGATCTGCTTGTTTTTCTAGATTGGGTGTTCTGGTGTAGATCTCAAAAATGGCTTTTCAAACATTTTCTAAAAAACCTGCAAAGGGTCAGTCTTCGATGCCTTGTTCTCAGCGGCCCTTCATTCTCCTCACTGCTGATGTTTTAAGAAGCAGAGAAACATGTGGACATCTAAGGCCTTTGCATAGTGATGGAAGAATAATTATCCAAGATCACAAAATTCAAACATGCATCTCAGAAATGTCCTTGGTTTGGCTTAGAATGGAGCTGTCAGCTTGGAGAGCTTTTAAAATGTCCCGTTGTTCCCAGACTGGGGCTGCTATTTCATGAGTGTCCCCCTCATGCCCTTTCACTGTATCCATGCTGCCCAAAGGCTGGGGGATCGATCAGTCATGGCAGCAGCCACATGTGTAATTTTGCGAGATAAAGGACACCTCACTCATCCTTTGGTGCCCCAAGAGGATCTATTGCAAAGCTTCCCTCCTTCTGTGTCGTCTTCACATGTGACATTTGTGGTGTCAATGGGAGAAGAAGTGTCACAGACAGGAGTGGATGGGCAGGGTCTGGCCTGGGAGGAGAAGGTGGAAGCAATGGGTTCAGATTCTGAAAAGGGCTGAGTTTTCCCAGAATAAAGGTCAAATTCTGCTCAGCACGTTGCTTCAGTGGCTAGGTACAGCCAAGCCCTGAGTGCGACTGGTGACCTCTCCCCTCCCCACCTGCAGATGCCCATCTGTCCGTCGCAGCCCAGTGCAGACGCCTTCCCACCACCCACCACTGCCACCACTCCTACCCACCGCCCTTCTCCTGGGTTGAGTCTCTTATCTCTTCGATTTTGCACACGTTGAGGACGTATCACGCTTCTCGTCATCACTTCGGAGGAGGACAGAGCTGCCACCATCCCCTGGGGAGCCACAAAATCCTTTCCCAACCCGGAATGAGGAGATGCACTTTTCTCCCTACCCCCCATTCTTGTTTCCCTTTCCCCAGCAAGGCGAAGCGAGCCCGGGCACTGCGCCGCAGCCGAGGACCCCACTCATACAGCTAACCCCCCCACGCCAAAGACGTGCCCGCCACCCCGTTGCCTACTTGGGTGACATGGGAGCGTGACGGCGCACCGAGAAAAGGGGATATGAAAATGGGGGTGGTGGTGAGGGGAAAGATGCTCCCAGCTGTGTAACCCCCTATGGCAGAAGGGGTTCCCCCAAGGACCGGACTCGCTCCCCAAAGCCCTTGACCATGTGGCGAAGCTGGAGGGGTGCATGGGTGGGGGTCTTGGTCCTCTTTGAGGGGATGATGGACAGAAAAACTGGTGGCTTTTGCAAGTGTGGCGGGAAGCAGGGAGCTGGCAGGGTTTCAAAGGAGAAAAAAACCCAGAAATCGAACACTGATAAGCCCCCCTTACCCCTTGCCAAGCACCTGGGAGAGCCGCCCCTCTGGCACCCCCCCGCAGCACCCTGCAGGAGTCTTCGCCACCCCATCCCCACATCCCCCCCCAAACTTTTAACCGTGTTGGATACAGGGAATCACCCCCATTGACGTCTTTGTCTCATTCTCCACCAGAAGCAGAATAGATCTGCTGTTGCCTTTAGAGCTGGAGCCCTGCAGACCTGTGCCCCGCTGCCCCCTGCTGTCCCTGCTGTCCCCATACCTGCTCTGCTCTCCTCCCCGAGTCCTGTTTTGTAAAGACACCTTCTCTTGCCCCTGCCTGGACCCAAGCGCAGTATTTAATACCGTACGTCCTAGTATTCCCACTGTTGACATGCTGTATTTGAATTTTTTATAGATGTATATATATAAAAAAAAAGAATAAAAAAAAAAGTAATAAAGGGGATAAAAAAAAGCTCACACGGAGACAACGCACACACGCACACACATGCACCACAAGAAAAGGTCTTCATTAAATGATCATTTCATGATGGCTAGCAGTTTTGGGTATTTTTTCCCCTCCAGTTGGAGTGGGTGCATTTGGCTGCCAGCTCACTCTGCCTGTGATACGGAGGATGTGGGGACTGCAGTGAGGGAGAGAAAGACACTCTGGAGCCCGCTCCAGGGCTTGAGCCCATAGCATCATATCCCTGGGGAGGGGGTACCTGAAAACTGATGACCAGGACATCCAGAGAAGGTGCAAGGAGGATGCCCACTCCTGACATGTCTTGGGGAGGCAGGAGGATAGAGACCTGCGTGTGTGCCAGTGTAGCCTGGAGATAGTAGTCCAAATTAATGCACTTTCCTTGTCTAATTAATAATTTCACATTATGGAAATGTCAGTGATTCAGAAGCTCTGAATTAATCTTCCATCAAGGCAGGTCTCACATGGACCTGGTGTGAGTGCAACAGGGGCAGCAAAGCACACTGTGTCAGGGTCTGGCCTCTACCCATCTGTCTTCCTTGTGAGCACCAACAGGAGCAGAGAAGTCATCAAACTGTGGTTCAACCCAGGCAAAAAAAGTTTGGTTTTGCCTGCCCCAACAGCATCTGTCCAGCTGGGAGATGGGGGGATGGATGGGTGGACGGATGGATGGATGGAAGGATGGGGATGGAAGCATGGGTGGATGGAGGTGAAGTAGCCACAACCCTGGCTCTGTAAAGCTGCAAGGCAGCACAAAAACTGGTCACGAGCTCCCACCTGCCACTTGCTATGTCTTTTTCCTCATCAGGGCTTTCTTACAGGGGAACTCAGTCCCACACAGAACTGCCTCCA
This sequence comes from Clamator glandarius, assembly GCA_033459285.1. Taxonomy (NCBI): domain Eukaryota; kingdom Metazoa; phylum Chordata; class Aves; order Cuculiformes; family Cuculidae; genus Clamator; species Clamator glandarius. The sequence continues at coordinate 208,725 of JAUNZM010000460.1, read as the reverse complement.
GCTTGACTATGCCAGCAGCAGCACTGCCCCACGTGCTGGCTTGGTTGACTGGTTAATGCTCCATTACCAGACAACATGCCTCTTTCATTTATTAATGTTTCATTAGTGTTAAAAACATCTGGTAATTAATTATGCACTTATTATGGATTCACAGTGCTAAAAGCTAGGGTAATCTACCATAGCAGATGGTTCTTTGGGGCAGGGGGAAGGGACAGCTCTTTGCAGAGATGAAAATGTCAGGCCCAGCCCTTGCCTGGGGGTAGCATCCCAGACAGACAGATTGCCTTCACCTCCTCCCAGGATCTCCATGCCTGGTCCAGAGGCATGCTGTCTCAGGTTATGAAGCAGAGGAAACTTGTCCTTCTCAAGCTGTTTCAGGGACCAAGGGATCAGTATTCCCAGTGCCCAGGGCAGCTGTGTAAGAAGCTAACCAAGAGTGGTGGCTTTCGCACACAGCCCCAGGCATCCTCCAGCATCTGGAGCAAGCATGCAGGCTGCCAGCTTCGCAATGCTGTTTGTCATCGTATCCACAGTTCCTGGCTGGATTAAGTGACAGTCCATAAAGCAAGGGGTGTTGTAAAAGCCCACTCGTGAAATGCCCCGGTAATATTACATACAGATGTGCAGAGATGTTTTGAAGTGTGGCAGGTCCCAGAGGAGCACCCCTGCCAAGCAGAAAATCCATCCACTTAGCAGTATAAATCCATACAGGAAGAAAGAGGGAATTACAGTACTCAGAGACCTGTGCATTGCATAACCTGAAATCCAATACATCAGCCGGGTGCAACAGGTCCCTACATCATACCAGCACATATGTGGCAGTAAATTCCACCTTAGGTGTTGTTTTCTGCTGTTGCTGATGTGAGAGCAGCCTTGCACTGAGCTCCCCAGGCTCTGAAAGAGGGATCAGAAGTGTGTCTGGAAAGCAGGAGCTGTTTCCTGGCTGCAAGGTCTTGTAGGAAGCCAAAAGCCCCCTTACTTGAGTGATGGGTTGAACGGTGGAGTGGGTCTGAATCACTGCATGTCCTGCATTCTTCTGTGAAGTGAATGCCAGCAGAGATCTCGTCCTCCCCAATAGTCAGAGAAGCTCTCTGCTCCCACACCAGGCTCCTAGGAGCCCAGAGACCCCTAGGGATAACAAACAGCTAATTTTTCACAAATTAGTGTGACAGGAGTGAGTCCTTGGGCTTTTGATAGTGCACGGTGCTTTGGTGGAGAAAGGAGCAGTGAGCATGGTGTTGCACATTTCATCACTTACAAAGCATTAGACAGTCCCAGGTGCAAGCAAGGAGGCAGAAAGGTGTGAAGGTAAGTCTGGCTGCTGAGAAAGCGCACTAACAACTGCACAGCCATACCCAAGCATGAAAGCATCCTGCTCAGCCAGGTGGAACGCCAGGTGGGACCTATCACACCAGCTAGCAGAGGAGAGCTGCTGTTTATTTGCACAGAGGTAGAACTGATTCCCAGAGGGCAAACATCCTCCATCTCAATAACAGGGAGAGGTGGGAGGTGGAGATGAGAGGAGCCGGAGCTGGTGGAAAGGTCGTCCCCAGGGCGAGAGCATGAAGAGCAGGGGTGAGGTTGGAAATACAGTCAGCTTGACTTGGAGGAGCCTAGATTTCCCCACTCCTCGTCCTGTAATGTTGTCAAATCCAGCATAATACAAGAGCCCACTCCAAACCACAGGGTATTGGTTCAGAAAATGTTTACATCTCCTATATGTAGATGTACCGCTGGATGCCCTTGGCTCGTTATAGCCTTCCGCTAGGACTTTCATCCCCAGTGGAAGGGGGATGGTTCAGACATCAGAGAGGAAAGACTCCTGCCTACTACCAGTCGTGCAAGAACAAGCCCAGGAGCTTTGAGTGATTCAGCCACCATCACAGACAGAAGGCGGAGATGCAGGCAGGGGTCAAAACAACCAGGGGCATCCCCACAATGCTATGGGACAGAGGCTTGTAGCAGCACGAGGTGACAGAAGGTCACAGCAGACTGCAAAGGACAGTCCTGGACTGTGTTATTCCTTGGTGGCTCCAGACCAGGATTTGATGACTCTCCAAAAGAGGATATCTGTTGTTTGAAGATCGTCAAAGCAGTGACTCTCTTCTCCCTCGTGTCTACCCTGAATGACTCATTCTCTGCCCTGGTACTGGATCTCTGGTCCCCACAACTCCTGTAGCTTCGTGCCCTCCTTCTCCACCGGAGTAGCTCTGACACCTCTTTACCAGTCAGGACTATTTGGGCAGCACCCAAAATTGCCTCCCCAGTTCCCTGACACCTTCCCAGCACTGTGACCTCCCTGTCCAACTCCAATCTGACCCAGTCCCCTGCTTGCACTGCCCAGGTTGACCCACATGGACCATCAGCTCACAGCACCCCAAACCTCTCTGCATTCAGAGATGGTAGCTGAGGGCAGCCCACCCAGCTCAGCTGCAGCACAGAGACCAGACCACACCAGTATCTCCTAATAAGCAATTGACTCTTTGTTTTTCCTCCCTTTAAAGAAAAAGCCAAGCATTAATTTGGCTTCTGCCGCTCTGTTTACCTAATAGCATTGCTGATTGATTGTCTTATTTACAATCCAGATCCGGTGTCTGGGCTGCTCATGGAGACAGGATGATTGATGGAAAGAAGGCAGCCAGAAGGGGACTTAATGGAGCCGTGTGGCTGAGCAGTGGAGTAGTGGCTTAGGCATGAAATGAAAGTGTCTCCCAGAAGTCTGGGCTCCTCTTCTCTCCTGCACGGTTCCCAAGGAAGCTGCAAAGTGCTGGAAGAGAGTAGTGTGCTTCCTACATACTTCCAGGAGTGATAAGGGAATGTTCTCAGATCTCCTCCAGCAGCCTGGAGGAGGACAGGCCAAGGGGACGCTTCCAGCAGGGGCTTGGGCTCCTTCTCAATAAGGTGTCATATAGGTTTCCCCACTCCAGGATGGAAGAGGTCGTTTGGAGATGTGAGACAGCTGTGCCTGCCCAGCCACCAGGCTGCTGTCTGGATGCCTGTCCTGTAGGCTGGAAATCAGGTCCTTACATAATCAAGTAATTCAGAGAGGAGCCTTTCCTGTAGGTGACAAAGTACCCCTGGGATGTGGTCTTGCCCTTCTGCAGACTGGCAGCACCTTCCAGAGGCCTCAATTTTATCCAGGGCTGGACTGGGACATCTCAGCATTCCTATGGGAGGTTTCCCAGTTCGTCACATCCAATGGACACAAACCCTAGCAGAGTCACTGACCCACATGTGAATTAGCCCATGGTGGCAGTCATTGCCATAAAGCAGACAGGGTAGAAGCCACAGTCCCAAAAGGTGGAATGCCATTAATCAGGGTCACACTGGGGGCACGTGGTAGCCTGGTCATGTCCCAAACCTCCAGTCTGCAGACTCACCCCAGAGCAGCCTGTCCCCCAGCCACAGGGAGAAGTTGTGGTCAGGAGATGATGGCTGGCAACTCCAAGACCCCAAGAAGGGATTCGCTTTTGATTTGAGCCAGAACTAAATCCTCTTGACCATACAGATCGGTTTGGGAAGAAAAAAACAACATATTGGTTCAGTCAAAATATTTAATCACTGTTTAATGGTTTTCATTTCATGTCTGATTGTAACAGATAGTCTAATAAAAGCCTAGAGGAAAGCCAGACACAGTTGTTTGATTATGAAAGACCCCATCAGCCTTCTTTGACATAGTCAGATCCCACTCCATTCCCTGGGATTTTTTCCTTCCTTTTCTTCTCCCACATCTGAAATTTAAGCAAAACCAAAGCTTCATGAACATTGCTATTCCAGTAGACTGAATGAAACCAGCCTGGGGATAGGTCTCCTGGTACCAGTGCTGGGCATACTGGTGTTCCCACTACCAGTGCCTGAAACTCTATGCGGTGCGTTATAGTAAAGGTTTATTGCTTCCAGGAGAACTATCCCCCGGACTACTGGACATAAGCAGGCTGATGCACAATCCCTCTGGGGCCACCTACCAGAGCCAGGGTGTCCCCATCTGTGATGGTCCCCATTCCAAGCATGGGTGGTGCTGAGGCTACAAGGAGGAGGAGGGGACCAAAAGAGGGGAATCCTTGCAGGATGTTAGAAGATGGAGAGGCCCCCAAGCAGTGGGAGCGGAAATGGCCTTTGATGTGGAAGCTCTCCTTTTGCAAACACAATGAGTTGCAAAGGAGTTTTATAAACATGGCTATTGTTGTTCCATCCCTTTGGTGGGAACAGATGGTCTGAGCACTCTGTTTGGGCCTCCTCCCCTTCCCTTACCCCCAGCCCCCATTAATAAAGCCCCAGCAAGTCCAGCACTGCTAAGGATTTCCCAAGGGGGATCAATAAATAAACGTAATAACAACAAAGGGGCCCATGCAGACGAGATTGGGTTACAAAGAGGCCTCAGCGCCCCCCTCCTCCTTTCCGGGTGAGAGTCATTGTGCAAAGGCACTCCAGCCATTCGGGGAGAGGTTTCTCCATCCCCACTTCTGTGGGAAGCAAGGACAGGATCTTCCTACTGAAAAAGCCTGGGCACTACCTTGAAGTCTCCATCCCACAGTCAGGGATGGTAGAGTGTGACCTTGGGGAACCCATAAAAGTCTTGGCCATGGAACATCGATGGCACATGGCTTCCAGCTCCCCACGAGCATCAACTCCACTTTCAGAAGTCACCAAGGCAGCCTTGGGAACAGGTTTAACCACTGGCACTGGGTGTGCAGCAGGCAGACGCCTTCTTTTTCTTCCAAGATTACCTGGCCAAGCAGTTGCTCCAGGTCCTTTACCAGTAGGATCTCACCCAGCACATGGCACTTGGGAACACACATCTGGGCTTCCCCTTGACTCACTTGCTGCCTTGCTCTGATATTAGATTTAGTAATTTTTCTGACCAGCTGGAAAGCACTGGTGACTCTGACCTGCTACTCAGTGGCATGGTGAAGTTTTATGGAGGGATAGGGGCTAAGTTTTCAAGGGATTAAAAGAGCACAGAGCAATCTATAGACAGGGCACACATGCAGGCAGGGGGCAGGAGAGTAGCTCCCCTATGAGTATCAGTGGGGTTTGAAAGTGGCCATGGCATCTCACCAGGCTCTGGGCACTGGAGAAGTCATGTTCTGGTGCTCCATTGAGTGGATTCTCCTTTGGGGAAGGAGTAGATAAGCCCAACATAGCTTACCAGAGAATTGTCTGCTGAGGAAGGGGCTGAGCCCAGAGCAACTACATGGGCAGGGACGTTCAGTGATGTGCGGGAGGGGCTCAGCAGAAGGTTTGGTCCAGAGAGCCAAATCTGAGCCCTGCCACTGCATCCGTGCTCCAGGCAGGCTGCTCACAGCCCATTTTCTGGCCTCCTCCCCAGCTGCTCCCCACCTCTCAGAGGTGATGGGATCCCATTTCTATCTGTGCAGGTCTCCTGCAGCTGAGAGTCAGCAGGACAAAATGTGTCTCACTCATGCACATGCACAAACTGCCGCCTCCCGTTGAGCTGCCCTGGGAACCCCCTCCTCCCAACCCTTTGCTCATAAAAAATTAAAACTCTCAATATCATCTCACATAAATGTGGATTTGAGGCCCTGTCATTCACCAGACACGTCCCACAATCTGTGCTGGCTCCAGACAGCTGGAGGGGTTTGCTGGAGGACCGGGTGACTTCACACTACCTCCCGCAGACCAGGGGTTACCCGAAGTGCTTGGTGTGGGGAGGGGAGATGGGAGCTGGGAGTGCTCAGCCTCATCTCTGCTCAGCAGTCACCACACCATGCCCTGGACTCATCAGGATGGGTGTTCATCTGGAGAACTGTCCCAGGCAGCGCTAGCAAAACGCACCTGGGATATGGAGGCTGTCCCTGTGGGTGCGAGCAAGGCAGCTGGCCTGGGCTGCAGTGCTGATGGAGTTTATGAGGGCTGACCCCTTGCACGGAGTGCCTGGGGCAGGGTAAATCCCACTCCGCCTTGGAGTGCAGGTGCACGAGGCTGCTGGAGAGGGGAAGAGACTACTGATGCATGGGGGATCTGGGGCCAGGCTCAAGCTGCTATGGGTCCATCCCTGCAATGGGAATGGTCCCATCAGTCTCTACATAGCTCATTGCATCGCCTTGCAGGTGCTCTTGGCAGAGCTGACTGTGTGCAGCCTACCATGAAGACACTCATGGGTGCAGAAAGATCTACACTGTACTGGCAGATATGCCGCACGATGCCCAGAGTCTCATGTTCTTTTGGGAGACACCAGGTGACTGTTGTCATCCCTTGGGTACCACAAGTGTTTGGGTGCCTGATCCACAGCTGGTAACTCACATCGAGGTCACCTCTGGTTTAAGTTTCTTCAAGGACTGCCTTTCTAGACACAATAATGAAGAGAACAGGCAGGATCTGGAGACATCACTCATCCTAGCCCTGTGGCATGAAAGAAAGTGTGCAAAGTGCCTCAGAACATGGTGTTGGCCCATTCCTCCAGCACTGGGAAATGGTTGAGACCTACCCACGACAAGACACAGCCCATGGTCTGGCAAGCACCACTCCAGGCAGTGGTTCGTGCTGGGGTGAGGCTGTGGGGAGCATCATGTGCAAGGCTCACAGGGAGCTTTGTAAAAGCAACGGGGATTTCAGCCCATAGACCACCTCCCCCATATCATGTAGCACTGATCTGAATCTTTGCCTCAGGAGCCAAGCAGGAGGTTCGGAGCCTTTCTCTGAGTTAATGATAATCACCCTTTTTGAAAAATAACACAAAGCAGGCGGCTGAGCTTGAAGCTGGATAAATGTTCAACACAGAGAACCTGGCTAAAGCCAAGTGCGAGGCTGGATTTGGACTCTTTGAAGTCAGTGCATCTTTACCCTCAGTAGGTTTGGGGCTCAAAGCCTCTGTGCGTGCCTCCTACCAATGCTCGAGTAACTTATAGCGGTGTGAGGCTATCCAAAAATCTCCTCTGTGAACCTCCAGCATCCACCCAGTCCAGCTGGCCAAATTGTGTTTGCCTCCTTGAACAGCTCCATGGGAGCACTGTGCAGCACAAACCACCCAAAAGCAAATGCTAACACTTGGTGTTCAAATCACATTAATGGACCTGCTGGATCCCTCACATACACTATCCCCTAGCTGCATCGTGCCTACTCCACTTGACAGAAAACCCATTGACTAAGAAATGTGTGCACCCTTTAATTACAGCACAGTGAATCCATTTAGTGCTGTTTCGTTAGATAGCATGCCTATTCAAGGAGCTGAAGCAGTACTTACTCAGCTCAGCAGCCCAAGCCTCTGGATTTTCTGGCCTTTAATATTCACTCTGATCTGTTCATAAGTTATTCATAGGGAGTGGGAAATGCCTCACAAGAGAACTCATGCCAAATGGCGATTGCTTCTGAGGCATCTTGCAATCTACTTGCACAGGGAAAGGAGGGGAAAGTAATAAATAAATTATTGTTTACAAATTATTTACTTGTCTCCACTAATTTCCACACTGTTTACCTGGCAGCGATCTGAAGTCAGGAACAATTAGAAAAGACTGGCTTATCAGTAGCTGGAAGTTGTGTGCCTAGGGGGAAGAAAGCCAATGCAGCGGAAGAGGAAGAACAACCTAGTTTAGGCTGCCAGAATTTGCCATCAAGTGCAGTTTCACTTAACCTTCATGCTCCAGAAGGGATCGTCATGGACGAGGTCTCAGTGTAACATGAACAGGTATCTCCTCTAGCCCACGCTGCTCAGCCAGCTGGCTCCCTACTATCCTGGCAGATGATGACTTGTCTCTAACACATCCCTTTTTACAAGACATCAGGGCAGGCAGATGTCTTGTAAAGCCCCCAGGCACACCACACTGTGATGCGTGTCCCTAAAATTTGCCAAAGGGTAGCAGCAGCAGTGCAGGGCTGTCTTTTCTGTCTCAGCATACTAAGATGCGTAAAGTTAAGTTCAGGATCATCAAGACTTGCTGAGGTTCATAAAATACTCAAGAACAATGTGGTCTGCGTAAGATGAACAGGCATTGCTAGGAGTGATCTCTCTGCACCATAGGAGTCAGGTCTTTGTGGGAAAGATCAAGAGAAGGTTTTGACCATGAATCATCATCAAAGTCAGATTGGATGGGAAGGCTGACCTCTTTTGTCACCAACAGTGTTTTGCCTGTGAATGAGGGAAAGATGAGGCTCACAGCCCATGGCATGTTGTCCCAAAATTAGCATCTCGAATCCTGTGTTCAGTTCTGGGCCCCTCACCACAAGAAGGATGTTGAGGCTTGGAGCATGTTTAGAGAAGAGCAACGAAGCTGGTGAAGAGGCTGGAGAACAGGCCTTAGGAGGACTGGATGAAGGAACTGGGGTTGTTTAGCCTGGAGAAGAGGAGGCTGAGGGGAAACCTTACTGCTCTCTACAACTACATGAAAGGAGGTTGTAGAGAGGAGGGAGCTGGCCTCTTCTCCCAAGTGACAAGGGACAGGACAAGAGGGAATGGCCTCAAGCTCCGCCAGGGGAAGTTCAGGCTAGATATTAGGAAAAAATTTTCACAGACAGGGTCATTGGGCATTGGAACAGGCTACCCAGGGAGATGGTTGAGTCACCATCCCTGGAGGTATTTGAAAGATGGGTGGCTGAGGTGCCCAGGGCCATGGATTACTGGTTGATAAGAATGGTTAGACTCGATACTGGAGGTCTTTTCCAACCTAGTCATTCTGTGAAAAAGCAAATGGAAAATCTGCACCAGGACAAAGTCACCCCAGCAGACAATGGCTACCTGTGGCAGGCATCAGAGTGACACTGTCTGCCAACCGTGAAGAGGGATGAGGAGCAAGAAAGTTAATGTGTAGATGTCCTTTGGGGAAGTAAAAGACAATCCGGCAAAGTCAGGAATACATTAGGAACACATTAATCCCAGCTGGCCTGATGTGTCTTGCAGACCTCTCCATGCCTCATTCCCCTCCTGCTGCTCAAGGGTTTATGAATTCCCTCAGGCTGAGAATTTAGATCTCATGTCATTCCTGGCTAGTCCTGGAGCATTCTGGGCAAATATGGCTCTGGAAGGAAATACAAGATGCCTGTAGGGTGGAAGGCGGTGCAGAAACTGGGAAATGCCTACTGAAGCTTGAAATTTGACTGCCACCATCAGTTGGCAAAGGTCACGTGAGCACTCAGGGCTTGGATAATGCAATTAACCAGTGTGTGATGAGCTCACAGTGCAGGACAGTGACCCACAGGAGGCAGATGGATATGGTGTATAAGAGAATTATTAGGTGCACAGAGAAGGCAGGTGGAAGTCGGATTATTCAGCCACAGCCTAATGGACATATAGACACCACTAGCCAGCACAAAAAAAAAAGATATACAAGATGGATAGGCTCATGCCAGAAAGACCCACAAGCAACACATCACCAGTGTTCACATTTGCGTGTGCCATGACCATACCCAGGGACACATAATGATGTCAAAGCTGCCAGGCTGCAGGAGGCTAAGCAGGGCTGTGGGTGCACACAGGATGAAGACGGACTTTGGAATACTCAGTCTAGATCCATGGTCTCACCTGCAACATGAAGAGTGGAAGCTGTTTTCAGGCTGTGGAACTCCTTTGGGACCCCACCTCCTTTGTTACATTCCCTTAGCTATCACTCCCTCCCTCCCACCACCCCTCATATGCCCTAAGCTGCTAAGCATTGACCCTACTCCTTGTAGTCTACCAGCTCATCACTCCTTGTAAGCAGCCTATAAATCATTCTTGCACAAGCAGCTTCCTTGGCCTCGGAGAGGACGAATTTATAACCCTGGCTCAGCTGTAAGAGACAACTCCAGTTGCCAGGAGTGAACAGTGAGCCTTCAATTCATGGTGAGGGGTGTAGGGCTTCCAGTGAAGGCTCCCACATCTACTTTACTGTCAATCTTTGCAAGGCCAGTCATCAGTGCGTGCTTGCATCCTGGCCATGGAAACTGCCAAGAGAAAATTCCCCAGCATGTGTTAATTGCTATGGTCCTTCATGAGTGCACGCAGCTGGGTGCTCTGGTCAGGATGTGGAGAGGCAGGAGGGGACTGCAGGGAGGAGCTGCAAACTGCGACCCCTATGCATGCTCTCTGTGGTGTACATCTACCCAGTAGGGACTTTCCAGCTTCTTGAAGAGTCCCTCATCATCCAGACCAGAAGACAGCAGGCAGGTGATTCAGTATAGAATCATACAATCACAGAATCACTATGATGGAAAAGACCTTAGATATCATCAAGCCAGACTGTAGATGTCCACTTCTAAATCACATCCCTAAGCACTTCATCTACTCATCTTTTAAATATCTCTAGGGATGAGGACTCAACCACCTCCCTGGGTAGCCTGTTCCAGTGCTTGATAACACTTTGGAGAAGAAATTTTTCCTAATGTCAAATCTGAACCTACCCTGGTGCAGCTTGAGGCCATTCCCTCTCATCCTGTCACTTGGGTGAAGAGACCAGCATCCCCCTCACTACAACCTTCTCTCAGGAGGTTGCAGACAGTGGTAAGGTCTCCCTTCAGCCTCCTCTTCTCCAGGCTAAACAACCCCAGCTCTCTCAGCTGCTCCTGGTAAGGCCTGTTCTCCAGCCCCTTCACCAGCTTCGTTGCTCTTCTCTGGACTCGCTCCAGAGCCTCAACATCCTTCTTGTGGTGAGGGGCCCAGAACTGAACACAGGATTCGAGGTGTGGCCTCACCAGTGTTGAGTACTGTGGCAGAATCTCTTCCCTGGGCCTGCTGGTCACACCGTTTCTGATACAAGCCAAGATGCCATTGGCCTTCTTGGCCACCTGGGCACATTTCTGGCTCATATTCAGTCACTGTCAACCAACACACCCAGGTCTTTCTCCTCCAGGCATCTTTCCAGCCAGACTTCTCCTAGTCTGTAGCTGCTTAGGGTTGTTGTGCCCCAAGTGCAGGACCCGCATTTGGCCTTGTTAAACCTCATCCCGTTGGTCTCAGCCCAGCGGTCCAGCCTGTTCAGATCTCTTTGCAGAACCTCGCTACCCTCAAAAAGATCAACACTTCCATCCAGCTTATTGTCATCTGCAAACTTACTAAGGGTACATTCAATCCCTTCATCCAGGTTATTGATAAAGATATTGAACAGAATTGCTCTAACCCTCACCAGTAAGCCCATCATGGATACTGGTAGAAACATGGGAAACATACCCACATCCACATCTCTGGTTATTCAGCCCCTCTTGTCTGAAGAAATGGTGCAGCCAAGAAAGCTAGAGGGGAGAAAGATATGGAAATGCCTGCAATCCTCTTGGATAGCATGTGGACCCGCTGGGGAGCGATTCGCAGCTGGTTGATCTGGCTGGGATCTGGCAGCAGTTCACTCACTTACACCAGTCCACTGATCTCCCTTCATAACCCCCCAGAGCCTGACTCTCTGGTGTGAGATGAATACTGAGCAAATACCCCTTTTTCCCTGCCACAATAACCCTCTTTAACTTTTCAACTTATCACCTGCACAGAGGTTTATAAAATTTTCAAGCTAATGGCGTCTCTAGTAATGATACTGCAGATGTACAAGCTGCATCCTGGGATGAATAAATTATAGGAGGCAAAGTAAATTGCAATGGGAAGGACAACAGCTGCAGGATGGAAACAGATGGCTTTGTTGTGCACCACAGCTTGGTCTCAGTCCAGGGTAAGTTCCCAGGGCTGTCCATGTTTGTGGTGGCCCTCAGGACCACCTGGGCACACCTGAGGCTGCAGATCCCTAGGGCAGCAGCAAGTGCTGTGGCGAGTGCAGAATTTCACAGGTGTTGCTGTGGGGCTGGGCACCACAGTGGAAGTCTGTGGGTCACCGTGTCTTCCTTCTGCTGCTCACAGGATTCTTGTGTAGGAGGACACTCACAGTCTCCAGGAGCTGGCCAGACACTTGGCAGCTTTTTTGAGCAGGTCTGTGGCTGCTGCAGTTACATTTGCTTCTAAATCTCTCCCAGCAAACCCTTTCCTGCCTTCCTCTGTCCCTGCACACATGCAGAGGTAGTTCCAAGAGTAGGATGCCTGACCTTACTCCTCTGCCCCATGACATGAGGCACTCAAGCGCAAGACAAGGATATACGCGGAGCTGTGCCGCAGGTGCACACTTGGACCCTGGTAATCTGATGAAGGCAGGACAGGATCACAGGAGCAGCTGCAATCCCCTGCTCTGTTATGCTGCACATCCCCTGGGTGCATCCTCTGTGTTGCTGCTGACTGCTTCTGTGTCCTGTTCCCCAGCACACTGGTTCACATCCAAGAGAAACCCATCCCGAGACAGGTAACTACTGCCAAGGCAAGTTCAGGGCTCTTCAAACACTGCTGCAATCATGGCCTAAAATATTAACCGGCCTGAGGTGACCATCACTATGGGACTGGGATCTCAGCCATATGCTCAAGTCATTCTGCCACCTCTAAAGTTGTTACTGCAGGAGCTCAGCCTTGGTGACAGTAGAGGGACACAGCATGAGCCACAGGTGACAAACAAGCCAGAAAAATGCAGAATCAGCCCCTAAATCACTCCATTCCCTGAGCTTGTTGTGAGTAACGTGGCCCTCTGGCCCAAGGCACATTCTGTGGAGCCCACCCCTGCCACAGGGACTCCAGCAAGGCTGATGAATGATGGATGCTCCACTCCCTGACCTCTCAATGTCACCAGAGACTCCTTGGCAGAAATACAGCTCTTTAATATATAGCCAGACAACATAGCTCTGTGTCTGAGGGACACACAGCTTGTGCCAACTTACACCATGTGTGCACTACTGGCAACCAGCCTCAACTGTGCTACATGATGGATGTGTCATGGATCGCCATCCCGTGCCTCACTGGGTGTTACTGACTCAGATTGTGAGTATACAGAAGAAATATACACCCTTCCGCTCCTGATGCAGGAGTGGCTGCTGTCCCAAGGGAAAAATGAGCCAACGGGAACATTATGAAGTTCAACAAGGAGAAGTGCGAAGTCCTGCCTCTGGGGAGAAGCAGCCTTATGCACCAATATATGCTGAGAAGCACCCAATTAGAAAGCTGCTTGGCAGGCTAGGATGCCAAGATGACCATAGGAGGTATCCTGAGCTACATTAAAGAAAGTATTGCTGGCAGGTTGAGGCAGACCCTTCCCCTCTGCTGAGCACTGATAAGACCACACTTGGAGTGTTGTGTCCAGTCCTGGGCTCCCCAGTACAAGAGAGGCATGGGTATAGTGGAAAGAATCCAGTGCAGGGTCATCAGATGGTTAAGAGCTTAGGTAAGATGAGTAAGAGCGTGAGGAAAAAATGAGAATGCTAGAACTGTTCAGCCTGGAGTAAAGAAGGCTCAGGAGATATTTCATCAGTATATATAAATAACTAGTGGGAGAGTGCAAAGAAGGCAGAGGCAGGCTCTTTTCAAAAGGCATATGAGGTTCATCCTGAACATCAGGAAATGCTTATTCTTACTGGAGAACGTTACCTAGAGAGGTTGAGGAACCTCCATCCTTGGAGATATTCAAAAGTCACCTGGGCAACTGGTTCTAGGTGGCCTTCTTGGGCAGGGGACAACATGACCCCCAGAGGTCCCTGACAACCTCAGCCCCATTGTGATTCTGTGAACAATTTTTCATGGATTACAGTTTTTGCATTTCAATTTTTTGCATGTTCCCAGGTTGGAGGCTGACAGGGATCTGCTCAGTCATCCAACAAGCAAGGATCTGGGCATCTCTGGAGATATAGCCAGGCCTTAGCAGAAGGGAAAAATCTTTCTCAAAGCCTGTTCACACCACTGGAGCCCGACCCATGCACAGTGAATACATGCCTGTGGACAGATGGGAGCATTCACAGTCCAGATCTCACTACGCCTGTCTGAACCTCCACAGCTCTTGCAGTCATCCCCAGCCAGGGAAGCGACCTCTTGCCCATATACCCTTAGCTGGGCTGGGACATGAAATTCAGGCTAGAACTGCACACAATGTCCTACTGGGACAGAAGGAACCCAACTCCTGTGCTTATGGGGATTGCTGTCTTTATACGCAGCCCAAACCGTGCCCAAGCACACGGACTTTGGACAATCAGACACATAGCATCCCCAGGGCTGCAGTGAGAGGAGTGCTGGGAGGGGATGGGGCCATTCTTTTCTTTGTCTGGAGAAGGTTTTACTGCACTGGGTGACACTGTCTAACTCCACTTTTTTTCACGGTTTCATTACCTCGTTCCAGAGCAATTGCACAGGCGAATGTGTCCAAAAGCAGATGGATCTGTTAAGCGTCTCTTTGTTGCACATTATCTCATACAGTTTGGGTGCAATAAAATTTCCAGGCAGAACAAATCTTCAGGCTTGTGCTGTGCCTGATTTTTAGCTGTGAAGTACGTCTGTTTTAGTGCTCCTAATCCCTGGCTTGGTAGTAATTTATAGAGCGAGCTCTAGGCTCGCTTGGGCCAGAAGATTTGTAGTAAAACTTTTATAAGTTTCAGAAATAAATCCCATGGACTCCACAGTCTCAGAGGACCCTCTTCCAGAATTATGTTTTTCTGAACATTCCCTTGGTGTGAGAGTACATTCGGGTGAGAAAGCATCAGGTGGCTGAGAATAAACTGTCTTGGGTGTTGTTGCAATTTGCAAATTGACTGGAAGGAGAAACCATGGGAGGCCACATCTTCCCCGGCCTCAGACATGTCACAGTTTTGAGAGTCTGCTCAGCAGGAGCTGTTTGCCCCAGGTTGATCATCTTCATGCAGTGCTTGGCAAGTCCTGGAGATGAACTGTGTTATCAGGCTATGCCAGGTGCCGAGATGCCTGAGCATGAGCGTGGTGGCTCCAACTTTAATGGGATTATTGGGATGACTGACCACTCAGTTGTGCAGGAAAACCTGCATACTCATTGCCCTGGAGTGTTTTATATGGACAAGGTTGTGGTTTAAGAACAGGAGCAATAGCAAAATTCTTTTTCTTCATTTCCTTGGGCACCTTTAGGGCAGAATTTTTTAAGATTAAGCACAACTTCATGCTTAGGTAGAGCAGGGGATGGAGAAAAGTCAAGGAGCAGAGGATGAAAAGAGGCCTAGGACATGGGATTTACCCACAACCCCTTTCAGATTCCAGGGGAAATGGAGTTTGATAGCTGTGCTCCCAGCTCACCCATCCAATACTGCTCTGCAGCATCAGACCTGACTTACTTGGAGCCTTGATACTTTCTGAAGCTAGCAGCTCTCTCAGAGATGTCTTGTGCCCCATTCCTGAGCCTTGTTTGGTTCAACAGCTGTGTAATTACTGTGGAACATCCCAGCAGGGAAGCTGGTGATTCGCCGTCTGCACACCATGCTGCAATAGGGTGATATTCCCTTTGCCATGGTGTTTAGATTCACACAATCCCATATCCCTGAGTACTTCATATTCACATGAACACTTTTTCTGAAGAGAGGGAATGTTTCCAGGAGCCATAAAGGAAGAAAGGTCAAATCCAGAAAGGACATGTTGCAATTCTATGTAATTCTATAACCTGAGCAGGTTTCAAGGTTATCTGCGGTTGTGTAGATACTCTCCCTGTGTGTTAGCTTCACCAAAGACAGAGCAGTCTTCTCTGTTCTTGGCACAGAGGTACCTCTTGGATAAGGCAATCTGCTGTTGCTGTTGCCTGCTGTCACAGTGAGGGAAGATGTGTCTTTCCTAAATGTTTCCAGGTAGTTTACTTAAGGAGGAAGTCGACTAATGCCCAAAGTTAGTGCCTTTGCTGTTTTTTGGTGGTTTTTGGCAAATGTGGAGAGCAGAGTCCATTCCATCATAACCTGTTAGGAGCTGGTTGGACTGAGCTGGGCAGGAAGATAGCCCTGGAAGGTATTCTATGCCTGCAGTTGTGGCTCTCCTCCCAGAAATGCAGAGTTAGCCCAGTCCTAGCATCCGCCAAGGATCTTCTCCTGGGAGGAAAATCCTCCAGACATCATCTGGAGCTTGAAAATGGTAGAAACCCCTCCTGTGCATTCCTGTCTCTAGTGAATGGTGTCTGCAACAAAGGATGCCTGCCAGATTAGCAGCAGGATCCAACACAAACCATCCCCTGCCCATTCATCCTCCCCACAGCTGGCTGGTCCTGAAAGCCTATTGGTGCCTCTGGCAGCTCACAGCCCACACAGCTCCTGCACTGCCATCTCCTCTAGCCCAGCCTCATCCCTTGCAGGAGCAACACTGGTCTCCCATTACACCAGAGAGGTTCGTGTCACCCTGGGCGTCCCTCCCTCTGGCACCCTGCAGAGCATGGTGCAGGCAGTGGACTAGGGCAGACCCCACTCTGAGCCCTCACAAGGTGCTACCAGCATGGAGATTCTACTGGCATGGACACCTTTCCAGTCCAGACCCCAACATGGTGTTGGGAACTGGCCTGTTGGTGTATAGGAAAAATTCTGAATGAGCAGGGGTCCCCAAACAGCTCCCCAATAGTTCAGTTTCTTTCGGTTTTCCTCTTATTCTTTTCCTGTTTTATGCCTGATTTCCCCAGTGAATAAGCAGGATTCCCAAAGGATTCCCAAAGCCTGAGGTGGATGACATGTAGCTGGAGCCTCACACACCCAGACAGGCTGGTCACTGCATCGCACCACAGGGAAAGGAGCTAAAATGCTTCCTGAGCCAGCAGCAGGCACTGCAGCAGCTCCACACTACCTAATCAAGCAATGGCCTGTTGTAGGGGGAGAGCTCAGCAAGGGACCCCAAAGGAACCTGGGCAGTGAGTCCTTAGCAAGCAGAACCACTGCAGTGCAACAACCCCAAAGCCAGAGAGCCTGCCTGGGGGCAGAGCCCAGCCAAAAGTAAAGAAGCTGCTCTGATTTCTGGACTTCTACCTCCTCTGGTCCTCCCCAGCCCATCCTCATCATCCTGCACAGGATGTTGCACCTGGATGTTGCGGAGGGGAGACAGGACGGATGCACAGGGTAGATAGGACGGACGCACAGGGTAGATAGGACGGACGCACAGGGTAGATAGGACGGATGCACAGGGTAGATGTGATCAGGGCTGTGACTCTTCCTGCACTCACTGCTCGGGACCCAGCACGGTAGAGTGGGAGCTGGTGACACAACCTCTCCTCTCCGTGCAAAGTGCATTCTGGCCCTGACCGGGGAAGGGGCTCTATGCCCACAAGGATGCAGCAATGATCTGAGCATGGAACACCAGGTCCAGCAGGGATGCTGCCCTGGGACCCTCACTCTGCTGGGAGCCTGGGTGCTTGCTTTGCATCCGCAAATACTCTGCCACCAAAGCTAGAGCTGTCTCGGCTCATGTTTCCCATCCAGAGAGGCCAAGCTACCTCAGAAAAAGGGGGGAGTGGGGGGGTGGGAGTGTTGCTGCTTGCTCCTGCTTGATGCAGAGCAGTTTGCAGGAATAGGCTGCGGTATTTATGCCCAACGCTGCTCCCATACGGTCTGTGCTGCCCTCGCACGGCTGCTCTGCAGCCTGGGCATGCTGCATGGGTCCTGCCGGGTTGCACAGCTCTCCTGCTGCTGCCCCATGACCCGAGGCACTGCCTGTTCCCTGCATCAGGGCTGGGGTATGTGCACAAGATCCCTGCTGCAGCCAGTACCACACTCTCAGAGTGCTCGGCACCTGCTTAGACTGGTGAAGGTGCTGGTTTGAAATGTGCTGGTCCCTTCTTCCAGGTAACAAGCGATAGGATGGGAGGACACGGCCTCCAGTTTCACCAGGGGAGGTTCAGATTGGATGTCAGAAAAAAAATTCTTTCCTGAAGGAGTGGTAGAAGAGCTGGAGCAAGCTGCCCAGGTAAGCGGTGGAGTCAACATCCCTGGAGGTGTTCAAAGAATGTGTAGATGTGACACTGTGGAACACAGTTTAGTAGGCACAGTGGTGTTGGACTGACAGTTGGACTTGATGATGTCAGAGGTCTTTTCCAAACTCAACGATTCTATGGTTCTATGGTTCTGCAAAATACATCTAAACCCTCTTCAGCAGAAGTTAATTCCTCATCAATCAAATGCAACCATAGAGCCAGGCCACACTGCAAGGCTATCACAAAGTCTACAGGGCACCTCTGAACAGCCATGGATTTACTACTATGTGCCGCCTGCCTGGTGGCGTGTTTCGTAGGGCCCCCCAGCTTGGAGACGTTGCCTGGGAGCTGCAGCAGGTGCTCACACAGCTCCTCAATGGGGGACAGAGATATCCACCAAGGGGGGGAATATTTTGCCCCTCTCCACACCACCCTATCTTCCTGACCCAACTTCCAGCAATAAGCTATAACCCATCCAGACAGTGAATTTCAGGGACTGACTGGAGATACTGGTTTTATAGCACAATGCATAAATCCCTCTTTTGCGCTCACAGACCTATCCATCTTCCCTACTCTTTCCCTCACACACCTGCTGTGCTGCTCCTGCCCTGTGAATGGCACATGCTGCTCTGCAGATGTTGTTTCACATGGGGAGCTGTTAACAAATCCAGCCATACTTAGTGAAACACCAGCTTTCCTTGATGTCTCGCCTAAATCCCCAGCACACAGCATCTCCTCCTGGCACAGGGTTACCTGTTCCACCCTCTCTTTCTACATGTGTGAGCTGTTCCCCATGCAGACCTGCCGCTTCTCAAGGGATGCTTGGTATTAATTACCACGTCCTCATTATCACTGGTATCCCTTAGCTCAAGCTCCATCTTCATGATACCCTGTGCACAGGAACAGATGCCCTGGATTGCTCTGCTCCTTCTCTTTTCCCAGGTGCCCAACTCTGCAGCAGTGTGGGTCAGAGAGAGCTCAGAAACACTGGCCAAATGGAATGCCATTGGCTTTTCCAGTGTGGGAATGTGTTGCCCAAATCACCATCCTTGCAGGATGGGCCTGAAAATTTTGAAACCCAGGTGGAGTTTTGAATGATGGTGGGGTAAAGCTTTGTCCCTCTCAGGAAGCCCGTGTCTCACAGAGATATGCTCTGTGATGCCCGCCTGCCTCTGGACCCAGGCTGGTTCCTGCCTTGTCCAAGACAAGGGCTGCCACCTGCTATAGCCTACATGGCAGTGCTTCCCTCCTCAACACAGTTTTTCTGGCATTCTTTTTCCTTCCAAACCTTGGCTTGTCAGAGTTATGGGTTTGTTTGGGGGTTCTTTTCTCTTAGGGTTTTTTTTTGGGGGGGGTTGATTTTGATTTTTTTGTTTGTTTGTTTGTTTGTTTGAAGGACAGGCATCCTCATCACCTACTGTAGAACAAGCCACTGTGGCTTCTTTGGCATTAGATACCACTGTGATTTTTGCCACCAAGAAGGAAGGAGCAGCTTTTGGTGATCTGAAGGCTGATCATAGAATCATTAGGTTGGAAAATACCTTTAAGATCATCAAGCCCATCTACACCTGTCCACTACTAAATCATATCACGAAGCACTTCATCCACATGACTTTTAAATACCTCCAGAAATGGGGGCTCAACCCTCTCCCTGGGCAGCTGTTCCATTGCCCAGTTACTCTTTTAGTGAAGAAATTTTCCCTTATGTCCAGATTGAACTTCCACTGGTGCAATTTGAGGCCATTTCCTCGCATCCTATCACCTGTCTCTTGGGAAAAGAGACCAGAACACACCTTTCTACAACCTCCTTTCCAAGAGATGTAGGCAGTGAAACAGGGGTCATACGCTGCCCAGGTTGAAGAGTGGATGTTACTGGGAGCTCCTGGCCCTGCGGAGAGGGGAGAGTGTGCTCAGGCAGCATCCAGACCGGGAGGGAGAAGGAGGCGAAGCTCAGACCCGGTCCGCAGCCGGGAGAGGGCAGCCGCAGCCCAGACACTGGAGCTCGGGGGCTCCGACAACCTGAGCCCCGGCAGGGATTGCTGCAGCTCCTCCCCACCCCGCAGCATCCCTGATCACCCCTGGTCCAGCCTGGGGGCTGCTGCTTTCCCCCAGGGCTGTGTCCACACGTGCCTGTTCACTGGGGTAAAGCCTCCTTCTCCAGCATCACCACTGACTTATGGAGCAAGGGATGCATCAGAATGGAGCATTTTGAGCACCAGGCTCTGAGCCTCGCTCTCTCATCCCTATTTCCTAGCTCTGCTCCGTGCTGCATCACCCAGAGACCAAAGGCACCAATCCGGGCTCAAAGGGACTGGAGCAACAGGGCTTTTCACATCAACACAAAAAAGAATCACCAACCCCTGCAGTCCACAACCAGAAGCAGCTTCTGGGAGCACGGATGTAAGAAGTATTGCTTTCCTGCTTGATCCACAGCTGGTAGTGGGCCC
This sequence comes from Clamator glandarius, assembly GCA_033459285.1. NCBI lineage: Eukaryota > Metazoa > Chordata > Aves > Cuculiformes > Cuculidae > Clamator > Clamator glandarius. The sequence goes on along the minus strand of JAUNZM010000460.1, from coordinate 188,609 downwards.
CAAGGATGGCCCCCCTCTGATTTTACACCTGAAGCAGCCAAGGAGGGCTTTCCAGAGTCAACCTGCCAACAGCTGGGGCAACAGTGGAGCTGGTCCCTGCTCCAGAAGATACAGCAGAAGCACCTCCAGCAGAAGGCAGCAGTTGTCCCAAAACAGCAGCATCACTTTGGCTTTGCTGAGATTTCCTGGGGAGCTGGAGGTTTGCTCTGCTGAGGGACTGAGGAGCAGGTATGTGGGTGATCTAAATCCTGGTCTGAACAACCAAAAGCCAACTTGTAATCACTGGTGGCTTCGGGAAGCCACCAAACCTTGTCCTTGGAAAGGGTCTCCTTGTGCAGCAGCCAGGGCTGTGGGTAGCATCCAGCCGCCAAGGACCAGCAATGGAGAGATGCTGCCCAGAGTCAGGAGACAAATCCACTCTCCACAACAGCAGGGGGAAGAGGTGGAGTCCAGCCGTGTCCAGATGTGGCGGCCAGCCTTTCTGGAAGGAAATATTCCATTTTTTCCTTTGGAAAGAACTTCTCATGTTCCACTTCTCTGTTTCTTACGCTTTTTTCTTTTTTTTTTTTTCCCCCTCACTATCTCACATTATAAATGTCACATCTTCAGAGAGTCAGACTCAAATATTGTAATGGCCCTCCATTGAATCACTGCCTGGACTTTCTTGTCCCTGCCTGGACTTACTTTTGGTAGAAAGCATGGAGTCTTGAAATGCCTAAAGACAAAAAACCCAGTATCAAGCTCTAAATATTCTCCTAAAAGGGAGCTGTTTGTGTTCTCTACAGATTTAAATTGCTGTGGCTCAAACCACACTGTCAATGGTTTCAGACCAAGAGCTTAGACCCACGTGGTGGGCTCCAGCACCCATCTGCCTGTTTGAGGAGGAGGACTGCCAAATCACCTGGGTTTCAGAAGTTGGCTCACCTGCTCTTGTTTATCGGCTGACTCGTGTTTTCTCCCTTTAATAGCAGGGCAGCCCAGCCAGCCATGTGACTCCACAGGGACCAGGAGCCCTCTGATCACTGGGAGATTTCATCTCAAGTCCCCAGGTTACTGGCTAGTGGTTTTGGACTGGGCTCCCTGAATGCCAGCCCAGCCTTTGCTGCTGCCAGTCAAGTCCTGGCAGAAAGGCAGCCCCTATAAATAGCCATGTGTATAATGTTTCCTCTCTCTGCTTCACTTCTTCATCTGTGAGTTTGCTTGTGTCTTGCTACATGCAGTGCTTTGCATGCTGCTGCTTCCATGGATGCTTGCAGTGCACAGCAGTGAGGAGAAACCGGAATGGCTCAAATCTCCATCTGGGCATGTCTCCTCAGCCACGGGGAGGGATTCCCTGTCCTCAGCAGCCTCCAGTCTTTAAACTCCATCCTTAAACCAACCACAGTCACCACCATAGTGTCCCCTCCGGGAGGAGAACCTACCTTGGCAGTAGGGCTGGAGCCGGCTGTGTGGAACTGCTGTCCACGAGCAGTGAACTACTGGGGTCACATGATCCCAAAAAGCAGGTGAGACTCAGGCTCTGCATGCTGGAGTGGCAGCTGGGCTGTGTTCCCTGTGCCTCCTTTCCCAGGGTGACAGAGGTGGATGAAGAGAAAGCCCTGGAGCAAGATGCAGCTGCAGAGACCTAGGGCAATACTCATTGCTGTTTTGCAGAGCAGAGGTGAAGAGCCAGGAAGAGATGGCCAGTCTGGGAAATTCAGGTGCCAGTGTAGGTGATGCCAACAGTGTGGCATCAGGCTGGGCGTCTACCAGCAATTTCTCCCAGCATGGTGTGGCTGGACATGTTTGGGACAAAGCCACCTTCCTCTCGGACAGAATAAGCATTGCATGTAACTGAGGATCCCACCATTCTCCTCCAGGACAGGACTGCTCCTAGCCTCGGGACAGCAGTAGGAATCAGAGTGGAACAGGTCTGGCAAGGGCTGGAGCCATGTTGCAGCACCTGGGCTTTTTGCTACCTTATTTCTATGGGCAGTGTGGGCAACCCAAGCTGTGACCATAATAAATAAAGCAACAGCCAGGGAGCAGAGCTCTCTGGTTTCCTGTACACCTCAGGCTGGCCAGGGTAAACACACATGCTTGCTCTTCAAAGGGGGCCATGCCCACTGCACGTCAGCCAGAGCCCAGCCACGCGCCAAGCCAGCGCGAGCAAAGCCACCGAGCAGGAGGCTTCGCAGGACAGGTCTCATGCAGGCAAAAAAAGGCCAATGCCAACCAGCGCATCCTCATAGCCCTGTGACACCCTGCACCCAGCAGGCACTGGCACTTCTGGAACAGTTACCAAGCCACTGGATGGAGGGACAGCCTGTGGGACTGGACCCTGGCTCACATTTGTGCCCCGTGATTACCCCAGCCCTGCCCAGGCTGCATGGTCACAGGCTATTTTCAGAGAAGCAGCGCCAGGGTGAGCACTGGGGCATGAAAAGCTCCATGCCATTGGCCAGCTCTGTGCTGGAGGGGAGGCATCTTGTGGCGGAGCCCTCAGCACAGAAACCACGGGAGGATACTGCAGCCTCCAGCTGTGCTTGCCTTGCATCCCAACAAGGCTTTTCCACCCATCCTTCTGTTCCACTTGCACCATCCAGAGAGCAATCCAGCAAATGCTAACTCATCCAGCACAGCTGAGGACTGCTGTCACTGTCCCGTGATGTGTTCTCATGACACGGCACCTGCACATCCTTGTGATACATCTCATTTCGAGTCTGGTCCTATCATAGCTCTCAAGCTTCCAATCTCAAACCTCTCATTCTCTCTATCCCTTCCAAGATCCCAGCAGTGGGAGCTCTGTTCATAAACGTGGCTGATTCTTCCCGGCAAAGAGTTTCATGTGCTTTTGAGCAGATACTGGCAGCAAGTCAGGCAGAACCGTGGGCTGGGAGGGAGGGTAACACACAGCCTGTACAGCCTCGGTTAAGCAGATCCTACATGGCTTTGTGACAGGGTAATATAAGTCCCAGGCATCTGCTCCTGTGTCCAGGCCATGACCCGCCTGGACTAGAGCCAGCATTTCTCTCTTTGATCTGATCTCAACTCAGAGGAGAGGTAGGGGAAAGAGAGACCCTAAGAGACACTACGGTCCCCACATTCAGCCCTTCTGAGCAGCTGAGACCAGCACCAGCTCCTGGATGGGATGCTACAGCCAGCCTGGGAAACTTACTTTCATAAACTTTTGTGCCATGGCATAATGGAGGAGTTGGGAGGTGTGTGGCGGTCACAATCCTCATCTGCGCCAGCGGACAGAGCAGGGGAAGAGTCACAATGTCATAGCTGCAGTGTGCCAGTCTTGCTTACTCTGTGCCAGGGAGGAGCAGAGGAATCCTGCCACAAGGACTGCAGTGTGCATGCAGCCCCACGGAGCACGCTGTTCGCCCATCAGACCCCTCAGTGCCCCTGCCAAGCCTGCTCCTTCTTCATCCAACACTGCACTGGTGTCCCGGCAAACCCCAGAGCACCACCGCATCCCTTATCCCAGAACTGCGATGTGGCATATGTCAGCTCCAGCCCCAAACACAGAAATGCCTCCAAATCAAACTCCGCTTTTGGCTTCTCAAGGGTGGCCCCGACCTTGTGGAGCAGGGGGATTCCCAAAATCCACAGCTCTGCTCAGCCCTCCAGTGCTCCAGCAGTGGAGAAAGCAATGCATGGCTCCTTTCCAGCACTGGCGCCAAGCAGCCCAGCTCCCGGCGCCCAGGAGCACCACGAAGTGCCGGGGAAAGCTCAGGGTCTGCTCCTGGGGGAGAACCAACGGCCAAATTCTTGCTGCAGCCCGCCCAGCTCCGCTGCTTCCAGAGGGGCTGATCCTGCAAGAAGCTTGGCTTCCCTCAGCTCATGCGGAATGCAGAGTCCAGAGTGGTGTGCAAAGGCAGAAAAGGGAAAGTGAGAAGCTGCATGGAGAAAACCTCTCCCTGCTTAGGGCCAGTCCCTGCTAGATCCTCAGGCTCCCAAAATCCACGTGAGCCACTATAGGCAGATGTGAGCAGGCCAGTGGGACCATACCCCTACTGCTAAGCACCTAGAAGGCCATGTAGACTGACTAAGGGAGTGACGTCCCCAGCTCTGGCATGGCTTCGGCTTTTGTAGCACAGGCAGGATGGATCTGGCCGCGTGTGGCTGGCGAGGTGATAGCCCAGGCCACAAGCAGTGATGTGGGCACCAAGCCTCGACCACGGCTGGATGCAGCACCCATAGAGTGGTCAAGAGCTGCTATGGGTGCTGAGCCAGGCACACTTACCTCACATGTGGCCTCCACATATCCCAAAGCCCATTAGTGTAGGGTTCTATCGGAGGGATGAGATGAAGGAGAACACTACTTTATTACTGCAGGGTTACACGAGAGGTGAGATGAGTCACGGGCATGTTATTATGGGGCTGCAGATTGAGGCAAGGAGGGCAGTGGGTAGCCAGTTGTGGGACTGCAAGGGGGAGGCTGTGACCCTGTTTATTCCTGCTGGACTGCAGAGCGGCTCTGCATGACTGCTGCACACACTTGGGGCACATGGTCTTTATCTACACATGGGTGCTGTGCCCAGCTTGAGAGCGAAATGCTGGGTCCATCCCAGAGCACTAGAAGTGCCAGCCTTGATGACTCCAGCATATCCCAAAGGAACCCTAGACCACATCTGGCCGTGGGTGCCAGGGAGCAAAATGTTTCCAAAGTGTCCCCACCAGCTGGCTTCCCATTAAAGAGTGTGAATATGTGTTCTTCCTCCTGAAAATTTACAAACGAGTTTCCAAGGGAAAGCAGGTAATGTGACACAGAAGCACTGCAAAAGGGGAACAGAAACATGCACTGAAAGCAAATCATAGAATCACTATGTTGGAAAAGACCCACCAGATCATCGAGTCCAACCATTCCTATCAATCAATACACCATGTCCCTCAGCACCTCTTCCACCCATCCCTTAAACACCTCCAGGAAAGGTGACTCCACCACCTTCCTGGACAGCCTGTTCCAATGACCCTTTCCATGAAAATGTTTTTCCTAATATCCAGACTAAACCTCCCCTGGCAGAGCTTGAGGCCATTCCCTCCTGTCCTGTCCCCTGTCACTTGGGAGAAGAGCCCAGCTCCCTCCTCTCTACAACCTTCTTTCAGGTAGTTATAGAGAGCAATGAGGTCTCCCCTCAGCCTCCTCCTCTCCAGGCTAAACAACCCCAGCTCTCTCAGCCGGTCTGCTCAGGGACACAAGCTTCAAGGCCAGATTTCACCCTACGTGTTCTTCATCAAACAAACCACAATAAAAACAAACCCCAAGGAAATGCCACTCCCAGGGCCAAGGAAAACTGAGTTACAGGTAGCACCTGCCTGCCTCAACTCCTCCTGAATGCTTGGAGAATGGTGGGTAGGGTTGGCGAATGCAGGATGTGCTGCGCTGCAAGGGAATCAGGGAGGGCTCTGCATCCTGAAGGGGGTGGGTGGATGTCCTGGCAACCCGAGAGGACCCATGTAGTCCAGGGCCACCACACATTGGTGTTTTGGGAAGTGGGGCCATGCCCCCCAAATGGGGGGACGACAAAACTGCACCCTGCAGGAAGGTAACCAAGTACCACAGGAGGGGACCTGGCACCCAAAATGGGGCTGTGCACCCTAGATGGTCCCTCTGGCAGACTATGGGTGTTAAGGATGGTACTACACACGCCAGGGTGATACAAGAAGTAGTTCCTATTTTAAGAAGTGAAATATTTTTTTATTTAGGCTAAAGTAGAATTCATTTTCACCTAAGCAATTGATTTTTTTAAAAGTTAGACAAAATGTCCCTCTGGTAGCATGTTTTCTTCCAAGCAGTGGTTTTTTCCAGATGCTGTTCATTTTCTAGAGATGATAATGTCTTGTGTGAAGCATGATCTGTGCTGAACAGATGTGTCTCCTCTAATCACCTCTGTTTTCAGTCTTTCTCTATCTCAAATGCAAGGTCAGACAGAGAGCTGGAGGCAGCTCCAAATTAGCCAGAAATCTGACTGCTGTGAAGTTCACAATAACATTATGAATCCCAAGTGATAGGTGATAGGACAAGAGGGTATGGCCTCAAGCTTTACCAGAGGAGGTCCATATTGGACATTAGGAAAAATTTCTTCACCGAAAGCATTATCAAGCACTGGAACAGCTGCCTAGAGAGGTAGTTGAGTCACCATCCCTGCAGGCATTTAAAAGATAGATAATGTGAGACCCCACCTGAGTATTGTGTCCAGTTCTGGAATCCCCACCAGAAGAAGAATATGGAACTGTGGTAACGGGTCCAGAGGAGACCATAAAGATGGTTGCTGGAGAGTTCTCCTTAGTGGAGGACCTCTGCTATAAGGCCTGGCTGAGAGCGTTGGGGTTGTTCAGCCTGGAGAAGAGAATGTTCCAGGGTGACCTTAGAGCAGCTACCAGTACCTGAAGGGGCTAAGGGAAAGCTGGGGAGGAACTTTCTACAAAGACATGGAGTGATGGGATGAGGGGAAATAGCTTTCAGTTATAGGGAGGGAAGATTTAGATTAGAAATTGGGAAGAAATTCTTCATAATGAGGGTGTTGAGGCAGTGGCACAGGTTGTCCAGATAAGTCATTGATGCCCCATCCCTGGAAGTGTTCATGGCCAGTTTGGAAGGGTTGTTGAGCAGCCTTGTCTACTGGGAAGCGTCCCTGCCCATGGCAAGGGAACTGGAACAGGATGATGTTTAATATTCCTTCCAACCCAAACCATTCTATGATTCTACAATTCTACGATTCTACGATTCTATGATTCTATGATTCATTGATTCTATGAAATGCTTAGGGGTATGGTTTAGCAGCAGATAGGTATGGTTGGACTTGATCCCAAAGGTCTTTTCCAACTTAGTGATTCCGTAATTCTATGATTAAAATTAGTCCTTGGAAAGTAATAGAATATGCATAGAAAGTGTATACATACTCACACAAGTGGGAAACACATTCTGTCCCTAGCTCCTGTCTTGCTGCGCGTGATTAATGGAAGATCACTCCCTTTTACTGCCCAGGCCTGATAAAGGATGCTTCCTGCCTAAAACTCTAAAATGACCCTTACAGAGTTTATTTGCTGGCATTTTCAGTATCATATATGCATATAAGTGGGAAATATCCTCTGTTCCCAGCTCCTGTCTCGCTGCACATGGTTGATGGGGATCACTCCTTCATGGTGCCTAGGTGTGATAAAGGATGCTTACTTTCTAAATCTCCAAAAAGAGCATCAGAGATTTCATTTCCCAACATTTTTGCTATCACTTATAGAATCATGGAATTATAGAATCACTAGGTTGGAAAGGACCCACCGGATCATTGAGTACAACCATTCCTATCAATCACTAAACTGTGTCCCTCAGCACCTCTTCCACCCGTCTTTTGAACACCTCCAGGGAGGGTGACTCAACCACCTCCCTGGGCAGCCTGTGCCAGTGCCCAATGACAGTTTCCATGAAATATATTTTCCTGATGTCAAGCCTGAACCTCCCCTGGTGCAGCTTGAGCCCATACCCCCTTGTCCTGTCCTCTGTCACTTGAGAGAAGAGGCCAACACCCTCCTCTCCACAACCTCCTTTCAGGTAGTTGTAGAGAAAAACGAGGTCTCTCCTCCTCCTCTCCAGGCTAAACACCCCCAGCTCTCTCAGCTGCTCCTGGTAAGGCCTGTTCTCCAGTCCCTTCACCAGCTTTGTTGCTCTTCTCTGGACTCGCTCCAGAGCCTCAACATCCTTCTTGTGATGAGAGGCCCAGAACTGAACACAGGATTCGAGGTGAGGTCTCACCAGTGCCGAGTACAGAGGGAGAATAACCTCCCTGGACCTGCTGGTCACGCCGTTTCTGATACAAGCCAAGATGCCATTGGCCTTCTTGGCCACCTTGGCCACTGCTGGCTCATGTTCAGTCGCTGTCAACCAACACACCCAGGTCCTTCTCCTCCAGGCAGCTTTCCAGCCAGGCTTCTCCTAGTCTGTAGCTGCTCAGGGTTGTTGTGCCCCAAGTGCAGGACCCGGCATTTGGCCGTGTTAAACCTCATGCCGTTGGTCTCAGCCCAGCAGTCCAGCCTGTTCAGGTCCCTTTGCAGAGCCTCCCGACCCTCCAGCAGATCCACACTTCCACCCAGCTTGGTGTCATCCCCAAACTTGCTGAGGGTGCACTCGATGCCTTCATCCAGGTCACTGATATATATATAAGTGGAAAATACATCCAGTCCCTGGCTCTTGTTCCAGTGCGCACGATCGATGTCTCCCAGCCCCGACGAAGGATGCTCCCTTCCTCAAGCTCCAGAACGCCCCGCAGGGAGGTTTTCGTGGCGCCCGGGCAGCTCGCAGGCAGGAAGCGTCCCGGGGCGGCGGTGGCGGATTGGCAGCGCCCTGCTCCAATGGAGCGGCGGCTCCGCACCGCCCGCGATCCCGGTCCCAGCCAGCCCGGCGCGGGCGCTGCGCTCCCGGACCCGCTCCGCCGACAGCCATGGGCACATAGCCACGCTGCGACGCAAAAAGGTAGGAACACCCCCCTCCCCGTGTCCTTCCCAACCTCCCGTCCCCCCTTTTTCCATCCTACCGACCCCAGAGCACCCCCCACCCCGAGGGCAACGGGTCTCTCCGCCGCCCCGACGCCGCGGTGAGGGGAGCACCCCGGCGGTTTCGCTGCTCGCTTGCGGGGAAAGTTGAGGGGCGGTGAGGGCGATTGTCTCGCGAAGCAGCTGGCAGGGAGTTCGTTGACCTCCTGCTGCCTACCCGGTGCTGCTCCCCCCTGATGCCCCGAAGATGCTCGGGCGATGGATGTCGCGGCTTGGGAACTTAGAGACCTTTCCTCAGCCCACCCTCCCTCCCTGCTCTAGGGACAGTTCTCTGGAGAAAGGCTGGAACGACACCAGGCAAAGCACCACCTTGGCAGGGCCCCGTCTTCTCATGGGGGGCCTGGGGAGAGAAAAGCTGCTCCCAATTACGAGAGACGCAGAAAGAGGCACTTTCCCATGTGCGGGCACTGGCAGGTCTCTCTGCCTGCCTTGTCCCTCCTTGCCCCCGGACACCATCTCAGTCACAACTTCATCCTTTGCCAGCCCCTGAGGGTGCTCAGCTCTGCCCTGTGCCCACTGCCACCCTTGCAGGCTGGCCGTGTCATCCCCAAGTCCCCTCTGAGCTCTGACTCCAGTCTGTCTCTGGGTATCAAAGCAGGCTGTGGGCTGACCTTGGCTTGGACATCACTGTCAGCAAACGCAGTCTCTGCTGTGCCTGGGCCAGGAGGTGCCTTGGGAATCTCATTTTCCTTGTGCCTGGTCTACGTGGAGAGAAACCCAGAGCTGCAGCAACTTGCAGATGTGTTGCTGAGCCTGAAGCAGTGTTGGATCCACCAGCATTGGTGGCGTGGCCGGTGCCAAGCCACCCAGGGCTGGCTGAGCGCCTCAGGTGCCAGGAGGTGCCTGTTCCTTGCAGTCTTCAGCCACGTCTGGCCACTGCGTTTGCAGGAGGAGGTGGGGTATTTGCACTCTGCATCTCTTTATAGTAGGGCAATTCACAGTGTGGTTACACATCAGGCTGCACGGAACCCATGGCATCCCAGCCTGGCAAAGGACAGAGGAGCCTCGTGGGAAGCTGCGAGCTAGTGGAGGCTGAGCTCTCAGGGTTCCTGGGGCAGGGATGGGGACAGAACACAGCCACCCTGTCCTCTCAGCACCCACGCACCCTCTGCTCCACCAACCTGGATGTCTTGGGGGGGGAGTAAAACAGGCTGCATCTTTCTAGAGATCTGCAAACTGACCTTCGTAGCTCAAGTGTCATGGAACTGGGGACACAAGTTGTGCATAGGGTTGCATGTTGGCAGGAGTGAGTGGACAAGGTGCAGAGGGTGGTTGGGAAGGGTTGTGAGGCTGAAACCCTGAGGAATGCAACTGAAAGCAGAGGCTGCCTGTAAGAATCTGGGAGAAGAGCGGCTCTCGTATTGCGCTGCCTCCTGCTCCATGAGGTTCAGTCTTCTGGGAACCTTGCAGGGGAAGGAAAACTTGACTTGATTATATCTGATAAGCCACTTTTTCCCCATCCCAGAGAGCTGTCCTGGCAGTGGGCGGAGGAGGATGCTTGGCCGAGTGCGGGCCCTGTTTGTGAAGTATGAATGAATGACTCATGGCACATCAAGTCTCTCTGCCGCCTTCATTGTGGCAGCAGTGGTGGTTCCCTTTTTGCAGCTGCCAGGTTTATCAGAAGCTGTCGTGCTGGGTGGGTGCCCAGGCAGCCCACACCTGTATTCCCTGGCCTGCGGGTACCCTGCCTCCTCTGCCCTCCTCTCACAGCTCACCTGGACCATCCTAGAGTGGGGAAATCCCTATAGATAGTGATGGTGCACAGCATTCTCACTGCCATGAATAAACTGAGCACTTGGTTCAAACCCTCTCTTTCCACTCTGTTCTCATTTAAGGGTGACTCTAAGACTCTTCCTACTCACGCAAAGGCTCACCCTCCCTCTGGTTTCCTGCCGAATGCGTTCCTGAAGAGCTTATTGCCTTGTGGGCTTGTGCCAACATTGTGCTTTTAGTTCAAGACCTCTTCTCCCTCTCCGGTGTTTACCCTAGTGTATTTATAGCTTCCTTGTTAGGTTAAACAAAACGAAAGATTCTTGTCTGCTTTTCTCCTATGGGTTTGGCTCTGGAGGAAAGCCCCCTCTCAAGATGCTATCCGATGGAGGGGGCAGGTGCTGGCTTGTGGCTCTACTTTTCTCACTTTGGAAAATTGCAGCACCTCTCCCAGCTTGTTTCCTTTCTTCTTGTTCAGGCGTAGGAGAGGATGGCTCTGCTCCTGCCAGAGATGTAGCCAAGAATGGAGCTTGGATGGGACAGGAGCTCTTCCATACGAGTGATGCACCAGGGCCTTGCTGGCATTTGGGATGCTCATGCAAAGCCGGCATCAGGAATTAGCCCTGGGATGTCTGGGGTAACTCGCTGGGATGTTTAGAGAGCTTTTGGTTTTTCTAAGTGTTCCTGTGGTTGCGACAGCATCACATGTGTGAAAATCACTAAATCGCTCTGACCAGGGATGTAGTGACCTTATGACCCGAGTTCATACCAGTGAATCAGTCTGCATCTTCTGGTGGTGGTTTTCTCCTCCCATGAAGACTGTAAAGGTGGAGAAGGGTACAGATGCCTTGCAGTTGTGGTTGAGCCATCTTCTCCAACAGCTAGATTCCCATGGACCATTTCCATGGAAAAAAAGGAAAATTCCTCTGGAAATTAGAAGCAGGTTTGCGATGTCAGGGATCAGCGTTTTAATAGGAATTATCTCTCTGGCTGCTTCCCAGGTCTCTGAGTCACCCTGGCACGGGGGTGAGACAGGGTAAGCTTCAGGCTCTTGGACAGTCACAGCACTCACTGCCCCTGGAGCATGTGCTATGCTCTCCAGTACAAGCAGAGGACTGGGATGAAAGGTGTGATTCTTGCTTCCCTTCAGTGAGTCTGGGACATGGAAAAAAATGGCAGACGTCTCTGATGTTTGAGGTGGGGGACGTCCAGAAGAGGGACAAAAGTTCTGTCAAGACCTGATTCACCTCCATACTACTGGGATCGTGTGCTGTTGTCACATCTGAGTAGAAGAGCCTGAGCTTTCTCCAGTGGGGATTGGTCATTGCTGATAAAGATTATGAGAGATTTCAGAGGAATTTGGTCCAGAAAAGGTCACATCAGCCAATGCCCTTGGAGAGAACAAGCAGCCTGGAGGGACCTCAGGTGAGATGTGGTGTGGTTGGACATGTGGCTGGTCTGTGCAGTTGGCAAAGGCCAGAGGATCGCAGGTAAGATCAGGCATTAGCCAGAAGAGGGGAGGGTGCTGAAAGTGTTTGGAAATAAACCCAGGGCTCTCCAGAGTCTACTTGGCTCTGGTCCCCTCCTCTCAATACAGAGACAGTTGAAATAGAAACAGCCTAATAAAATTGGTTATGGACCTGGAGAGATTGCCTTATAGGGAGAGGTGGAAAAGTTTAGGACTCCTTCATCTAATGAATTCCTGATGGTGGAAAGGTTGATTGGGCATTTTCTGGTTTACTCCACCTCCTAAAGTGAAAACAAGGGTTACTGAGCCTTGTTGAAAAGCTGACATTGAAGACACACTGAAAGGAAGAGGGGATGGGAGAAGCTGTCATCTTCAGAGGAGCATCATCTCTGCAGCATCTTGGGGACAGTCCTCTGATTTTGGCAGAAAAGCACTTCCCTTCTGTCTCATGTCACCTTAGGAGCCCTGGAAAGGGCTTGAGGATGCCACCCACCATCATATTGGCAGCACTAAGGAGCGTGGATGTCCCTGCAGCGGAGCACGTGGGGTTGATGTGGCTGGCATGACATTCCTGAAGCATGTCTCTACAGACTGGTGCAACAATGCCAGTCCAGCTGTTTCCTTTGCCTTCCTGTGCTTTCACCACCCTCTTCCTTTGGGACTGAAAATCCTGCATGTTTCGTCCTAGCCAGACCAATAGCTGCAGCTGGAGCCAGGGACCTCACCAGCCCCTCTTTGATGAAGGTTGTAGTGGGCATTAAGTGCCTTTTGAACTGAATAACACTGTGAAAGGCACTATTCAGGCCTTACCTTCCTGCAAAAGTAGCTAGGAAAACCCAAGAAGTGCCCTCATGAGCTGGTCCAGCACTGTGCCTATGTTGCGACAGAGCTCCTGACAGCTGTGCTGCAACAGCCCCACAAAGGTCTCTGGGGATGGCTCAGCCGCAGTGGCCTGCCTCGGCTTTGCGAAAGCCACTGTCACGCAGGGTGCCCAGGCCAGCTGGCATCTCCCCAGACTTTCTTACAGGGCCAGGGCTAGCCCCCAGCCCCTGGGGAGGTCTGCAGGAGCCTTTCCTTTGCTTTCCATGAGTTTTGCCCGAGACCTCCAGACTCAGGAGGAGCTGGTGGACCCAACCATCTGTTGCTCCATCCTTGTCTTGCAAGGGCTAACATGCAGCCCCCGGGGGTTCCTCAGTGTTCCAGCTGCTTTTGATTCTTTTAGCTTCTGTGAGGCTCCCAGCAGGCTGTTTTGTAGCTCTTCTGAGGCTGGTCCAACCCTATCCTGGCTTTGAGTTTGCAGCTTTATGGCTGGAGTATGGCACCCAAGAAAGCGTCCCTTTTCCTTTGTTATCTCCCATCTTGCATCTGGCTCTGCTCATCCTTTCAAGCTGGGGCTGTGCCCAGGTTTTTTGTATCCCCAGCACCCAAAAAAAAAGATTTTGGTGCCTTGGACTCCCCAACTGCCGTGTTCCCCTCCCTGTAGCACCAGGGGCAGATGATGCAGGCAAAGAGAGGATGTTTCCCCCCTCCAGGTGCCTGTGAGCATAAGGAGCAGCTAGCATGAACTCTGGAGCCGCCAATCCCTGGGAGCATCCTTTTGGCACAGCTCTCAGTCTCCTGCACATCCCCATCTCTTCACAAGCAGACGGTGCAGATACGCTCTGGGCTTTTTGGCAGCTCTGACAGCTGGGCAGTTCGCCTAGGAGGTGTCTTGGAGGGCTCCACTCAGCTGGCAAGGCTCTGAAGTTTAGACTCTGAGTGGCTGAAAGAGGATGCTGAGATGCCCAGGTTCAGATGGAGCAGGAGTGATGCTCATGCTCTGCGTGGGATGGGTGAAGGATGGAAGTGAGGCAAGGTCCATGGGGAAGATCAACTTGGTTTTCACTCCTTGGCTGCAGCTGGAAGGGTGAGGTAGGTGCTGGCCTGGCACAGCATGTCCTGCTGCATCCCCAGACAATGTGCCCATGAAACGTGTCCCCAGCAGGGTGGTTAATGGTAAGCAATTCCAGCCATGCAAGGAGGTTTTTCTTCCTCGAGTTCCTGGGAAAGCCCCTAGGAGGTTTTGTTCACTTATATTTCCTATCTGCCAAGGGCAGAAGGGACCATGCAGCGTCATTTAACTGTCCTGGGGTGCACAGGGGACCTCAGCAGTGCTGCCAGCAACGTGGCTGCTGCATCCTCTTCAGCAGCAGCGTCATTTCAGAGATGGTAACGAATGCTTCTTCACCATCCCGCACCACAACCAGAGGAGGGTAGAGTGGAGCTGGAGGCAGCATTTGTGGCCAGAACTATGAATTTCCAATTATCAGCTCACCTTGCCACCGTGTGTGAGGTTCCTTCACCTAATTTTTGGTGAAATGATCCATTTTTCTCAGTAATTCAATAGTGTGGGCAGGCTGCTCTCTGACAGAGAGCCAGCAGCCGGCACCAAGAAGCCTGTGTGCCGGGCTGCCGGCCGTAACCACCTTCCCCAGGCGACGCAGGAATGCTGACCTAATAGAACAGACATTTAAAGAGGAGTTTTGGAGAGCAGCTCAGCTCGGATTCAGCTGACATGCATGGCTGCTGACTGCAGTGGGGTTTCTGCATGCCCTGGTAGGTCCTGGGTACCAGCACAGGCAGAGGGGACATCCTCAGTGGGAGCTGGGCACCATGGCACAAGCCCTCCTGGCACAGCATCTGCTTAAATTTCTGGAAGGAAAGGCTGCACTAGGGAGTCTGTCCCAAGTTGTGAGCCGAGGTTGGATTCAGCGCCTGGCTGCAGCTCTCTTAGGGCTGGAAAGGCCATGGCGTTTCACTCTGACATTTTCCAAATGAGATGTTTTGATTTTATTTTTTTTAATTTTATTTTATTCCCCACCCCAAGGTAACATTTGGAAGCCAAATTTAGCTCAATTTAACTCAAACCATTTCAAAAAAGTAAAACCACTGAAAACTAAACAAGGGCTATCATTTAGAACAAAATGTTTTGGTTTTCATTTTCCTTTTGGCACGAAAAACACGAACTTTTTTTTTTTATTTTTCCATTTCCCTCCTGACCCACAAACAATTTTATTATGTTTTTTGTTCCTCCTGGTTGTTTCCCAAGACTGAGTTGTGCATCGCAGCCAGGGGACTGGTGAGCCCTAGCACTGTTCCCTGTGAGATTGGGGTCCTGAAATCAGTGCATCCCTGTGGAGGCTGGAAGGATTTTGCAAAGACAAGCAGGAGCCACTCTCCCTTCTGCCAGCACTGACTCAGCTGGGAGCTCCTTGCAGAAAAGGGAGGCTGGAAGCATGGGATATGGGATTTGGGTCTGTCTTGGCTCTCCTAAGGTGTTATGAGCCCCAGGGCTGAGCCCTGCTGGTGCCTGGCTGGATATGGCTGTGCCATGGGTGCTGTGCCCTGCTGCCAGGCATCCCCGACGGGAAGGGCGAGCTCTGACATTGCC
This sequence comes from Clamator glandarius, assembly GCA_033459285.1. NCBI lineage: Eukaryota > Metazoa > Chordata > Aves > Cuculiformes > Cuculidae > Clamator > Clamator glandarius. Next base: position 173,466 of record JAUNZM010000460.1, on the reverse strand, counting down.
TTTTCTCCTTGTTTATTCAGGTTTAAAATTAATCTGACCTTCCCTGGCTCCGACTAGTGTAAACACAAGCTCCAGCCGGCCCAAGGGGAGCCTTGTCCCCAGCTTGTGCTGTCACTGACCCCTTGGGGTGAGGTCCCCACAGGGATGCAGATGCTGGGGGTGCCGGGCAATGATGGGGTGCCTGCTGTTGCTGTAAGTGTGCCAACCCCCTCCTGGCAAAGGCACCTCTGGCTGTAAATCAGGGCACAGTTAATCCTCCAGTGCAAGCTGTCAGAAGGCTTTGTGCCCAGATCCAGCATCTCTGGGCTGGGTGAGGGGTGGCTGTGATGCTTCCATCTCAGGCAGGTACCCACACACTGAAACCAGTGATCATTACTCCAGCTTTGACCCACTCTGTCTCCTGCTGATTCAGCCCCATGTCCTCCATCCTTTGACAAATCTCAACTCTCTACTCTGCCACAGCCTCACCAGGCTGTCAGCTGGGCAGGGGGATGATGGGGAGCAGCATTAGGGCCAGCCGTGGTGCAGAAACAAGCACCCAATTTGTCCACCAACTGATTTTATTTTATTCCCCTCTCAGTGCCTCGCTGCATACCACAGCCGTGCTTTTTATAGCCCCCAGCTGCAGCCTCGGCGTGCTCCCGGCCAGCTTCCCGCTGCAGCCCTGCTCGCTCGATGCCAGCAGCCCTGGATGAGGGTGGGAGTGGATATCATCCCTGGGATTGCGGCAGCGGTTCAGTGAGAGAAGAACATGAACTGCGGAGGACGGCAGATAATTAAACTTTAACCCAGAACCATGCTCCCGTGCCGACAGAGGCGTTTAAAGAGCCGCGTTAGTCACCCCATCGCAGCCGGCGCGTGCCGCATGCCAGGTCAGAGGCAAGTGGTGGTGGCCTGTCCCTCACCGTCCCCTTGGTGCGACTCTGGACTGTTTGCAGCATACCAGAGCCACTGGCTCTTTCTGTGAACCATAATCTAGTTTGCTCTGCCATAGTGGGTGTCCACGATCCCCATGCTACTGCAATTCCCCCCCCTTCCTCCACTTCTCTGGCAGTATTGCACTGCTATGAGAGAGGTTAGAGGGAGGTTAGAGGTTCCTACCCGCTCCCCAGGAGCGATTTTACGAGCATCTGGGTCTTACCGCCGTATTTCTGCATCCTGCAGCCTTTTCTGTGGCTGGGATGCTGCTATGGGGTCCCGAGCAAGATGGAGGATGTGAAACGTGTGGTTCTGTTGCAGCCTGAGTGCATGGAGCATCCTACTGTTGGGATGCAGGGTTTGCAAAGTGGGGGCAGACAGCCATTGGGCAGAGTGTCCTCGCTGGGAAGCAGCAGGGGGGAAGCTCGGCAGCTCCCTCCCTCCTCATGCTTTCTCCAGACGTGATTTCACCGCCGGAGGGACCACAGCCAGGGGATGAGCCCTGCTCACCCCAAAAGCACCCGTCTCTCTCGCTGGGGTGTTAGTCATTTGGGCCGTGGCTGGGGACGGGATGTCCTTGGGTTCCCCACAAGTGGGGAGTTTCCAGGAGCCTACACTTTTAGGATGCTGCCAGGGAAAAGAGGGAGGGATGGATGGATGGAGGAGCTTTCAGCCTCACAGCTTCCTGGGGCAGGGGACAAAGGGCAGCAGTGAAGCCTGATACACACTGGCATCTCCAGACAAGCAGATGGGTCCAGGATGGGGCCACCTTTGCTGGGCTGATGTCTGCCACTGCTGCCCAACTTACTGGTGTGACTTTTTGGAGTTGGGCATGGCAGCATGGAGGCAGAGGAGATGCTGTGGGGAGACAGCATTCCACTCCAGGAATGGGAAGATGTCCTAAGGAGAGGGCTTCTGCAGAGATTTGCAGATCCCTTAGAATGAGGGGGGACCCTAAGATACCAGGCAACCACCTGGGACCCTGCCATGGTCCGTTGCTCTGTGCAAGCAACTGGGGCATTGGGTGCCCATGGCTGATTTTATAACTTCACCAAAATCTCTATTACTGCCTCCGACAGGGAGGCAGGGAGAGACCTGGCAGTGAAATACCAATGGTGCTGCCATGTGGCTGCCACCAAGCAGCTGGGGCCAGGCAGCCTTGCCCTCAGAGGGGCAGGAGAAGGCTGTGGGGGTGTGGAGGCTGCGATGTGCAAGGGGTCAGTTTTCCAGAAAAGCCAGCTGTCATTTTAACCGAGTTGTCCAGGTTTAACCGAGCACGGGTAGCTGCAGGGCAGGGATTGGGGGTGAGGCTCCCAAATCTGCTCCCACTCAAGGGTCCTGGTTTCACCCCCTGAGGGTTGGGGTCTTGCAGGCAGCACTGCAGACGTTGGGTGAGCTGGGGGCGGCTGAGGGGCTGCGGGATGGGGGAGCTGCATGTGTTGCCGGCCAGGTGCCGAGCATGCCGGGAGAGGGGAAAGCCTGGGAGACTCGTTCTGAAACAAGGCTGCCCTTTTATTCTCCTTTACGAGTGCATTTTAATATCCACAAACACCCCTCCCTCCCCGGGCTGCTGCCAGTAGAGCCTGTATTGCCTGCACTTGGCCTGCCGAGAAACCCTGGCCAAGCCCTGGGCCCCAGCACAGAGGAAAGGATTATTTTTCCCCCATCTCTCTTTTTTTTTTTTTTTTTTAATATATGTTTTCTATAGCTCTAATTAGACAGGCTTGAGCCCCGGCCAAGGCAAACACACCTGGGGGAGCCTTGCCTTACAGACCCCATCTGCTGTGTCGGGGGCTCTGCTCCCCTCACAGCCGCTGCCTCGCTCCTTCACAGGGGAGGGGGCTGCTGAGGGGCATAGGAGCACTTCCACGCCAAGCCACAGAGCAGCCTCTGCGTAGGAGGAGAGTTCAGTGAGGCAGTGTGGGGAGATGCTGCAGAAGCAGTGGGGGTACCCAGCAGAGCCCCATCCCACAGCAAGACCCCCGTCCGGCGTGGAGCTGAGGTATCTCCCCCCTGCCCCAGTCAGTGCTGTGTCAGGGATGCTGTGGGAGGGGGATGCAGTGGGTGGCAGAGAGGTATTGCTCTCCTCGGGTGACAGCATGGGTGCATCAAGGGATCGAAGCCTCCTGCATGTGCCCAAGGAGGGAGGACGTGAGGGCTCCCCATTGTGTACGGGTGTGTGTCAGGCTGTGGAACCACCTACCTAGTGACACCCATCGGGGGACAGTTCGGGAGAGCAAGCAGGGGACATCTATATGCCAGGCGACTACATTGGCTTGCACTGAGAGCCAAATCCATGCTGGGCTGAGCTTTGGGTGCATCTCCTCCTGACTGATGGCTTTCTTGTGGGGCTTTTCAGCTGGACTTTCCTTCCTCTGGTTGGGCAGCCTTAAAGCCCCCACTTCTGGTGGGCTGAGCAGTGCCATCATCCCTGAGCTGAGGGAGCTTTTTGGGGGGATCTCTGCTTGGAGCTCCTCCTCTGGGACTCGGGTTCACACTCTGACTGTGTTATGTGGGCCAGGGAGAACGTTTCTCCCTCCATATCGCATCACCCAGGGACATGCAGGGTATAGCACTGTTCATCTGTCCCTACGGATAGATGTAGCACACCAACCCCTCCTGCTCCATCTGCCCAAGTGGTGAGCAGGCAGCACTGCTGCAAACTGCCCTCCCTGTGCCAGGGATGCCACTGACTGCTCAGGGGAGGAACTCTAGCAGCTGCCTTCCCCTCCAGCCCTGCATCTGGCATATCAGAGACACCTGCAAAGGGAATCACCGGATGGTTTGGGATGCATTCCACTGGTGCACCCGTTGCCTTTGCACCAGATGTGTCCATCTCAGGACAATATTAACTTTAGCAGCAGCAGCTTAAAATATGAAAAGCAGGATGCAGCCTCACCAGGACCTGCTGGCTCCCTTCAGGTGGTGGGCTGGTCTTCGGGGGGAATTGCACAGGCTGGAGTGTGCCTTCATCCCACTCCACAAGTGTGTTGGGCCAGAGGGTTTCCCTGTGAATGGGGGAGTCAGTGGGCACGGTGGCTGCCTTGGGTCCTTGGTGCCTCTGTCCAGAGCCAGCGCTGTTCAGAGGGCAGCTTGAACAATTTTGCGAAGGATTTTGGAGCTGCCTTGGCCTCCAGTCAAAGCAGGCAGCAACAGGAACATTTCGAAATTCTTTTGGACGAGGAAAATTCCACGGGCAGCCCCCCTCCAGAGAAAGTTTGGGATGGCTGAAATGTTTGGAGTGAGAGGCTTCTTGCTTTTGTTTACTCTGAACTATAATATTGGGAGCGGGGGAACCAAACGGGAATAAAAGGAGACAATAGAAGGCTGTAAACAGGGCTTGCCCCAAGCAGGGCCAGGGCATCTCTCCAGCATTGTGGAAGGAGATGTGTCAGCATACTTACCCCGTTTCCCTGCTTTCCCTTCAGCTCGGATTAGATTGCGCTTAATCTTTCAGGAGAACTTGGTTGGGTTCACCGCCATCAGCAGAAAAGAAGCTGGTGGGTGTGTTTCCAGCCTTCTGCATTCAGGCAGGACACAGCCCCCATCCTCTGGCACTGTGCTGCAGCCCCTGGCCTCAGCGGTGAGCTTCTGTTTCAGTTTTTCCCCACTTCTTGCTGCTTCTCCGCCCTCTTTTCTGCTCGGAGGCTGCCACCTAATTGACCTGCACAAGGCGGGGAGTGTGAATGCTGCTGCAGTGAAGTGTTTCCCCAACCTCCATCCCTGCCATGTCCCTCACACCTTGATGCATTCCCTGGGCTACCTCCCTTAAGAAAAGGAAAGCAACAGGGTTGTCTCCAAGCTTGGGGAAGATAGACCATGGTTGTCCCACTGGATATCAGGACAACAGGGTTGTCTCCAAGCTTGGAGAAGACAGACCGTGGTTGTCCCACTGGGTATCAGAGGCTGGCACCGGCATCTCCACACCACACATTGTTGGGAGTTGCAGCTACCATCCTCCCCACACACAGAGACCCTTCTGGTGGAGTTTGAAGTGTTAATGGGCTACCCTTTCAAGGTAGCTTTTTTTGTCCATGCAGGTGGCCTGTAAGGACACCTGAAATCCCTCTCCAGCTCAAAAAGAATTTTGTTTTGCAAAAAGAGCGACAGCAAATTGCTAGCTGGGGGAGCATTAGTGGCACAGTATGGTGAGCTGTTTGTTTTGGCTCTGCTGCCCTGCAGTGTTTTTGGCTGACCTCGGCACCTCCGTGCCTCAGGGATGGAGCTGAGCCCAATGGCTCCCAGGCACCAGCCAGCTTTGGAGCACAGAGAAGGATGTAGGCAGGACCAGGCAGGGGGATGCTGTGAGGCTCCTTTCTTGCTCATTGTTCCTGGCTCCGAGCTGGAGTTAATCATGAGCATCAGGAAGATCTGGGCTTGTATGGGGCACAGGGTTTTATGTACATATAAATGTCTGTGCCCTACATCTATGGATGGATATGCTCTTGTATCAGCTCAAGGGCCAGTTTATGGAGAGATTTTGTTCTGGACTATGCAGACGCTGCTATGGGGTGAAATGTTGGGGAGCAGACTGGTACTCAGCTGCCCCTTTATGAGCTGTAAGTTCACCAAAACCTCTGCCAGACTGCGCTGGGGCCCTGGAGCAGAAAAATATCACAAATCCTAAAATGTTCTTGGTACAGGAAAAGCCTTTCCCACCCTCCTCTAACCACAGGGTGGCCCAGCTCCCTGCCAGCAGGTCCCACCCATGTGCATCTCCATCCTGCAACCCTGTGCTAAGGACAGCGGGGATGCAGCTCCCCCATGACTCCATCCCTCCATCCTAAAAATATTCTCCCAGCTACAGCACCAGCACGTTTCTTTACAGCCAGGAGATTATTTTTAGGAATTTCTCTTGGGAGGGAGAAAATGGGCATGGGGATGGAGAGGGGAGGACCCCTTCTCTCCTCTTTCTCAATGCAACACTGCCAGCTGGCGTGGTGTCAGGACTTCTGGCTGCTAACAGAACCCTCCCTGTTTTGGCCCTTGCTGATGCCTCCGGTTACAACCGGGAGCCAGAGACCTCTCCTTCCCTTGGGATAGAACAGAGGAAGGCAGAATTCAGTTCATTGGAGGGGGAGTTCCCTAGCTGGGGTAAGAGAAGAGCCTGACTTCTACGAAGCTACCACCATGTCAAGATGTAGGGTGGCCCCCTGGCACCTCAGCACCAGCTTCTGCTAGTGACTGCCAGCCTCACACAGGAGAGAGGTGACCCTCAGGATATCGGGGAGTAGGGGGTGGAGGAATTTTCAGCTTGGCTTTGGACGCTGGCGGGGCTGTGGTATGCCAGGCATTACATGGGGATGTCATGATGGGGGTTGTTCTGGGTTGGATGGAGATGTGCACTGGACATGGCTATGGTGATGAACTGGTTCTCTGGGGAGTGCTGCAATTAACGCTGTTTGGTTTGAGCTGAGGTTAACCCCACATCTGGGCTGCACTGGGTTTAGCCTCACATTTGGACTGTGTAACCTCATCATTGGGCTGAGCTAGGTTTAGCCTTACGTTTGGACTGTGCTGGAGTTAACCGTGTGTTTGGGCTGAGCTGGAGTTTAAACTCACATTTGAGCTGAACTAGGGTTAACCCCACTTCTAGGCTGCGTTAGATTTAACCCTGCATTTGGACTGTATAACCCCATGTTTGGGCTGAACTAGGTCTAACACCACATTTCGGCTGAGCTGGGTTCAATCCCACTCCTAGGCTGAGCAGGATTTAACCATGCATTTGGACAACACTGAACTGAACCCCAAGTCTGGACTGCATTGGATTTAACCCCACTTCTGGGCTGTGAGGGATTTAATCCCACATTTGATCTGTTGTGAGCTAAGTCCCACACCAGGAGTGGTTTAGCCATGCATTCAGGCTATGCAGAGTGCATTGGACTGCACTCGCCTCACAAGGAAAGGCTGCAACTCTTTTAATAGTTTGATTGGGGCAATTCCAGCAGTGGGTGCTGGGGTTGCATTTGGAACAGTTGCATGAGTGTGTATGCTAGCTCAGTTCAGTCTGGTGTGGTTCCTCCCCAGCAGGCACGGATGCTCAGCACCCCAACGAAGGGATGCAGAGGAAAGCAGCCCTTTTTAGGGTCCCCAGAGTACTAGAAGGGCTGGGATCAGAAAGCAGGTCTCTTCGCTTGGCCTCAAGGAGCATCACCCGCAGCAGCAGGGTCGATGGTCCCCTACCCACCCCAATGGTGCGTGTTGATGCAATGATGATGGAAGACACTGATGCTTCAGGGATAGGATGCTGTTCAAATGATGGCTGCTGGGGCTCTTCAGAGCAGGGCACAGCACTTCTGCACGTTGCCAGGAGGAGGGTGGGTAGCATAGCACTGCGATCCAAATCCTGCAGGGAAACAAGAAAAGAGATTCCTGCTGCTTCAGAACTCTGCTGCCCTTGGCCATGGGACAGGTTTCCCACAGCAGGCACTGATGGAGAGGAGGGTCTGGGATGTTGGATCAGGGATACTCCCCCAGCTCAGTGGCACGAGGGCAGCATGATGCGATCTCCAACGTGTTGGAGCTGAATGGCATCAGGCATCACCTGTAGCACAGCAGCTTTTTGCAGGTGGATGACTCCAGCAGGGACCAGGGCATGGCAGGCAGAGCTGCCACGTGTTCTTGGATTGTTTTATTTGCTGCATCTTGTTTGCTGACTGAGCACCCTGGGGAAAAGTTAGGAGGCACCCCAGCTTTCTGTGCTTAGTGGAGAGCATCCTGTATCTCCCTGCTGCCATCTTCAGCCCTGTGGCATGGCACAATCTGCTTGTGTCCCCACTCTACCACCCCCAGCTCTGCATGCATTTTATTCTCTTTGAAGAGTGACTTCAAATGAAGCAAAGCAAAAAAACCCCAAACCTCACTGTCTTTCAAAGTGCCGAGCACAATGGAAAGTTGGCCTTCCCCAGGAATCTACTCTGGTCTTTGCCAGGCCACAGTGGGACATGGCACAGACCATCTGTGAGGGGGGGACTGTCACACCCCACATGGGTACTGGTGACGGTGCACATGGCAATGATTTGCCGGGGGGGGGGGATGTGCATTTCAGCTTGTGGTGTTTAGGCTTGGATGCAGGAAAGGGGTTACCGCAGGATTTCTCCCACTCGTCTCCCCAAAAACCTTTAGATGGGCTAAAATTACATCGAGTAGGGCAGAGTGATCAGTGTGCGATGGAGTGTGGGCAGCCTGCATTTCTGGCTTCCACTCATGGGTGCCAAACACAGCCTGGTCACGCTGACCGTGCCAGTGATTAAAGTGTCCTGTACTGAAGGAACATAGTCCAGATTCGCTGCCCTTGCTGGCGAGGCCAAGCCACAGCCCCAGGCTGGGCTGGGTCTCACTGCCCTGGCCATGGCCATGGGCTGCCGCCCAGCCCCAGGCAGGCAGCAGACGCCTCCCAGTCCAGGATTAGCACACTGAGAGTAAGAAAAGCTCCATTTATTCCCTCTGTCCCACTGTGCTGGGACTCCCTGTCCCCAGGATGTGTTACAAGCATAGTGGGATGCTTTCTTTACCCATGTGCCTATCTGTATGGCAGCAGAGCTGCTAAGGAAGCCAGCAACGCACATGTGTGTGCATTCCTTTGCACGCCTATTTTTCTCTAGGTGAGGGAGTATGGTTGCAGAGAGTAAGGGGATACGTTCCAAGCAGGCTCTTTTGCAGCCGTGCTTGGCCCAGATCGCCTGGACCCCTGCCATGCCGCTGCACCCAGGGCGGGTGAGGGCTATGGGTCTTCCCCAGCTCTGCGGCTCCTTCCCCTTTTGTTTGTGGCCTTTGGGCAGGCGAGGAAGGGCTTGCCCTGTTCCATCTCTCTGTGGTGATGCTTGTCTGTGGCTAGGTTTTGGCAATGCTCAGATGGGTCATTTACTAAGCCAGTGTGTGTGTCTGGAGGGACCTGATGCTGCCTTCCTCCACACAGCACTGACAGGCGCAGGCAGCTGCCCAGAAGAGCTTTTCTGGGGCAGGGCAGCTCATGGGATGCTGGGATGAGGATGGGAGGACCCTGGGATGGAGGATGCTGGAGGATGGGAGGATGTGAAGTGGCCCTCAAGATGAGTGGCAGGGGCCACTGCACATCCTGGGGAATTCCCATGGAGATTAGGGGTTGGGCTGTGACTGGGAATGGGGTCTCCAGAGATGCTGTCCACCACTGCATAGGGGCCTGGGATGCCTCTGGGGCTGTTGGCAAATACCACCAGGCTGGCCAAGCAGGGCTTGTGCTGTTTCCCAGGGATGTTAGCAGCCACTGGCTTTTAATAATACTGTGCCTCCACCTCTTCCTTGTCCGTGGAGGGGAAGATACCATTCAGCATCATGGCTATGGAGTCTTTTCTGCAGGCTGGACTTGAAGCACTCAGTGGCCTGAGACCTGGCAGACTCATGTCAGCTGTGAGCCAGCACCCAGAGCCTGTCCCCCTGCCACAGAGGGGCATGGTGGGCGATGGGTGCAGCAGCTCTGCCTTCACTCTCTGCAGCATTTACATGAAAACCCAGGGCAGTTAGGAGAATAAATGATTTTATTTTAAAACGATTATAGCTTGAATGGTTGGGAAGAGTCTTTCATTTTGTCAGAAATGAAGGTGCAAACAATTGAGGCTTGTCAGTGAAGTATTGTTCACATTCTTGAATAGGGACAGGATGAGAGGGAATGGCCTCAAGCTCCACCAGGGGAGATGTAGGCTGAACATTAGGAAAAAATTTTCACAGAAAGTGTCATTGGGCACTGGCAGAGGCTGCCCAGGGAGGGAGTTGTGTCACCTTCCCTGGTAGTGTTTAAGGGATGAGTGGATGAGGTGCTGAGGGACATGGTTTAGTGTTTGATAGGAACAGTTGGACTCGATGATCTGGTGGGTCTCTTCCAACCTGATGATTCTATGATTCTATGATTCTCTCTCCACATTAACAAACTCTCTTTTCTCCCTGACACTCTCCCCCAACACACACAGCGCCATCTCCTTAACTTAGGCCTATGTGGTGTTTAAAGTTATTTTTGGTCACTGCTTTTAAGTGTATTTTAAGTCTTTTTTATTATCCCTCACCAAAATATGTTACTTTCAGGCTGAATGTTCCCAGTGAGTTACCAGCATAGTTTTGGCAGAGACCCTTTAACTGATGTTTTCTGGGAACGTTTCTACAAGTGGTTTGGTAGGAAAAGCTTATGACAGTCTCATGAAAGATGTTTGGTGCTTGTTTTTAAGGCTGCCTGTTGCGTTCGTGATGGGGCTGATGTGAGGTGCTGTGCGCCTCTCACCCCTACACTTGGGTTGCAGCACATCACCTGGTAGCTCTCGTTTCCATCACCACATGGTTTGGTCTGTGGCCATGGGCACCTGCCTGCAGAAGAACTGGCAGCTGCTCCAGGGTACCTTTCCAGGGCTGGAGCATCCCTCTCCTGAGCATCCCCCCTGAGCTGTCAAATCCAGGAAACTCAAGGAGACATGGATTTACGCCCCTGTGTTGCAGGCTGTGCTTGGGGCTGGCAGGGAGCTCACTGTCTTCTGAGACGTCAGCCCCTGTTTGCTTGCAGCCGGGAGCAGAGCCCAGCTCTATGGGTATAAATAAACAAGCCTGCCTGGTTTTGTGGGGTGGGCAGGGGTGTTCTTCCAGGGAGTAATTATTCAGTTGTCTGTGCCTGCTGGGGGCAGGCAGGGCTGGCTGATAGGGGCAGAGCGACACTCTGCTGCTATGGGTGGTGTGATGCTGGCCTGGCTGGATGATGGTGGCTGCTGATGCCCTGGGGTGCTGCAGGCTGAGATGGACAGGGTGATGCTGGCTTATATGTACAGGACGATGCAGGCTGGAATAGATGCCCAAGGGCAGTGCTGGCTGGCACAGGCAGGGTGATACTAGTTGGATAGACAGAGTGACGCTGGCTGATTTGTTCAGGACGATGCGGGCTGGGATGGATGCCTGAGGGCAATGCTGGCTAGGATGGACAGAGTGATGCTGGTTGAGACAAACAGGCTGACACTGGCTGATGCATTCAGAACAATGCAGGCTGGATTGGACTCTCCAAGGCCATGCTGGCTGAAGTGGACAGGGAAATGCTGGCTGACACAGACAGGGAGGGAGAGACTCAGATCTAAGGCTAATATTGACCCATGGAGAGCTGAGTCACATCATTTCCTCAGCATCCCCCTCACTGGTGGTCTTTGAGTGGGAGGAATGGATTTCAGGGCAATTTTCCCTGGTACCAGAGACCCTAAATAGCCCAGAGTGGCACAGACCTGCATGGACTAGCCCTGGAGCAGGTGTGGGGATGGCCAGTGATGTGGGACCCCCCAGCCAGCCCCACTTTTGGTACCTTCTGGGCTCTCACAGACATGCTGCCCTGGCTGTGTGAGCCTGTTGAGACTTAATTGTTGTCTCCTGCCACATAAAAACAGGCCAGAATTTGTCCTTAGTCCCTTCCTACTCCAGCTGCACCAGCACAGGTTTCTGGACCACCCATCGAGCTAGGAGCCAGCCGGGGCTCCTGGCACAGGACTGCAACAGCAATGAGCCCTTTATCTTGCCAACCTGTGCAGCCCCAAGCTCCTGGTGAGTATTGTGTCTGCCCTCTAGGCATGGTGACTTCTTGGGAGCCAAGGTCTAGTTGTGACTTTAGCCAATGGCTGGAATCCGAGGGGTATGGTCCCCATGCTGTCCCCAGCAGGATGGAGTGAGACACGGGGGAGACGCAGGAATACTTCAGGGTGTGGCCCCCACTAGCCACCCCATTGCGTTGGATAACACCCTCTACCTCCCTGTTTTGCCTCCCCTAGATGCGCAGTCCCATCCCAGACCTGGGCAAGGTGATGGTGTTCCTTGCAGCAGCCCTAACATCAGCCTCCCTCGCCGTCCCCGAGGGCTGGGGAGAGGAAGGTGAGCTTCCCTTGAGTTCCCCGCACAGCCCTCCAATCCCAGGCACTGGGACCCTGGGGGCATCCCATTCCCCAAGGCAGGCACAGATCTACCAGAATCAGGGTGTATGCAAGATGCAGCTCCATGGCAATGGGTGTCCTCTGGCCAGCACCCCTCGCAGCTGCCCGTTGGCAGCTTCAGCTGGCACCAGTGCTTCTCAGTCTCCCATGGTGGTACCTGCATGAAGCAAGACCCCACAGCCAGTGCCCAGCACCCCCCCAAGGTGGTATAGCCCCAGGCTGCCCAGTTCAACCCTCAGTTTTGGCGTGGGGTGATAACACCCATCTGGGGATTTGTGTGTCCCTCCAGGTGTGCAGTATGGACAGGTGGGGGCAGACGTGACCCTGTCGTGTGCCAGTGCCCATACCAGGTAAGTCTTTTCCGTGCACACCAGGGGATTTATCCGACGGGGTGGTTAACAGCACGGGCCTGACATCCTTGCCCTCTAACACCAGCTGCCTGGTCTCTCCTCCCCAGCTCAGTGGTGCAATGGAGATGGGCAGGTGCCACAGCGCTGCCAGAGGGCTCAGCCATCCATCAGGGAGCCCTGGTGCTACCGCATGTCAGCTTGGCCGCAGCGGGGACCTACAGCTGCCACAGCACAGACGGTGGCGTCCTGCACACTGTGACCCTGCGGCTGGGGTGTGAGTAGCTTGTCCACATGCTGGGATATGGGACGTGTGTGGCCATACTGTGATGGGTCAGTGGTGTCCACAGCCCTGGCAGGGGCTTGCCGAGAGGGGACTTTGTGGTAACACAGAGATCCCTGCATGTCAGCTGGGCTACAGGACAGGGGAACCCTCACTGACTGTTGCTTCCTCCTGGACCCTAGACCTGCCAGGAGTCCCCTTTGTTTCCTGCAGAGCATCTGACTATGAGAATTTCTCCTGCTCCTGGACCTCCAGTGTGGAGACCTTCCTCCCTACCAGATATATCACCACCTACAGGTGTTGTATCCCTACAGGACATGGGCTAGGGGGGTTATGGGGTGAGGCCTGGGTCTTGGCCAAGAATAACGACCAAATCCTGCTGGCCATCCGATTCACGCCCTGGGTTGACCTCCTGCCCCAGGGACTCTGCTGCACCCCAGAGCGGGTCAAGTTTTGGGGTAAGCAGAGCACTGAGCATTAACTTGCTCCAAGGGCCCCTCTGCCCCCAGCAGCACTAGGGAGCCTGCACAGGCTCGCTCCCTCCCTGCCAACAGCTCTGCCAGCACTGGAGGGGCTGTAAAAGAGAAGCAGGTCATCTGCAAGCTGCTGAAGGCTTTGGCATGCTTCAGGATGAAAGGAGCCCCAGCAGCATTGCTGCTTCTAATTATCCCAGCAGGCCAAATTAGTGGGCTGCTTTGAAGTCAGCCGGAGCTCGTAAAGCACAGCTCTGCTGAAAGCTGCAGGAGCTGGGGGCTCAGTGAGGAGAGGCGTATGGGAAGCAGGGGCTATGGGGGCTATTGGATGAGGGTGAAGCCAGCTGTTGGGGAGTTTTATCATCTTTATCACCTTTGCTGCTGCTACACAGTGAATCCCAGCTGGGTAAGGGGGGTCCTTCAGAGAGGACCTTCCTGGGCACCCTGCTGCCTTCTTCCCTTGGGACCCCAGTTTCTGCTGCCACTTGCCTGCAGAGCTTGGCACCGCATTAGCTCCATCCCCTGTGCCGTGTCACCTGTGTGCATCAGTGTGGAAGCTGAGGGCTGCTCTGCAGTGTGGAACCCCCTGTCCCTCCTTTGAGTCACAGTGGGGTTGGTTTCATGCTGTCCGCTCATCCTCTGCTGCTTTTCTGTCTCTTTCTGTGGCAGGAAGAAATCTCTGACGGGTGAAGAGAAGCAGAGGTAGGAATTACTCCCATCTTGATCCCACTTCCTGGGGACTGCCCCCAATCCCAAAGGCTCTGCCATGGTAGTGGGGTACCTGAGATGAGGGCTGCGTGTCCCCATGGAAGAACCAGCTCCCTAAGCCTGGGAACTTGGGAGAAGGGTTTGCCCCAGGGAGGGAAGTTCCTGGGAGGGCCTGTGGGGCTGGATGGAGGTCCCTTTGGTCACTCTTAGAGGGATGTGCCAGGCTCTGGAGCAGGGAGGACAGCTGCATAGACTTGCCTGAGCTATAACGAGGGCTGGCACTTTCCACTGGGCTCTTGGTATGAGGGTCTTCCCACATGGCACCTCCTTGGCAGCACCGGGAAGCTGTGCAGGGTGTGGAGGAACATTTTACCTCCCCATCCACAGGAACAAGAACAGGCACATGGGGCCATGCCTGCAGGATCTGTCTCGCCCTGGCACCTGCACTGTCCATGGTTCGGAATTCTGGAGCTCCTACCGCTTGAATATCACTGAGGTGAACCCACTGGGATCCAGCTTCCGCCTCCTCGATGTCACCATGCAGGCCATCAGTGAGTCCCCATCTGTCCCTGTGTCTACCCCCATGTCCATCCATTCCTTAGGCTTCCAGCCCTGGGTGGCATCAGGGAGCTCAGCTGCCCTGTGCATGGCAGTCCAATGTGACAAGGGCTCCCTGTCCCACCCTGTGCAGTTAAGCCAGACCCACCGGAAGGTTTGGTGGTGGAGCCCATCCCCTTGGCCCCACGACGGCTGCATGTGAGCTGGAAATACCCCTCCTCCTGGCCCAAGGAGCCTCACTTCCAGCTCAGGTTTCGGCTTCAGTACCGGCCAGTCATCCACCGCTCCTGGTCTGTGGTAAGCAGTGGGCAAGGGAAGGCAAAGCCATCGCAGGAGCAGGGTGCATGGGTCCAGGGGGGACAATGAGGGGTGTGCTTTCCTGCCCTACAGCTCCCTTCTGCCTGGCACAGGTGGAGACGGTGAATCTCTCTGAGGTGATCACAGATGCCTTTGCTGGGCTGGAGCATGTGGTCCAAGTGAGCGCCAAGGATTTCCTGGATGCGGGGAACTGGAGCGAGTGGAGTGCTGAGGCCCGGGCAACACCAGTCAGAGGTGTGTGTGGAACAGGCTATAGTCCCCAGTATGCCTACTAGGTTGTGCCATCCCTCCTCAAAAGCTCTCCAGCACTGTGGGTTGCCCTCTCTAGCCCCCTTCCCATGGTACCCATTCCCCTGAAATATCACCCAGAGCAAGCACCAGTTCCTAGGGTCCCTTAAAGTTGACCCCAAAAGCTGATCCTCTGCACCATCAAAAAAACGGCAAGAAGGAGAGCTGCAAAGGAACAAAGCATCTCCCAGCCCCATGGGAGGCCGCAGCCACATTGCTGCCATTGGGGGATTATTGCCTTGGGGCAGAGTGGGGCTCCCTTTGCACAAGGAGCACCCTAGAGACACCCTTGGGCCTACAAGACCTCTGGCACAGGAGAACCCTTCGTTTCTCCTGTCTGGGGGTCCCTAGGGTGCTGCCAGTTATGTTTGGTGAGTGATTCCCATCCCTTCTGACCTTTCAGACCTAACCACCACAGCGAGTGAAGAAACCACTACAGATGCCAGGTTGGAGAGCTTGGCTGAGGAGTCCTCCCAGGCTCCCAACCCTGAGCCCATCAGTGAGTAGAGCTGGGACTGGTGGGCAGGAGTGGGAACTGCTCACAGGCAGCTACCTACCTGGGAACATGTGGCTGAGAGCAATTGGGAGAGTCTCTTGCCCCATGCTTGTGTGTATCTAGTGTGCTGGGGTGCCCAGGAGCTTGCAATAGTGTCCCCAGGGCGCTGTGGCATCCCTCAGCAATGTGACGGTCTTTCTGTCCCAGACCACAGTGACCCTCTGGAGAAGATGGCTGTCCTGGTGTCCCTCGGGATCTTTGCCTTCTTTGTGCTGGCTGCTGTTCTTGTGATCACCATCCTCATCTGGTAAGCTGGGTTTTGGGAGGGAGTGGTCTGCATGATGGCTGTCCTCATCGCACTCTGACCCCCAAAACCTCAGCATGGGGTTCCCTATGTTCACCCAGCCCTGCTCTGGGGTCCCTACCCCAACAGGCTTGATGCCAGACGCATGAGGTGGTTTATGCATTTCTTGCCCCAGTACCACATCAGTCTTTCTTCCCAGTACACCACACGAGCTGCGGTACTGCCCAGCCTGCCAGGGGTCTTTCTAATGAGCCCACATACACAGGACCTTTCTATGTATCCCGCAAAGATGGTGGTGCTACTAAATCCCTGTAAACGTTCCTGCCTTATTGGAGACTCTCCCATTCAGGGCACTGCCTGCTGGTCCTGTCCTCAGGTCCCCTCTCATTATTCCATGTCTGGGCTCTCTCTGCCATGCTGTGGCTTTGCAGTTACCCTTCCCAGCCCTGCTCTATCTTGTGACCAGCTCCTGCTGTAGCCCTGGAGTTAACCTGCTGGAGTGGCCAGACAGAGCTGGGCACAGCTGGATGGAGATTACCAGGGATGTCAGCAATCCATGCAGGTACTCAGGGGGACTGCTCAGGGTCCTCAGCCACCCTTGCTCTATCCCCAGGCTCCGGGTGAGGAAACACGGCAAGGACAAGACCAAACCCCACAACTTCTTGGTTGCTGCCACCCACTTGAAGGCATTGCCGAGTGAGTCAGGTTGCAGGGGAGGTGATGGGGGGTGTGGGGAGGGCGTATGGAGAGGGGGGCAGGTCAGTGTCCCCTCTGAACCCTGCCCTCTCTCTTGGCAGAGGCCCAGATCCTGTAGTGAGCCCTGGCCAATCCCTGCACCCTGCATCCGCTTGCCCACGCGTGGGACTCGATGCCACTGCTGGCTTCCAAGGACCCCGTGCCTCCTGGGTCACCCCACAGCTGTGGACATTGCAGGAGCCCCCAGCACCCTGGGAGTGCAGGATGGACCCTAAGGAGAGAGGCTCTGCTCCCAGGAGCTTTGGGCTGCCTATGCCTGCCAGGAGCCAGCTGGAGGCACCTTGGACTTGAGGGCAACAGGCCAGCCCTACCACCAGACGCTGCTGAACACATGGGGATCAGACGCTGAGCCAGCATCACTTCACTGCCTAGTGATGAGAGGGACTATGAGTGCAGGCTCCCCGGGGTGAGCAGGGTGTGCTGAGCCCTGCCCGTCACCCCCACCAGCCACCAGCAGGCAGAAGGGACATCTCTCATTCCTCTGCCCCTCTCCTTTGTGCTGTGGCTGGATGGAGCAGTGATGCCAATAAAGGGGATAGCATTGGCACTGCACAGGCAAGACCCCCTTGCAGAGTGACCTGGACCAGGGGAGAGTGAGTGCCACCAGTAAGGTGCCAGCTTGGCAACTGTCCTTGCGGGAGATGCACAGGCAGCTGAGCTTGTCTCCTCCCCATGTACCTGGAGGGGCTGGGAGAGACCCTTTTCTGGGCCAGCACTTACTGAATTCCAGCAGAGGATGCAGGAGCTGCCTGGGACATCTCCCCTGCCCTCGCAAGCGCAGCAACAGAGACAGGACCCTTTGCACAACCCCCCTTGCTCAGCATGTGGCCCCCTCCCCACTCCTCAACCTGGCCCCTCTAATGGGTTCCATGTGTTGGCACTTTCCAAGCCTGGTGCTCAGCGCCAGTGGCCCAATGAGATCCAGATGGGGCTGGGTGGAAATTCAGGCAGCAGCGGCGTGGGGAGCAGAGCCAGAGCTGAGTGAGTCCTTACGCCTGCATCACTGAGAAGATTTGTTACTCAAGGCTGGGCCTCAAAGCTCTCCTGGGTGCAGAGAGATCCTGGAGGAGAAAGACCTCTTAAAAGGTCCTTGTGGAGACTGGATTGGAGGGGATGTGGCAGAGCTGTACCCTTTGCAGGCTGGGCCTCTGCTCTCTCTGGTTGCCCCTGTATTCCCACTCCGTATGCTGAGGTATGGAGGCTCCCCATGCCAATGCTTGGTTCTGTGAGGTCCCAGCCCCTTGCTGTGCCTCCTGAGCACACCCTCCCTGAATGGGGGAGGCAGGGGCCAGCCCTCCATCTTCTATGCGCTACTGGGATGGCACCATCCTTTGACAGGAACAGGGCTTTTTCACTGACCAAGTAAGGCAAGTCAGTGGTGAGGAATAAGGGGCCAGATCCTGCCTGGGCTTCTGACCCTGACGGCCACATTTCCTTTCCCAGGTGAATCCCTGAACTTGCCAGCTCTAGCTCTCATGCTGCCATCACCTGCTGGACTATGGTCTCCAGCATCCAACCAAGCCAGCACACTTTACGATATGTCACAGTCACCCTTGTCTCCCTTCAACCCCCAGTATGCCATGGGCAGCCCTTCCCACTTGGAAACCTGCTGTTGTCACCACCAGATCCTAATCCTCCACCACTATGGAGGTGATTAGGGCTGTGCTTGTGCATAGGATGCAGTTGAACATGTCCAACATTCGTCCAATAGCTGTAGCTGCAGCATTTGCAAACAGCTCAGTGGTTTCTCAGCACCTGGTGCTCATTTAGAGGCTGATGTCTGCTCAAGATGCAGGAGCACAATGGCCAGAAAGTGGGAAAGCATGTAAGCCAGGAGCTCCAGCCCCTTTATCCTGCTTTCTTATAAACTCCAGAAAGTCCAGGTGAGTGCCAAATAGAAGGGGATTGCTGCTGGCCAAGGGGAGCAGGGACCACTGGAGTCTTGCATATCCACAAGGTAACATGTTTCTACTCCATGCAGGCAAGCTTAGGGGGATAGAGGAGAAAGGCTAGGCAGAGGGGTCCTAGAGCTGTGCCGTCACCATATGCCAAGCCCTCTGTCCTCTTCCTTAGGCAGGGCTGGGCTTGCCAGGCAGTGAGAACACCTAGTTCTAGTGGCTGAGGCAGCTTATGGGCAGGCGATGCACATCTGGTCCTCATCACAGCATCCCACTGCCCTTGGCCCTGGAAGCTGGCCTCTTTCACATCTGATGGAAGGTTTATAGACAGAACCTGCCACCCTTTTGGGAACTGGAGATATAAAGAGCAGAAGAGAACTCTGCATGCCACCATGAAGTCCTGCATACTTTGACTGTGGCTGCCTGCTGGGATGCTCCCTGAATCAGCCTCCTTGCCCGAGAGCCTGTAGATATGACACATGGGCAGCAGGGACCCCAAGGAAGCAGCAAGCCCAGTGCTTAGGGGACTAAAGGTGCTGGGTGCTGCACACCAGGCTGCGTGGGAGGTGGATGCCTTCATGCTGGACATGAGGGACCGTGCACACTCTGAACTGGTGAAGACACAAGGGGAGGAGGGCTTGGGTGACCAGCAATGTGGGATAAAGGAGAGGGCTCCGGATGCCAAAGTCAACTTTGCCTTCTAGCTGTGAAGAAGAAAAACAGGAAGGGACCATGAGAGCAGTCCCAGCACCGGCACCTCCCTGTCCCACCATGGAGCCAGGGCGCTTCCTCCACTGCTCGGCCTCTTTGGTGTTTCATGCAGCTGCTGAGTGAGCAGGAGGCTTCCTGCTGCAGGCTGGAGCTCTGCCTGGACGCACCCTGCCCGGAGTAGGCAGAGGCACTTCCAAACTTGCCTTGTCAATGTATCCCACCCTCCTCAGGGCAGCTGGCATGCTGAGATAGCGGGAGGAGCTGGTACCAGCCATGTCTGGGGATGCTGAGGCTGTGCAGGCAGCCTGTGGGCCGCACACGTGAGGAGCAGGTAGAAGTTCAGGAGAGCAATGCCAAGGTCCTGCAAGGAGCCCAAATTTTCCAGAAAGTAATGCCCCATGCCAGGGAAGGTCTCCAGTTCCGAGGTGCAGAAAGGCTTGTGTCTGCACTTTGCATTTTCATGTAGCAAAAGTTGGCTCCATCCAGAGCATCTGTTGGGCAAAGGCTGGAGTGCACCAGCTACTTAGCTATTTGTGAGGCTCATTTGGGAAAGCAGTAGCCTGGGCCAAAGCCATTGTGGTAGGACACTGGTTATGGACAGTTGTGCAGCAGTGCCTGGGCTGCTTGACGGCCATAGACCCTGCCAAATATCTGGGCTGGCCCTCAGGCCCAGCCTCCACCTTTCCCTGCATCACTGCCAAGATCAGCCTGTATTTTGCAGGGAAAGAGATGGATTGCACATGAATGTCAAAAACAGTCTCAACTTATCTCTCAACTTATCTCTCATGGCTGTTCCTGCTTCCTTCTCCACCACATCCTGAGCCAAGGAAAGAAGTAAAAGTATCTCTGGCAGATTGTGGAAGGCATAGGGTCATGAAACATACATGTCATGAGGAAAAGGAAAAAAGAAAAAAGAAGGAATACACGGTGAGTGATTCAGCAGGAAAGAAAGGATTCATCGACTGAGGGGAAAAGCTGTGCAGATGTATAGATGGATGCATGGATTGGTTGGCAGAGGGAGAAAGGGATGGATATATGGGTAGATGCATGGATGAATGGATAGATAGGCAGTCTGGACACCCAAATACCATTCTAAGCATCAAAGATGCTCATTGTGCAGGGACTAACTTGTGAAGATGGCTGGGAGGCCAAGTGGGTAAGGCTGACAAAGGGAGGCCCACAGGCAGACCAAGGACAGTATTGGGGAACAAGACCCACGTGTGACCTATGCATCCAGTCCCCATGGAAGTGGTATCACAGCTGACATGAGGAAACAGAACTCTGAATTGTTACCACTGCAGGTCTCAAGAGTTCAGACAAGAGCATTGGCCATGTCCAAGCCCCTCGGGAGCTGCTACCATTTCCTACTGTCTGGGCACTGGGGTTGTAGGAGCAGCAGGCACCCTGCCCCAGGGACAGTGAAACCAAACACAAATGCTTGTAAAACCCAGGGCCGAGCATTCACCCTGGCCATAGATTTCATCTCACCTGCATGTGGGATATCTCTGCCTGGTGTCTTACTAGGTGTTCCAAGCCCTCAGCTCACTGGATACCCCTGAAATCACCCATACTCCCTCTTTTTCATCTGCCTCCCTTTCTAGCTACCACAGGCCTGCAAGCTCATTGCCCATCATCTGTTCTTTCCTGAAAGAGAGGAGAGACATCATGTGCCAGGACAGAAGTGCTGGCACACAAAGAGATGTGGAGAAGGGAGAGGCCTGAGACACCTCTTCTTGCTGCCTCATTGTAGGCTTCTCCCTGCAGGGAGGGACTGTATCTTTATTTGCTTGCTGGGCTGGCATCCAGGATGCTTTTGCTCATTCACAGCTACGAAAGGCTAAGCACATGGCCACAGAGATGCTGGGAAGCAAAAGCCAGCAGCTTAGCTGTACCCAACCACTGCTGCTCATGATGCTCTCAGGAAAGGGCAGCTCCCTCCTCAAAACAGCAGCAGCTCTTTGATGAGCTCATCAAGCCCAAGACTTCCTTGCCAGCTTTTATTTTGTTTGCACTGGGAACAGACCTGTTGTCCATACAAGTTTGTAGCATTTTGTACACCTGACATGAAGTGTGGTGGCACTGGGGAACACATAGTCATACTGCTTTTTCACAGCAGTACCCACTGTGTATTTCTCTGCTGTGCAGCGTGGTGACCATGTCTCCTTGATGCTGCCATACCACTTGCTCAGAGGAGATGATCTCTTTACTTCCACATGGCAGAAACTCTATCATCTCCTAAAGCTGCCTCCAGAGCTGTGGGGACTGAAACAGAGCAAGAGACACTCTTAGAGCTTCCCTGGGTAGGGACAGGGGGCCTCCCTACCTGCTTTCCTCCCACCTACTGCACCTTGTGCTCCCCTACATTCACCACCACATCAGCTGCTTCATCTGCATGACCTGATCACCCAAAGAGAGGTTATGAAGAGCATGACCCAGCCCTACACAGGAGCTGCCCAAGCAGCTGAGGTACTCCAGCACTGCCTGTGTTTCCAGGATTGCAAGGAGCTAGCGCCAGGCAGACAGACAGCCCTGTACAGCAGGGCATTTCTCTGCATCCAGAAAATGATGAGCCAGAGTGAAATGTGACTCTGGGAGTTTCATGTGGCTTTGCAGGGTTACAACACATGGAGTTCTTACACCATACAAGCAAGCCCCAGCCTTTAGTCTGCACTGGAAGATCAACCAGATGTAGCTGAGCTCCATGTACATGCTGGGCACTGGCTTAGTCACCAGTCTACAGGTCTATGCTTACACCTGGGATCTCCTGGGGGATGCTGGCTGATCCCCAAGAGGATCTGCTGACCTGTAAGGCATGGATGCCCATGAGGATGCGGACCTGGAAGACACCAGTACTTGGGAAGATGCTGACCTGTGGTGCCACTGATTGCCAGGGGGATGCTGGAGAGGCCAGCCTGGAAGGCACAGATTCCCAGGAGTGTGCTGACCTGGAACATAGTGATGCCCAGGAGGCTGCCAACCTGGAAGGCATCAGCCCTCAGAGGGATGATGACCTTGAAGGCACCAGTCCCCATGGGTGTGCCAGCCTATAGAACACAATATATCCAGGACATAATGCTTCCTCCTCTGCTCCAGAGCACTTCTTTCAGCTTCCCGTGTATGCTGGGCATCAGCTTAGCCAAGGACCATAGGGAGAGGGGATTGTGCTGGGGATCAACATTTATGCAGGTATCCATGGCTGACTGCAAAGGGTTGGGTAAGCTGCCTGAAGGAGGGAAAGTTCTGCAAGAATCTGAGCCAGCAACACCTCTCCCGGTTTCCCTCCTCTCCGTAGTTCCCCACTGGGACTGGGAGCTGCTGCCTGGCCATGGGCTGGCAGGAGGATGGTCCCCCAAACCGTCCCAAAATAATGCCAAGCCTCATTCATCCTCAGGCACTGAGCCAGCAAGATGAATGCCCAGACCCTATATTCCCACTAGATGGCAAACACTGCCTTCAAAAAAGCCTTTCAAGGACTTGAATGTCTTCCCTGGGGGAAGAGGCTGAGAAACCCCTTCCACGGGGCAAAGTCCTGTGAGTGAAGGGCCTGATGCTGCTGGCAAGCAGAGCTGAGGGCAGCAGGTACCCCTAAAATGCTCATCTTTTTCTTCTGTCATTTCTTAAACTGTATTCTTTTCCCATCTGCCTGGTTTTCCCCCACATTCCAGGAGACCCATCTGTCACCCAACGCTGGTGAGACCAAGCAAGCTGGACATGCAGGAGAGACATCTGGTTAACCCCAGGTAGCACCTTGAACTTCCACAGCCACAAAGCAAAACCCAGAAGTTTTGCTGAGAACTAATTATGCTGTGGTTTGCAAGCTTGTGTGTTCATTCCTCCTTGCAAGCCCCCAGGTCCATGGGCAAACGATTTTGCCAGGTATAAACAAAGGAGAGAGGGACGAAGCTTGTGCAGGTGGATATGCACGGTTGTCTAAGATCTTCTGCCAGCTCTGATGTATTTCCAGGCTTGTGTATGTTTGTTTGAATTCAGCCCCTTATTTTCTCATGGTACCTTTATTAACCTTGAACAGATTTTTTCTGAGTGTTTGCTGCTGGCCCTGGCACCGCTGCAATATTGCTGTGTAGTTAAACATGATGTGTCATAGCTAATGAAGGAGCTAACTGTGGACAGTAGATGTTTAATACGGACAAATCAAGGCAATTAGGCAACGTTGAGAGAGAAGTGTGTCATCTCAGCTGGGTTGGTCCTGTGTGGAGGAGAGGGTCTATGGAAGGGTACAACCCTAGCTGCTACAGGATCAGCAGCTCCTAGCACCAGACAAGGATAAAGAGTGCAGATCCCTGCATGATTCTGCAGACCCCTCAGATCACTGTGTAGGTAGCTTCATTTGCAAGAAGAAGACATTCTCTTAAAAGGAGGATTACGTTTCTGAAACAAAGATCTCTGGGTGGCTACAGAGGAGAGCAGCTGTGTCCAGCATGGAGCTGCAGAATGAGAAGTAGTAAATCATCCCATTCAACGCATTCCTTGGAGTCCCTCAACGGGACTCCTGGCTGTTCAACAGCATTCTGTCTGCTTTCGTGGTGAACCTGGGGCTCTAGAGCTCAGCAGTGCTTGGATGGGTGCACTAGGGAACTCCAATGGCCATGTTCCCAACGGCAGACCTCCAGAGCATTAATGAGCTAATGGCAGCAGATGTATTTCCTCCACAAAGCTCTCGGGAGCCCAGCTCCTGGCAGCATCTTCTGCCCTTGCAGCCTGGGAAAGCTGCTTGGCATCATTTATGCTTGGGTGAGAAGGGTCGTTCAGGCATCCTGGCCTCTTCCTTCAGGAAGAGATCATTGCCTCTTCCTCCCTGAGGGCTGGAAAGTCCCTCTCAGGGCTATTAATAGTCAAAGAGAAAGATGTGAAAAATGAAAGGAAGAGAGTGGCTGGGGAATAGAAACTGAGGGAGCTGTCAGGAGCCAGTTGTCAGTGTGTGGCTCAGGGCAGCAAGCCACTGACCCATTGCAACAACCACTGCACCACAAGCAGAGCAGGTAGAAAGAACTCTCCAGCACACCTGGACTCCCTGCTAGCTCAACCCCTTATTGGCATGTGCTGATGCCTGGGGATGTGGGATCAGGATAGAAGCAGTGACAACTTGAATGACATGGGCTCTGGTACATCCTCGTGGCTTGGGGCTTCCCCATCGTTTTCCTAAATTCATAGCCTCCGAAGGCAGCAAAGCAGAAGTTCAGCACAGATGTGCCTGCATCACTACTAAAGGTGGGATTTACAGATCCAGGAGGGTTTGACCCATGGAGGACATACTTGTCTGTACAGTCTGTGTGCCTGCAGAGCCACAGGATCAGAAACCACTCCAGTGCCCCACAGGCTATACGTTACCATGTTCTACTAACCCACCCCATCACTCCAGACTGACTCCACCTTGCTCCTGACCTGAGAACACCAAGGGATGAGCAAGTCCATTGCCTGAGGATGTCACATACTTGCCTTGACGTGTGCCTGATTTCAGCTTTCCAGTCCAGGTCCTCGGAGCCATTCTGGTCTTTCCCTATAAACTCAAGGTTCTGCTTTTTTCATCCTGGCTCTCTAAAAGGTAACATGCTGCCACAAGCAACAGGCAGGCCCTTGCCCCTAGCCTTGCTTTTCCCCCTGACACAGATCTCTGGAGGCTGGAGCCTGCTTTTGTATTGCTGATGAGTAGTCACTAGCTAGCCAGTGAGCCAGAGGCTCTGCAGCAAACTGACCAGCTATGGCCTCTTCTGCCTGCAGCATCCACACTATCCACATCTCCCACCTGGTACTGCCAGGTAAGAACATCCTATAGTATGAAGCATGTAACGCTTCAGAAATGCTGGTGAAGCTGCACTCTTGGTAAGAACATAAACCTCTTACCTTTCATAGGGTCTTTGCCACTATGCCACAGCAAAGAGAAGGGGTTGTGCTGGGGCCGCAGGTGGAAGGGGGAGGCTATGTGGCTGTGCGTCCCCTTTACACTCATTCAGATCCCCTGGCAGGTGATGGATAAGACGCATTAGGAAGCCAGGTAGCTGAGAGGGTTGGGGAAATACTTTTGTTGCATGCAGAGCTGAGGGATGAGCTTCTCCAGAGCCACCTGACCTTACTGTCCAGGGGAGTAAAGACAATGATGCACCATGACACACTGAAAGCCCCAGCAGAAGCATCAAGCAGAAACCAATGGCACAAAGGAAAGCTCCACACAGCCACCTCTGTGCTGGGATATCAGCTCTGCTGAGGATTGCTTTCTGGCCCTTGTCCAAAAGACAAGGGATGGCCAGCCTCCACCTTATTAAAAGCTCTTCACTCTCCTTGGCTGCACCCAAATTCTCTGTTGGAAATTATACCAGCCCTTGGGGTCGCCACTATGTCTTCAGGGGGCACTGAGCCAGTCAAGAAGATCAGACCCCTGCCCACAGCATAGCTAAAGAGAACTGTTGAGTGATGGGGCTCGCTGGGAGGATAAATGGAATGAAACAGGTGCAAATTTTGTGTTACCATTGCCTGAATGGCAGCCTGTTGCAGTCCAGCAGAAGAAGAACCCAGCAGAGGTTGAAGCCTCAGAGTGGAAAAAAGATGAAGGAGTCAGTGGCTCAAATCCTGTGGTGGGATTGCAGACTCCACTCCCTGTGGGATTTCAGATGCGTTCACTTATTTGTCTTGCATAAGCACTTTGGCTCTGCTCCAGGGCTAAATTCTGCAGTCGATAAACTCTTTCTCTATCCTTCTACGTGACGATCCTTTAAAAATAGCAGTTGCTAAGCTGTGGCTTGAGGATTCATGGTGAAGACCTGACAGGTGATATTCAGACCAGCTTCACTTCTGTAATGGTCCCTGCTCTGCAGGGATGGAAAACCATTAAGAGACTTAACAGCTGAATGGGATCTGGATCCCAGTAGTGGTGCCTGAAGACTCATGCTTTCATTTCCTCCTCAACACAGCAACTTTCAAGAGAAAACACCATAAAGGATCTACTGCCTTTGCTGGGACACTGGCTGCAAAAGGAAGTGCAAGTTCCCTTTGCATGGGCTCCAGTGACCGCTACTGTGGTTTCCCAGTATAATAATTCCCATACCCTTCTTCAAAGCACAACTGAGATCTAGAAAGTAAGAAAAGCCAACAAGGACAATCGTATGCAAGACATCAGCATGTTGGGATGATGGGCAGCGGCAGAAACTTCATGAGGTGTGAGGAACAGGTGCTGCCCAGCCTGCCTTCAAGTTTTGCTCCTGCCACACCAAGGGAAGCCCAGCCTCTTGGTGTCTCTAGGAACCTTCATTGCCCCCGTTCTCAGTGCTGGTTCCGGGAGACATAATGCAGAGTGAAAAAGTACCTCTCCAGCCACACAATCCATCAGCAGAAAAGAACAAATTAGCATCAGCAATGCGAGAACAGAGAGGGCAAGACTGAGACAAGGGATTGTGAATGTCCCTTCAAGGATATGAACCCTCATCATATCACTGTGAATATTTACGCAAATGCACCCAGGGCTGTGTAATCTGCAAACCTGAGCAGGTTGTAAAAATGGGGATAAAGCACTGAGTTTTGCCTTGATCATTAGATTTATATTCAGGTTTTTTTTTCCCTTGAAGACAGTTATCAGGCTGAGTTTGTGTATCTTGTACCCAATAAAGGTATTAAAACCCCTTTAATCTACTGCTGTATAACCAGCAGCTTATTTTGCTGTGAAGGTAAACAGTGCCTGGGTGAGCAGTGCATGGCTCAGAGCTCACAGGAAATCATCCTTGATTAGCTGGGAAGTATTCATGCACTCGCACCATCCCTGGCTCTATACCAGGTGTCTTTCAGTGTCCTTGCACAGGTACACAAAAGTGACTAGTTTGTGTCACTACACAAACTAGTGACAACCAGCCCGGTATGCTTGAAGGGTGATACACATTTTCACAGCGTCAGCAGGGATGAACCCAGAGGATGACACTAGAAAATGTGTCTGGAGAATGGACATGATGCCATACACTGCTCCTGGTTCCTATTGTCACCATGCTGCAGTATGATTTGGAGTGAGGTATCAATTAGCAGATGAAGGGATCCATGCACGTCTTGGGACTGTCAGCACTGAAATGATGCAGGCTTACTTGTACCAGCTTGGAATGATAAAAAAGAGTAGCTTTGACCCACCAGGGTTCTTCCCATGCTTGCTGTGTGCTGTTCAGACTCTTTCACTATAAGCGACAGGCTGCATGTGAAGCCCTTGCTCAGCTCCCTCTGCCTCTCTGCAACCTCTACTGGTGCTGATGGAGGTTTGGGAGATGCTTTCTTCATGGTTTGTGTTTGTGTGAGAAGTGAGCTGCTGGGA
This sequence comes from Clamator glandarius, assembly GCA_033459285.1. NCBI lineage: Eukaryota > Metazoa > Chordata > Aves > Cuculiformes > Cuculidae > Clamator > Clamator glandarius. The sequence goes on along the minus strand of JAUNZM010000460.1, from coordinate 146,184 downwards.
GAAACGCTTGTGAACCCATTCCAGCACATCACTGAGCCTTTGAGATAGTCTCTACTGCAAAGACAGAATTTATATAACCACTGCAGGTCTCCCTTGGTCTGGAGAACTGTGGCAGTCTCCTGGGATTTTAGGACAGTGGAGGGAGAAAGACAGCTCTGAATTATTTCCATGGCCAGTGCTAGCAGTTAGCACCATGTCTTGGGTTTTCTACACACTGCAAGGAGCATCCTCACTTGAACATCAGGGACATGCCAGCCATAGGCACTTGACCAATCCATCCAGAAACCATGACTCTGCAAGGTGTGTCCAGAGACTCAGCCTTACACTGGACCCTGAAGAGCTTATAATGCCCTCTAAATCAGCCAGGCAGGCAATGAGTGCAAGAGTTGACCTGCTGCTCCAGGAAAGGAGGAGAGCGACAGAGAAAGACACACACACAAACCATGGCAAGGCCATAGTGGGAGGATGAACTTATGGTGGCTGCAGAGCAGAGCTCTACAGGGTAATTCCTCCACAACCAAGGTGCTCCTGGGGCCTAGAGCTGCAGTCAGATCTGCTTGATAAACTCTCTGACACATGTGAGTCGTAACCTGCTCTCCTGGGGCTCCTCCTCACTCATGGGACAAGCTGGAGATAAGGGGTGTCTTTCTACAAGATGACCACAAATCCTCTTCTCTCTCCAGAAATTGTGTTTGGAATGCAGCAACAGATGCTACAAAAGATTTAGATGAAAGGCAGACATCTCAGAGCAGTCCCTTGCATTGTGACCATCTCCGAGGTTTAATGTGTTCACCCCAGGCACACCTGTCCTCCAAAATCACTAATCTCTTTTTAAATTAAAAAAAAAAAAAAAAGGCAAAGCCCACGAGCAACAATCAAACCACAAAATACTTAAAATGTGTTGAAGTGGCCCATCAGCAGTTTTTCAACCCACAGTCAGCACCAAATGTGGTCCAGACTGCCCGCAAGCACCATACCCACCCCATCCCCCACCAGCCTCTCTGGGCAGCTGGAACCTAACTGTTTCTTCACTGTGAGGAGCTGGAGGGACCCATAAGAGTGAGCAGAGAGTAGCACAGGGAGCACACAAAAGGAGTCCTCAATCTCATGCATCACATTCCGACCCAAGGGCCCTACTGGATGTCCTTAGGCAATGTCCTCTCCAACTTATTTTATTGTGCTGCTGGTTCCTGTGGGTCTCCAGGGTGTGCTGGCACATACCCATGGCTGGGAGCAGCTCCATGTGACAGCTAGCCTTGGACTTTGCCTGCCTGAGCAAAGACAAGAAGAAGACCGGGGGTGCCTTCCTTTTGCTTCCTGGCAGGTATCTGCCTTTTTCTGCTGGCTGGGATTTTTCAGGGAGGCCGGGACATTTGATTAAGCATTGCTAGGGCAGGACATGGAGCCAGGAGAGCTCTTATTCCCACAGGACAGGCAGTCAAATGAAGAGTAGGCACCCTCCTGGACAGGGCTCATGGCTCCTCCATCTGCATCTGCTTCCTCAGGGTTTGAGTGAGGGTAGGTAGGTGAGGACCTCCTGGTTATGAAGAGCAGAGAAGAGCCTTTGCTGGTACCCATCCTTCCAAGCTTGCTCATGGGATAAGGAGTGGCTGCAGCAAGCAGAGTGTTTCAAAAGGGCAGCAATTATGGATCTTGGTCCATCAGAGAGCCACCCTAGGACTCTTGGGGACTGGTAATGGGACATCAACTCAAACAACAGGGGCAACTTAATGACATTCTGTGATGATTCAGAGGAGTGGCAGGATATCTGATAAGAATAAGCGGTTATAATAGACATTGGATAAAACTTAGCAGAGCAAAGGGCAGAGGAGACAAGAACAGCAGTGCTGGGTCAGGATACAGTCTGTACTGTTCTGTCTCTCTCTCCAGCTGCGACCACTACCAGATACATAGGAAAAAGCACAGGAAACAGAGTAAACCAGAGTCATTCTTCCCTGCCACCCCTTGCCAGAATCCAGGAGTCACTAGCAGAGGAGTTTCCCCAGGTGAAGCTTGAGTGGGATCCCTGTGCACTCACACACAGTAGTTTTGTCCAGCCCCTGGCTGCACCCCTCCGGCAGGTTTCCATGGCTTGTCTACCGAGGGTGCGAAAAGGGCATTCCTGTTTGCTTTAAACTTAGAACCTGATCATTTCAGGGATAGACACAGCTCACATCAGGGCTCGGAATAGCAGTGACATAGGAGCAGCTGAGTTGGCTACAGCAGTGCTGTACTAGGCTATAAGAAGTATATTTCTAACCAAAATTGAAAGGAGGTCTAGGGTCAGACTCTCTGAAGTGCGAGAAGGCTTCAAAAGACCTTCAGGGTTTCCAGATGAGGCAGTGCACTTCTAAGGGGACCATGGCAGCATTAGGAGAGGGGAGCTTAGGATCTTAGCAGGCTTCAGTGTTATATTCCCAGCTTGCAGATGAGAAATCCTGGACCTGCTGTCCAGGACCTCCCAAGAGCTTCCATGCCATTTAGGGGCCTGTCTAACACCACAGCTGTGCTTGGAGCAGCCTGAAGGAAGGACTGGCTGCCTTTTCTTTTGCCATCCCTCTGACTGCTGTCCCGATGACTGTCCCTTCCATTTCCTGTAAAAAACGATCCACAAGGAAGTCCTTCCTTGCAAGGCATGGAGATAGCCTGCCTTATCAGACACAGAAGAGCCAGCCAGGGACTTTCCACTCTTTGCTGCTGTGCTCTGGTAGGAATACCAGCCTGGTACATCTTCTTTGTTTCAGAGACTTCCCCAGCCCTGTGTTGCCTTTGCATTCTTGACAGCTCTGCCCCTACAGACTCCTGTTCTACTCTTGTTGATGACTTCTCCTGGGCTTGGTTATCCTCTGACTGGAAACTCTTGGACAGAAATATTCCACAGAAAGGCTAGGAAGGAAGATGCTACCTCTGAGATAGTGGAGACCTCTGTGTTCCATGTGGAAACCCTCAGAGACTGAGCCACCGTGGCCTCCTCCATGTCCTTTTGCAGGCAGCTGAGAAAAACGCTCACTTGGGAATTTCTGTGTTTGACTCTTTGCCCACACTGCCCCTGATGGCCCAAGCAAGTGTGTCATGAAGCAGCAGACTCATCACACCAGAGCTGTATCCAGCCTCCATCTCCTGGCTTTCAGAGAAACCTCTTCATAGTTACTCCATTACTGCAGAATTACATGACCCCTGCCCTCACACACTGCCTGGGACAGAAGAACAGCTTCTGGAAGAAATTAAATGCTGAGCAGGTTGATACTGTTCAGATCAGAAAGTAGTGATGCAGGAGATTTCACCCTTGCAAGGAGCTAGGTCTATATGAGAAGGAATTATTTCTTCCCGGACTGAGCTGAAGGGATTCCAGGAGCCGAGAGAGCAATGACACCCCTGAAGCCCAGTCAGAGCTCTGTAAAAAAGCACCATAGGATCACGGTTTCAGGGGTAAATGCCCTCCTGAAAGTTGTTCTCTCCCTGCGTTTTCCGCATACAGTAAGGGAAAAGCTGCAGCCTCAAAACTGACAATGTAAACAAGGCAGAGGCCCTCTGGACAGCTGGAAGCTTCTGCTTGTCATGGACTTGTCCCAGCTGCCAGCACAGCCTGTGATGAATGGCTATGGCATGTTCTGGCGCATCACAGCCCCCCAGCATTTACTTTAGACAACTGCAGCACAAGGAAGATAAATGAGATTCAGAGAAACTCAACCTGCTTTTGGCCCCTCTGTCTCCATTTACATGTCTGTATTCTCCTCTAAGGCCATGTATCTCCTTCATTTAGGAGTGTGTCTGGCTTCTGATCTTGTTCCAGATGTTTTCTGCTCAAGCCCTTCCTAATTCTCTTTAAAACACTGAACACAGACACTTCGGGACATGCTTTGGTGCCCTGACTCAGGCACTTCAGACCTTGCACCAACTCAAAACCACAGCCTCCATTCAGTACTACCCAGGGGGCCAGGCAGTGCACATCTCCACTAGCCAAACTCTCATAGCTGCTTCCCACTCAAAAATCCTCAAAACCTGACAAAACTGAGGGTAAACCACCAAGTGGAAAGCTCTCCTGCTCTCTGAGCTCTTCAGAGAGAGAAGGGATCCCTCAATGGCTCCCCCCTCCCCATGACATCCTGAGCCCTGCCTCTGCACTACGCCTAGGCTAACCATCAGAATCCTGAAGATTCACCCAGCCACTCCACTGGTGTGTTCAGGCACCATGGCAGCTCCTGGCAGCTCTGCAGGGAGCCCAGCCCTGCAAGGACAGGTGGCCCAGGTAGCATTTGGCAAGGTGGGAGCAGTGAGTCCTGCCAGCTAGCTTTGCAGTTTCAAACCAGCTTTTATTTATCTCGGAGAAAAGTTCCACAGATGCTCTCAAAAGGCATTTGATGATAAACCCATTAGCTTCATGTTCAACCCGGAGAAGCTCACTTCTTTCCTCTCTTTGGGTTACTTTCCTTTTTTCTCAAACTGAAACATGAATTATGCTAGTGAAACAGAGCCAAGGCTGCTAAGGCCCTTGCCAGCAGCACACTAGCATGTGGCTCAGACTGTGACAGCAAGAATGTTGTTTTTCACCATTAGTGGTTCACACTCTACCATTAGCATCTGCACAGCATGCTTGGCTTCAAAGAGGGCTCATGGTTGCAACACAAGGTCTGCTTCCTTCAGCCCATCTTTCCAACCTCTCCCACTCGCCCACGATGCCTTCACCAGTAGTAGGTCATTTACTAGATTTGCATCCGGAGACAAGGATTTCTTCTGGTCATGGATAGCTTCACATCAAGCAGCCAACAAATTAATGGGGACTTTAGAGTGTGACTACATTCTCCCACCTCCACCTTCTAGAGAGGTTCCCAAGGTCATGGTCCCTGTGACTTTCTGCATCCCTCAGAGGAACAGTGTAAGGCAAAGGAAGCCCACTTCACCGGCTAGGAAGCTGGTAGATCAGAATAACAGAGTTTAAAAAATGGGTTCTGAAGGTCTGTTCCTGTTTATCTGATCTATCCTTTGCTGAGTCAGGCCAGCACTACTCACAGTTTTTTGACAGGCACTGGTCCAACTGTAGAAGTTTCTAGCAGTGGAGTTGTAGCATTTCTTCAGCTGCTTCTTCCTAATAAATGGAATTTCCCCCTAAAGTCTGACCCCAGGGTCCTCTGTGGTTTCTTTATCTATCAGAAGTAAACTCAGAGAGTACTTTTTCGCTTTCTCTTCACAGCATCCCTCTGTGCAGTCCATTCCTGGAAGCAGGGTAAACCCAAGCTCCTTCACCCAGTGCCTGAAGGCCAGGTCATCCAGACCTTTGACCAAATTCACTGCTGTCCTCCACAACCCTCCCAGGTAGGCTAACACCTTTCCAGAGACTAGCTGTCCTACCTGGCAGCATCTCTCCCACCAAGATTAACCTAAATAACTCCTGCACTACAGGATCATTCATGAGTGATGCCCCAAAAGCTTACTGAACAAAGCTTAGAGATAAATTAAAACAGGAAGGAAAGGGACAGGGTCTCGATGCAGTGGCAGAAAGCTGACATTTACCTCCTCATCCCAACAGCCACAACAAAGCCCTCATTTCTCCATTTCTTGCATTACCACCGAGCCAGCTGCCAAAGTGTGCTGGAGATCTGAGCACCTCTTTGTATGCGGCTGACTCACAAATGGCAGTTTGTGGTGATTTTTTGCTTTAGTCTGCACTAACAGTTTTAAACATTGGTTCTGCAGCACACAAGTATGCCAGAAGATGCTAATTTTTGCAACAAGCACTGGTTCAGAAGCAGCAGGGCCAGAGAGCAGTTTAGCTTGAAACCAGGCCAATGTAGAGATAGCTTCCCTCCTACCATTCCCTGTCATGCTGCAAAATGTATACAAAATCTATCTATCAATCTGTGTGTGTGTGTATATATATTGTCTGCACTGAGATACAGAGCAATGCAATGCAAACAACAAAGAGCTTCCTTGCCCCAAGTGAGAAAGCGAAAAGTGCAGAGTTGACTGCCAGCACCACTAGGACCTGCTGACCTACCAAAACCAACTTAATCACAAAGGTGCAGAAAACAGCCATTGCACAGCACAAATAAAGCCTTCAGAAACAGCAGGGATTAATCTAGTGGACTCCAGCCCTGCTTTCTCCTCAGACAAGCAATGAAACACACAGCCCTTCAGGATCTGATATTGGGAATTCCCTGGGGTAGCTGGCCTCAGCAAGGGCAGAGGAAAATGCCGGATCATTGCGCAGTAGCCAGGAAATGAAAACAAGAACTGTGAGAAGAGGGAGAATCTGTATCGGCAGTGTATCCGGGACACTTCTGCTTTTGTTCTTTGCCATACAGTGGCTGTAATCTGTCACTGTAAATGCTGACTGGTGCCTTTCCAAAAGCCACATCAACTAAATAAAAGGTGGGAAACTGCATGTTGTAGAGTCTTTCAAGGAAAACAGTTTCTTCACTACAGACCACCACAGCTGCTCACAAGACTCCAGATAATAAATAGTGTTTCTCTGGAACATTGTCCCCCCCTCAAAGACAGTAGAAAGTGATGGCTTGATAATTTAAACATGATTAAAGAATGTTCATGTAAACATAGTTATACGCTTGCAGTGTGGGGACAGTCAGTGCAAGCTCAGCAGAGGAGGGATTTTCCCAGCCAGAACATCTGCTAGAAAGAAAATCTTGCTTTCTGTGGGAAGGTAGAGAAGAGTGAGATATGTTTATGAAGGAGCAGACCAGAGGCTGCAGAGAGTAAACCTCCTAAGCCAAGTAGCCATACCACACCTGACACATCTACAGGGACAAAATAGAGCTGCCAACCCCCTCTGGACAAATACAGAATAGCCACCTCTTAGGTAAATCCTGGGGTAGAAGAGTCCAAGGAAACTGGGTGGAAGCTAAGCAGCACAGGACCAAGCAGACAGAGGGAAAGGGAGACCCCAGGGTCAGAGGTTTGCACCTGACAGAGCTAAACAAGAATCACAGGAAGAATTTGCCTTGCTGCTAGCAATCATCTGTCTCTCCCTTTCCACCTCAACAAGGAAAGGTTTTTCATGCTCATGGGTTTAATGCATCCTAGCCACCCTTGAGCTGCACAACAATTTCCCAAATTCATGAGAAGCTCTAAAATCTTCTATTCTTTGCTGCTGTCTTTGTTTGGTTCTCATCCCATAGTTTATGCACACACACACACCCCATCTGCTCCTAAGCAGAAGTAAAGGGGGCTCCCAGATTTTCATTAGTCCCCTCCAAGCCCCTTCCTTGCAATTTGAGTCAAGTGGTGCCACCTCAGCTCAGCCACCTACAGGCCCAGCTCTGTTTTGCCTTGCAGCCATGCCATTTTGCTGTAGTTGCAGAGCAACTCAGAAAAGGAAAGGAGGCAGGGTTCCCCTTCATCATCCTGGCCAAGAGGCACACCATGGGGTGCAGAGAAAGCCCTAACAAAAGACATGGCTAAAACAGGAGGGAGAGGTGAGGAGTACCACAGTAAAGTTATTAACCTTCTAACACTGCCTATCAGTTCATTTGGAAGGATGGGTAATGGGGAAGGTACTTTCCAGAGACTTCTGGCAGCAGAACAAGTCCTCGATTTTCTCTTTAATCTCCAATTTTTACTGCTACTGTGCGTAAAGAGAAGATGAGTGCACCTGAGGTCAGAGAGGCTGGGTCCCCTGTCACTTTCCAAAGGGTACTCTGAGCCCAGGGAGCTGGGCAAGGGTGTGCCCAGCTCAAGGCTGAACTGGCACTGAAATAAACTGTAGCACCTGCAACTTGTAAAAACACAGACCAGAGACCTGTGTGGGCAAAAGGGTCCCTGTATCAGGCAGCTCCTGGGCTGAGAGTCCAGCTGCAGGAGAAAGGCAGAGTGGATGTCACCAGCTCCTTCTCAGAGCCCCACAGCCTGGACAAGGGTGCTGGTATCTTCCCAGAGCAGAAAGTGCCCAGACAAGCAGCACTGATGATGACATACCAGGAATGAAAGGGGAGCAGGTAGGGGCTTGGGGAGGAGAGATGACAGGCCTGGACCCTTTCCATCACCCACACACATTTCTGTTAGGCAAGAGCAAACACCATGTTGGGATGAAATTAGAGGGACTTTTCCTCATCTGGCTTCCCACACTTCCCAATTCTCCTAATGTCCTGTTTCCATAAAAAAACCCAGGCAGGTCCCTGAGCCCCTGCCAGCTGGGTCCAGCACTGGTGCCAAGGGAGCTGTGCCCATGGAGAGCAGTTTCTTGCCTTGACATTGAGCGGAACCCACCAGCATGGGGGAAATGGGCCCTCGCAGTGGCAGGCATGCCTGTAGGCATGTTCACAGCTCCTTCTGCATCAGGGAGCAACACAAAGAGGCTGTATGAGGGCTGTGGGAGGGAGAGCACCTTTTAGACCCCATGGTGCTCCTCACCTCACCTGTGGAAGCATGAGGAATGGATGCATTGCTCTGAGGAGGAAAAATTTGTTGCTTCCATAAAAGCTGGGAGTCACAGGTTTGCAACCGACTGTCCCTCAAACAGATAAACCTGCTTCCCACACTTGAGAGGTCAGTGCTAGCCCCTTCTCCCTCAGCATTCCAGGTGACTTGGCCAGGACACCATGCTCCTTGTCAGGATAGCTTCCAGCCAAGGATGAGCCTGATCCACTCCAGATTAAGCCTCTTCTTCAGTCCTTCAAAGGGGTCCAAACCACCTGTGGCAGCTCATCCTGAGTGCAGACCCATGCTGAGCATCCTCCTCTTTCCCAGACGCATTCCCTCATGGGTCACTGAGTGAGCAGCAGGAAGGTTTCTGCCCAAGCAAGCACTGGTTTTCCTCCTTTCCCACTCATGCTGTTTGTCTTGGCCTCTCTTTCCATAACACCTTCCTCCTCTGCCTCCACCTCTTTGGTTTTGTATTACTGGGGCTGTCATTATAGTTAATGAGCTGCGGCAGAACTGGAGCTTTGGGAAAGTCACACCAAGAGGCAGCCAAGGCCAGGGCATTGCATGTGCACAAATTCCAGGCAGGAGGTTCCCAGAGCGGGGAACACCTGAAAAAGAAACCACAGCCACCTACAAAGACAATCATCAGAACAGGAAAAAGGGCCAGGGCTATGCTTACATCCAACAGGTCTCAGCAAAAGCCATCAGGTGCCTGGAAATCCTCTGGCTTGGACAGCCTCAGCACTGCACCACCATGGATGCCATTCCCTGGCTGCCACATCCCCATTACCTTCAGGAACAGTCCCTGGCCTGTCTCATTCCCAGCCAGTGCTCAGGCATGCTGGCTAGCACAAAACCTTGGCCAAGGATAATGTAAATGGTTTTTACTGTGTGGATAGTCACATTTGATACCACAGCGTTTGGGAGGACAGCATGATGCCCACCTAGTGGCCATATGAACCTTTCTGAGTTGAAGTGATGTGGTATTGACACATAGATCACTTGATGAGTAAGGAATTGACTGGAGAATTGCACTCAAAAGGTTCAGTGCCTCAGTGTTCAAGCAGAGACTGGTGATGAGTGGCTATCCACACAGGTCGCTACTGGGACCAATGTTGTTTAACATCTTTCTCAGCGACAAAGAAAATGGGGTTGAGCTCACCCTCAGCAAGTTTGCAGATGACACTGAGGCTCAGGAGGAAAACAGCCAGGGACTCTTAGATCATTTGCGATGAAGGGCAGTAGATGGTGAGCTGCTCTCCGTGCCTTGTTCATGGATATTCCCAGGACCTGTCTCCATTTCCCCAAGAGCTATTTCTCTTCCTCTGAATCCCAGCTACTAGCAAGCACCAAATTGGCCCAGTTGTGCCTCAGATTGCCTCCACTGCAGAGACAAATCTCCAGTTACCACAGCTTTTCATCCATATCCTACATTCCTGTGAGATCTGATTGCTCGGGAGCTCCAGGACAGTAGCTGAAGTGATTTAGGATGGATGGTGCTACACTGGCATGTTCCTACCACCACATCTCTGCAATACAACCCTCTTGGTACCAACCTCTGGCAGCCTAGCCAAGCAGGGCAGAGCAGGATGGCCACCTCACCACAGTGCCAAGACTAGGAGAGAGCAACAGCCCAGAAGCTGTAGAATGTGTCCTTCATCCTCTTGAAAGCCACTTTCCCTATGCACCCCAACACAGACCCTGACTGCACACCCCACACTGTGCACTGGCATTCAGGCTCAAATACAAAACAAGTCAACCACTTGTCAAGCTTTTCGTTTTATTTAACAAAATCACAGCACAATAAAAAGGAGAGAAAAGAAGCAATTTACACCCGTCATTGTTGCATCAAACATATCTAGCAGCAAAAAATTGAGAGCGGCACAAACTCTGCTTGTGCATCCCTGCCCAAGCAGGCATTGAACGTTGGCAGACTGGGGAACCAAGAAGTCAGGCAGTGTCCCTGAGGAATGCAAGGGTTGAGGTCAACATTGCTGACTGTTCTGCCAATGCCACATTGCTGGGTCTATTTCTAATCATGCCTGGAAGGGCAGGAGGGAAAATGGTGGAGGAAAGTCAGGGTGTGAGAGAGAAACCATATCAGCCACACTGTGCTTTTGGCTATCTAGGTTGCACTCAGTGAGGGAGCAGCACAGTGCATGGCTGGCGAGGAATATCCCCATCCCTCCATCCATCCCCACACTGTTACATCATGGCAGTACTTCCCAGGAGTGTGGAAGGACTATAGAAGTCTTGATGTTAATCATGGAAACCAAAGAGGTCAGACTGGTGCTGGAGGTTATAGCAGCTGCAAAGGAAGGCTGAGATCCCCAAAATTTGTCTCACAGAAAGCATCCAACAACCAGATTCTAGGCTGTGAAGGTAGCAGAGGCTCTGGTCTAGCAGCCCCCAGATCAGCTTGATGCAGATCACTGGGTCACAACAGAAACAAAGAGAAGAAGAGAGAACAGGCAAGGCTCTGCCCAGCCCAGCACACTGGCACGAGTCCCAGAGGGGGTCAGTCCTGCAGGTGCAAGTGGTAGCAGGTCAGATCCATTCAGATTCGCAGCTGGGAACCAGCCCCACTCCAGGTGTTGGGGCCAGCTACAGGCTTCTTCAGAGCTTACTTGCCTTGTGGTTTGGCCTAGGGAAGTGAAAAACCCAGATACGATAAGCACAATCCTCCTCCGACACACTTCCCTGTGGTTGGGGTGGCCAATAAGGGGTGACCTCCCCTAGTCAAGCCAAGGTGGTGAAGCCAGGACCTGGCAGAGCTTGCAAAGTACCCATCAAATGCACCACAAGCCCTCCCCATGAAGACATGCAAGTTCAAACTCCAAGCTTGCAGTGTAGAAGAAGGGAAGGGTTTGCTCCCAGTGTCATTTGCAGTGGAACCAGCCCAGGTTGGCACTAGGTGGGCAACAGCCCCAGGGCTGCATTTATTTGGGGTGGAAGAGGGATTGCAGAGGAGCCAGACTGGCCCCAGTCGGAGCAGGGAGAGATGGAGGTCAAAACAAAGTATCCATGCCTCAGTAGGGCATGTTCCAGTTATTCCCAGCAGCCCCGTCACACCGGGAAAAGCCTATTTACTGGTGAATAAATATACCTCAAGTCCGTGCCCATTCCTGCCTGAGAACAGAGATTGCTCTTACCTTCCTAGCAAAACTGGCATCCAGTTTCTCTTGAAGGCGAATCACCCATGGAGCTTCGAGAGGGGCACAGAGGTGCTTGCCTTTTGTAGTGATGAACCTATTAGCCCCATGGGAAAAAAAAAAAAGGCAAGATAAGATGAGCAGAACACCCCAGGGATGCTGAAGCACAGCTCAAGTTCCTACCCACTGCCTCCCTCATTGCTTTTCTCCACCTCTACCTTGGGATGACTTTCTTTCCAGACATTATTCCTGAGTTTTCCCATCTTACCACATCCTGTTCTGACTGAACCTCTGATCTCCAGGACATATTCCACAAGCTATCTTACACCTTGCCCCCACACCCAGCTCACCATGCCTCCTCACCCCTGCTCTGCCACCCTCCCTGCTGCCCCATAGGGTCCACCTTGGCCACCACCAGCCTGAGGCTCTTGTCCCTTGATCACCACCCTGAGAGTTCTTACACAGCAGCTGGGATGTCACAGCCATCCTGCACTAGCTGGAGCCGGTAATCTTGCACGATCCGCCGTGGGATGGGTACCTCCCTTGTCCGCAGGCAGCAGTCAAGGGCGTTGTTTCTACCGTACGCTGGAGAAGGAACACACCATGCAGACTGAGATTGCTCTCCCCAGGTCAGCTGCTCATTCATCCAGCCTTCCTGGATGGTGCTGGGAGTACACAGCCACCCCAAAGCAGCAGGGCAGGATAGTGCAATGCCCTTGCACACCATCCAAGTTGCACATGCAGGCAGGACTTGTATTGCCCCATGACCCAGGCTGGGAGAGCTTTGCCTCCTTCTGACAGAAATCAAAGGAGGTAAGAGCCAGCAGATTGACAGAGAACAGCCCTTCTACATGACACAGGCCCTCCTGCTCCTCTGGGGCCAGTGTCAGCCAGCAAGGGTGGCAGGATAGAGTCTCTTCAGCCCCACTTCAGGATGCTGCAATGCTGAAGATGCTCATTCCCAAGATATTGAGAATGATTTCAGCAGTGTTTGCTGAAATACTCACAGGTTTTGCAGCTTAACCATCACTAGCCTACCCTGTGGCAGCTGAGGGTAACAACTGTCTGCACTTCATTGAAGGGCAGGGGACCTCGGTCACCCTCAAAAAAATGCTATACTCATTGTTGATGCCCTTCAAGGCTGGCAGTGCCCAGGGATGCCTGTAACATCAAGGCAGCAAGGTGAGGTGTAACACCACAAGGTGTTTGGACTCCACAGCTCCCTGCAACAGAGCAGAGGGCATGGTGTCACCCACACAGACAGCTGTGACCTGCGCATACCTGTATCTGACACCAGCAGCCCCTCAAACACTAGCTGTGCCCTAACACATGCCTCCCCTCCCACTCCCAGTCCTGCCACTTGCCCCCCAAGGCTGTCCATACACCAAAGGGTGCCAGGAATGCTCCCCTGGTGTGCTGGGGAGAACAGGATCAAGGCTATTCCAACCCAGTGTGCATAAGCTGGCCTAGGGTACTGGGAGGCAGGATTGCTCCACAGCCTTTCCCAAGTACAGCTTTCCAGCCCCGGTTCCCTGCAGGCTCCTGGGTGGACTTTGGACAAGACAGAGCACCTCTAGGAAAGGTTACAAGCAAAGGATGTAGGAGTGCTGTGACAGACACCAGCAACGGGTCCCTCTAAAGCCTGCTGGAAATGCGAAATAGAGCAAGAAACTGGATCCTCCTCTTTGCATAAAAAAGGCAGCCTGAGAGGTTTCCCTCTTACCATCCAGGATACATCCCAGCACCAGGAGACTGAGGCAGAGAAGATGCAGCTGCTGCATTTTGCTTCTAAGTCTGGCAGGGGATGGGCTGGAGACAAAGATGCTTCAGGCAGGAGAGGTGAGCTATGCACAGCTTCCTTGTGCTCTGCTGTCAGTACTCCCCACTGCCTATTTATCCTTCCAGCTCATGGCTTTCACTTTCTTTTGGAGAAGAGGGGTGGGAAGTTGCAACAAGTCTTGTCACTGGCTGGATTTTAATTTTTGAGCATTTCCCAAACGTCTCGACTGCTTTCCCTGCAGCCAGCTGCTCTGATGTCCCAAAGCCAAACACCCTCTTGCCCTCTCTGCTGCCTTCCCAGGCCACAGGGGATGCTGGTCAGAGTTCCAGGGTCCTTTCATTCTGTGAAAGCATGCTGGGCAAGCACAGGGACAGAGGGATCTTATCCCATGCATTTCCCAGTCCCTTATCTGAGACATCTTTGGGACATTCCCATTAGATATTGTGTGGGCTCAATTCATTGATACTGGGGGGAGAACCTGCCTCAACCTCATTTTAGGGTCTATATTGGTACCGAGGTGATACCTGTGTCCCCCTGAGCCCTCCCACCTGGTTACAGTACCCTGACTGGCCAGCTCTCCTCAGTGCCTGCGTGGAGGAGCATATCCAAACCTGGCTGATGGAAGGTAGCGTAGCAACCATGCTCCACTCCAGGGCCAGGATCTCACATGCCAAAAGGCAATCTGGTTTCCAGGTTGTCCCAGCAAATGGGCTTATTGCCAAAGACTGCCACAGAGAATTCCTGGAAACAGGTTTCCTCAGCACAAGAGCAGAAATCCCCCACAGGGGCTGCACAGCACAGGGTGCCAGCAGCTTACCAGCTGTGTGGACACTGCACAGACCGAAGACCGATGCTCCCACTGCAAACCTTCACATGAGGACTAGGATGGGGGCTTCTTTTCCTCAGAATGGTGACTCACCACTGTGCTAGTGCCACCTACCAGCCTGATACATGTCATGTGGGGTGCTCAGAGCACAGCACAGGGAAGGGATAGTGAAGGGGCTCTCAGTGATGTCAAAGCCACCTTGTAGGGGTTTGGAGAAGTCTCAGTGTCAGGCTCTTCTTGGAGGGGCCTGGGAATGGAATGAGAGACAAATGCACCAGTTGCATGGGAAATTCCTGTTGATAGTAGGAAAAATATTTCCCCATAGAGGTGAACGAATACTGGAGCAGTCTCTCCATCCCTCTGCCCTCTTCCTTGCTCCGTATTTGCCCTGTCCTGGCACCTCAGCAGAGAGCTGCTCCACAGACCTTCCACAGGACAAATATCTGCTTGGGGGCAAGACGCAGGACTGGGATCTCAGCAGGACACTCTGCTCCTCTCAATACTAGGAGATAGCAAGCTCTGCCCCTTCCTTGCTTCACAGTACAAAGCAAGAGAAGATTCCAGCTGTGCCACCAACCAAAGTGCTCCATCTCTGCACTGGCACTTGCTTTGCACATGGGGTGATCTCCTCATCAGACATCAGGAGAGCATCACCTCCAGCCACTCCTGTGTCCTAGCAAATCAATGCTGTGCCAAAAATGTTAGGCAGGGGTGAGTGGGCAGGATAAGAGGCACAAACAGGATGTGCCAGCTTAAATTCAGTCAACACTTACCTTCTAGCATTAAAAGGCTATTGAAGAGAAATCTTGGCTGATGCAAGGGGAATTTCTGTGACAGAAGATTAGTGTCAGTCATCAGGTCCAGCAGCCCTGCAGGTCTGGGGATGCAGGCTGATTCTGAGACCTGATCTCTGCTTGATTTCCTCAGTTTGCTGCTGAAGAAATACTACAGCAAGGAGGAAGGCAGGTCCTAGCTGTTGATGGTGGTGGGCAGACCTCTAGGAGTAGCAATCCTCACCTAGATCCATCTCCTCTCTACTGGGGAATACCTGAGGCCTGGCAAGTGCTGAGCATCTTGTCCTGTGGGACCCCGTCCAGGAACTGCCCAGATCCTGGTCCCCACAGCAAGAGGTGAGGCGGTCACCAGCCACTTTCTTGGCACAAGGGGCTCCTTCCCACTGCTGGATCCCAGCTGGTCCCAGCTGAGCACATTTAGTTTTGGGGATATATCCTTATCCACCCCCTGCCCTCACACTGCCTGGCAGGAGAAAGATTTTGCCTCCTTCTGCCATCTGTCTGGATGCCAAATGGGTGAAAGCACTACTTCTCCAGTTGCTTCTATTCCCCAAGAAGGATACTGGAGGGTAAGGAAAGGGGTTTTCCACTCACATTGTGAAAGGGGAATATGTTGGATTTCCCCCTTCCCCACCCCCCACCCCCACTGGGGTCAGTTGATTTCGAAGAAGAGAGTGGTCATCTCTGAAGTTCATCCCTGTAGCATGAAGGGAGGTCACCCCATCCCCCTCACAGGACTGAGCCTCGGCAACCAGAAGAGACAGCACAGAGAGGGAAAAGGAAAGAGGTTCAGGCTGTTTAGAAGCACACATAGACAGTGAGTGGTCAGGGGACCCAGGGCAATTTGGGAAAGGGGAGAGTGCCATGTGTTCTGACCTATTTAAGCCTCATCTAGAGCACTTTGGGAGCCCTAGAGTTCCAGCCTAGAGAACATCACAGGCAGTGTGAAGCCTCCCTAAGCACTCACCCTTGCAGAAGCCTCAATAATGCAATTGTTAATTGAAGTTGAAACTGTGCATAGGGGCAGATTCCCAACACAACAAACTGTCAATGGGCTGTGCAAACATCACCTCCATCCCTGGCCTCTCCTTGGAGAACAGCAGCCACACTGCCACCCCTCTAGTTACCCCTCCTGGATACCTGCTGGCTGCAGGAGCAACAACAGCAGCTGCTACCCTCTGGGCTTCTGGGCTCTGGTGCACTGTCTGGGTTGCCTTGTGGTGCACTAATTTCCACCTCTAAGCTATGGAGCTGGAAAGGGGAAAGGGGGAATTTCAGCAAATTCCAGGCACAACCAGTCCCTAGGGCAGGATCTAGCCTGGCTACATTCACCTCATTAGGAAATACTGGGCAGGCATTGCAGCTGTTTCAACTTCCCTTGAAGCTCCCGGCATCAAGGAGCCTCCCACACGGCTCCCATTCCTGTCCCAGCCCTGGTACAGTTCAGTGTTCTGCTGCACCTCCTGTAGCTGAGGGAATCCATTCAACCTGACATAAATGAAATTAAGGAAAAGAAAAAAGCAAGCCATGACTTTGGCTAGAGGTAGTAAAGTTGATCCTGAAGGGTCTGCTTAAGAGGGGTGGAGAAGGTGCCAAGTCCTGCTCTGTTAGAGCCCTGACATTCGTTTCCTTCATTGACATTGATGTTGAGGCAGAATGTGGGCCATCAGTGTGCCCAGGTGACCAAGAAGCCAAGAACGTCCTGGCTGGTATCAGAAATAGTGTGGCCACCAGGAGACAGGAATAAATCTGTCCTCCTGTACTCGGCAATGATGAGGCAGACTCCTGAATTCTATGTTCAGATTTTGGCCCCTCACTACAAGGAAGATATTCAGGTCCTGGAGCGTATATAGGGAAGGGCAGCAGAGCTGGTGAAGGATTGGGAGCACAGGGCTTATGAGGAATGGCTGAGGGAAATGAGGTTGTTTAGCCTGGAGAAAAAGAGGCTAAAAGGAGACCTTATCACTCTCTACAACTCCCTGAAAGGAGGTTGCAGCGAGGTGGGTGTTGGTCTCTTCTCCCAGATAACAGGTGACGGGACAAGAGAAAACTACAAGTTGCTCCAGGGCAGGTTCAAATTGGATATTAGGAAGTATTTCTTCACCAAAGGGGTTGTCAAGCATTGGAACAGTCTGCGTAGGAAAGTGGTGGAGTCATCATCCCTGGAGGTATTTAAAAGATGTGTACATATGGTGCTTAGGGGCATGGTTATAGTGGTGTGAGGTTTACTGTCAGACTTGATGATCTGAATGGTCTTTTCCAATCTAAACAATATTACTGCAGGACATCCTTAGAAGTGAGGAGATATTCTTCTACCACCCCTTGGAGAGCTGTAGCCCAGGAGCAGATCTGCAGTTCCCAGTGGGATAGGAGGCAAGAGGAGGGAAGTGAGGTTTTGGACAAGTGGAAGGAGTGCTGTTAGCACAGGGACATGCCAAGGCCAAGGAACTCCAGGCAACAAAACAGAGGACAGGGTAAGGAGGATGCTTGGGACCTGCATGTACATGAAGAAGGGGTGAGAGGAGGCTCTGGGCTGGCAACTTCTAGGACAGGATGCATGCCAAAGGATGTCTGGATCTGGGAAATACCTTGAGGTAGGATGAGTGGGAGTTCCTGTTGCCCACCAGCTACTTCTCCACCTCCGCTAGGCTCTCAAGAACATGGAGGACCCCAGGAGGGTAGTGTTGGTTGACAGAGCACCAAAAAGCACCTTGAAGCCTCAGTTAGAAACTATAGCCTCCCTGGCACTCATGCTGCCCTGGGAACAGCCCATGGAGCCCCTGCAGTGCAGGCAGCTCCTGCTTCTCAGGAACAGTGAGAAAGTATGGACTCAATAAATGTGTCTCCAGGTGAGTTTCACTGGAGTTCAGCCCAGTGTTTCAGCCCAGCATACTCCACTGCCAGCATAAGCCTGGATCGGTGTCTATGATGGCTAACCACTTGAGCTAATCATTTGGCCCACGTTCAAGACTTCCCTTTTCTTGGCTACACTCTGTGGTTTCTGTCTTTCCTGGCTACTTTCTTCTGTCACTGAAGCTGTTCTGCTCCCGGGTGGCCCAGATCCCCTAACTTTTTGCTCTGCTTGACATGATTGGAAGTTTCTTGCCTTTTTGGTGCAAAGTCTAGGGGAACCTTGACCTCTCTTGCACACCTGCTGCCCCAGCATATGATGCATTGATGCTGCCTTGTCTCTGCACATGGGGTGAAGCAGAAGGTTTATCCTGCTGTGGGTACAGCTGTGTGAATCCTCCTCTGCTGCTTCAATGCAGCAGCATCTTAGAGCATTTCTTGATGTCGCTTATCTAAGCCAAGGTCCATGGATTCAGTGCCTCCATAGGGAAGGGGCTCTGGCCCCTTCTCAGAATCACAGAATCACCAGGTTGGAAGAGACCCACTGGATCGTCGAGTCCAACCATTCCCACCAATCCCTGAATCATGCCCCTAAGTACCTCATCCACCCTCACCTTAAACACCTCCAGGGACGATGACTCAACCACCTCCCTGGGCAGCCTGTTCCAATGCCTAACCACCTTGTCCGTGAAGAATTTTTTCCTAATCTCAAGCCTAAATCTCCCCTGGCAGAGCTTGAGGCACACTCCAGATCCCAGCCTAGTGCCTTTTCACCTAGCCTCTCTCAGAGAATCTGCCTGGAAGCATTTCCCTGGTGCCATCTCACCGTGGCGGAACTACAGCCACCTGCCTTGCCAGCAAGAGGCTCCCACAAACCTTGACACCTTATTATTCCCAAAAGCATCATTCTGCAGTAAAGCTGGAACTGGTGTGGGCATGCAGAAGTACACGTGGGGCTGCCGTTAGTGCATCTGTGTCCATGCTCATGTGCACCTTTCTCAGCAGATGTCCATACCAAGCATGGGACAAACTCTAATGCTCTTTCACGAGCCCTAATTTTAGGGTAAATTTTAGGATGAATCAGAGCACCCTCATGGGCATGTCTTTTTAACCTGTTTTAGCCTGATGCCCACGTAGCATTTAAAGGGGAAAACCAAAACACCCTTGTGGTGGATACATTTCACGTGCTAGCTCGCTCCTGCCATCTGCTCGTGCTTTGCTGGTTGTGGTTGCAGACATATTCGACTTGGGGGGAGTGGTTGCAATCATTTCACAATTCCCTGACATTGCAATCAGTGCAATAAGGAGTCCTGTAGGGCTGGTTGCCCTGTGTCCTAAGCAAACCCAGGGCTGCCTCCAGCTCTCTCATGGCAGCGCGGACTGACTGCCAGTGTACAGGTGTCAGTTCACAGGCTCCCAGAAAAGCCCTGGCCAGAGCACAGCCTCATTAATAACTTCTTTTAATGCTGTTTTCCCAAAGCAGATGTGAGCACAGAGCCGAAAAGCTCCACTGTGAGCAAAAGGTACCACATAAAAAGCTGTTCTGTGCCCCTGTGTTTGGTGGCATCTCAAAACCCTGTATAGAATCATAGAATCACCAGGTTGGAAAAGACCCACGGAATCATCGAGTCCAACCATTCCTACCAAATACCATACCTAAACCATGACCCTTAGCACCTCATCCACTCGTCCCTTAAACACCTGCAGGGAAGGTGACTCAACCACCTTCCTGGGCAGCAGATGGGTGAACAAGTAGGATGGCTTCACCTTGCAGGATAGCGGACCTGCTTGGTTCCCCTCTCCTATGCCAGCAGCTCCCAGGCCCTGTACCCCAGAAATGCATTGCCAAGCCAGGGCTGAAAAGCCAGGACCTGGAGGATAGCAGCGTGTGGGGCAAGACAGCAGATCCCCATGCAGCCCTTCCCACCCCGATGAAGCTTCCAAAACAGACAAAATGAGTAAATTTGGTTGTAGAGGATATATTTTATTGCCACGCGTCCTGTCCAAAAGCCTGTCTGGCAGAGAGCCATGTCCTCCCATGTGGAGGAGAGGGCAGCACAGAGCTAGCTTAGCGCCCGTCCCATATTCAGAGACAGTATCTTGGACTTCACAGTTTCTTTACACAGCCTTAAAATAATAGACCTAAATGCCCATCTAATAAAGCAAACAAGCTAGATAAATGTGCTTGATAGAAATTACAAACTTGTCTCCAGCCAACGCACAGCCTTTGCTGATACTGTTAAGCCCCGCAAATCCTATTATTTCAATTATATGACTTCAGAAACTTTACTGACCAAAGTCCACATCTGAAATCTCTTCAAGCAGATAGTACGGTAGCTGGAGTACAGACCTTCAACTTGCTGCTTCTCAGCTTGCTGGAGGGGTTTTGCAAGCACAGGGAGATGGCATTTCCTCACCAACACTGTCCTGATGGTCTGTCCCTCCACTGCTGTTTCACTTTACGGTGTCCTTGGGTTAGCAACCTCTTGTTTTACTAAAGGTTTGGGATAGAGCTTCTTTCAAATGGCTACAGCATGTCTGCAAGGGATTTTGCAGTCTTCTATTACCCAACATGCACACCTTTACATGCAGTTCACCACATAAGATTTTCTGTCTTGGAGAAGAAAGTATAGAAGAATTTCTTTCTTTGATTGGTTTTGGTTTGTTATTTTTTTTCAGAAAACTAAGCATTTGACTTAGTAGCATCTGAATCTTTGACAACAGCAAAACCAAGGGGACATAAAGGCCTAAAATCCACTAAAATGTACACTTTTTTTCTGATGTCATTGCAATTTTGTACCTAAATAAAAAATTATTTAAAAAATTAAAAGGACCGATCCTGACTATCTTCCTCCAATCTGTAACTACATGTTTTAAAAGCCAAAGGGAAAACCTAGAACCTCCCAGACATACAGCCACACTGTCACTCTAATTGCCCCCAAATCACTGTCAAACTGCCCTGCAAGGAAATGCACAGCAAGTCATCAGAGCGGAACCACCTGGGACATGGAACCTGTCTGGCACCCCACAGCCATGCAAGCCAAAAAGGAGCAAAAGGTGAGAAGGAAGTGAAACGCAGCTATGATTTATTTGGTAGAAAAATAAGAGCAATCTTCCGGAAAACCTTGCCTGAAGCATAAAGGATACTTTGTGAAGCACAAGGAGCCAGAATTAGACCCTTCCAGGAAGACTGAAGGAAAGTACAGTCTTTAAGTATAAATACAAACGTATAAAAGCTCCCAAAAAAACAGTCATAGGAAAAGCTGCCATCCTGCTAGGCTACAGAAATCCCCTTTGGTGGGACAGCTGCCTACCTGGCCCTCAGGGCCACGGCTCAGCTCCCATGTGGGTCCAGGTCCCCACTGATGTGGGACGAGTGAGGACCTGGGTGTCCCCCACCGCTGAGAGCACCCAGCCAGGGCAGGGGATCTTGGCTGGGGGTTTCTCTGCGGCAGGCAGGGCAGTGCTGAGGGGGCTGTGGAGCAGAGGACAGCCCCCTCAGCAGGCCTCATCCTCGCCCCTGGTCAGAAGGCAAGTGGGTGGTCTGCGGATGTCCATTGTCAAGCAGTGGGTCAGTCATCAGTGGGGTTGGCATCTGTCCTAAGAAAGACAAGGAGAGGGTGGTGAGGTGGAGAGGGTCTCAGTGAGATTCCCCACCCTATCCAGGGGTCTGCTGCCTTGTATTATGTACCTTGCCCATCCTCAAGCATTGCTTCACCCCAGCAGCTCCAGAAAGAAATTTGTTTTTAAGGCAAACAGAAACCAGGAGGGAGCTGTGCCTTAAGAACCTCCACACTCCAGCTGTGGCTGACCTCCCAAGCTCAACCCTGGGAGCCAGATGCTTGCCTTCTCATGGAGAGGGGTATGGGATGCGGGGACAGCATCCTCACCCCATCATCCTGAGGCCCCTGTTCCCCCCACCTACCTCTTCAGGCCTGACTTAGGCCTAGTGCCTCCTCTGCCGCTTGGATCTGCCCCTGGGACGTGGGAACTGACCCTTCTTCTTGTCCTTCTTGACCCTTTTGTCCAGGTCCTCCATTAACTTCTGGACAGCAGGGTCAATGATAGAGGCACAGATTTGCTTGTTCTTCTTGGTGGTAAGCCTAGGGGTGCAGGCAGAAAGGTTTATTGGAGGTGGGTACAGGTAGGATATGGAGAGGGTGGGTTTCACTGGTGTCGAACTGCTCCACATCATCCCAAACAAAGCAGGGTACTCACACAACGGCACGCAGCATGCATCCTGACTCAGGTCCCTGAAGTCTGTAGGACGTCACCCGGTTGCTGGAAATGGCTCTCTGGCTGGTCTTCAGGCAGCAGTCTGAGGCTGAGGTGCCAATGCCTTGGAGCAAGGAAAGAACATAGTGGTTCAGAACAGGGCACTTTCCCATGCCAAGAGGAACACAGCACAGCTAGCTGGTGGCACAGGGTTTGGTTGGCATCATTTGTGAGAGAGATGATGGGGCAGCACGTGAGGGTGAGAACTCTCAACCACAGTGTCCAGCTGCAGGTCAGACCCTGCTCCAAAGATACGGGACAGCAATTTCTCTGCAAGCAGTGGGGAAACTGAGGCAGAGATTAACTTCTTGCAAAGGGGCTGAACCTTGTTCTCTTGCCTGTACTTTTCAGCTTGCTGCACTGCTGCCCCACCGGCCACATGCACACACATGCTCCCAAGCCAAATAATCACTGCACAGCAGTGCCTCACACCACCAGCCGTGCACACACACACACACACACAACCCCTGTAGAGGACTTCACCACAAACCCCACACACCAAGCCATGCATGCTTCCAAACACACCACTGAGACCCATCCTGCACTGCAATCACACCACTCAGCACCCTGTGCAGACCCTGCCAAGTGCCCATCCGCTGCCCCATCCCACCCACAGGTGGGCAAGAGGGCTTTGAGCTCCTCACCTTGAGCCTGGGCAATGAAGAGGACAGCAGCCAGCAGGAGCAGTGGCAGGAGGAGGCGCAGAGCCATGGTGAATGCAGTGGATGCTGAGCAGGGCAAGCCTGGGGAGCAGGACACGCACTGCTGGCTTGTGCCGAGGCTGCTCCTATTTATCGCTGGACATTTTGCTTTCATTTTCATCCAGCCTGGCAGGCAGCCCACGGCTGAAGGCTGGGTGATGGAGAAGTGGGAAGGTGGGGGATTCCTGTAAGCCATGAGCCCCCCTTTACAGACGAGTCCTGTCTTGTTCTCAGCTGCCCATCACGGCGCAGGGTGCCAGGTGGGGGGCACACTGGATATACAGCCCCCATCATGGCTAGATGAGTTTGTGGGCTCTTGTTTCCTACTCAGGCTCGCAACCTGTCGCTACCTGCTCTAGGTGGGTCAAGTGTGGCTTCTTGCATGTTTGCTCCCCAGGCAGGGACCCTGGCAGGCAGCCAGGCTGCTAGGAAAACCAAGGAGTCAATCTGATTTTTCCCCACATTGTGCTTTGCTCCGAAGACAAGCCCCCTCACTCCCACCAGATGGGACTGAGAGTGACCCCATATCACAAACCCTGGAGCCCCCCCCCATCCTTGTCTGTCTGCCTCTCCAGGCAGCTGGACACATCTGTAGGGCTGGGATGTGCTTTGGCTGGACTGCAAATGGGGCTGAGGGAGATAACACAGTCCACTGTACATTGATGCTGATACTAAATTGTGGGAAGCTGAGGACCATTAAGGTCCTTGACCAGGTGGAATGGGCCGACAGGAACTCCTGAGGTTCAACACAGACAAGATGTAAAGTTGCACAGGCAGAAAGGATGATGTGATCGTTTGCAGCTGCACAGGTTGGGCAAGGCTGGCAAGATGGGGCTATGCAGAAGTGGACCTGAGGAAGGCTAAGCTGGAGCCCACAGGGCACTCCTGTGGTGACAAAGGCCACCCAAAGAGATGGCCACATGGCTGGACCAAACCCTGAACAACCTAGTGTAACACTGGTCCTGCAGGGAATGGCCAAATGACTGCACATCTTCATGTGATTATCAGGGCATGGTCCAGAAGAGACTAAGGATGGAGGCTTCACAAGATTTGAACAACCTGTTCCAGTACTTTAATGTTTTCATGTTTAAAACATATTCCTCACAATTTAATTGGAATTTCCCTTGACACATCTGGAGTCACTGCCTCTCTCCCTAGTCCAGGGCCCCTCTGAGAAGAGCCAGGCTCGACCATCCCTCACAGCCCCCAGCAGCAAGAAGCCGTCTGTGCTGTCCCACCCCTAGCTTCACCATCCCATGGCTTACAGCCCATCTTCACCTCGGCTGACCTCCATCTCCTCAGCCAGCCCCATTCCTGCTGCTTGTGCCAGCCATGTCGCAGGAAGCCCCTATGGAACTTTTCACTGGTTCCTGATAAGGACCCTTATAAAGAGTTATCAAGGGCAATTAATAACGTGAGTTAGAACAAAGTCCCAGCTACTGTAGAAAGAAAAGCTGTGATAATATGCCCAGGCTCTTACCTCCCTCAACAGAGAGAGGACAGTGCTGACATCATGCTGGTGGGGCTCATCCTGCCTTACAATCCTCTTGCAGCTGAGGAGACCAACAAGCTGTAACTGCTTGCTGCCTTCCTCAGGGGCAAGACGGGTGCCTGGGGCAGTATGGAATCCAGCACTGCACTCTTGTAACTTCTACCACCACCCACACAGAGCTCTTATGCAGGGGTGTACCCACGCGTCCAGTGCCTGGAGGAGGGGAGGCAGCTCCGCATATGTCTGTGCAACATCAAGGTCAATGTGGGCTCAGACAGCAGCCCCTGGGGGATGGAGATGTCAGAGGCCATGGGCAGTAGTGTGTTGCCTCTGGGTGCATCTCCCTGTGGTGCTTGGCAGCACAGGGAACTGGTCCCTCGAGTCACCCTGGGTGCTGCCATGTATTCCTCCAACCTCTTAGCACGGGCAGGAGAAGGAAAGCCATCCTGGCTTTTACTGCCTTTCCAGCCTTTATTTGTGCAATCTTTCCAGGCAGCAGTGTCAAACGGAGCACTAGGATGAACCCTTGTCCTTGGCAAGTGTGGGACACTGTCCTTCAGATCCATGTGCTGGAGAAACTTGGGGACCACTTATCCCACATCCATCTACCCTGGTGAAGTCTATCCCAGACCCACTGTTGTATGAGGACGAGGGATGTGGAGGAAGGGAATGTGTTACAGATTGCCCCCAGTATGGACTGGTCCAGTCCAGGGCTCCTTCCACTCATGAAAGAGCCCAGGAGAGCTATGTGGTCCCATCATAGAGCCCAGCTCTCCTCCTTGCCCAGTTCCAGCTGCAGCAGCAGGCGCCTGGAAAGTCCCTGGCTCTCTGTGTGTTTTCAAGACACTGCAGCAGCATCCTCTGGCCAGAGGCCAGCCCATGGTCTGAGCTGCTGAGGAGGGTCAGGGCACACATTCCCTTCACAGGCATCATGATTTGGCAAGTCTCTTGTTGCTGCAATTTGCACCCCAAAGAAAGCAGCCAGATGAGTAGACCCCTCACTCCCATTCCTGCAGGGAAGGTGGATTGGAGAGGATCCAGGAGGGAGCAAACTAAGTGCAGAGGTACCTGGCCGTTTCTCTGGCCATCACAGATACACCTGTATGCCTGATCAGCAGGGTCCCAGGGAAACTGGCATGGAGGTCCATGCCCTATCTCCACTCTTGCCTCCTTTCCCTCAACCCCCCCAGTTTCCTCCTTTCTCCTTATGTACCTTGCTCTGCCACCTGTCCCCCTAGCTCAGGGAGAAAGCACAGAGCTTCTGGCAGTGAGAGGGGTAAGCACCTCTGTTTGCAGAGAAGCCACTTAGCAAACTGTGGTTTTGGGATACAGAGGATCTGCTGGGGGTGAAGGCAAGGTTTTTTAGGGCTCTCCAACAGCAGCAGCCTCCAGCAGCCACTCTGTTGAGGCACTATTTCTTGCACACACACACAGAAACACAAACCCATTTCTCACCAGCTTGGGCTCCTGCAGTCATCAGCCTTTCCTCAGAACTCAGAGGTGCAGGGTGGAGGCAGACACAGGAGGGGGACATAACTGAGTAAAGTGCCTCTCTGGAGTCTCTCAGCTACAGAGAAGCCCCTTTTGGCCCCAGGGTCTGTGTCAGGATCCATGCAGAACCTTTGCAACAGTGCTTTGTTTAACAGTGGCACCATCTACCCATGCTCAGGTAGGGCAGGTGCAGCCATCTGTGCATCCCTGCAGTGGAAGGACCTTTAGACTGCAGGAGAAGGGGAGGGTGTCTTAGGCAGAGGCTGTGGTGTCTGTGCACACCAAATGTGCAAAACTATTCAACCACACCAAAGTCACCGACCTGCCTTGTTTGTGAGTCTTTCCGAGGCAGTGAAACCACTGTGGCAGCTTGTGGGGACTCAGTCAAGCCTCAAAACCTTGATGAACGATGCTTCCCACATTTGCACCCTGTGCCCCAGAACCGAAGTCTGGAGTTTGCCTATGAATTACTGCCCTGCATTGCAGTTTCCAGGCATCTCACTCCATAATGGCAGGAGATCCTGTCTGCTCACATCTCTGGCTCTGCTCACCCAGCCCTGGACTGCCCTTCAGCCCTGCAAAAGCCCCCAGCTGTGTCCCACTAAACCAGACATGGGGTCTGCATCTGGGGGCAGGGGAGGGATTTGAGGCTGGGAAAAGAGATTCCTTGGGTGCACACACAGTCCAAAGGCATCTAGGGGAGCTGACCAGGGGGACTGGGAATTTCCAAATCCTTCTGGATGCTGCCTTCAAGTTAAAGTCACTGCTAACAGGAATAGGGTCGTACAGCTTAACCCGCTGATGAGTAAATTCCTTCCTGCAGAGGCCCTGATTCCCAGGCCCTGTACAGAGGTAGTTTGCAAAGTCCAGCGTGGAAAAACCCCACGGCTGGGAAGGGGAGTGGGCTGCCTGCCAGGTACACCGTATAGAAAAAACATATAGCAAAACAGGACTCGGGAAGCAGGAAAGAATTGCTGGAAGCTGGTAACACACAAGTCAGGCAGGCATCCCTGCTGGCTGCCACACCATCCTCTAGTGTTCAGTGAGGCTGATGGGAAGAGCAGGGTAAGGACAACATGATGGGAAGAGCAGGGAATCCAGCTCCCTGGGAGTCCCCTCCTCATGCATGGGTGCTGGAGCCAATGGGGCTTGGAGTAGGTCTTCCACCAGGAAAAGTTTGCACACCCTCCACACTCCCCAGGTAGAAGTTTAGGTTCCCAGATTGGTGCAGGTGCAAGGAGTTAACTCTTTGGTTCCTAGCACACTGCAGAGCAGCTCAGCCACTTGGGAACAGGACAGGCTTGGTGCTAGAAAAAGTCAGCGAGGTAGTGGGTGGGCTGAGATGGGCTTGAGTACATACTGTGCCACAGAAAGATGGTCTCATCTTACAGCATCCTCTGTGTAGCGTATAGTGCTGCTGGTAGGGCTTTCTCAGACCCAATAACAAGGAACAGTGCAGGATTCGGTCCTCGAATCCTGTGTTCAGTTCTGGGCCCCTTGCCATAAGAAGGATGTTGAGGCTCTGGAGTGAATCCAGAGAAGAGCAATGAAGCTGGTGAAGGGGCTGGAGAACAGGCCTTATGAGGAGCGACTGAGAGAGCTGGGGGTGTTTAGCCTGGAGAAGAGGAGGCTGAGGCTCATTGCTCTCTACAACTACCTGAAAGGAGGTTGTGGAGAGGAAGGACCTGGCCTCTTCTCCCAGGTGACAGGGGACAGGACGAGAGGGAATGACCTCAAACTCCACCAGGGGAGGTTCAGACTGAACATTAGGAAGAACTTTTTCATGGAAAGGGTCATTGGGCACTGGCTGCCCAGGGAGGTGGTTGAGTCACCTTCCCTGGAGGTGTATAAAGGAAGGGTGGATGAGGTGCTGAGGGGCATGGTTTAGTGTTTGATAGGAATGGTTGGACTCGATGATCCGATGGGTCTTTTCCAACCTAGTAATTCTATGATCTGTGTTTTGTTTCCCCATGCAAAAAGCACGTGGTCAGGGCTGCTCAGTTCTCAGCCCTCCTGAGCCAGATGTTACCCAACACCCAGGATCCTCTCTGGATCTGGGCTGTTGTGAGTGTGCGTATTTGTTGCTTACATTCAATGCTGAAAGGGAAGATGGCTCAAGGCCTATTCCTCTGTGGCATGGTGGATATCACCACTGTGTAGCCAAGGTGTGTGGTGGAAATGGGACAATGGCAAGAGGCTCCTGCTTTTAGTAGAGGAACTAGGCCAGACATCAGGAGATGCTGCAGGAAAGAGGAGGTCTCCTGGTGTTTGCTTGTGCTCCTCTCAGCTGGTCCTCAGCCCTTCCACCAGCCACAGGACCAGCCTTCCCTCTTCCACTGAGAAGCACGTCAATACTCTATCCAAAAATGTGATGCTTCCTCATATGGTGGCACAAAACTCAGTGGAAACTGCTGGCTCCAACCCAACCTTCACTGAATCTGGAGACGCAGCAAGTCCTAAATCCTCTCATGGCAAAGCACGCAGTGGCTCCCAAAGCAAGGCACAGTGTGCATGCCAGCCAAGCCACAAGCTCCACAGTTTGGAATGGGTGGGTTGGCTGGGCTCTGTCCAGGCAGGGATGCACACAGCCATACACTTCATGCGACGGCATCATCCTGGTGTGTGAATTCAGAGAGACTCAAGAGGCTGCTGGGAATAAAGTATTGTCAGAGGGGAAACTGCTTATTTTCTATCTCTGTGCCAAGAGATGTTGGACTTTGTAATTGACACCAGGCAGAGCTGTGCTGCAGACACCCAGCATCCACTCAGCAGTCTGCTCTGCCTCTTTCTTCTGGCACCAGCTCAGCTCCAAAGGCTAAAGAACCCAGATCCACCCTCCACAGCAAACAGCAGCTGGAACACATGGCAAGTTCATTAGGAGGGGGGAAATAAAGATGGAGAAATCAAAGACAGCCAAATGGAAATGAAGCAAAACATTGAGAAGGAGAGTTTACAGAAGTCATCAGAGCAACATGTAAACTAGGAACTACATATGCTACAGCCAGGACTAGAAAACATCAGAGAAGGGCTCTGTTGACCACCACAATCAGAGAAGCAGCCACTTAACACCCAGGCAGCAGTAGAAAATGCAAAGAACAGAGAGAAAGCAAAGAGAGAGGAGATGAAGTCCCACAGGGCTAGAAGCTGCCAGGCATTGACACCAGGCAGAAACTCAATGTGTTGCCTGCCAGCTTCATGAGCCATGAGCATCTGGACTTGGCATCAGAGGAAGCACTGATGCCAGGATGGCACCTGAATGACGACCAGCCAAGGCCTTCCCAGCAGCCTCTGTGGAAAGCAAACAGTTGCCAGAAGGGACGGAAATGGCTGGGCATTCTCCTGGAGCCCATGTCCACACAGGACAGGTGTCATCCTGCCCAGATATAATTAAAAGATAGGAAGAAGTTATCTACTTCATACCTAAAAATAATAGGTCATTAACAGTAATTCAGAGCAGCAGGGCAAAGCAACAGAACCATCAAAACCCTGCAGTAGCTGTCTTCACAGTGGACACTTGAAGACATGAGGAGTGATGTGAGGGTCAATTTAGCACCCAGGCAGACAGGAGTAATGCAGAGGGAACAGCCTGCACCACCAAAGAGACTCACACAATGCAGAGCAAACTCCTCCCAGACACAACAGAGCAAGGACTAACTCAGCTGCACCAAGGACTTGGGGAATCAAGACTGGCCATTTGACCTGGCCATCAAATAGGTGTCTCCATAAAGAGGCAAGGGGCACATGCATGAACATGGGGAGACAGTGTTGGAAGCCAGGATTCTTTTTGAGATGCCACAGCCAGTGGCAAGCAACTAAACTCTTTGGTTCGGCTGACAGCTGCAGGCGGCATGCGGTGGACTGGGAGTAATGCAAGGGGCTGGAAATTCCCTTTAGGGCTGAAGATCAGGCGAGGCAGCTGTTTACAGCAAAGGAAGAGTCTGCAAGGCCAAAGCTGGGAGACGTCCTGGCAGCATCTGCCTGAAAAACTCTTGCAGACCCTGCAATGGCAGCTCTTGGTAAGTCACCCAGACAGCTCACAAGGCTCTCCTGAAGGCTGCCTGCTTCAGACCATGGGAGGAAGAGGAGACACATCACTGTTCCCACCAATGTGTCCCATCCCAACACCCTGGCAGCAGAGCAGACCACACATGTTGCAGAGATCTGGAGACACCCAGGGCTGCCAAGATGAGACCAGGCCTTGTCCTACATCTTGACTGTGGTATCAGTCATGAAGGGGAGTTTATGCCACCAAGAATGCCACAAGGACTGCAGCTCCAATTTCCCTCTGTGCAGGGCTCCACTCCAAGCCTGAAGGCGTCTTTGACAATACCAGCATTGCACGCCCTGTTTAGGCTGCACCAAGGCAAGGTTACAGTGCCAAGAAAGAGATTTAGGAGACCTGTTGGTATATGGGACATTACTTGCTAAGCAGAGGGAGCATCCTTGGGACATGCTGATGTCTCCATGCCTACAGCTACATCCCACTGAACAACAGATTGCTTAGACAAACACCGCTGCCCTTGAAGCCTTTCAGGGCACAGGTCTGGCAGATTTGGTATGTCCCATGCCCCTTGGGTTTCTCTCTCCACTCAGTCAGGAGACAAAGCCAGATCCAAGTCTTCCCATGATTTTACAGATACTAATCATTCTCTGCCTGTTCTCATCTCTTCCCACTCTCTCCAGAGCCTTAACAGACTCAGGCTCCATGCTTAGCTGGGTAGGACATGCCCTACCAATGACTCACAGCAGTGGTTTCACCCTCCCATCACAGTCCATGGGCAGCACAGCTTTAATTCAAAAATAGGCTGATAAAAATAGGCTGTAGGTTAACCCCAATGAGCAGCGAAATCTAACGCTCACTCACTCCCCACACTGAGATGGAGGAGAGAAGCAGAAGGATAAAAGTGAGAAAACCAGCGGCTTGAAATGACACTTTAATTGGTAAAGCAAATGTTGCATGCACAAGCAAAGAATATTAAGTAATTTATTCACTACTTCACATCAGCAGGCAGGTGTTCACCAGTTCCAGGCAAGCCTTCATCATGCTGATGAAATAAATATCTTCATTACATGTAGCAGCTACTTGGGAAGACAAACACCATAACTCCAGGTGTCCCGACTTTCTTCTTATTTCCCTCAGCTTTTATTGCTGAGCACAACCTCATACGGTATGAGATAACCCTTTGGTCCATTGGGGTCAGCTGTCCTGGCTGTGTCCCCTCCCAGCTTCTTGTGCACCCCCACCTTACAGAAAAGGCCTTGATACTGTGCGAACACTGCTCATCAGTAACTAAAACGCTGTTATGTTGTCAACACAGTTTTGGTCACAAACTTAAAACACAGCACCATACAAACTACGGTGAAGAAAATAAACTATCCCAGACAAAACCAGTACAATATCCGCTCCTTATTTTATATCACTTCTGTCATACCTGGGTCCCACACCATCCTCATTAACCACCTCCCTCTGCCATTCCTGTCCTTTGATTTACAAATGGATATCATTCCCTTAGTCGATTGGCCACTCCTGTAAAACACACACAAATTGTCCGTTGAGTTCATGTAGTCCATGACTCTGAGTTCCATCAGTTATGGTGAGTCACTCAGGACAGAAGAGGTTGCATGTGGAATGAAGTTAATGGGCATTAAAGCCAGCTCATTTCTGCACTTGCACTGGAGCCTCTTGTGAGGCTGGTTTCAGGTGGTTCCTGTCACAGTAATTCCTATAACATGCAACTGAAATCATGGATCACAACAATGTAAACGTATTTCCATTGTAATCTTCATCCTTGGTCCCTTTGGACCAGACCATAGGGTTTAATATGGCAATGAACATCCATTTCCCCTGCGCCGCTACACACTTATCCATGGGACACAACCCATTCAGTGGAAAACCTGTTCTGGCATGGCCTTATCTGTGGGCTGCAATGTTCTTGCTCCAGTGTGGCATTATCCATGGATCACAGTCTCCTTGGGGATACACCTGGTGTGGCATGGAATTACGCATGGCCACAGATGCTTCAATGTGAACCTGCTATGACAAGGACATATCCACGGCCACAGACACCTTGGGGTGCACTTGCTTCCATATGGATTCATCCACAGGTCACAGTTCCTCCAACTCAAGTTCCCACCAAATTTTCAGCCTGCCCAGTACAGCAGCACAGGAACAGCAGTGGCGTCCTGGATGTCTGCTAGCCCAGGCATGTGGACATTGCTGTTATCAAAATGTTCCCAGGCAGAGCAGAATGAGATGATAAGCAGCATGGCAAGCCGCAAGAGCAAAAAGCAGCCACTGACAAGCACTAAACTCTAATGTATAGCAAGGTTCATGGCGAGAACAGGAACCTGCCAATTAGTAGCTGAACAGCTGTAAAAGCTATAAATATTGCCTAGCACACTCCAATCAACTCTGTCATTATCTCGAACTCTTCGAGCACCACATAAGTTGCCAAAAAGGACTCTATTCCAGCCAAAACCAGTATGTCTGCCATATCACACATTAACACTATTAACATTATTAACATTAACTATTTCATGGTTAGAGCCTCACCTGCCCACTACACCTCTGCCCTTGGCGTTGTGACAGCCCCAGGTGGGATCACTGCAAGCACAAACTGCATGAGCCAAACTCTTTCTGCTGCTGAGGCCACAATACGATAGTCAGGGAGATGTATTTTGACAACATGAAGGACAGAAACAATGGTCGTGTTCCTCCAGTCTGAACATAGGCCAGGAGCTATCATTGACTGAGCCCACTGCCATGATCAATCAGGTCAATTAATCTTCCTCAAGCACAACCCAGTCAGCCCTGCTGTCCATCATACGTCCAGTTTCAGTAGCCAAAATAACCTGTACTTATGAAATGTATGGCTGGCACAAACACTGGGAAATCAAGAGCAAAACATTGCAGTTGATATACCGTTGTGCACACGTACATCAGCAGACCACTGCCACCACCAAACAGTTCTGGAGACAACCTTTCAGAAAAACAATGGATAAGACTTTGAAAAAAAGGATGAGGAGGGATTTATGAAGATGTTTTAAAGGAGCCTAATATCCAAGCCAGAACCCTGCCTTTCTCTAATGGGGAAGGAGTCTGGTGTGAATCCTTCACAGGCACCCACTTTGTATCCCACTATATTTTCCCCTCAACAGTACTCATCTGGCACACTTACAACATAAATCTGCAGGGCCAGACCAGAAAACAGAAGCAGTTTTCTGTCACTGTAGTTGGCCATGGCCAACAGTTTGGTGCACACAGTAATTTCAATGATGAGCTCTCCCATGTCTACCACATCCAGTTTCCATGACAAACAAAACATCAGAGACACAGTCCACCCAACATATCACAAATAAATCCCACAGTGGGTGGGAGAGGACCCTGGCCTTCCAAGGGATGGAGAGCATGTGGCATATGTGGGTATCACAGAGCATTCCCAAAGTCCCTAGCAAGCCCCAGGCTG
Source organism: Clamator glandarius (assembly GCA_033459285.1). NCBI lineage: Eukaryota > Metazoa > Chordata > Aves > Cuculiformes > Cuculidae > Clamator > Clamator glandarius. The sequence continues at coordinate 112,981 of JAUNZM010000460.1, read as the reverse complement.
CTCTGTGGATGCCATCAGGACAGACCTCAGCATGAACCTGACCCAAATGTGTGTGCTTCCCCTGCACTTCCAAATCATGATCTCCTCAAGACCAAACTGTCCTGGCAAAAGGATCTTGGCTGAAAAACAGTGAGGAAGCTGCCGTGTCTTCTGAAGAAGAGTCCAAAACCTTCCTTTCTAACCTGGGAAGATGAATGAGCAATCTGCCCTGGCCCATCTGGTACTTCCCAAAGCCCAGAGTTGCTCTGTCTTGATGGGCTGGTGTGTCCTGTCTCCACACTTGTGATGTGTCTCCAGAGCCTTGGCAAGCAGATTCTGTTGGGAGGTCTCCTGCCTTCTGGCCCTGCAGCTCTTCCCTAGCTGTAAACAGCCTCCTCTCCTGATCCCGAACCCCAAAGGGAATTTCCAGCCCCTCGCAGTTCTCCCAGCCCATTGCATGCCGCTTGCAGCCACCCACCGAACCAAGGAGCTCAGATGCTTGCCTGCCAGCTGCGGCATCCCAAGCACAGTCCCAGCTCCAAATCCCATCTTCCCTGTACTCCAGTGGGTATCTCTTCCGGTCTGCCTACCCTTAAAAACTACTTCAATGTGACATGTGAAGTTCTTTCTAAAGGCAATGGAGAAAACAAGACGGTCTTAACGCAGCCAGGGCTGTTGTCACATAGACTCGAGCAGTCAGGGATTGAGTTTGGATAGCTAAAGCTAAAGCAAAGTCCATCTGGACGTGGACGTCAAGGACAGCAAGAAAAGCTTCTATAGGTATGTGAGTGACAAAGGGAAGACTAGGGAGAATGTAGGCCCTCTCTGGAAGGAAACAGGAGACCTGGTTTCCCAGGATATGGAGAAGGCTGAGATTCTCAGTGACTTTTTTGCCCCAGTCTTCACCGTCAAGAGATCGAGGCGCACTGTCGAAGGCACAGAAGGCAAAGGAAGGGACTGGGACATCGAAGAACTGCCCACTGTAGGAGAGAATCAGGTGCAAGACCATCTAAGGAACCTCAAGGTGCACAGATTTGTGTGACATAATGAGATGCATCAAGAGATCCTGAGGGAACTGGTAGATATTCCTGAGTTACTATCCATTGTATCTGAGAAGTTAGTGCAGTCTGGTGAAGTTCCCACTGACTGGAAAAGGAGAAACAGGACTCCCATTTTTTAAAAAGTTAAAAAGAAAGAGTCAGGGAACTTCAGGGTGGTCAGTCTTGCCTCTGCGCCCAGAGAGATCATTGAGCAGACCCTCCTGGAAACTCTGCTGAGGCACACTAAAAAATAAGGAGGTAATTGATGACAGTCAAAATGGCTTCACTAAGGGCAAATTGTGCCTGACAAATCTGATGACCTTCTACAACGTGGCTGTGGCATTGATGGATAAGTAGTCAACATCATATACCTGGATTTGTGCAGAGCATTCAGCACTGTCCCATACAACATACTTATCTCTGAGATGGAGAGACACGGCTTGGACAAATGGATCATTTGGTAGATGAGGAATTGGCTGGATGGGTCACACTTAAAGAGTTGTGGTCAATGACTCAGTGTCCAAGTGGAGACCCACGACGAGTAGCATTCCTCAGCAGTCGGTATTGAGAATAGTCAGTATTTGTGGCAAACAGGGGCAGTGGAATTGAGGGCATCCTTGGCAAGTCTGCTGACAACACTGAGCTGTGTGGCACAGACAATATGCTGCAAGGAAGGGATTCCGTGCACAGGGACCTTGACAGACTTGAGAAATGGGCCTGTATGAAACTTCTGAAGAGCAACGAGGCCAAGTGCAAGGTCCTGAACCTGTGTCAGGGCAATCCCAAGAACAAATACAGGATGGGCAGAGAACAGATTGAGAGCAGACCTGAAGAAAAGGACTTTGGGGTGCTGGTGGATGACAAGCTCAACATGAGCCGGCAACATACACGTGCAGCCCAGAAAGCCAAACATATCCTGGGCTGCATCCAAAGAAGCATGGCCAGCAGGTCGAGGGAGGTGATTCTTCCCCACTATTCTGCTCTGGTGAGACCTTGCCTGGAGTACTCAGTCCAGCTCTGGAGTTTTCGGCATAGGAAGGACATGGATCTGTTAGAGCAAGTCCAGAGGAGGCCACAAAGATGATCCAAGGGCTGGAGTACCTCCCATATAAGGACAGGCTGAGAAACATGGGCTTGTTCAGCTTAGAGATGAGACTAAGTCTCAGGGAGAACTTATAGTCACCTTCCAGTACTTAAAGAGGACCTACAGAAAGCTGTGGACAGGCTTCTTATCAAGGAGTGCAGGGACAGGACAGGGAGTAATATTTTTAAGCTGAAAGAGGGGAGATTTAAATTAGATATCATATGAAATTTTTTACCATGAGGGTGGTGAGTCACTAGCCCAGGTTGCCCAGGGAAGCTGTGGATGCCCAGTCTCTCTAAGTGTTCAAGGCCAGATTGGATGGGGCTTTGAGCAGCCTGGTCTGGTGGGAGGTGTCTATGGCACAGAGAGGTTGGAATTGGGTGATCGTTCAGGTCCTTTCCAACCCAAACGATTTTACAATTCCATGATTGAGACTGGATGGAGAGACATCCCTGTGTACTCAAAGCTGATCTGCTTCTGGTGGCTGAGCTGCTGGGTGGCTCTGCACATACCAATGGGTCCGACACTGAGTGCACTCTGAAGGTTCAGGTTCTCAAATTAGGACCAGAGGTCTCATTCCAGCCTCATCCGATGGGTCCCATCCTTATGCCTTGGCAACAGAGCAGATCCTGCGTGTTGCAGAGGTCTGGAGGAGCTCAAGGCTGCCAAGATGAGATTCAGACCAGATCGTGTCCCATGTATCCCAACAGTAATTGACTGTGGTTGCAATCAGGAAGGGGATTTTGCACCCCCAGGAAGCCCACAAGGGCCATGGCCCTAATTCCCATCTGCAGAAGGCTCTGCTCCAGTACTGAAGGTCTCTGTGCCAGCATTGCAAAACAGCCTCTCTGGATGAAGAGGAGGAAGATGTACAAACTAGCAGTGGAGGATTTTGTGCCATTTCAGTGCTACAAGATCTGGAGGTGCTCCTGCTCCCTTTGTATTTCCCTTGTGCTCCTGTCTCTGGGGGAGCAGACCTTCTGAGGATCTCCAAGCCCAGAGCCCAGTTCCTGCTCTGAGCTGCGTGTCAGCTGCCCAGTGAAAGAAGCTTTGCACAAAGCCTGAAGAAAGGAAGTCCAAAGCATGTCCCCTCCTCACTGCAACCCTTCATGATCCAATAGCCAAAGCTTTGCAGACAGAGAGGGCATCTCAATAATAGAGCTAAAACTGAGAGCAGAAAAGTTCAGAGAGCCTCCTGCTGCTTCCCAGGTGGGTATGGACAGAAGACACTGTTACCTGTGATGCTGGCAGTGCTGTGGGACCTGCAGAAAAGGGGTTTCATACCCTGCACAGACACCCCTCTCAGTCTGATGCTGCTGGTATCATGGAAAGAGGCACTACTTGCCCCTTTTTGATGAAGTAGGATTTCTTTAAACACTATCTGGATTTTCTCTTTCAAACAGTAAGATCCCACTAGCTCCACAGTTCTCCCTGCCATAGTGGCAATGGCACACAGGGGCAGGCAATGGGGGCACAAGCCTCAGCACAGCCCCATCGTAGTCTAGCAGAATGCCCTGAACCCCTTAGGGTGCAGGAACCCCTCATTTTCCTCTGCTCCCATAGCAATGGCCCTGCTGCTCTGAGGAGGTTGTGTGTCCCTGTGCTAGCACACATAAAGATCAGTGTAAGTAGGTTTGGGGAAAGGGTTTAGAGAATAAATGCAATGGTCATATAGCATATTTACAGCTGAAAGTCTACATAAAACAGCCTGCCGTCCAAACAGGGGTGGCTGGAGGAGCCAGAGTGGATAGCCGACCTTATATCTCTATATGGCTCCAGTTTCTCATGCAAGTAATTTCTGCTTGGGTGACTCCCACCTCCCACCATCAGGTCCATCACACTAAACCCATCTCTTCCCTGCTTCTTGTTGAGTGCTTTTTCATCTCCCATCTTCGTGATATTAGACTCTTTGCACACACCAATAAATCTTCCCGGTATGTATTGAAATTTGCATTGTTTGTTTATCACAGGGAATTAAAAGATTAAGCGTATCTCCAGGCTGCTGAGCCCAAGCTGAGTGTCCAGCCGAGAACGCACACAGCAACTTTGGCGAGAGCACTGAAAAGATAAGGATAACACTCAAAACATCCAAGAGGCTCTTGGAGGTCAAGCTGCTCTCCCTTGCCACTTCGTGTTATCTGCCTTGTGGATCTCCTGGGTCACACACAGATTTCAGAAAAAAATCCCATCTTATTTAAAAACTTCCAATTGCTAGAGATGTCCTCCAGCTTGGGGATATGCTAGTGGCTAAGTGTCTTCCCAAACACGTGCACCATCTTTTTGGTCACCCCGATACCCCTGACAAATATTGGCATAACATTTTCTTCTAAATTTTCTGGAAATCCCCGCTGTCCTGAGACTTGGCCAGTGCCTGTCCTCAGCATGCTTTGCTGGAATAGGCATTCTATATACGCTAAAGCAAGTGACGCAGGACATTAGAAGAGCTCTTCTGGGGTGGGCGCAGCCCATCTGGCATTGTACACCCAAATCTCCCTTTGAAGACCTCCCTGAAACAACATGCTGGGTCCATCTACCTCTGTCACAGCCCCTTGACCGTGAGATAACTCAGCATGCTGGCATCAAGCTGCCTGAGAAGAGTTTGGTGGAAAAAGTTACAGCTGGGGGACCTGCAGCCTGAGGCTCCCACCAAACCCACTGCGGAATCAGCAGCATCCCTTGGGGATCTCCACACAAGTAATAACGTCCCCTCCTGCCCCAGAACAATCTCACAGTTGTCTATGGTCTCCACTGTACAGGACTAGGACTGGGTGACCCAGTGGTCTCCTCCAGCCTTAAACACCAAACCATGTAAACAGAAGCCCAGAGGTACAAGAAACGGGGAGAAGTGGCACCCACACCTTCATCTGTGCTCATGGCACAGGCAGCACTACCCTGCCCATCCCTAGCTGCCAGATCATCTGCTGGCCAAATCCACCAGTGCACTACAAGCCACCTGCTCCTTTATCCCCTTCCGAGGATGCCCCCACAAAAAGCTGCCCTTCCAGTCCCTCAGTGCTAAACTGAATGCAGTGTAATTTCTGGGAAGCTTTGGATCTCACACATGTTTGTCCCTCTTCCCAGACTCCCCAGCTGCCCAGCTGTTCCTTTCCATTTGAGCTAATCACAGAGATTAAGGCAGACCCAGCCTGGAAGGTTTGCAAACAGCTCCAGCCTGTTTCTGCAAACAGCTTTTGCAGAGGCACTCCTGCACAAAAGCACACGGGCTAATAAACACCATGGCATCTGTGCAGGAATTCCCAAGAAGGGCTCAGTGCTAACCTAGCTCAGCCAAGTGCCAGCCATCAGCTTGGGGACATAGCAACTGAGGGGGTCACCAGGCACAGATCCTTCAAAAGAATGCTAAGGGAAGCAGCAAGGCTGGAGAAAAGATACTCAGAGCTGTCAGAGAGAATGCTCATGCCCATAATTCATCTCACCATAGACCCTGGGTCCTGGTGTCCCCTGTCCCCTCAAAAAAACTTCTTATCTGTCACTTCCATCCTCTGGAGCACCCTAACACCCTTGCCCCCTTGAGGGAGCAGGGATCCCACTATCCTGGCAGGACACAGCAGAGCTCAGCAGCCAGCCCAGGGAAGAGGGGAGCCTCCATCCCAGTCCTCCCAGCTCGAGTGCCCTGTCTATGGCAGCAGGTGGTGGCTGCTGGCTGGAGCTGTCCGTTACTACTAGATTGACTCCAGATTTTGCAGCCTTCAAACTCTCATGGCCAAGAGACTCCAAGCCAACATGACAGAGATGCCAGCTTGCATCTGTCCAGCCGTGCGCTGAGATTTCTGCAGCCACCCACCAAGAAAGCTGCTGTCCCTGTCAAAGTAAACAGGTTGTCCTCCCTCTAGCCGCAAGCTCAGGGGATGCCTTGAACCCCTAGCCCATCTGTAGCTCCGCATTTGTCACTGTATGAAGCAAACAGCTTGCAGCTGGCCTCGCTGTAGACTGGAAAGGGAAAGAATGGAGTGCAGCTATCTGGGTGTCCTGATGGACTGCATTATATGATGAACGATTGACAAACATGATCCTTCCCAGCCATTCAGTGCTGAGTCCTGAGGGGTGGATGTGAAGGTGAGCTGAGGAGGAGAGAGAAGCCAGATGCTCCCCTAAGAGGTGCTTGTGGAGGAAACATTCTATTTTCCGGCAGCATGGTGGAGAAGGTCCCGCAATATCACTGAATCTGAGGTGAGGAAAATATTTCCTTGGGCATTTGGGCTGAAGGAGCATCACAGTGGGCTAAAATACACTGCCCTGAAGCCCATGTGCTTTGGGGACATTGGGTGGCTCATGTGCCAACACTAGAGCAGGAGCAGAGCACACAGCCCATTTCCCTGGCAAGGCAGAGACCCAAGCAAGCCTGTGCAGCTCCAGTCGCATCAAATGGGGAGTTCTGTTCTCCTCATCTTCCTCTCCCTGACACCTTACTCCACATCCTCCTCCCATGGCCAGCACAGCAGAGATTGGGGGGAATTTAGATCAGGATCAAATGGCCAGACATCTGGCCTTGTTTGCAGGCGTGCCAGAACCTCCTCCACCTGCCAGTGAGGAGTTTTGAAGGCAGACAAACAAGTAACACTTGTACTGCTATAAACACCAAGCTCAGGTTAAGCATGGCTGGATTTTGGTAGGCACAGACTGAGCAGGACCTGCAATGGCCCTGGGAGCAGGGATCTGGATCACCCAGGCGCAGGGAGCCCACTGGTGTCCCATATGTGGCATCTCAGTGAGAGAAGATCCCAGCCCCTTCTCAGCACGGCTGGCAATTCCCAGGATGTTGTCTTCCAGGCATGACAACCCAAAGTTTTGCCGATAATACAAACAGCACGACTTGGACCCAGATTCCCATCAGTTAAACCGGAAACATTGCTTAGATTTACAGAGGGAAGTTTTTGAGACAAACAATTTAATTAATTTAACTGAGGAGCACAACTGGAGGAAGAAACAGGAAAGTACTTTCATTTCTCCTTTTTTATTAAAAAAAAAAAAAACCAACAACAAACAACTACCATGTTCCTGAAAGGCACGTGGGTGAAAGAGATGGGTTTTCAGCCAGGGGAGCTGCCAGAGGAGCACTGTAGACCCCATGTGGACAAGAGAACCCTGGGAACCTGCAGCACTGGTGAATGTCCTTGCCTTGAACTGTGGTGAGAGAAGCAACTGTTTCTCATTAGTCAGGAGGACAAAAGCACTCCAGAAAATCACAGGGATATGATGAGATAGAGAGGCTTCTCAGCAGACTAGCTGTCCATGGATGATGGGCAAGGCAGGATTAAAGGAGCAAGAGGAGTGTGTATAGACCAGATTTCTCAACTTCATGACATAGAGACAGGGAAAAACTGGACAGAGAGAAACTGGCAGCCATAGAGTTTGTCCCTTTCCCTGCTGGTTTCTCCGTAGTTGCAGTCCCCAGACTCTCAGCATCTCAGCAATGAAAACAGAGTTCACCTATAGCTTCAGAAAAGTCTCTCTGAATTGCTATCTCCTGATTTATTACTGCAGAGTCACTGGTGTTACGGTGTCCTCCTGAAGCAATGACAGAGCTGCAGTGGTAGCGCTGGAACATCACCGCGTGTGCTGATAAATTGTGTGCACACTCCCTTGCTCGCTTTTGAGCCAGGCCAACTAGTGCCAAGCTGAGTGCATGAGGGTGAGCAGGGTCAGGGGCCATTCTCGAGGAATGGGGGATGCAGCCACTCTGTCTCGGGGAGAGAGAGCTTGGGTCCATGATGCTCCCTGCCAGCTGGCTGAGGCGCCTGGTAGCCTTCCCGCGCACATTTAATCTGTTGGTCCAGACCCAGTGGTGGCCTCATTAATCACCAACGGATTTGGGTTCCACCAGTGGCTGAGAGAGTCCAGTCAGCTTCCTTCCCCTGTGCACCCCACACATTCCCTGATTCATACCCACCCATCTCTGAAATGCAGGCGTAACCTTGTGCCCTGCTCCATTCCCAATGCAGATGTCAGCATCCCACTGTTTTTATCCCTGAAAGGCCCCTCATCACCCAAGCAGCTCAGTCCCAAGCTCCAGGGCATGCCTTGTGCATGGTGCCCCCTGCCACTCTCAGCCACTTGCCCCACAGACCTCTGCTGAGGCCAAAGCGCTAACAAATGCTTTCCAAGCATCTCCATAAATTCCCCACTATCATCTCCTTTAGAGCTGGCAGATGAGCATGTTGAGATGAGTCTGAATTCAGAAGGAGATGCTAGATATTGGTTTCATTTCTCATGCAAGTTTGTCCAGCTCCTCAGGCTGTTTGGTCCTGCTTTTCTCCACCAGCTCGAAGAGCTCTCTGCTCCATGGAGGTCCTAGCCAAGACCAATTCATCTCCAGGGCAGGGCAGGCTTTCCTCCCAGCAAGCATCAGGCTGTCGTTTTCTTCAGCTTTTCCCCATCTCTCATTCAGGCTCCCTCTGCCCCAAACCATTTTCAGCTGCTGATCTCCCTACTCTCTTCTCATTGTTTTCACAGACTCACAAATCCATCTCTTGGACTCACAAACCAAATAGGTCTCCCTTCAACCTCCTTTCCAAGTCAGGGACAGAGGTGAGATCAGAACAGGTTGCACAGAACTTTGCCCATCTGCATCTTGGAAACTTCTGAGGATGGAAATCCTACTGTGTCTTCACATGACTGGCCCTATGGGGAAAAACTCCCCAATACTACAAACTAGATCTCTCTCTCTCATCCTCCCATCGTACATCTCCACTTAAACCCTGACTCCAGCTTCTCAGTAATCTCAGCCAAGCTCCTCCAGCCTCTCCTCACAGGGCAAGGGCTCCAGACCTTGCTATTTCAGCAGCCCTCCTGGAATTCACACCTGTTCATCAATGTCTCCTTAGTACTGCAGGGTCCAAACCTGGATGTGGTACCCAGGTGCAGTGTAATGAGTGCTGATTAGAGGAGGATAGTAATTTCCTGAGGTCAGAAGGAGAGAGATGAACCTTTTGCCTTTCACCAATTCAAAACCATTGCCCAAACTATTGGTCCATCTGTCTTGGAATAATAAGCAGCCCCTGTGTGCACCAAGAACCTGTGAGTTATGCCCAGCCCAGCAACAACCTTGTTTCTGCAGTGCCCCAAAACTCACTGGACAAGGCAGTGGAGGAGGCCTTTTGCAAAAAAAAATATCTGGAAAAGAAGCATGTTCCCCAGCTCTGTGGACATCTATAGGAATGGAGCAGCTGCAGGATGTATTTTCCACAGACTTGCAGAGCCTACAGCCAGTGGGAGCCACCAAATCAATTTCTCATAGCCCTGGGCCGTGCTGGCAGCTCTGTATTGCCCGGTCCATGCAATGTTTTAGTTTCTTGCTTGTTCCCTTGTGCCTGTGGATTTTTCTACACCCATTTAGTATTAATTTCCCATCATGCTTAATGTTATTAAGTCCAGAACTGGTCCCAGAGGAATGGGCTAGCAGATGCCACTTCCCTGCAGATGGCTGCCTGTGCCTGGGGTCACACGTGCTGTCCCAAATCACCTCCTGCACTTTCTCATCTCAGGGCAATCTGGAGTCCCCAAACTGCTACGAGGATTCCCATCTCCTCTACACTCCCTAGGTACCCGTAATATACTTCACAGAGCAGGGAAGGACAAGAAATGGCAGAACATCTTGCAAACAAGGTTGCATGAGATATCTGAGTTTAAATTTTTCAGGCATCACAGATTCTGAAAAAAAATACTTCAGAATGGACTAAGTAAGTTGGAAGTTATTCTGAAAACTTTGTTTTGCAAGACAGGTTGTCAAGAAGCAGTGACTAAGCAATATCAGGATGATTTCTTTGTAGAGGGCAATTCAGCGGAATGGTGATCAATCCTCTGGCAGGCTGCAGACAAGAGGAGAACCATTAATATCATGTCCACATGCAAACCACAAAGAGATGCTCTCTTCCAGCCACAAGCTTGCAGGCTGCTCCCATCTGGGGAGAAGCGACCTCTCTCCACGAGCTGCTCACATTTCTTTGCCGTCCTGGGGATGGAGGAGGCAGAGGTGGAGAGCTTGGTAAAAGGGGCCCCTTCCCATGGGATGTGCTCCATTCCCCTTTAAAACCTCATCGAGGGGTTGAGTCGGCTTTGCTTCACTCTTATCAGGCTTTTCCCAGAAAGAGGAAGTGGTCATTCCTTCAAGATGCTTGCATTAACAGCAGTGCTGTTCCCTTGCTCCTGACTCACATGAAGGATGCTCTGTATGCCTGGGAATGTGTATGCCTGAGCAGGGAGATAGCCAGCAGATGCCTGCCTGCGCCAGCATCTCCTGGGAACACCAGGGAAATTCCAGTTTTATAAGAAATAAATACCAGTGCAGCTGAGATCCCTCAGCCCATTCTTTCAGGGCTCTAGGGTACAATATATCTGGGCAGCTACTTTTGAAATATTTGCCCTTAGTGTATGTCTTCTAGCGTGCCCTCTAGTGCCCAATGAACTGGAAAATACTTCACACACTTCCTTGCTTTTTCCCAAACACTGAATACAGATATTGCCTTCCTTTCTGCATCTTGCGTAACAGCATTTTCATTCTTTTGGGAAGCAGAATTAAAAGTTGAGGGTGTGTTTTGGTAGTAAAAGCTATCCTCCTCTTCACTGTGGTCAGTCATGCATATCCCCCAGGAGCATTAACAGTTTTATATACTTCCCAGCTTCCTGTTAGTTTCTGCTCCTGACGACCCAGCTCATTTCAGACAGCTGGTCCCCCTTCTCTGTTGAGCCTGACAGTAAAATCCCCTTCCTCACTGCACATTTCAGGCTTTAGCCCCCAGTAATGCCGTTATAAAGCATGTCGTTGCACACTTATTTTTCAGCAGCCATTGCTATGCTTACTGCAAAACTTACGGTACACTCAATCTATGCTATTGAAGAAGATATTAAACAGCATTGGCCCTGGTATGGACTCTTATGGGACACCACTCACTACTGGTTTCAACTTGACCATTGAGCTATTGACCATAACTCTTTGGATGTAAACACTGAGCCAATTCCTTATCCATCACTTTTCCCAGACTAAGCAGAGCTTTTGGCTGGTCAGCACAATCACAGTACCCTGGGCACCATTAGCTTGGCACAGGCAGCACAAGCACAGGTGTCTTGTGCTTGGTGTCAGGGGCACTGCAGTTTGCTCCCACAGTTTGATTGCATTGCTCCTGCAAAAGTGAGCTGTACTGGTTGGGGGTCTCTTCTGGAGGATGTTAAGCTGGGAGGCAATACAACCACCAGGTGTGGTATCCCCTGTGGAAGACCACCACATGCCCATCTTCCTTGTATGTCTCTGTTCCTGGGAGTGCTCCTAGGTTTGATCATACAAAGCATCTATGGTGCCCCTGTCACATCCACGTTTTTCCACGGCTCTAACCTTGGATTCATAGCAGGGATGCATGAATGAGGACCTGGGAGACCATGGTGGACACAGAAAGAGGCACAGACTGTGCCATGCCTAGGTCTGGGTCTTTCCTGGCCAGATAATCTTGACAGCATGGGACAGTCTTTTCACAGCACCACTCATTTCCAGGACCGTGCACCAGCACAGGCATGGCCCCCAGCCACAGTTTCAGTCCCTCTATGACACATTATTCACCACAACTCAAGTGGCTTCACAGCCATGCAGAGGTCCAAGAGAACAGGCAAGCCCTAGCTGTGCAGAGGCTTCTCTCCCTGGGTCAGGTCCGTGTTGCTCAGACTCTTAGGAGGACCAAGGTTCAGTTCTGCCCCACAGCCTGCAGGAGAAAGTATCTGATCCCCTGCTGCACCTGATGGAACCGCTGCCTTGACTTACAATGGGCACTGACTGAGCAAGGGATGCAGCACAGGGCAGGGTATGTCAGCCTCACAAGGATGCCCGGAGATGCTGGCATGTGACCTGTTCCAGCTTAACCAGGCACTTGGGCTTCAGCAAGGGAACACGAGCTTAGTGTGGTCACCCAACATGTGCAGGAATTTGGGCAGCGGGCCACTGCACTGATCCAGAAAGCTTCACAGCTTTATTTCCAGCCATTTTTCTGTTTCGTGCAACTAGAGCTTGCTGCATGCCTCCTGCCTCAATTCCAGATTTGAGACAAGAGGCACTGCAGCACAAGGCTCGCTCTCATCTTCAAACATGCACGAGCATAGGATAGTGAAGCTGGTCTGAGCACTCTCATTTTCCTGTGGCAGGATCAATGCTGGTCCTGCTGCCTTGCCAGCTGCACTGGGAAGGACTGGGAGGACCACGGACAAACCAGGACATCAGAGCAATTCCACCTCAGACCAGGCAAAAGCCTATCTCACACATGATGCTCCCCAGTGCTGATGGGTGTGTGGAGGAGTAGACCCCAGTGGGCAGCCTTTCAGCTCCACTCTCTGGCTTGCAGCCGCAGATCTCTCAGCACTGGAGGACCTAGGGGCAACCAGGAACCGCAGGTGTTGGCTGTGGCTGGGAATTGCCGACAGCGCCCTTCTGCCACCGTCAGCAGGCTGAGAGGGAAGAGGCCAGGTAGTGATTGCTCACAGACCCCATCCTCTCCGTCTGCCAAGATCAAAGCTCGACCTCCTGCCAGTTCTGTTACTGGTCCTGCTGCTGGTTGGCTGGACAGGAAAGGGCTGGGGGGGCTCACAGACAAAACAAGAGTGTGCAGGGACTCATTCCTCTGAGGCAGATTCCCATGTGGGAGGAGGCTCTAGTGCATGATGCTCCCCAGCACTGGCTCCTGGCCATCACAGGCGAAGCAGCACGGGTCCTCCTGGGCACTGGTCTTGCCTCCCCACATCCCCACAGAAGCACCCCCCCAAAATGGCAGCAGAGAACCTGCCAGCCATGGCAGATTGCACCTCTTCCCATGCTAATGAGCCGGCAGGATTCAATTCCTCCCTCCCATTAACACTCATTAGAGTGTCACTTGGCCATTCTTCTGCGTCTACCACATTTATTCCGCTTCTGCTTCAAGATCTAATTCGAGGCTGCCTCGAGGGTGGCCAATATCCACTCCTTCTCCCCACAGCAGGTTGCCACCCCACTGTCGCCCGAACCCCACATTAAATGGGGGCAGGCAGAGCACAGCATGACTGACAACACAGGTGGATGCAACTGGTCTCAGATCACAGATTGAGTTTGGACTCGGGGTTTTCTGAGGGCGTTGCCACCTTGCCCAGAATCCCACTGCCTCGCTCTGGGCATAGAGCCACAGGAAAATGCATCCAGACCTTTCACAGCTTGCTGGGGGACAGAAGTAGGTTACTTTCCATCGCGCATAGAAATCATACAATGCATATTCATCAGTTATGGCTGTACAGAGATTACAAGAGTCGCATAAATTGCAGGTTCAGGGATTGTCAGCTTCACTCTGTGGCTTTCCCAGGGCATCCTTCCCTGAAAAAGAGATCGAAATTTGAGTCATCTCATGAAAAATAAAGATCAGCTCTTTAAGTGATGTCTTGGAAGAATACTGTTTTCTTTACTGCACATTTTTCACCTATCAAGTGAACAATTCAGTGATCATAAGCCTTGTCTTATTATTTAAAATCATATTTATCAGCTGTAATCACAATATATTTCCATTCCTAAAAATCAATTTACCAAATTCTTCACAGGTACTATGAAAACAAAATCGAATTTGAAGCCCAGCCTCCCAGGATCAATGTTAAGCAGGGTGCTGCATCTGTTTACAAAGCGAAAATATTCTTTCATGCAGCTGCCTTTGAGCACAGCAGAGCCTAGGGAGCTTAAAAGCTTTGAGCAGTGGAGAGGATTTGGGGATCAGTGCTCTGCAATCACCCGTGAAGGCAGGAGCTAGTGATGAAGTTCCCACCCTAGTTTCCCTGTTGAACAAGGCTCTCCCCAGGCACGTGTCCTCAGTCTGGCCGTGCCACCACCTTGAAGGTCTGCCTCAGACACTTGTCACAAGCCTGGCCACACCACCAGATCTCTGAAGTGTGCCTCCTTGCCAGCCTCTCCACGCAATACTGGCTCCCTCTGAAGTGACAACAGCGCTTCACCCAGCAGTGAGACTCCCTCGCAAGTGCCACCAGCCTTAGAGACCTCTCAAAATGAAGCTTGGTGGCTTTCATCCAATGCATAGATAGCTGTGAGAGCCCTCAAAATTATTTGAGTTTGTCTCAAGTACAGCATATGAAGTTATCCCAGGGATGAAAATGAGCCACAGTGTTTCTACCCATCCACAACAGACGGGTTTCATCGGAAACACTGAATCGGCCATAGTTTGAAATAAATAAAGACTGGAAATACAATGATGTGAGCAGATTATGTGCAACACAGAGGGTAAGCAGTTAGCCCTCTTTTCTGCTGTCTGCTGTCTTGAAGACTCCCAGCACTGCCAGGAGCACATAGTAATGATCAGCCAAGCAACTGGCCACTCACTTTTTCACGCTTCCAGGTACGGCCAGAGCATGTTCATCACTAGTCTATGAACAGTATAGCAGACAAGGCATTATTTTCTTTCAGTTGGGGAGTGGCTGAACAGCCACATGGAATGACTGGAAGCATTTTGACATTCTCATATTTTGGGGTATCTGTGACCACAGAAAAAAAACAGGCACTTTTCAGCCAAGCCTTTCATTAATTTTTCGTCCAAAAGAGAAGTTAATATCAAAGTGTAAAGCGCCTTGTTTCCTCAAATATCTCATTTGAACCAAACAGGACTCTCAAGAAGGGCCATCTATTTCCCAAGCAAATGCTCCAAGTACCTTGGGATAACACAGATTGTATTTTCACCTCTCTATCAACAGAGGAAGCTGGGGAAGAGCTGCTTTTAGGAGCTATTTGAGAATCACTTCCATGATCGGTGTATCCTCACATCCCTCAATCTGCTGGCCACACTCCTCCTAATGTAGCTGAGGATGTGGTTTGCCTTTTTCATGATGAAAGTGATCTCTTGGCTCATTTTCAGCCTGCTGTCCACGGTAACCGCAGGTCCTTCCCATCAGCGCTGACACTTGGGGCACAGTTCCCAGCCTGGGCTTATTGCATGTCGCTGCTGCACTTTGCATCCTCCTTGCTGAATTTCAGGGGGTTAATGCTCACATTTACCTAATCCCTCCCTGGCTGGGGCTGTATCAGGTGTCAGCCACACTTGTCTAGTGGCACATGGGGCTTTGCTGAAGGTTTATCCTGTGTCAATGCCCCTGTTGCTGACTGGTTGTCAAGCTGTTGGTGGCTCCCCTTGTAGTCCAGCACATTTTTCCCTTGGGAAATTCCTGGTTGTCCTTTACATGTTTGTAAATGGTTTCTGAGAGGCTGTGCTCCATAATGTGTCTTACAGCGATTACTGCTCTCTTTACTGATCCATGCCAAGTCATGACTCCCCTTCCCTTGGAGAGTGCAGACCCCTTTGACTCCTAGGTGGATAGTCCCCACCACCAGTCAGTCCTTATCCTGTGACTGTGTAGCAACAGAAAAAACAAAAATCAGGGGTCAGAGATCACAAGATGTCTCTGTGTCCTCATTGCTCTTGTTTGTCAGCCCAGACTCTGGGTCCCAGCCAGCTAGCAGCACCCTAAAATCTCCTGCAGAATGAACCATCTCCAGCCTGGCACAGAAGAAAGCTTTGGGTGATCCCAGCTGCGACATTTCTGTGCAGGCTGGAGCTTTGCATCTCAGCAGCAGCCTCAGCTAGATTTATACAAAGACGCTAACAAAATTCAGGATATCTTGGTTTTGAAAGCACTGCATAATTGCAAGCTGTTATTGTCTGAAACCACATTTGCAAGATGCAATCTCAACTGACAGGCAGTTTGGGGAAAAGAAGCACTTGCTTAGTGTAGGAGAAGTTCCTGCAGAGGATACAGCCTCACAATACCCTTGCCAGGCATTCACAGCAGAAACCAGTGGCAATATCCTACCTGAACTCACCCCTGCCCTTACTGTAAGCTCAGGGTTCCTCTGTCTTATTTCTCTGTATAGCCCTGTAGGGTCCTTCATCCCACCATCAGTGTCAGGTAGCAAAGCCAGCATTGCCTTGCAAAGGGGCAGGTTTATGTTCTCTCCACCCTGAACTGAAACATCCAGAAAACTCTGTCAAAGCCTCCATGTTCCCATTTCTTCCTTGCTCACAGTATTTCTGAGTCTTTGCAGAGGAGCAGTCTGTGCCCTCCCATGCAAGTGCTTGTTATCCCATTAGTCTCCTCTTCCTAATCCACCTTAAAAAGCAGAATTCTGGAAAATACTGGGTTTGATTGGCATTGGCAAAGCCACAGACATGAGTGTTGTTTCAGGATGTGATGCAGTGAGGGACTAGAGCACCCCAGGAGGAGAAATGTCTGTTTTCTTGAGCTTTGCAGCTACGTTTCACCAATAAACTCAGTGACTTGGAGAAGGATCCTACACCTGCACAAGGTCTAATCAGTTGCTCAGTACAAGGTCTAATCAGTTGCTCAGTACTGCTCAGGGAAGGGTCAGAGTGACAAGTTCAGACTTTCTTTGCTGAGCATCTCTTACCCTAGAGAGCTGGCCATATGCATTCACATTGAGGTCTTTTCAGAAAAAGAAAGTTCATTCACATCCTATCTCACATTCGTGTCTTCACTCACCCAAACTCACATGCAACCAAACTCTGGAGGATCTGTAGGGTCATACAAAGCTTAGGTTGTGCATTCTTGGTATCACTTGGCCCTGGGAGCTGGATTTTGCAGTGTCATGTTTTTTTATGATGCATCGGACAGCCTTGTATAAAATGTGGACACAGACAGCCCACCTGGCCCTTAGAGACAAAGAGCAAGGAGCATCTGCAGACTGACTCCAATTTGGGACATTCCTCCATCTGGCTGGTACATGAGGGCAGGCAGGATTTTCTGAAAGGGTGGCTCAGAGATGGGGAATATCCCTATCAAAAGATGCAGTGGATGCTGTAAGTCTACTCAGGTTCAACAGGAGAACAGCTCATGGAAGAGAGGTGCACCAAGGACATCTAAATTCTCTCTGGTGACCAGCACTCCCTGCCCATGGCCACTGTCAGTCCCAGGGGATGGTGGCAGAGCTGGTGGCCTTGCACGGCTCTGCATGGCCCAGCAGCATCAGTGTTAACCAGGCTCTGTCCCAGCCCTGCCCTGAGTGCACGCTTGCCTGCAGAGCTGTGTTTCCAGAAAGCTCCTTGCAATTATATGCCCTGCCACCGTGCAGACAAGTTATTAATATTTATTAGGCTCAATTATTCATGGCCTCTTTAGGATCCTGTTGTTTAAGTCCAGCTTGAGATCTCCAGGCTAGCAATCACAAAAGTTGCTTTCCAAAAGAATTACAGTAAATCAATCCTTTGCTGATGTTCCAGGCAGCCATAAAACTTGCAGACAGAGTTGCCTGGAAAGTAACCTTATGTCCAGCCCTTGGAGGCCCAGAAGGGCTGCAGGGTAGCAAGCAATGCTTGAGCCCTCATGGAGTGGTGTGCAGGGTCCTGGGACACTGTGTCCCCTCTTACTACCACCTGGCCAGAGGTTATTCTGGACATTTCCTTCTGAAGCTGCGAGGATAATGATCTGGAGGTTTCTCCCAGTCAAAAGGACACCAGCTGGGACTGGAGAACAAACCATGATGTTAGCAGCAGAGCAAGGCAAAGCAGGCAGCAGCCAGGAGGATGCAGGAAACAGCCAGGAGGATGCAGGCAACAGCCAGGAGGATGTAGCCTGTCCTGGCAATGATGACAGGGATGCCCTTGTTTGTCCCAGCTCCTGGATAGTGCTTAGTCCTTAGTTGAGAAGCCACAGGAAGGGTACAGGATCCAGGAGGGACACCCCAGGGTACTCCCAGTAGGCACATCCCTTGACACAGGGCATCCCACTGATATCTGCCAAATTGCTTCATCAGTGCAGGGTAAGCAGCAGCTAGGGGGAGGATTTACCTTCGTGCCCTGCTGATTTACACTGTGGAAAGCTCTGGGTGAGCCCTAGTACCAAACACCAAGGACTGCAGCCCCCAGAGGTGCACAGGAGGAGGCAGGGGTCTGCCCACACAACATCTGCAGCAGACATGAGCTTGCAGGTCCAGACTCTGCCAGCAGAAAACCATCTGGACCACTCAGAGATTCTCAGCAAGACTGATAAGCCAGGGCCTGGCACCACACTAACTGCACCCATCCAGCCATCTCATGGCTGCTTGCAAAGTCCTGGGCATCACAGACAATCCCAGAACTCCCCCAACAAAGACTGAGCCACACTCCCACGCTGACTTCTGCATCTGCTCCCAGTCTGAGGTTCGGACCAGCCACTCCACAGCCCATAGCCACCTTCAGAGGTCTTCAGCATGATAGAAAAGATAGGTGCGACATGGGATTCCCAGGGACCCACTGCTACTGGAAGGAGTTTAAGGGTGGGCAGGTCCTCCAGGGCATCGGGCACAGCACATGTTTCCACGCAGACACCTGAGAGGGGAAAGAGAAAGCTCATGCAAGAAGAGCGGCCCTCTTCCTCCCCTCCTCCATGCCCTTCCCTTCCCAAGGGCTGCTCCTTGGAGAGCTAGCAGGGTCTGAGGAGCAGACTGTGGCCAGGGAGGAGGTGCATGGCTAGGAGGAAGCATGGTGCATGGACTCTTCTCTGGAGACAAAGAAATACCTAAGGAGCAGCTGTGCCCACAGTGATTCATGGTTGAGCCATATCACTAGCATGTAAAGGGTAGAGCGATTCAGTCAGCACAGAGGAGGAGGGGTGGGGGTTTGAAAGAAAGCAGCCTCATGTGTTGAAGCCTCGGTGATGCACAAGCAGAAGGGCCTGGCAGGGTGTTCTCCAAAGCCAGGGGATTGCCTTGTGCCAGCAGGCTCATACACTGTTTGAACAGGTGTCAGAGCCCAAACAAGGAATGTTAGGATGGAATGAAGCTGGGCAGAGACACTAATATGCCACAGCAAGGGGCATACCCTGAGACAAGGTACCAAGAAGTCACGTGTCACTTTCAAAAACTGTGTTTCCTTTTATGCCACCCTTCCTCCTGCTTGCCCCCTTCTTTCCTCACGTCTCTACAGCAGCCAAAACCTCCTGCCTTTGACACAGCCCTCCTTTGACTAAAATGTGCAGAATTGTGCTGTGCTCTGGGCTCCAGCATGGCTCAGCATATAAAATTTTGATCTCTTAAATGGGTTTGCATGGAAAGCTGGATGAGCAGGAGGAGGAACACACACCCAGCTCCATGCCCTCTACTCAGGGCAGCTCTGTCCCCTGCACCAGACTGGTCACTGCTGGAAAGGAGAGAAGGTGGTTGGGAAGCAACAGAGGGTTCATGACATGTCGGTGCTGGTAAGGAAAAGGGGCTCAGAATGCATCCAGCTGGGCAGGAGGTGCTGTAGAGGCCTGATGGAGCTCACAGAAAGACTAAGGGTGACAAAGAGGTGGACTTGGATGGAGGAGAGAGGAAGGACTGGGGAGCAGGGAGAGACACAAAACCCAGCTGCAGAAAGCAACTCAGGTTTGTGCCAGCACGGCTGACGTTGCCAGGGATGGGGGTCCTGACCCATACCCTGGGATGACAACATGTCAGGGGTGACAGTGGGCCACATCCTCCAAGCTATAAGATCTGCCCCACCTCACTCCCCATCCACCTTTTCTCCCTCCTCCACTGAGCCACCACACCATCTAGCTGCACCACCAGTCCTGCCCACTTTGCATACCCTGGGTCCCTACAGCCAGCACCCATCGCCCATCCCCAGGCCCTCTGCCTTGGGGACACAATCTGCGCCTCCTTGTTTCACAGTCCTCCCCTCACCCTGCTGAAGAAATCCTACTACCAGTCTGCTTCAGACAGACTCCAGCAGGCAGGGGTATTTTCTTTCTTCCCCAAAAAGCCTCTGAATCCCAGCAAGAGCTGTTTTAATCAGTGCTTTCTGCCCTGCGGGACTCCATGCAATGTAATGGAAGAGGCACAGACAGTCCTTCTACTCTCCCCTCCCATCAACCCTCTGTTTGGCCTCTTCCCTTTTTTTAATCCGCTACCCCCCCGCATTTCAAGCTTGCTTGGTAAATGTTTGAAAGTGATGCTGATGTAGTTGGTATGGCAACGCCAGGCTGGGGCCCTCGCCTGAAACCCCAAACACACAATTAGCTGATTAAGAGGTGAGGCAGCAGCGTGCCAGGGCTCTGCTGTTCCATGGGGCTGTCCCTGCTCACTCCATCAGAGGTGCTCGGGGGTCCCTGAGAGGGGTGAGAAGAACCTGGTGCTGTGATACAGCCCAGGGGGCATGCATAGCCCCTTGTCTGGGGAAAGGACCAGATTTCCAGGCTTGGAGAGGCTGGGGGCAAGCCTTTGCTTGAAGCCTGTCCATAGGATGCTGTGGTGTTGGAACAGGGCTGATGAAGACGCTAAAAGCAACACGGTGGCTACTGGACCCACATCCTCGTCACCCACAGATAGTGTAGCCCCTGGCTTGGGTGCAAGCCACGCTGTATCCCACATCCACGGCAAGATGGGACCCAGCTGTGACCCAGATAGTTGGATTCAGTGGTCCTGGCTTTCAGCCCTGCTGGGCCACACTCTCCTGGAACCAGCTGGGCTTTGCATCTACCTCCAGCCCCAGGGGCTGCCTGCTTGCCTCCTGCCATCAAAAAGGGCTGTGGTAGTGCCCTCACCAGCAGGGGAGAGGCATATGGGCTGGCTTTGGCCTCTCCTCTCACCCTCTCTCCTCTACCCTTGCCCTCTCTCCCCTCCTTTACCCTCTCCTCTTTTTCTCCTCTCCTCTTTTTCTCCTCTCCTCTCGCACAGCTTTATTGCTCATAAAACGGCTCAGGAAGGCAGCAATCATCCCCATGACAGCCCTGGTTAATGAAGTCGGCCTTCATTAGGCATTTCCGTTCCACTTGAAAAGCTCCTCTGTGAGGATGCTCGGCTGGCCTGCGGCAGACATGGCCCTGCTGAGGGGGGATGCGGGGATGGGTGACACTGCAGAGGGGCAGCCAGGCTGGCAGGGTGGGCAGTAGAGAGGGATGACATCCCTGCCCGTGCCTCCCAAAGAGGATGAGTCCATCCCTTGCAAGGCGCTTTGGGGCTGGTATGGGGATGATGCAGCTACGAACCCGTGTGCAGCACCTATCCACTGTCCAGCCCCAGCACTCCTCCTCTCACCCCAGTCTCAAACATTCAGTCCTAGGGCTGATCCTGCTCTCCAGAGCCCCACAGTGCCCGGGAAAGTCTGTACACTGATGTCTGCTCTTTGGGTACACCTGTATCCCTCCTTAGGGCTAGGAGGTATCAGTCCCTGGAGAGACATGTGGCCTGGCCTCCTCCCCTTCTAGGGATTCACATGCAGAGAGGAAAGGCGAGGCTGGCAGGGGGGCAAAGCTGCTTTCTGGGAGCTGGCTGCAGTGGCCCTCTGAAGAGAGTCATTTAGCTAATGCCTACAAGAGTGCTCCTAGATTAGAGAGCTCTAAAGTGCTTGGCTATTATCTGTCCGGAGGGAGCATCCTCATCTCATCAGGGCCAGGCTTGGAGAGCTGCCAGCTGCAGGGACGAGGGTCAAAAGACCCTGCAGGGACACACCAACCCCAGGAACCGGGTAAGCCCAGGCAGCCACCCTGTGGGAACACCTTCCTGCAGACCCCTGACCCTGGGACATACCTGCCCGTTAGAGGATGTTCTGTTTATCTTCCTCCTGCCTGCTCTCATCCATTGCTTCTCTCATTCCAGCACTTTTCCCCTGGTTCCCCTTGTGGTGCTTCAGCACCCATCAGCACTGTCAGATCACATCCTTTCTCTGTACCCTCACCCCAGGTCCTGCCACTGGTATCCACCACCTTTTCCCCCTTATCACAGAGGTGAAGACAGCTCATGGTGGAGCAACATGGGTAGCAGGGTGCTTAGCACTTCATGATCTTTCTCAAGGTCCTCAGAGCTTCAGGGAAAAGGGGACAGCCAAGCTGTGACTGCACCGTGCAGTCAAGGGCTCACCTAGAGGTGGACATGCAGAAGGATGGACAGGGCTGGATGCAGGTTGGATCTCCTCCTTCCAGCAGCTGAAGAAGATGGTGGAGCGTGTTGTCCACACACAGCTGCACATCTAGCAGATCTGTGGCTGCCATGGCTCAGCCCAGCAGGCATGGGGACATAGCAGCAAGGCAGGGCAAGGATGAGGAGGAAGCAGCACTCAGCTTTGCACCAGCTCAAGGCCTTGGACAGGTCTAAAACTTCCCTGGGCAGAACAACACACTCAACCCCCAGGACCTGTCCCTGCACCCAGGACCATGGCAAGGGGAATGCAGGGAGCAAGACCCACAGGTCATCTGCCACCCCACTGGCTGTTTGCAATGACACTGCAGCCTCACACATCTGGTGGGAACCATTGGTGAGGACAGGTGTGGAAGAGAGAAGGTGTCAGAGCCGCCTAGGGTGAAGGGCTGCTCTGGAAATCTGTCCCCCTAAGGGAAGGTCATTGCTTTCTACAACTACCTGAAAGGAGGTTGTGGAGAAGAGGGTGCTGGCCTCTTCTCCCAAGTGACATGGGACAGGACAAGGGGGAATGGCCTCAAACTCCACCAGGGGAGGTTTAGGAAAAAATTTTCATGGAAAGGGTCATTGGGCACCGGAACAGGCTGCCCAGGGAGGGGGTTGAGTCACCTTCCCTGGAGGTGTTTAAGGGATGGGGGATGAGGTGCTGAGGGACATGGTTTAGTGATTGGTAGGAATGGTTGGACTCCATGATCCGGTGGGTCTTTTCCAACCTGGTGATTCTATGATTCGATGAACCTTCTGGGTTGGAAGGGCACAGGTCCACATCCCTCCTCCAGCATTAGGTTTGGGCTGCAGGGAGCTGGAGGCCATGGATTCTGATGGCTGAGCTGTTGGGGTGGGGGAGCAATGGAGGACAGCTGTATCAACGGTCAGGGGTGTGACAGACAGCGCCAATGAGCTGTCCTCCATGGCGGGAGAGAGAAGGACAGCCATCAGCATCATGCACAGTGCCTGCAGTGATGACCAGGACTGTGACAGACGCCACTGATGAGAGCTGATGTGAATGTCCAGGGGCAGGGATGGACAGCCATCAGCGGGCATGATGGACAACTGTTAGTCGACATGAAGGACAGCTGTCAGCAAGTGTCCTTGGGAGGTGCTCTCTACAGCCAGTGTCAGGATATGTCCTACCTGGGTGCCAGTAGAGAGTGGGATCACATCTGCAGCAGGGATCAAGTCCATGGGTGGGATTTTGGGCCCCTTACTCTGCACGGAGCCCACAAAGGGCAGAGTATTTGATAGGAATTGTTGGACTCAATGATCCGATGGATCTTTTCCAACCTGATGACTCTATGATTCTACATTTCTGTGAAAGGTGAAGGGTACGGCCTGGGACATCTGGAGGCAACTGGGCACAGTCTCCATCAATCATGGGCTCAATCCTGCACCGCTTGTTCCCAGTGATGGGTGATGCTCTGCCATTCCCTGCCTGCAGTCTTACCCAGCAACCCATCAGGCAGCTCATTTTTATCCCATTTCATGCTGATTTTGGCATCATCCTCCCCTCCTGAACCAGCTGCTGTGAGGTGCGTTGATGCCTCTCCGAACCCTCCCTGCAGCGCATCAACACTATTATCTCCATCAGCCAAACTTGTAATCTCCTGAAAAAAGATATCTCGCTATTTTGACAAGTTCTCTTTTCCATCACCCCCCACTGACTGGCAGGAACGCCAGCTTGCACAGGCACCCTGCTGCTGCTCCTGCTTCTTGTCAGGAGCCAGAAGTTCAGGCTCCCCCCATCAAAGAGCAAACACTACACTTTGCAGCCCTCAGGGTGCTGGGGTCTTCAGGGCTGGAGGACCAGAGTGGAGCTAAGATGAGCTGGGGCGGCACAGGGTGGTGTTCCCAGGCGGCGGGCTCCAGAAGCAACCGCAGATGGTGAGCCCACACGCCGCGTCGCTGCAGCAGCCAGTGACCTACACGCGGGCGTCATGCGAGATTTCAGAGGAGGGGGGAGAGCTGACAAAAATGCACATTCCCGCTGCAGCTCAGCTCTCACCTCCACCCCTGCAGCCCTCCCCCAGCCGCTCAGAGCTGCTGGCTCCGCCAAGAGCTTTTCCAGCCTGTTGCCATCGCAGCCACTCTAGTGGGTGCCCAAGCCATGCTATGGCTTTTTGGAGAGGGATGTCAGGGCAAGGTACCATGTCTTCTTTCTCTCCATTGGGTGCAAGAGCATCCTGCATGGGGCAGATGCTGCTGGACCCCTTGCAGAAATGGATTTGAGCTGCAGCTCTCCTTCAGTGGGACACCATACGTATCAGCTGGGCATGGTGCACCCAGGGGCCAGTGAGGAACTGCCACCACCCAGGCTCAAGCTAGTCCCATCCATGGAGCCTTGCTGCAGGGATACAGTCTGGCTGTGCAGTAGAATGGACCACAGAGCACCAGGGCAGACATCAGCAAGACCCCCAAGCCCCTCGGCAGCTTCAGTAGGAGCTGGCTGAGGCTCCCTCTCGCCTTTGCTTTTCCAAGAACCACAGTGCTAGCCCACTGGGGAAGGGCTTTCCCTGCAGAGGCACTTAAAGATTTTGCATCCTGCCAGCACACTCTATCTCCACCACCTGCTCCTTTCTCCAAGTCCTCTGGGGCCAGGGCTTGTCTTTAGAAATCTTTTCCTCTGTCCCTATTTACAACTGGCCTCCGCTTTGTCCAGCTCACATGCACCTCAGCACCTTTCTAGGCCGAACACCTCAAAATGTGATTCACCCTAAAGGGAAGCATCCTTTGGGAAGGAGGAAGCTCAGAGGGACACTCCAGGCCAGGGCAGGGCAACTAATGGCTCCTTGTGAGGCTGATGGAGCGAAGCAAGACAGGATCTGACAGCCACGAGCAGAAAGCAGATAAATCCTGTCTGCAGCTCAGCTTTTCACATCTCCACCCAGCAGGGAAGGGAGCTGTGGACCAGCCCAAGTGCCAGCACAGCACCCACATGCTGCTTTTCCCAGCCCCTAGCTCTGCTTGTGGGTGACATGAGGTGCAGACAGTCACAGCTCACTCCTGGCTGAGATGAGGGAGTGGAAAGCGTCTGTAAAGGAGGTACTGGGACCTGTGGGGCCAGTGTCAGTATCCACACACCTCGGGGAGGTCTGGTGCAAGTTGAGGAGCCACCCCAGACTGGATGGGGCACAAGAACCAGCTCAGCACTAGTGTGTGGCTGGGGCTGGAGCAAACCTGTCCCAAATATGGTGGTGGAAGCACCTTTGAGGCAGCCCTGCTTCAGGCACTGCTCCTAGGGAGCACCAGAAGCTGTGTCCAGTGCAGAGTTGTTCAGAGGTGGAGAAGACCCCAGGGATGGTGCTGCCTGTCTCCCAGGAGCCAGCAAGCTGCAGCCATCAAATGCCTCCCTCTCCATGCTCCCCACAGTCTCTGCATGGGAAATGTCACATCTCCCACACTGTGGCTCACTGCTTTACAGACGCATCCTGAGTCCCTCTGCAAACACATGCATCACTGCACACATGCACATGCATCCTCTCCTCTGTGGGGTGATGGGTCTGCATGAAGCCAGCCTGGCCCTGCCCCATAGCGGGCACGGGGGCAGGCACAGCCAGGGAGTCAGACTGGGAAGTGAGGTCCCCTCAGCAACATCCCAGAGCAGGAACAGCACAGAGGAGCTCAGCAGAGCATCTGTTTCCTCTGCCCAGGACAGGATCTGCCACATCCAGCCTGGCTGAGGGGTAAGGCAGCCCTGCAGCCATCCCCACTTCCTAGAGATCTCTGGTCTAACCTTCAACACTAATCCCAGGCTCAGGGGGAAGCTGCTTCTAGGAGAGCTCAGAGGGGCTGGATTTTTTTGTCCCAAATCATGCCCAGGTACAGATGGGAGCTCTTGAAATGGAAAGTATAGCCCTTTCGGCCAACATCCATTCCAGGAATGTGGCAGAGGGCTGGTCTGGGGCAGCTGGGGGTGCATGTGGAACACATTGACTTTCAGAAGAACCACCTTAGGTCTATGCCTTCCTCTCCAGCCTGGGTTCCTCCCTGCTGCCTCATCACCTTCCTCACACCCTTCACGACTCCCCAGCCCCACAGCAACCCTGTGGTGTGCATCCAGGTAATATCCAGTCCTGGGAACCCGGAGAACCAAACCCCCTGATGCTGTATTGCCCTGGGCACATAGAGCTGCACATAGCCAGGAGTCACCATGCCCCTGTTACACCACAGCAGGGCAAGGACAGCCTGGCAGCCTGACCAGCAGGCGATGGGTTAAAGCAGTCACAGGTAGCCTGTGGATGGGATGCCCGTCCAGGGAATACCCTATGGATGGGCAGGAGAGACTTTCACTCCTCTGCAGTTATAACCCCATCTCGATAGTCCTTGAGGTTACTTGAAAAAGGCTGTTCAGCCCCAGGGGTCAGAGGAGATGTAGAAAGCTTTTATTGGTATCTCCCAGCAAACGTCAGCCTGGTTAAAAAAACGCTTCATGTCTCAGGGAGCTGTTTAACACAGCTCAGGCAGCAATTGGTACAGGGACATCAAACCAGGCTGCATCTGCTCAGCCCCAGTCACAAGCTCCCTGCTTCCTCTGTGTGTGTGTGTGTGCGCGTGTGTGTGTGCGCACGCTAGACACAGGCATCCGCTCACAGCATCTTGCTGTCTCCTGCATCCTCGAGCAGCAAGAACAGGGCTCTGGCTCCCTGGGTACCAGCCTCTCCTCTCCATTCCCTGGAGGGGATTTGCACAAGAGCCGTGCGATGTGGTGAGCACCTGCGCGTGGAGAAGGGGGTCGTGGCCGGAGGCAGCGGTGATGGGCATTGTGTGTACTGCTTTTTAGGGCTGACCCTCCCCAGACAGACCCTGACACTGGTAAGTGGCTTTTTTTGCTTCTATTGGTGCGGTGCATGGCATGGGCTGGTCACACATCATGACACCCATGGGTGGGTGCCCCTACTGCCCCTAGGATCCTGGTGCTGTGGAACATGACCAGGGCTCCTTGGATGAAGAGTAAGGGAGTGGAGACGTGGATGGGGTGGCAGGGTACTGCCCATGCACCAGGGTCCTGGTGTGGCTGATGGGGAGAGGGACGAGGGATGGAAATGATGGGGAGAAGTGGGGAGCTGGGCAGGAGCTGGGTCTGCTGCAGGGGAAGGGACTCTGCTGTCGTGGCATTTTCATACCACTCTGGGAGATGGAAACATGCGACACACCTATAAAATCTGTCATGGTGCAGCAGGGCAAGCAGCCTGATCCAGCAGGGAAAGAAGCCAGTGGCTCTATGTCCCTAGGATGGGGACTCAGCACAGCCGGGGCTCCAGCCTACCTTCTATACCCAGCCCCCGAATCCCTGCAGAAAATGGGGAGGGAACCATCAGTCAAGGACCCTCCTTTCCCCTGCCAACCGGGTCACCTCGCAGCAGCAGCCTCAGCAGTGCCACAGTCCCAGCACATGCCCTCTGCTAGGGCAAGGGGATAAGGGGACCCCTCTGGGCATCCTCAGCTGGCTTAAGGAGGTGGAGAATCTCAAGCAGAGCCTGCTACCTGTGCTGCCCAGCCTCCATCACCCTAGGCAGAGCAGCAGGCAGGGTCTGCAGGGCTGTGCCAGAGTCACAACAGCTCCTCCCAGCCCTGCTCGGTGCCCTTCAGACCAGGAGAACCCTGGGACCAGGCTGCCATGGGTCCCAGGGTCCCCAACATGTCCTCTCTATCAGGAACCCACCCCTTGCCCTCACGTCTCTGATATTGCTCCCAGGAATGTGCAGCAAGGGGCAGTAAAAGCACTGAGAGCCTGTTGAGGGCAGGGCAGAGACCTGGCCCATGGGGAGCCCTTGGGGACCAGGTGCATCCTTCCCACCAGCCAGTGAGCCCATGACAGGGTCCTGATCCCGTCACACCATTCCTGCATCCACTCGAGGGTGGGTCCAAGGTGTGCCACAGACCACGATCATGGCACACACTAGTCCAAGTGCCCACCGGACCTTCATTTGCCTGTGGGGCTTTTGCAACATGGATGCAGTATGGGGCTGGAAAGAACAGCTGACTGAAGGGCAGGCAGAGAGGCGATGGCCAGCCCTTGGACCCAAGGTCCTACCACAATGATCCCCATTCCCACCTCCCCATGGCACCACCAGGCACCACTGTGCACCTATTGCCCCCAAAATACACCTCAGCCACCACCCCACACCCACAGCTGCCACAACATCCCTGCACCCAAGGCCACAACCAATGCCGTGTCCACAGCTACCGCAACACCCCCAGCCGCCAGAGCCCCCCGCCAGGCCGTAACACCCGCCCCATGCTGTCAGCCACACCGTAGCACATCCACCCCATAGCACATCCACCTCTAACACACCCACCCTGCGCTGCTCCCCCACCACATCCATCCTGCACTCCCAGCCACCACAACATCCCCGCCAGGCGGCAATACGCCCACCTGCTTGTCAACTGCCGCCCCGCACCCACCACAGCTCTCACAGACAAACCCAGCACTGGGTAAACCCCATCATGAGCTGCGAGTGCCGACACCTTCCAGCTCCTGCTGCCATGGGGGAGAGGAGGCTTTGGAGCCATGCACAGATTGGCACCCCTGTTTGCATTGGAATGCAATCCCTCCCAGCGTGCATCCCTGCTGGCCAGCAGCTCCATCCCACCAGTGCCCCTATCCTCCCCAAGAAAGGTTGATCCCAATGCCAGCTGCACCAGCCTTGCCTTCATGCCTCAGTTTCCCAAAGCAGAGAGGCTAGCCCATGGATTCTAAGGAGATTAAGTGCTTTCTGGCTCTGTGTGGGATGAAGCGGCAAGGAGCAAATTCCCATTCAAAGAGCACAGGGAATGGGTGCTGCCTAAGGGACAGGGCAAGGAAAGGAAAGGAGGGGTGGGAAGGTGCCTACCACCCTCTGCAACAGCATCCAGGACCTGAAGGGCTCAGTGGAGCTGGGGATTTGCAGGCAGCTCCTGTCCATGCCCAGATATAGCTCCTCTGTAGGGGCAACCTAAAAATAGCCCCAGCTTTGGTGCCCAGCAGCTGAGTCGAGGCCCTGGGTCCCTGGGCCAAAGTGAGCTGAGTGGTAGCACCAGGACCTTGAATGACAGGTGCTTTGGGGGTGGCTGCAAACAGCAGCAGAGACGCTTTTCCCTGGGGACTTATGGATATGGCAGGGGCTGCTTGGGTACCTGAACTGCCATGGGGTCTGCCCTCTCCACATCCAGGGGTCCCTAGGAGAGGAGGGAGATTCCCAAGCCTGGCAGAATCCTAAGCCAGGTCAGGCTCTGTGTGGGAATGATGTCCCACCCTGAACAGCCAAAGGTTCAGGCAGAGCATTGGGGAAAGGTGGTTCTGGAGAGAGATGAGCAGGTTGGGGTGTCTGAGTAGCATTGAGGTCTGTGGGAAGGTAGAAGGGGCTGGAGATGGACGTTGGGGTGAAGCCATTCAGCCCCTGGGTGTGCATGCAGGGTCCAGCCATGCAGCTCCATGAGGGATAGGGAAGCCAAAGAGGCTGAGAACAGTCACAAGATGTGACACGAGTGTGACAGCCTCCAGATTCCAGACACACAGCAGCTAGTGCCACTGACAGTGGCAGGAGATGCTTGGGGTGGCCCTGGCCCTGGAAAAGGATTGTAGGCAGGGGGACGTGCTGGGATCCTCTGGCAGCAGTGTGGGGCAGGTGGGTGACTATGCCATGAACACCCAAGGGAACCTAATTTCAGGGAGAGTACAGCAGGCCCTTATCCCAGTCGCCCCTCTGCTGCCTGAGCTGCTCTGCTGTGCCATGGGATGGCTGGGGATGGACCACCTAGAGTCCTGCACTGTTGCAGAGAGATGCTGCCAGCGTGCAGGGGATCAGGAGAAATCATGTGGCTGCTGGGGACTCTGGTGTACTGAGAGCTGGGGCCCAGACCACTCCTTTGGCTCTTCTCCATGAGCACAGCTCCTCTATGACTTCTCCTCTCACCTTTTACCTAAGCCTTGGGCAGGATGAGGCTAGGATCTGCTTGGATGCAGAGGAGGGGATCTGCCTTTGGTGCCCTCCACTTGCTTGCCTGCAGGCAGAGCCACAACGCTGCCCATCAGCAGAGCTGATCCTGCCCACAGCTGGTGGGATCCTGAGCTGCCCAGGGCAGGCAGTGACAGCATGGCAAGGGGACAGAGACATCCAGATATCCTCCCCTCTGCTGGCACAGCCACAGGGATGCTGTTGCTGTGGCTCTGACATGTGCCTCCAGCTCTTCCCTGCTCCCCACCTTTGTAAAGCCCTAGGAGCTGCAGCATGCCAGGCACCAGCACTAAGCCAGACAGACACGGGGCTCAGTGGGTGCAAATAGCCCTGTCCATGCACAACAGCTGCTGAGACCCCCGCACGCAGGATGGAACCCACACGTGTTGCACACCCAGCTCTGCGTGTGCACACAGATGGTCCTGATGTGGTAGGGGGAGGCTGGGAAATTGCACTCATGTGCATGCAGCAGCGTTTGTGTTTGCTTGCCCATGCATGTGTGTGAGCAGAGCCCACATGAGTGGGGGGTCGCAGGGTGGAAGTGTGGGGCTCGGCACCCATAGGCGTAGGGATGAGTGAAGGGCCACGGGCAGCTGTCTGCCAGCATGCCCAGCTCAGCATTATTATCTAGGGCAGCTGTAATTACCCTGCCCAGGCTCCCCAACACAGCAGCGCCCGCAGCGTCATGTCCTCCCAAAGCTACCAGATCCCAGCATGTGCGCGAGTGCAGCTAATTATCCCGCTACATGGGGACTCCCCTGCTGGGGGTGGCAGGGCGGGAGATGGCAGTTCCAATTTTCCCCCCACTAACACAGGCAGCAAGTGCTGCCTCCTGGTCCCTGGGCACCAGCTGGGAGCTCCTCTTGGCTGCAACATCTTCAATAATGCAGATGCAGTGGGGCACGTGGGTTGTACCAGGCCCCTTGTGGGTTGATGCTCTGCCCCACACCATTGGAGATGAAATTTTGTTTCTTCCCAGCTTCAACCCACCATTCTCCAAGCCCACCCTTGCTGAGATAGAGCTCGACCTGCTATTGCTGCTGTCATTGCCCTTCCCATTGTACCTTAAGGTGATTTTCCTTCAGTTCTGCACCCAACTCCCCTTCTTCAGATCCAATGTACCCCAGGCCCACGCACTGCATCCCTTCCCTCCTGCACCCTTGCAGACCTCCAACATTTGGCTCAGCCTCTCTACATGGCTCCAGGCTGTGAACCAGCCCTGACCCACATTTTGGGGTGGGATACAGGATGCCCAGTGATCAAGGCAGTGACAAACACACCTACACATGAGTGTGTGAGCACAAGAGAGACCGGAGTGTGAATTGAAATTTAGGGAAGGAAAGAGATCCAGCAGCTGCTCTACTATACCCTAGCCATGGCAGAGCTGCAGGAAAGACACCTCTCACCCCTGCCTGGTCAAAATGGCTTTCTTTAGGGCAGAAAGAAAATGCACGCAAGGGGTAGGCTTACAGCTGGTCCCAATCCCTCTGGGTTTTACTGATTCATTGTGGGAAGGACCTAGATGTGTTTCTTGTTAAGCTGGAGTCTACAGAGCAAATATAGGGGAGGCAGAGTGACTCCAAACCAACTCCCTGCTTAGTGTCGTCCTCCTCCACCAACAGTCAGATCCTCTATGACCAGATCTCCATGTGGCTTCAGGTCCATCTGCCCCTGACCACCATAGATGAAGGAGACCCCATCTCTCCCTGCCCTGAGGTACTCCCCACATCACTGGGTGACAGCCACTGGGACACCTTTCTGGGGCCAGGGACACAGCGTAGGGGTTGGATGCAGCGTTGCACCTGAAGATCTTAACACTGAGCACCTTCCTCCCTCCACTGCAGAGCCATGGGGGTGCTGATGTCCAGGCGGCAGACGGTGGAGAAGGTGCAGAAGGTCAGCTTGGCCGTGTCAGCCTTTAAGGACGGGCTGCGGGAACAGCCATCAACACGGCGGCGGGCAGAGGGAGGGGGAACACACCGGGGAACACTGGAGCATGCTGTGCAGGAGGGAGAGGAAGAAGCATCAGCAGGGCCTTCCCAGACAGAGGAAAGCAGTGCTAGCAAGGCAGCCTGGGAACGACTGCGGGATGGCCGGGGAGTGGAGCCAGAGGAGTTTGACAGAGCCAACAGGTTCACTCCGCCTGCCTTCATCCGCCCCAAGCGGGAGCTGCATGATGACGAGCCCCTGGACA
This sequence comes from Clamator glandarius, assembly GCA_033459285.1. Lineage (NCBI taxonomy): Eukaryota > Metazoa > Chordata > Aves > Cuculiformes > Cuculidae > Clamator > Clamator glandarius. Next base: position 80,847 of record JAUNZM010000460.1, on the reverse strand, counting down.
TCAGCCTGAAGCAGCGGGAACAGGTGACTGTCCAGAGTGTGGGGATGAGGTGGGAGAGGCGGGGATGGGGCTCCAGATGCATCGGGGAGAGCCCAGGAGATGTGCAAGCATTGCAGGTGCCCACCAGACAGTGACAGCCTCCCTGGCATGGCTAAGCCCCATGAAATTGCTTCAGTGGGGCAGGGGGCCAGGGGCTGGGCTGGGCAGCTGGAGATGCCCTGCCAGGAGCATAGTGCAACCAGTAAGACGTGCCTTGAACGGACCCTGGGGTGTCTCAGAGAGGAGAGGTCACTGATGGGCACAGACAGCTCCAAATCCAATCTACATGCTTGTCATCCTATAGCCAGTGAGCCTACAACACAACTCCATCCATCCACACCTGTGACCCTTTCAGCCCAGCCCATCCACAAGCCAACAGCTTATCCACCCCTGCCCAGAATCCTGTAGCCCATCCATACACAACCGCAAATCCATCCACCCACCACAACAAGCCTACCCCCAGCCCACCCACAGACTTACAACTTATCTGTCCACACCTACAACCAGCCCACTCATAGATCATAGAATCATAGAATCACCAGGTTGGAAAGGACCCACCGGATCATGGAGTCTAACCATTCCTATCAAACACTAAACCCTGCCTCTCAGCACCTCATCGACTCGTCCCTTAAACCCCTCCAGGGAAGGTGACTCAACCCCCTTCCTGGGCAGCCTGTTCCAGTGTTCAATGACCAGCACTTCTATTCATCCATGCTGCCACCCTAAAGACCAGACAACCTACAACCCTGCAGCCCAGCTATCCACACTGCACCCCAGAGAACCTACAACCCCACAGCCCCACCAGCCCTACAGATGGACGCCTGCACCTTCCATTCATCTCCAAAAATCCACTCACCCTCTCCTGACCCCACCTGAGGCACCATCTACAACCCTTCCACCCACCTATTCCCTAAGCCAGCCCTACACAGACCCACCCTCCCATCCCTTCTGCCCCACAACATCCATCCCCACCTGCAAAGCCACTACCTGACCCTGAGCTTGAGAATCCAGCCCTCTGCCCTCCCCAGGTCCTCAATGATGAGATGTGTGAGATCTGTGAGGTGTGGACAGCCGAGAGCCTCTTCCCCTGCCGTGTCTGCAGCCGGGTGTACCACGATGGCTGCCTGCGCCGCATGGGCTACCTGCAGAATGACAGTGCGGTAGAGGTGACAGAGACAGCGCACACTGAGACAGGATGGAGCTGCTACTACTGTGTGAGTATCCAGGGTGGGGGACACTGGGCTTCTGCTGTAGTAGGTGCTCCCCAAGGAGCTGTGCTCCAAATGGAGGTGAGCAGTGTCCCATGTCAGAGTAATGAGGTCCTGATGCCCCCCCAGCTTCTGCTTGGAGCCATCAGAGGGGAGGAGAAAGTGGCCCTTCACCACATCTCCATCCCAGCAGCCATCCCCCCAGCCCCTTGGCAGAGGATGAGACACAAGAGGGTGTGGCACTGGGTGCACCGGTGGGCACTTGAGGACCTATGGTGGAACTTAAATGGTACCCACAGCCCAGGGTCACGGAGCCATCCCACTGCAACCTGCTGAGTGGCACACACATGTGCCTTCAAGGGATCCCTGTGTCATGGCACAGTCAGGTGCTCCCTTTTCCCCTGTGCCTTTGCCTCACAGTTCCTCTCTACCCCTTACCCCAGGACAACCTCAATCTCCTGCTGACTGAGGAAGAGATGTACAGCCTGATGGAGACCCTGAAGAACTGCAAGATCATTCCAGGTGCGGAACCTCCCTGCATCAGGTCCCATATGGTTGGGGGAGGTGGTGGGTCCCCCTTCCCATGTGCCACGCAGCAATTCTGTCACCCACAGAGACCTGCCTGACCCTGGACGACTTTCTGCACTATAAGCATCTGGTGCACAAGCAGCAGTTTGAGAAGCCCATGGCTGAGGTGCAGGAGGAGCAAGCAACCTTGCAGTTCTCTGCTCTGGATCCTGACAAGAAGGGGCACATTGAGTGGCATGACTTCCTCTCTCATGAGTCCATCCAGCTGCTGCAGAAACTACGTCCGCAGGTACAACTATGGCACATAAGTCTGGGTCCCACAGCCAGCACCCATGGACACGACACCCAAGATTGGCTCCCACAGCTGGCACTCATGGCCAGGACACCCAAGACTGGCTCCCATAGCCAGCACCCATGGCCATGACACCCAAAGCTGCCTCCCACAGCTGGGACCCATGGCCATGACACCCAAAGCTGCCTCCCACAGCTGGGACCCATGGCCATGGCACCCAGGTCCAGCTCCCACGAGCTGCCACCCATGCCCATAGCAGGCCAGACAGGAGAACACCACAGCACTGGCATGTGAGAAGGAGGATTCCCACAGGACGAGCGCTCCTCCTTCCCTTCTCTGCTCCCCAGAATGCTCTGCTGCGGCTGCTGACAGCCAAGGAGCGGGAGCGGGCGAGGGCAGCCTTCCTGGCCCTGGACCAGGACAACGATGGCTTCATTGGAGAAGGCGAGTGCCGTCGGGCGCGGCACACCTGGTTCCGCAAGCACCAAAAGGAGACACCATCCTGTAATGTCAGGTATGGTGTTGCCCACCCCAAGCTGGTGTGACATCCCTCCTGGGGTTCCCACTGAATGTGCTCAGTGCATCAGTGGGTGCTCCCCTCCCCACCACTTCCCCCTCCATGGGCCCACAGCCCTGCCACTTGGGGTGCAAGGAGGGAGGACGAAGCGCTCCCTCCTCCTCCTCCCCACAGCATCAGTCATGTAGGGCCCATGTCGGAGAGCAGCCCTGCCAGCAGCAGCAGTGACAAGAGCCAGGAGAAGACCCCGCAGGCTGCAGAGCAGGAGGAAGCCAGGTGAGGCAGGGGGATGATTTGGGGAGGGGGTGACACCCGCATTTTGTGGGGAGCAGGAGCCTCAGGGGCAGCTGCTGAGTCTGTGTCTGCCCGCAGGCTCATCGACTGGTCTGGCTTCTTGAAGGAGAACGTCGCCTACATCCTGGCTGCCCGCCCTAACAGTGCCGCCCTCCACCTGCAGCCCCCCGCCTAGCTCCCCACTAAGCCACCTTGGGTGGCGAGGCTGCTCCCACCATGGGGACCTGCCTTGCCCAGCCATGGGCAGAGCTGGACACCAGTTGGTTGGGGAGCACCTACTCCACCCTCACACCCCACATCCCGGCTGCCAGTGGGACGGGTGCTGGGTTCTGATTGGCTGAGGGAGCAGGTGTGGGGGTCTCTGACTGGGGAGGGAGATGTGGGACAGGGTAGTGAGTGGCCCCCACACACCCCAGAGACCCCACTGTGGGGAGGGGTCCATTGCCCAGGGATGCTGTGGGGTGCAGGGTGTACCCCAGACACCCCCTTGTGGGGAGGGGTCCAGTGCATGGGGATGCTATGGGGTGTGGGGGTCCCTCCAGAGACCCAGCTGTGGGTAGGGGTCCAGTGCATGGGGTAATGTGGGTTGGAACAGGTGTCCCCAGAGACCCCACTGTGGGGAGCAGTCCAATGTTCGGGGACACCAGGGCATGTAGGTGATACCCCTACAGACAACTCACTGCTGGGAATGACGTGGGGTGAAGGGGGTGCCCTCAATACACCCAGCTGTGGGGAGGGCTCCAGGGCCCAATGATGCTGTGGGATGCATCAGGCATCCCCACAGACCCTTCTCCTGGGAATACTGTGGAGTACAAGGGGTGTCCCCAACAAACCCTGCTGTGGGGAGGGGTCCAGTCTCCAGGGATGCTGTGGGATGCAGGCAGTACGCCCCACACCTCACTGCAGGGAGGGTTCCAGTGTTGGGAAATGACAAGGGGCGCAGAGGGTGACCCCACAGAGACCCCATTTCTGGGAATTTTTTGGGGTGCAGGGGGTGTTCCCACAGACCTCTCTCCTGGGGATACCATGGGGTGCAGGGAGGTGCACCAGAGACCCCACTGTGGGGAGGAGTCCAGCACCTAGGGATGCCATGGGGTGCCGGGGGTGCCCCACCTCAGAGCCTGATCCTGGGGACACCATAGGGTGCAGGGGGTGCCTCCAACAGACTCTGCTGTGGGTAAGACCCTGAGGCCCAGGGATACTGTAGGGAGAAGGGGTTGCCCTCTACAGACCCTGCTGTGGGGTGGGTCCTGGAGGTGGGGAATGCTGTGGGGTGCAGCAAGCATCCCCACAGAAGCCTCTCCTGGGGATACCATAGGGTGCAGGGGCTACCTTTTACAGATCCCCTTGTGGGAAGGGGTCCAGCGTCTGGGGGTGCCCTGGGGTATGGAGGTTCCCCCGCAGACCCTGCTCCTGGGGACACCATGGGGCACAAGGGGCAGGGACCTCATTGCCCTCATGATCTCCAGGCCTACAGCATCTGGAGACATCGCCAGGAAAGCACAGAGTCGGGTCTGCCATCGAGGAGAAGTGGGTTTTTTTCTGTTTCTGAAGCCATGTCTGGGTAGTTATGGGGTGACAGCTGAAATCAGAGCAGCCATGCACCTGCGGTTTCCTGTCCTGCCATGGGGCAGCGGCTCTGAGCCTCCACTTGCAACTACCAACAGCAACACCCAGGGCTCTGTGGAAGCATCAGCACTGTGAATCCTCCGGGGAGGACGTGGCTGGCTCCAGCGTGAACTCTTTTGCATACCTGCATGTCTCCAGCAGAGGCTGGAGACCAGTAGACCCAACCTGGCACCCACAGCTCATGGCCATGTCCCTGCCCTGCTCGGAACCAATCATTTAATGCCAACAGTGGCGGTGTGGCAAGGAGCATGAGGAACAGAAGGCACTAGGAGCGGGTGGAAAGGAAAACACAGACTCACAGGAGTGCTCTCCCACATCCCTAGTCCCCTCCTAACCCCTGTTCCCATGGAATGCTCTCCCCAACCCCTTTCAGCATTCTGGTCCCACACTAGCCCCATCTGCCCCAGCTCCCTTCCCAGCATGGCCCCAGCCCATGGCCGAGGGATTGGAACTGGATAATCCTTAAGGTCCCTTCCAACCCAAACCACTCTCTGATTCTTTGATTCTATGATGAATGGGCATCCCCACCCTGCTGGGAGCACTAACACTTGGAGCAGGGAGGAGGAGGAGGCTAGAGAGCCCAGAGACCCCAGGTGTCAGCTGCAGGGATGAAGCCCTCTCTGGGCAGGGACGATGCCCAGCAGTCTTACTGTGGATTCTCAACCCACTGGCAAAGGAACTCCTTGAAACCTGGCTTCATTCATGCCAGGACTCTGGAAGCCCAGCTCCATGGCAGCCCCAGCAGCTGCCCCCTGTCCTTCTCACCCCGTCCCCATGTTGCCCTCAGCCTCTCCCTGCCTGGCATGCCCTGGCTCAGCCAGCGTGCCCCATGGCGTGCACTGACCTGAGGTGCACCTGTGGCAGCCCAATTGCTCCCTCACCTCCACTCCTCAAGAGGATGGGGGCATCATACCGCCCACTCCCACCTGTCCCAACCCAGGACCCTCTACAGGGACTCTTCCTGCTGCAAGATCAGGAGGCACATCAGTGCCGCGACACCTTCCCCTACCGCCCCTGATGTGCCAAGCCAATGGGGATATTTCAGGTGCCAGGTCTGACACAGGGCTGGAGCCGTGGCTGTGGCAAGGAGGCGGACAGGGGTGTGTGGGTCGTAATGCCTGCTCTGTACTGAGAAGTGTCCATTAAACAGCTGTGTCCAACTAGCCTACAGTCAACATACTTATGGGGCTTCTGGCTTCCCCCCCCCCCCCCCCCCAGGATTTCTGGGGAACCCATGGAAGCCTGTTGCATTTAACGCCGTGCTCCAACCTTGCATCCCTGACCAAGCCTCAAGACCCTGTCCCAACAGGCAGGCTTGGCCTTGTGTCCCCAGCATGTCCCACAGCAGTGATGGGGGAAGCCAGGAGGTGCACCCAGGACCCTGCAAGCTGAGGGTTCCTCATATCTCACCAAGACAGCAGCCTGGCTGGCCCCAAAACCACCCTGGCCCTGCAGCAGGAGGGACGTTCATCCTCTGGGATCGGGGTGCCTCTCACCTGCAGAGGCATGGAGGCTATAAACAGAGCACTGGGCTGGATGCAGGGGATGGCTAGATGATAGGAACAAGTTGTTTGCAGTGGTGCTGGGAAACTCAAAATAATCCCACAGAGACACTAAGGGTCCCCAGGAGAAGGTGACTAGAAAGTCCCCCTGGCTGGAGGTTCCTCCACTGCTAGCCACTTCCATGCAGCTCCCAGGGAAAGCTGAGACTCTTGCTGGTGGCACGTGTCGTATAGAAACCAGACAGCTCGAAAGGGGGCTCACCCACATCGGAGGGGACTTTCTCTGCACAGTGCCTGTGCTGCAGCTGGGAAGGAAACGGAACTTGAGAAGTGGATCTGGGGAGGGTTAGGAGAGGACGTTGCCCTGGAAGCAGCCACAGGGTCTGCAGGGGCACAGGACTTGTTGCTAAAACCTGGACATAGATATTGCCACCCATTTTCATGGCTGCTGTTGGGCCCAGATCCTAGTGGTGGTGTTCAGCTGCCCCTCCCCAGATAAAATCCAGCCCGGGGAGCAGCAACCATTTCAGGACCTGGAAGCCAGCTGAGCTGTAAAAGCTCCAGGGAGGGACACCCATCAACCTTGAGGAAGAGCATGTGCACACAAAGGAAGGAGGAGATGGGTGGTGCTTCGTGTGCCTGAAGCTGGGATGCCAGGGATGCCCATGAAGGGAAGCCCCAGGGAATCCCTCCTCTGGGGAGATGCTGTGAGTTGCTGCATTATTGTTTCAGCTGCCAGAGCTAGAGGGTAAGCTGGGGCAAAGCATAGATCTTCGGGATTCTGGGGTGGAGCAAGCACCACCAGCACCCTACACACTTGCTCTGAGCACCCCGCAAAATCCATGCTGGGAGGGGACCCTGGACCTGGACCCTGATCCAGACCCACTCTGCACCCACCCCTTCCCCTGGGGACAAGGTGCATGGTGGCTGTCCCAGCCCCAGGCTACCTTGTCACCCTTTACACCAGCCTGGCACCCCTGCCAGGGCACCCAGCTGGCTGCTGTCCCTGGGGATCTGGCTAGCGAGGGCCACAGGTGACTGAGCTGGCCCTCATCCTGCAGGGCTGTGCTGTGACTACTACAGCACCAGCTGCCCTGAACACGTGCCCTTCTGCAGCTGCAGATTCCCAGCAAGCGCCCACTGAGCAGGCAGAGCATGGGCCAGCCAGCTGTGTCTCAGCACAGGCAGCCTCGAGGTCTGGGCAGAAGTGGGAGGGCATGGTGGAGAAATGGGCATCTCTTAGCTGTCACCTGCTCCTCTGAGAATGGTGACATCGGGAGCAATGTCACCCTGTCCCCAGAAAGACTCCACGGCCTGCAAACAGCCCTCCTAAATGCTGGTGCAAACTTACCCCTGAATTACACTTCAGGTCTTCCCCTGCATGTTGGTGCAAAAATCCTCATCACCTGAATGCTGGTGCAAATCTCACAGTCACAGAATGGTCGGCGCTGGAAGGGACCTCTGGAAATTATCCACTCAAACCCCCCTGATAAAGTAGGTTCACCTACAGCAGGTTGAACAGGAATGCATCCATTTGGATTTGAACATCTCCAGAGAAGGAGACTTCACAACCTCTCTGGGAAGCCTCTTCCAGTGTTCTGTCACCTTTACACTAAAACAGTTTTCCCTTGTGTTCAAATGGAAATCCGTGTGCTTCAGTTTGTGCCCGTTGTCCCTTATTCTGTTGCCGGGCACCTCCTGACACACACCCTTTAGATATCTGTAAGTACTGATGAGATTACCTCTCAGTTTTGTCTTTTCCAGGGTAAACAGACAAATCTCTCAGCTTTCCCTCATAAAACAGATGCTCCCGTTCCCTGATCATCTCTATGGCCCTCTGCTGGACACTTTTCAGTAATCCTTGTCTTTATTGAGCTGAGGAGCCCAGCAGAGGTACAGAATGGAGGCCTCACTAGGGCAGAGCAGATGGGGAGGAGAACCTCCGTCCACCTGCTTGCTACACTCTTCTTAATGCACCCCAGGATGCCTTTTTAGCCAGGAGGGCACATTGCTGGCTGATGGTTAACTTGTTGTCTGCCACGTCTCCCAGGTCCTTCTCCACAGAGCTGGTTTCCAGAAGGTCAACCCCTCACCTGTACTGGTCCATAGGGTTATCCCTCCTTAGGTGCCAAACCCTACATTTGGCTTTGTTGAACTTCCCTAGGTTTTTTGCGCTGCTCTCCAGCCTGTCCAGGTGTCACTGAATGGCAGCACAGCCTTCTGTATCAGCCGCTCCTCCCAGTTGTGTCATCAGCAAACTTGCTGAGGATACACTCTGTCCCATCATCCAGGTCCCTGATGCAGATATTGAATAAAACTGGGCCCAGTACTGACCCCAGGACAACACAACTAGCTACAAGCTTCCAACAAGACTCTGCTCATCTGCCCTGACTGCTCCTACATGATTCTCAACAAATGCTGATGCAAACCTGTACTTGAAGCCCTTTGAAAGCCAGTGCGAACCTACTCCCAACTACTGGTGCAAAACTCTCCCCAAAGGCTTACACAAAACTTTTCCTGAATGCTGCTACAAACTTCCTAGCAACTGCTGATGCAAATCTTCCAAGTGAGATTCCCAGAGGACCCAGCCAAAGGATGGGGATGCTCCTGTGGGATTATAGGATGGGACAGGAGTTAGCTTTCCACCCACTTCCCCAGACCTTACAAGGATGGAAATCCCAGGGGTGATAAAGTCATGCTGTCATGATGGTGTCACCACAGCCCACAAGTCCACCATCCTGAGTTCATCTCCAGATGCTACGCAGCAGGTGCTGTGCTCCTGTGGGAGCTGTCTTTCAGGAGAGGGAAGGTCTCAGTCCCAGAGCTCCAGCCCCACAACAAGAAGCCTGGAGATTCGGATGGCATCAAAGGGTCCTGGGGGAAGCAATCAGTTTTGTAGCAGTCAGGGCATCCCCATTTCTGGGGAACATGGGTGCTCGGCTTTGCAAGCCAGGGTGCATGATAGGATCCTCCTCTAAGCCCAGGTGCCTCTACTTGTCCCGGGGTCTTCCCTGGGCTTGGACAGATGCCACCAGTTCTGGTGTGTCCCAGAGGGGAGGTGACTGGTGAACACCAGCCAACCCTCAGGAAGATGTGTGGGGAGATATGCTGACATCAGGGGACAGAGATGACCCACTGGGCTGAGGTAGCATCACCTTGAGCCATGGCACCCAACCATTGCTGGGGGAAGAGATCAGAGCCTCATCTCATCACTGCCACAGGACCAGCCAGGGAGCACCAGCAGGAAAAGGGGATTCTCTGGGCAGCGTATGACAGTGACGGCAGCAGCCATGGCTCCTGGAGGCAGTGCCACCCTAGTATTCCCAGCTGTCCTTCCCCTCTCTGGTCAGAGCAGGAGTGACCATGAATGGTGAAAATAAATGCCCCATTCAGCAACATCCTCCCAGATGCAAGCAGAGTGAGGAGTGGGGCAAGCTGAAAGCATCTGGGGTGCAGAGCTGGGATAAGGAGGTTGGGCCACCCAGAAGGGACTCTCATCTGAGCCAGGGACCCTGGAGGGAGCAGAGTCTGCTGGGGAGATGTCCAAATTGACTTGGTGGCAGAGGGGCTGTGGAGAGGTACTAGCAGCCATGAGAGGTGTGAGTCCTCCAGCAGAGAGATGGCCACAGGGTGTCAGCCCTGCACCACACTGGGAAAAGGCAATGCCTCTTTTGGATCTGCGCACTGCACAGCTATTCACAGAGTCACAGAATCACTAGGTTGGAAAAGACCTCCAGGATCATCGAGTCCAACCATTCTTATCAATCACTAAACCATTCCCCTCAGCACCTCATCCACCTGTCTCTTAAACACCTTCAGGGAAGGTGACTCAACCAACTCCCTGGGCAGCTTGTTCTAGTGCCCAATGAACCCTTCCCGTGAAAAATATTTTTCTGATGTCCAGACTTGACCTCCCCTGGTGGAGCCTAAGGCTATTGCCCCTTGTCCTGTTCCCTATTGCCTGGGAGAAGAGGCCAGCTGTCCTCTCTACAACTTCCTGAGACCTTATTAGGGGAGACCTTATTACTCTCTACAACTACCTGAAGGGAGGTTGTGGAGAGGAGGGTGCTGGCCTCTTCTCCCAAGTGACAGGGGACAGGACAAGAGGGAATGGCCTCAAGCTCCGCCAGGGGAGATTTAGGCTTGAGATTAGGAAAAAGTTCTTCACGGAGAGGGTGGTTAGGCATTGGAACGGTCTGCCAAGGGAGGTGGTTGAGTCACCGTCCCTGGAGGTGTTTAAGGTTAGGGTAGACGAGGTGCTTAGGAGCATGATTTAGGGATTGGTGGGAATGGTTGGACTTGACGATCCAGTGGGTCTCTTCCAACCTGGTTATTCTGTGATTCTGTGATTCCTTCCAGGAACTTGTAGAGAGCAATAAGGTCTCCTCTCAGCCTCCTCTTCTCTAGGCTAAACAACCCCAGTTCCCTCAGCCACTCCTTGTAAGGTTTGTTCTCCATCCCTTTCACCAGCTTCATTGCTCTTCTCTGGACTCGCTCCAGAGTCTCAACATCCTTGTTGTAGCAAGGGGCCCAGAACTGAACACAGTATTTGAGATGTGGTCTCACCAGTGCTGAGTACAGAGGGAGAATAGAGTCATAGAATCATAGAATAGTTAGGGTTGGAAGGGACCTTAAAGATCATCTAGTTCCAACTCCTCTGCCATGGGCAGAGACATCCCACTAGATCAGGTTACCCAAGGCCCCATCCAACCTGGCCTTAAACACTCCCAGGGATGGGGCATCCACAACTGCCCTTGGCAACCTGTTCCAGTGCCTCATCACTCTCATCGTGAAGAAATTCTTCCTAATGTCTAACAACCTCCCTGGACCTGCTGGTCACGCTGTTTCTGATACAGGCCAGGATGCCATTGGCCTTCTTCGCCACCTAGACCACTGCTGGCCCATGTTCAGTCGCTGTCAACCAACACCCCCAGGTCCCTTTCCTCCAGGCAGCTTTCCAGCCAGACTTCTCCTAGTCTGTAGCACTGCTTAGGGTTGTTGTGCCCCATGTGCAGACCCGGCATTTGGCCTTGTTAAACCTCATGCCATTGGACTCTGCCCAGCAGTCCAGCCTGTTCAGATCCCTTTGGAGCCTCCCAACTCTCCAGCAGATCCACACATCCACCCAGCTTAGTGTCATCTGCAAACTTGCTAAGGGAGCACTCGATGCCTTCATCCAGGTTGTTGATAAAGACATTGAACAGGGCTGGACCCAGCACTGAGACCTGGGGACACCACTTGTCACTGGCCTCCAGCTGGAGTTAACTCCATTTCCCACCACTCTCTGGGCCCGGCCATCCAGCCAGTTTTCCACCCTGGAGACTGTTCGCCTCTCCAGGCCAGAGGCTGACAGTTTCCATAGCAGAATGCTGTGAGAAACTGTGTCAGAGGCTTTACTGAAGTCCAGGAAGATACATCCACAGCCTTTCCCTCGTCCAAGAGTTTAGTCACTTGGTCATAGAAGGCGATCAGGTTAGTTTGGCAAGACCTGCCTTTCATGAACCCGTGTTGACTGGGCCTGATCACCCAGTTCTCTTGCGTGTGCTGTATGATAGCACTCAAGATCACCTGTTCCATGACTTTCCCTGGCACTGAGGTCACACTGACAGGCCTGTAGTTCCCTGGATCCTCCCTGCGCCCCTTCTTGTAGATGGGCACAACATCAGGCAGCCTCCAGTCCCGTGGAACTTCCCCAGTCAGCCAGGACTGTTGGAAGATGATGGAAAGGGGTTTGGCAAGCACGTCTACCAGCTCCCTCAATACTCTTGGATGGATCCCATCCAGCCCCATAGGCTTGTGAGTGTCTTAATTGGGCAAGCAAGTCTCTAACCACCTCCTCTTGGATCATGGGAGCTTTTTCCCACTCCTCTAGCTCCAGGGTTTGTACACACAGGGAACAACTTTCCTTGCTATTAAAGAGTGAGGCAAAGAAGGCATTAAGTTCCTCAGCTTTGTCCTCATCCTTTGTCACAGTTGTGACCTTTGCATCCAATAAAGACTGAATATTCTCCTTGGTCCTCCTTTTACTATTCATGTGTTTATAGAAAGATTTATTATTACCTTTCACCAAATTGGCCAGTCAGAGCTCTAGTTGGGCTTCAGCCCTCCTGATTTTATTTCTGCATGATCTCGCTTCCTCCCTGTAATCCACGCCTGTCCCTTCTTCCAAAAGTTCATAGACATTCCTCTTCTTTTTGATCTCCACCCTGATCTCCCTGCTCAACCAAGCTGTTTTTTTTTCCAGTGGCTCATTTTTGGGCACATGGGGACAGATTGCTCCTGAGCTGCTAGCACTTCCTTCTTGAAGAGCGCCCAGCCCACTTGGGCTCCCTTGCCCTTAAGGACTGTCTCCCATGGGACTTTATCAACCACCCTCCTAAACAGTCCAAAGTCTGCCCTCTGGAAGCTTGAGGTGATCGTTCTGCTAACCCCCCTCCTCACCTCACCTAGAACTGAGAATTCTACCACCTCATCATTGCTTTGCCCTAGGCATCCTCCAACCGTCACATCCCCAACAAGCTCTTCTCTGTTCACAAACAGCAGGTCCAAGAGCGCATCTTCCCTTGTCGGCTCATTCACCCGTTGTGTGAGGAAGTTGTCTTCCACACTCCAGGAACCTCCTAAACTGCTTCCTCTCTGCTGTTTTGTACTTCCAGCAGACATTCAGAAGATTGAAGTCTCCCACAAGGGCAAGAGCTAGCAATCTTGAGACTTCTCCCAGCTGAGCTCATCAGCTTCTTCTTCTTGGCTGGAAGGTCTATAACAGACTCCCATGACAATATCTGCCATAACAATATTCTTGTGGGCTCCTCTGATTTTAACCCACAGGCACTTGATCCTGTCATCACCACAATTGAGCTGGGGGGTATCACAGCACTCTTTAACATAGATGGCTACCCCACCACCTCTCCTACCTTTCCTGTCCCACCTAAAGAGTTTATATCCCACCACAACAGCACTCCAAATTCCTCCTCCAGTCCTGGCTGCTGTACCATAGATGGGGGCATGGAATGGCATGGTTGGTAGGGGACAAGAGCACGTCACCAGATCACCCCACTGGAGCAGACAGGCTGGCGGGTGGCTGCTCCCCTAGCCATCAGAGCACTCAGGGAAAAGGGATGCAGAATTTCAGTCTCCAGAAATAATTTTGTAGAGTGGCTTGTGACCTGCTTCTCTTCCTGCCCCCAACCCAGCTCTGACTCCACTCTCGGACTCATAGCACCCTCTTTCTCCATGGTTATGTGCCCAAGGCAGGTGAGTGCTCCTCCTCACACGAGGAGCTGATACTCAGTCTGTGCAGCCCCAGGCTCCTGCAATCTGGGCTCCATCCTCTGCAGCACCCAGGAGACGGGAGATCCTGGGCCGTGGAGAAGAGGGATCAGGGCTCCCTCGGGTCTATCACCCCTTCCCCACAAGACACACAGGGAGCCAAGTCCCTTCCTCTCCATGTTCCCTGGTAGAACCTCTGAGCACACCCCCTCCTGCACAGACCTTGTTCATCTGCAGGGTCTGTCTGCACACAGCACTGCCACAGGCTTGGGAAATCTGTTCAAGTGAAGGAAATGCAGCTAGGCACTGGGCATGGTGACGGGGGTAGGGACGATGCCCACCAGCACCTGCAGTACAAGACCTGATCAAGGAAATTGGGTACCTCCTCAGCATATCCTCTAGCACACTGCCAGGCACAGGGAGACAAGCTCCTCAACAGGACACAGCCCTGCAAGGACTCCAGCACTCGGGTGGTGTCCTCCTTTCCTGGGAGGTTGCACATGCCCTGGGCCACCCACAGCATCCTGCGCAGGTGGCTGTGTGTGGCTTCCCGCCAGCATGCCACACCGCCAGCTCCTGCCACCCCCACATTGCCAGCGCGGTGGCCTGGACGTGCCACAGGGCTGCCAGATGCTGCCTCCTGTTGCCACTCTCATTCTTCTCCCTGCAGAAGGCCCAGGGACAAAGGGTGTCAACACGGTGCAAAGGGTGCTGAGGCAGCCCTGGGATGAGGAGGGGGGCACAGTGTGATGTTGGGCACAGCAAGCATCTTGCTTCCTGCAGCAGCTTTGCTGTGACTCATCCTGACAACCCACGCAGCACCCAGGCAGGGTGGCCAGGTCCTCTCCTGCCTCCATGTGAGGTCATATGGGAGCAAAACACACTCCCTCCACGTCTCCTTCCACTTGTTGCCCTGGCCTTGCAGTGGGACTGGGAGGTGTCACCAAGGATGGTGGTGGCACTGGGGACAATGGTGGCCCCAGCCCTGGACTCCATGTCCTGCTATTCCCTTTTCTGCAGCATCCTGCATGCAGCTGTCTCCTCAACAGTCACTATTGAGCACCAGGGCTGACGTGACAGGAGCTGCTGGCTGCCAGGTAAGACAAGGGAGAAAATGGTTTGGGATACAGTGAAGGGTGGAATCTGCCTTCCCATTTTGGCTTTGTGGAACCGAGACCCATGGCTGGCATCAGAGCATGTGCTCACAGTCCCTCTGGGTAGCACAGAGGGCAGCTGTAAAGTGCCCTTGCACACCCCAGCATTCTGCTTTATGCTAGATGTGCGACATCTGCGCCATGTGCAGAAAGAACAACAGTGACAGGGGATGAGGAAAAGGCTGAGGTACTTAATGCCTTCTTTGCCTCACTCTTTAACAGCAAGGAAAGTTGTACTCTTTCTGTACAAACCCCAGAGCTAGAGGAGTAACATGAGGCACCCATGGTCCAAGAGGAGGTGATCAGAGCTTTGCTAACCTGACTAGACACCCACAAGTCTATGGGGCTGGATGGGATCCATCCAAGAGTATTGAGGGAACTGGCGGATGTGCTGGCCAAACCCCTTTCCATCATCTTCCAACTGTCCTGGATGACTGGGGAAGTTCCACTGGACTGGAGGCTGCCTGATGTTGTGCCCATCTACAAGAAGGGGAGCAGGGAGGATCCAGGGAACTACAGGCCTGTCAGTCTGACCTCAGTGCCAGGGAAAGTCATGGAACAGGTGATCTTGAGTGCTATCATACAGCACATGCAAGAGAACCGGGTGATCAGGCCCAGTCAACACGGGTTCACAAAAGGCAGGTCTTGCCAAACTAACCTGATTGCCCTCTATGACCAAGTGACTAAACTCTTGGACGAGGGAAAGGCTGTGGATGTATCTTCCTGGACTTCAGTAAAGTTTTTGACACAGTTTCTCACAGCATTCTGCTACAGAAACTGTCAGCCTCTGGCCTGGACAGGCGAACAGTCTCCAGGGTGGAAAACTGGTTGGCTGGCCGGGCCCAGAGAGTGGTGGGAAATGGAGTTAACTCCAGCTGGAGGGTCAGGAGGCTCCAAAGGTATCTGAACAGGCTGGGTTGCTGGGCAGAGTCCAATGGCATGAGGTTTAACACAGCCAAATGCTGGGTCCTGCACATGGGGCACAACAACTCTGTGCAGCTACAGACTAGGAGAAGCCTGTCTAGAAAGCTGCCTGGGGGAGAAGGACCTGGGGGTGTTGGTTGTCACCCGACTGAACATGAGCCAGCAGTGGCCCAGGTGGCCAAGAAGGCCAGTGGCATCTTGGCTTGGATCAGAAACGGTGTGACCAGCAGGTCCAGGGAGGTTATTCTCCCTCTGTATTTGTTACTAGTGAGACCGCACCTCGAATCCTGTGTTCAGTTCTGGGCCCCTCACCACAAGAAGGAGGTTGAGGCTCTGGAGCGAGTCCAGAGAAGAGCAACAAAGCTGGTGAAGGGGCTGGAGAACAGGCCTTATGAGGAACGGCTGAGAGAGCTGGGGTTGTTTAGCCTGGAGAAGAGGAGGCTGAGGGGAGACCTCATTGCTCCCTATAACTACCTGAGGGGAGGTTGTAGAGAGGAGGATGCTGGCCTCTTCTCCCAAGTGACAGGGACAGGACAAGAGGGAATGGCCTCAAGCTCTGCCAGGGGAGATTTAGGCTGGACATTAGGAAAAAAATTTCATGGAAACGGTCATTGGGCACTGGAACAGGCTGCCCAGGGAGGTGGTTGAGTCACCTTCCCTGGAGGTGTTTAAGGCACAGGTGGACGAGGTGCTGGGGTCAGGGTTTAGTGTTTGATAGGAATGGTTGGACTCGATGATCCAGTGGGTCTCTTCCAACCTGGTTATTCTATGTGTGCTGTGTACCCCAGCATCTGTCTGAGATGCACCCCTGGACCTGAAATCCAACACTCACAGTCCCGCATGTGCCCCCACAAACCTTCATGTCCGGGCACATCAGTAATGAAGCAGCTGTCCAGGATTAATCTGAGAACCTCAGAAAGCCTGGCTGGCCAGAGAAGGAAGAAGGCAGCCAGGATACCTGGAAAGCAGTGATTTGGATCCAAGCCACCTCAGAATGCTAGCACCATGACTGGCACAGGCAGAGGACCCAGACTGCAGCTGGACACTGACACGGGCACTTATCAAGGTCCTCTGCCAACTCATGCAGTGTTGTTCCCTCCCCACTCAGGGAGTTAGGGACTCTGGTAGTGACAATGGAGGCAGTTAAGGGGGAGACACCTCGTGTTCAGCACAGGGCATCCTGTGACCCAGCTGCAAAAATGATCTGGGGGCTGGAGTGACTGATCTGTGAGGAGCTGCACGCAACTATATCTGTGTCACTCGGCTTAGCGATGACTAAGGGAAGGACAGGAGAGCAGTCTGCACATCACCAGGCAGAGGAGGAATTATTTCGGCTGGAGTGTGGGGGTGGAGGAAGGGGGGGCTGCAAGGAGATGGGTGGAGAGAAGGTGGAGGCTGGGTGGGATGCTCTGGCAGCGCTCCCCCTCTCCCCAAAGGGACACTGGATACCAGGCCGGGGAGAAGCAGCATGAGGGCTAAGGAACAAGTAGCTGCCACCTGACTTTTGGGAAGAAAATACTTTAAGCCAAGGAGGTGTCCTGCCTTGGCCCCAACCCCACAACCAAGCACTGAGTCAGAGACCTGTCATTAGCACTGCAGGACAGTCAACAACCCCACGCATGTGAAAACACCCACCCAGCAGCTGCCTTCATGGGGCAGGAACCTGGGCATGCCCAGCCCCATCATGACCCTCGCATGGCATGCCAGCAGCTGGACAGCAGGCTATGAGCAGGAGCTATTTCTGTGGGTCTGGGGGCTGTGACACTCCCACGTCGGGGCCAGCCCCACGCCTGCAGACAGGCTGCAGCGTGCTGTGTCCGGCTAGCTTCTCAGGGACAGATGGATGCTGGCCTTGCAAAAATTCGTCTTGGTGCCCACAAGGTTAATTTTTAACAGCAGAGAGAGAAAGGTGCAGAAATGAGCCCACTATGTAGCATGTCTCTTGAACGCTGTCCCAGCACAGCAGCGCTCTCACACAAGCACTGGGAGCATATCAAAAATGAAAGGCAGGAGGAGGGGATGCTAAGAACCAGGGGCTTAGCATCCCTCCCTCCCTAATTCCCTGGGTCCCTCTGTGTTTTAGAGGCTGACAGCAGGAAGAAGAAAAAACAGTTCATCACACAATACCACAACTCCTGCTGACATTTCAGCTGAATCCAGCTTGCCTCATTCACCTGCAGGTTGCAACTCTTCTCCCTGCATTGCAAATACTTTTGCAGCATAACTTGGGAACAAACATCCCAACCCACCTGGCATGTGAAGTTGTGAGAGCCTGCAGCTTTCTCCATGCACAGAGAGCGGAGCTGAAAAATCTGCATACCTCCAGACCTGCCAGGACAGGAAGATATTTGCAAGGGAAGCGTCATTTCTAACCAAGAAAGCTCCCAAAACTTGCAGTCAGGAGTGCCTCGAGCACCTCTGTGTTATTTTAATGGTGCAGGATTGAAATGATTGTGTAACAATCAGGAACTGGGGATGAGGCTGGATATGAGGCACATCAGTTGAACATCTACAGGTTATGAGACCAGGGCCACGGTACAGGAAAGGAAATTAAGGATGAGTCCATAACCCAACATGATTTCACCCCTGCGTACTCAACAGGGCTTGTCAAATTATCCTGGCTTCTTCATTTAATGACTTTATAAATCTGGTTGCTAAAACGCCACCATGGACACACAAGGTTGCTGTCAGGTTGACTCCCTAACACCTTGAGCCCTGAGCAATGCCAGGGCAGGCCACCAAGGCCAGCAACCTGATAGGACCTAGCGCTGGGAACTGCCACCCATCACATCAGCTTCCATAAGCACTGACACCTCTGTCACTGCCTGGACCCCTCCGAGCCAGCCTGTACCTGGCAGGTCCCTGTACTGGCAGTGAGGTGGGATTCAGAGGCCATGGCATCACCTCGGCTTCATCTTCCAGTTCCTCATTCTCAAGGCAATCCGACATCCTCTTCCAACACCCTCAGCGTAGCCTGGCAACGGCTGTACTAGCATGGCAACAGCAGTACCAGCATGGCAACAGTGGTATTGGCATGGCAACGGCTGTACCGGCACGGCAACGCGGCTGCCAGCAGGGAGATAAAAATGTCAGGTGGATCTCTCCTTGACCCAGCTGTCCCTCCGCTTCCCACAGCAGCAAAGTCACCCCACCTCCTCCCAACACCTCCAACAGGCTGCAGGCACTGGGCATAACATGCCCTGCCAGCACCGGGCATAACATGCCCTGCCAGCACCATGTCCTCCTCTTCCCATCACCCAGCATTATGTTAGATCAGTTGTTGGTTGTCAGTCTAGGTCTTATGGGTCATCGCACCCAGGGTGATGTTCCAGCAGGTAGATGTCACTTGAAGATCCCCTGTGGAGGAAAACTCATACCCCGCCTTCCTTCTCCCATAGCAAACACTTTATGTGAGAGGCATAAATCTGGGAGACAGAGGAAAAGGATCCCTCTGGGCTTTGGTTGTCAAGGGCTTTTCCCCTGCTGCTCAGGGCCAGCTCTCCCTGCTGTGTGGAGGAATTGTTAGCGTCCCTGGGTAGAGGGGACATTAGGGCTGCCCTCCTCACCCCACTTGGCCAGGGAGATGCCTCCCTGTCAGCAGGCAGGCAGGGCAGCCAGAACATCCCTCTGCCAAGGAAGGAGATCCGGTGAGGGCATCGGAAGTTACACAACGCTGTGCCAAGCAGACAAGGCAGCAAGTGCAGCGGGGGCGCACGCCAGCCCCCAGAGTGAATTCCCTGACGTGGCAAACATCTCCCGAAGCCCCCTCGACACCCACCTGCACACGCAGGCAGGAGCCCACACGCATACGCAGGCAGGAACCCACGCACCGGCACACGCCTGCCTCTAAAGGAAAAGACTTGCCAGAGACAGTGCTGAAATAGTGAATTGCCTCATTCATTCACCCTCTCCGGAAGCTCTGCCCGTACATGCACATACACACGCCAGGAGGCATGTGTGGCAGACATGTGCACCCACCCCTCCAGCCACCTTCTTCACCACCCGCTCTGAAAGGCAAGTGGAGCCCACACTCACGTGTGTTTCCCCAAGCAAACCCCAGCCTTGCAAGTGGGGTACCCTTGCTGGAATAAATTTTGCATTCAGCCCCTTTCATGGCATGGTGGGGTGACCCATATTCCCTCAGAAGGGAAAGTCTCCCACCACTTTTTTGTCCCAAAACCAAAGACTCTCACGTAGGAGATGCCCCCTTAGCACACACATAAGTACTCCTAGCCGTGTTTGCCCCCAGAGGAGACCTTCTACAGGGGTTACTGCTGTAGCAAAAACATCTCACTATAGCCAGGTGTGTCCCTGCATCCCCAAAAGCTTAAGCAGTACATGGCAGGGCCACGCATGATATGAAGGACACGCATGTGTGTGGGCACCCACTGTGTGCACGGCACTCACTGTGTGCATGCCCAGCGCCACATCCACGTGGGGCGAGCATGGACAGATACTTCCATTTCTAAGGGTCACAGCCAGGTAGATGCCCACACCTGCGTGCATTCTGGGTTTCAGCACGCACGGGCATAGCCAGGCAGCAGTGGGAGAGTGATGCCAGCAGCCTGCCTGCGCCCTGGTGTAACCCCACTCTCCCGGTATGTCCTCACATAACTCCAGCCAAGTGTGGGACAAGCCACCGCACTGAGCAGGGAGATGGAGCAGGTTCTGATAATTTCTTTTCCTAGAATAACTTCTCTTTTTAAGCCCTGCAAGGTGCCCGAGAAAACATCCCATCTCCACTCCCCACCCCCTCACCTGGCAGCCTCCCAGCAGCACCAAGCCTTGGTGCAACAGTAGCAGCCAGCATGGCATGTGCAGCAACCAGGAGCACAGCATCGTGCTGCGGACAGGGCCAATTTCTCAACCCCGCGGTCAGGTCAGGGGGTCCTGGCATCCCCGACAGTCAGTTATCAAGGCACGTGGAACGCTGATGTTCCTGCAGATACCGCAGGATGTGTTCCCAGCTCAGTTCCCTGCTCTAATCTCTGCTGCAGACAAGTGCTGACATCTGCATTGGACAGGGAGTATTTCTTGCAGTGGGAGATGATGGTCACATCTGCATGACCCAGGGATGCAGGCACTGGACCACATGCCTTGAGGAAGTGGAAAGATCAGGGAGTGCAGCCGAGAGCCTACACCCTGCCCCTACCACACTGTCCGCCCTCCCCATTTGACTTCGAATATTCTTATTTTTCCTCAACTTCATTGAGAATTTGAGACCAGCCACAGGGGCTTGTATCCGCCCAGACCGCTTTTCCTCCTTCACAAAGAGTGGTCATTCCATACCGCTCCAGCCTGAATGTTTTAAAGACAGTGTTGTGCCAAAAAGGAGCGCTCTCACTATCACAGCATCCCAAGACCCAGGGTGCAGCTCAACCCCTCTTCCAGGCCTGGCACATTGAATGCTCTGCAGCTTTTTTTTCCCTCCACCAGCAGCAATTTCGCCTCCCCGCCTCCCTCCCACTCTGCACCCTCCTTCGAGTTGAACATTCTGTGTAGCTGCCCTTACTGAAGGTTGAAGCAAAGCGGGGAATCAGTTTGGGGCAGTATTTTCTCAAGCATTAATTCTTCCAGTCCTTTCTCACACAGAGAGCTTCTGTTCTCCTCATTTGCTCCTTAATTACATAGCACTGTAACTTTTCCCACTTTGCTCGCTCTGTTCCAGCAAATTGGAGGGTGGCATTTGCCAAGTCTTGATTTCATCTTAACCCACTGCCATCCCCAACCAGGCTCAGATGTATTTTCTTTGTGAAGGCCCAGCCAGTGACAACCACAACCAGCTTTATCTCGGTGTCTTGCAGCAGCTCTGGGCAGGATCAGTCCCCTCTGCAATCCTCACCATGGACAATGGGACTTGGCTTTGGGAATTAGAGCCTCAGTGCTCCAGATGTGGCTCCACAGCT
This sequence comes from Clamator glandarius, assembly GCA_033459285.1. Taxonomy (NCBI): domain Eukaryota; kingdom Metazoa; phylum Chordata; class Aves; order Cuculiformes; family Cuculidae; genus Clamator; species Clamator glandarius. The sequence goes on along the minus strand of JAUNZM010000460.1, from coordinate 59,585 downwards.
GTGCAGGTCCTCCAGACACCTTTGTATCCCCAGCACATCCTAACCCTGATGGGCACCAGGTCCCTACAGGGCTCCACCTGACAGGGTTGCTGGAAAGCACTGGTGGGTGCTGGGGAACAGCACCATTGGTCTGGTTTCAGAGGAGCGCTCAGGACTTTCTGCTCTCGGAGTGTCCTCTCAAGCCAGTATGACAGAGGAGGATGTGGCATCCTATGCACATGATGCACAGGAGCCCGATTTCACCCTAAGCAAGCGAGGGAGGAGCAGGGCAGCAGGCTAGTGGACACCCTCCAGGCCACCTAGGTAAGACCAATGTCCTTTCCCCAAGGAATAGGACAATGCCTAACAAAGACTCATGAACAATACACCAATACAGACATCTCTGCCAGGCAGGAGAGAATGAATGTTCCCAGATACTATGGCAATAGGCACCCAAGGAGATCAGATTAAACAGAAACCTCCAAGAACTGCCCTCTGGCCCAGAGACACATGAGAAAGCTGCTTGACTGGCAGGTGGTGGTTCACAGCACACTGTTAACCGCCAGTCACTTCATACACCACCTCCCTCACCCCATCTCCCCACACCCTGCCTCTAAGTGAGAAATGGGCACAGAGCAAAAGCATCTTTGCTCTGGCCTCCAGCTGGGTCACCAGATGTTCAGCTGATGCCTGCCAGTATCCTCAGCTCGTTCACTGCTGCATCCCCTTCCAGTTCAGCCTCAACATTGGCTGGTGTCTCAGGGTCCTGATGAAAAGCTCCAGGCAAGGAGACTGCTCCCTGTCAGCTTGGGCTTCATGTTGGCAGGAGCCAGCACTGACCTGGAGATCCACAGAGCCATCAAAGGACTGGCACAGTGCCACACAGCAGGGGCAAGGGCTGGCAAGCACAAAGACCCATGAGACTGAACTGAGATGCCCAGGGCCAAGCAGCCACACGTGTCTCCATTTGCTTGCAAAGACAAGACTAGGGCATCTTGGCATTCTCCAGCACTTTGGAGATGGTGCTTGGAAATCTTCCTCCCTTCCCTTCTTCTGTACAGGTGATCTTTATCGCTTTACCCACCCACCATCTTTAATCCCACTGGACCAAGGAGATGGGATGCTTAGGAAGCAGTGAAATCTGAGGAATTAGTAGATGTGAGCTGTAGATAGGGAGGGAAGCAACCTCGCATCACTGCCGCACAGTGGAGCCTTCTGTCCCCAGAATAACGTCACCTCCATCTCTCTGAGCTCCACCTCCCCTCAGCCCAGGGCAGTCACAGAGAAGGTGGTTTGGAAAGCAATAGAGAGGAAGCAAGACCGGAATAAAGGCAAGCCAGCCTGTACTTTAAGATAAGTCTCCTTGCCAGACAACTTCTAGGTCATTTTTTTTCTTTTAGAGGTCACAGATTTGCAGCACCATGAAGGTTTTACACTTCCTACAGCAGTCAACTGGGTACCACTTTGTGTTCTGACAAACCCACCACTTGCCACTGTCAGCTAATTTAGCAAATTAAGGATTAGATGCCAGGCAGATCTTCAAAAGCGAACGCATCAGATGGGCACAATCTCCATACATGCAGCAGGGTTTGTCTCCAGCTCAGACACCACCCACTTCCAGCTGTGACCTACAGGACCAGCATTCCTGTTGGGAACACCTGTGGATGTCCCTGTCTTGGAAAGCAGGAACTCAGGATGTGTTTCAAGGCCAAAATTCCCCAAAAGGTGGAGTGGCTAGAGAGATTAGAAGAGCTCAGTGTGCTTGGCACTCATATGTAGACTAGAAATAACTCGGTTAAAGCATAACTTGGAAAGAGTCATTCCCAGGAGAAACCATCGAGTGCTAAAGCAGAGCAAAAGCTGAAAGCTGAAATGGAGCCAAGCCAAACTTCAGCGCGCGTCCTCCACGTGCATGTCGGTCCCCAGGGGCAACTGATGCCATTTGGGCTCCTCCAAGTGCAGCTGCCTCCATGCTGGGAGGACACATGAGGCTTCAGGCAGATAGCAAGGAGGGTGCCAGGACCACAAAGATGTGCTGGCTCTCAGCCACCATCACCCTTCCTCACCAGGCAGTATCTCAGAGTCCAGGCACTCTGGTTTGGGTCCCACACCTGCTCCCAATTCCCATAGCAACCCGGGACAACTCGCTGTGCTCCATCATCCACCAGCCAGGGTGGAGACACCACCTCTTGTCTTTCACCTGCTCTGCAGAGGGTTTGCAGAGATGGTTCCCACAAGGAGTATTCCCAGCCCACGTGCTCCGCATGCCCAGTTTAGACCTATGTGTTGGTGTTCCACAGCAGGAGCCAGCAGGGAAGTCATCCCAAACCAAGGTGCCAGAGACAGGATCTGTCTGGTGAAGCCTTACTCCTCCCCAGGCTCTGTCCTAAAAAGCACTGCAGCATCCCCTGTACTCCCCTTTCCTCCCACCCGCTCTTGCCCTCAGGTTTTGGCTGCTCCAATGGAACCTGAGCACAGGTGGGAGCAGCGGGGAATTGGAGAGGACAGGGTCCTCCCACACGTTGCTGCCCACCGCCACGCAGAGCCGCTTGTATCTTCCCCACACGCCTGAGGTAGGCGGCAGGAGAGCCCCGGCATTCTCATCTGAAGGGGTTTGCAAAGGTCAGCCCAGGAGGAGGTCTCTGGTGAGGGCTGCGTGCCAGCACCGGCTGGGAACCACTCGAGAATAGAGGCAGGAAGGAAAAAAAAAGAGGAGAAAAGAAAAAATAACCCAGCTGGCAGCACAGACGCTGCCGGGAGAGGAAGCAGCAGGTTGAGACAAGGACACGGCTTATTATGCCACCCCCGCAGGTGCAGAAGCGCTGAATGGAGCGGCCGGCTCGGCTGCCGCCGGCTTAGCACTGGCATGGGGAGACAGAGGCTGGCATCCTCACTCCCAGCTAGGGAGGACAAGCCCAACACCATCCTTATGGTTAACAGTGGTGTCCAGTCCACTCCTACCACATGCCCTCAGAGGTCAGGCAGGCTCTGGTGAGATACTGCTGGAAAAAGCTCTTTCAGTGCTGTCTCCATCCTCTGGGGTTTTCAAGGTTAATGAGTATAATGCCCAGAGCAGCCTGCTCTGACCTTGTGGCTGACCTTGCTTGCAGCAGAAGACCTCCTGGGGAGCATTCCCACCTGGATTATCCTGTGCTCAGAGCCAGGCAGGCACAAGCCCACAGCATACTGACAAAGTCGGGATGACCAAGAGTGGGTGAGAAGCACTTGGGTTTGGTGCTTTCCTTGGGGAACGTGCCAGGGGCTGGGTGAGCTCCGAGGAGGAAGGTCCTCACATCCTCAGGTCAGGGTTTGCCTGCACAGACAGTGGTTTCAGCAGAAGTGAGGACCTAGGTCTGGCCTGGAAGGTGACCCAATGGCATCTCCTTGGATATGCATCAACATCAGACCACAGCCAGAGCAGCAGTAGGTGAAGAACAGGGAATTAATCCAATAAAAATTAAAAAAAAAAACTCACAACAACCAGACATGGATCTTTCTACTTGCAGCCCTTTCCCCATCCTGCAGCTCAGGGTGCTGGAAAAGGCGGGTGGCATCTCTAAGGATGGGAACAGGCAGGAAGGAGAGACAGCACCGAATGCGTGGGTACTGCTGTCACCACAGAGAACAGAGCACAAACCCCGCTGCTGCCAAGCCCAGTGTCCTCAGATGCATCTCCCCAGCTCACCCAGCCACAGTCACCGGAGACTTCCCCGCACCAAGCTGGGGAGTCGGAGCGGGACAGGGGAGCACCGCAGCAAGCAGCCAGTGCTTTCCTACGCGTGGGACTGCACTCTCACTCCTGCCCCGCCTGCTCGGCTGTAGGGTGACACAGGTCCAGCTCAGAGGAGGTGGAAGTGATGGGGGAAAAGGTCTTGTTCACAGTGGCACAGTAGATGCCAGGAACATGCTTCCCAGCCAGCACTTAGGTAGGAAGCTGGAGACTCGGTGGCTCCATCCACTGCTCCGACCTTCGGAAGCCATGTAATGATGCTGTAACAGAAGAACGGGGACACAGTTCCTGTCTCCCCACTTTCTTTGGGATAGGGACCATAGCCAGAGACTGGGGAGGGGCTGAAACTGTTGGGGACCATCCCATGCTCCCTGTTGCTGCAGTTGGGAATCTCTCACACCAGAACTGCCAAAGGGTTCCCCGGGTCTCTGTGGACTTCTTCCCGAAATTGCCTCTATTTCCTCCTGATCCCAGCCAGGTTTCTCCTACTTTCCCACCCATACCACCACTTCCAGACACCAACCCCAAACATGACCCACAGCTTCTTCCACCCCAACACTTCATTAGAGGGAGGTACAACAGGCGCTCCAAACATCCTTCCCACTCCCTGTGCCCAGCTGAAAGAGCCTGCTCCTTCCACGGGAAGGACGTCACAGAGGGACCACCACTGCTGAGACGCGTTGGGATGGGATGGAGTGAGCTGGGATGGAACAGTAATGGGATGTTATGGGATGGAATGAGACAGAGTGAGATGGGATGGAAAAGGAATGGATTCGGTTGGGATGGGATGGGACGGAGTGCGATGTGATGGAACACGGATGGATTGGGATGGGACAGAGCAAGATGGGATCGAACAGGGTGAGATTGTATGGAATGGGATGGAATAGGATGGAGTGGGATGGGATGGGATGGGATGGGATGGGATGGGATGGGATGGGATGGGATGGGATGGGATGGGATGGGATGGGATGGGATGGGATGGGATGGGATGGGATGGGATGGGATGGGATGGGATGGGATGGGATGGGATAGGATAGGATAGGATAGGATAGGATAGGATAGGATAGGATAGGATAGGATAGGATAGGATAGGATAGGATAGGATAGGATAGGATAGGATAGGATAGGATAGGATAGGATAGGATAGGATAGGATAGGATAGGATAGGATAGGATAGGATAGGATAGGATAGGATAGGATAGGATAGGATAGGATAGGATAGGATAGGATAACATTGCATGGGACAGCGTGGGGTGGCATGGGAGGGGATGGGAGGGGATGGGATGGGATGGGATGGGATGGGATGGGATGGGATGGGATGGGATGGGATGGGATGGGATGGGATGGGATGGGATGGGATGGGATGGGATGGGATGGGATGGGATAGGATAGGATAGGATAGGATAGGATAGGATAGGATAGGATAGGATAGGATAGGATAGGATAGGATAGGATAGGATAGGATAGGATAGGATAGGATAGGATAGGATAGGATAGGATAGGATAGGACAGAATAACATTGCATGGGACAGCGTGGGGTGGCATGGGAGGGGAGGGGAGGGCAGGGGATGGGATGGGATGGGATGGGATGGGATGGGATGGGATGGGATGGGATGGGATGGCGCAGGGGTGAGACTGCACGGAACGAGCCCCACACCCCAACCGGTGTCCCCCTCCCGGAGGGCCGCACCCGCCTGTTTCCAGAAGGTTCCCCAGTGCCTCCCGGCCGGGGGGGCGCGGGGCGCTCTCGGCCAATGGCGGCGGGGGGGGGCGGGGCCCGAGGGGCGGGAGCGGCGCGGCGAGCGGTGAGTGCGGGAGCGACCCAGCGCCGAGCCGGGGAGCTGCCCCTCTGCACCGACCCATAGCACCGAGCTGCCCTCCGCCCCGCCCCACTGCACCACCACATTGCACCGACCCAGCGAGCTGCCCCACGTTACTGCCCCTCCGCACCGCCCCATTGAACTGACCCCCCGAGCTGCCCCTCTGCACCGCCCCATTGAACTGACCCCCCGAGCTGCCCCTCCGCACCGCCCCATTGAACTGACCCCCCGAGCTGCCCCTCTGCACCGCCCCATTGAACTGACCCCCCGAGCTGCCCCTCCGCACCGCCCCATTGAACTGACCCCCCGAGCTGCCCCTCTGCACCGCCCCATTGAACTGACCCCCCGAGCTGCCCCTCTGCACCGCCCCATTGAACTGACCCCCCGAGCTGCCCCTCCGCACCGCCCCATTGAACTGACCCCCCGAGCTGCCCCTCCGCACCGCCCCATTGAACTGACCCCCCGAGCTGCCCCTCCGCACTGCCCCATTGAACTGACCCCCCGAGCTGCCCCTCTGCACCGCCCCATTGAACTGACCCCCCGAGCTGCCCCGCTGCGCTGACCCGTTGCAGCGCCCCATCGCTCTCCCTCTCTGCGCTGCCCCACCGCACTGCCCCATTGTGCCACCCCACTGCGCTGTCCCACTGGGCCCCACAGCGCCCTGTTCCGCGTGCTGCAGCGCGGGAAGCCCCTCTGTCTGTGAGGGGATCTTGGGGGGAAGCAGCCCCTGTGGGGTGATGGGGGGGTGGGGGGGGTCACTTCTCCCTTTCTATGGGGTGACAGAGTGTCCCTATGGGACTGGGGGATTAACCCCCATGGGGCAGCTGCGGGGCTGGATGTCAGCACTGTGGGGTAATGGGGGGGGCTGGGAGTCAGCCCACACACACCGTGGGGTGATGGGGGGCCCCTGTGGGGCTGAGAAGGTGAGGCCAGCCCCTCTGCCCCTACATGGGTGGGGAAGGGAGGCTTGCCGCTAGCCCCATTGCCCCCGTGGAGGGGCAGAACTTCCCTATGGGGCTGAAGGTGGGGAGGAATGGATTGGCACCTCTGCCTCTCCACTCCCTGTGGGATGAAAGAGTTTTTCTGCTGGGGCTGTGGGTCAGGGTGGATCTGCCATACCTAGCAACAGCGTTCCTCTGGATCTGAAGTGGGTGCGATGAAGGGGTTAATCCTCCTGCCGGGAAAGGGTGGCGCTGCATCCAAGTGGGGCTCTGAGAAAGCCCCGGGTTAACCCCCTCCTCTGGGTGTAACTCCGGAGCATCGCCGTGGGGCTGGAGAGGGCGGAGAGGGTTAATCCAGGGAATAATGTACCCTGTTGGAGGTGTGCGGCGTGGCCAGGAAGGGGTTAAATGCACATACACCCCCGTGTTGAGGGCACCAGTGTGTCCCAGTGGGGATGAACCGGGTGGTGAGGACGTGGGTAACAAGCACCCCCCCCCCCACCCCCCCCCCCCCACCCCGCACCAGATGACAGTGATGGGGCTGGAGGAGCCAGCGAGGAAGTGGTTAACCCCTGTCCTCATTCGAGGTGACCGCATCCGTCAAGAGAACGGGGAGGAAAGGGTTAACTCGCTTTCTTCCCCCTTTCCCCCCCACTACCCCCCTTGGGAGTCGGACAGTGGGTCCAGTGGTGCTGGAGGCATGTGGAGCGCGTCGCCCAGACCCTAAAATGGAGCACCCCTAAATGGACGGGGGGGGGGCAGGGTAACCCCCCCTCCGGGTCACAGAGGGGGCAGGGAGAGGGGTTCAGCCTGCCCCCACACCACTGTGAGCATCCCAGTGGGGCTGGAAAGGGAGCACCCCACCTGGGAAGTGGCGGGGTGGGGGGGGGCTTGACCCCCTCCCCAGCCAGGAAACGTCACCTACATAGGGCTGGAAATGGGGGACCCCTGTGTGGGGAGGTGTTGGGGTGGGGGGCTAAGCATGCCCTCTCGCCCCCTCTGAGCACCCTAATAAGGCTGGAAATGGGGGACCCTACATGGGGAGTGTTGAGAGGGGGGTTGAGTGTGTCGCCACACCTCTATGAGCACCCCAGTGGGGCTGGAAGAGGAGAACCCTATTGGGAGTGATATTGGGGTGGGGGTTGAGTGTGCCCCCTCGCCCTTGTGAGTACCCTAATAGGGCTGGAAATGGGGGGCCCTACATGGGGAGATGTTAGGGGAGGGCTAAGTGTGGCCCCACACTTCTATGAGCACCCCAATGGGGCTGGAATGAGGAGACTCCACCTGGGGAGATGCTGGAGGGGGAATTGACCCCATCCTTACCAAGTACCAGCACCCGAGAGGGCTGGAAATGAGGGACCCTACACGGAGAGATGTTTGGGGGGTCTGAGTGTGTCCCCACACCTCTATGAGCACCCCAATGGGGCTGAAAAGGGGGACCCCACGTGGGAGGTAGCAAGGAGAGGGGAGTGCTTGACCCCATTCCCGCACTCCTGTGAGCGCCCAGTGGGGCTGGGAATGGGGGGAGCAACATGGAGAAGTGTTGGGGAGGGGGCTGAACCCATCTCCACAGCTGTGGGGGCACTCCAGGGGGGCTGGAAATGGGGAACCCTATAGGGAGAGATATTGGGGTGGAGTGCTGAGTGTGACCCCTCACCCCTGTGAGCACCCCAGTGGGGCTGGAAATGGGGACCCTACCTGGGGAGATGTTGGGGAGGAGGCTAAGTGTGTCCACACAGCCCTGAGAGCGCCCCAGGGAGCTGGAAAGGGGGCACCCCACCTGGGAAGGAGCTGTGTGGTGGGCTTGACCCTATCTTTACCAGGAACCAGCACCTGGAAGGGCTGGAAATGGGGGACCCTACAAGACAGGCAGCAAGGGGGGAAGGGGAGGACACTTGACCTTGTCCCCACGCAGTGGCACCACCCCGTGGGCACGGAAATGTGGAACCCTCCATAGGGAGACACGGAGGGGGTCCTGCCTGTCCCCACGTTGCGGGGGTGTGCGGGAAGGCAGCGAGGGGAGGGTTCACCCTGTCCCCACGCAGGTGGCAGCACCCCAGTGGGGCTGCGGTGGGGAGGGGGAGGCGGGCGGTGCGTGTGGGGGCTCGGGGAGGGGATGATTCATTGCGGGTAGTCATGACATTACTGCCTGGTTGCCTACGGCTGCCAGCCGACACGGGAACGGGTGTCTCTGCTTTGCCCCGGCGCACCGAGATCCCCTCCGGCATCCCAACCGAACCCGGGATAACGCTGCCATGCCAGCCATCCTGCTCTTCTGGAGCCGCGCCGAGAGGTACGCACCCCACTCCGGCTCATCCAGCCTGGCGCTTGGTGCCCACCGAGACACCAGAGACCCAGATGCTTGGGATGCCTGGGTGGTTTGCAGGAGCCCCGTTTCGGGATGAGGCATCCAGAGAGGATGCTTTGACCCACCAGACTCCCAGTCCCTTGGGATGCAGCCTGCTGGGGTGGGATGCAGGAGCCCCATTTTGGCACAGGGCATCCGGAGAGGATGCTTTGACCCATTAGACCCCCAACTGTTTGGAATGCAGCCTGCTGGCGTGGGATGCAGGAGCCCCATTTCAGTGCGGGGCATCCAGAAAGGAAGCTTTGACCCATCAGACCACCAGTCCCTTGGGATGCAGCCTGCCTGGGTGGGATGCAGGAGCATCAGTGAGGGCTCCGGAGAGGGTAGTTTCCACCGCTCATGAGTGGTGGACCAGGAGGACGTGGTGGCATTGGATTTCCTTGGCACGCCTGAAGGTGACTTCTCAGAAGTAGGTTTTGTGCCACCAGGCTGGGAGGAGGAACCGTCCCGGTGCCCAGCTGCGATGCGAGAGCTCTGGTCCCTGGATGGGAGTGCATTGGTTGGACCCCCTTCTGCTGGGGTCCTGCAAGGGGGGGATGCAGAGACCCCCTGCGCATCCAGAAGGGAAAGCCGGGGAGGTGCAAATTGGCTTAACGTGACTTTTCCCCAAATCCCGACCGCCCTACTTTTCTCCCGCCCGATTCGCCTGGTGGGTTGCAGAGCCCTGGGCGTCAGCAGAGCCGTTTGTGGGGACGCCGGGGGCTCCTGGCTGCGCTCCCTGCTCTTTGGCAGAGGGTCTGCGCGGGGGATGTGGTAGTGACGGGGCGGCCGGGAGACTTGCAGCAGCAGCAGGGAGGGAGGATGCTGGAGCTGACGGCAGAAGTGTCTTAATCCGGCGGCTTAGTGAGAAAGCGTCGGGGGGGAAACCAATTAAAAAGGAAAATTACAGCTCAGCAAGCGACTCCATAGAAGGGTCTCCCCGCTGAGTGGCTGGGAAGCGCACAAAGGAGGGCAGCTCCCGGCAGCACCACCGCTTCCACACCTGCTCACCCACCGCCAGCTGTCCTGGAAGCGGAGGTCGGAGGTCAAGAGCCTGTTGTGGCCACCTGGCTGGTGAGGAGCTGTCCTTCGAGTGTGCCGGATGAGCCGGAGAGGAGGTTTGCCACCCGAGCATCCCTTGGCTGCGGTGGCATCCCCAGCACGAGCTGGCAGCTTTCTCCCTGCATCCCCCTGCCACCCTCCCGTGCCTCCTGCCCGGGCACGCAGCACCTGCCGGCGCCTGCGGACAGCCGCGATGTTTAAAATTAAGCTAGAGCCTCTCAAGCTGACAGCTTGGACTTTGAACGTGTTCGTAAAGTTTCGGTAAGTGGCTTTCCGCCTCTCAACCTCAGGTCCTCATTAAACCATCAGTGTCCATCCCCAGCATCCCGCGGTGACCTCACACCCTGAGATGGAAAAATATCTCCCCGGTGCAGCTGCCGGGGTGGGTTTGTTCCCTTAGATGACTGCCTAGCAGAGGGATTATGTCAAAAGATCGCTATTCAGCTGGCGTGCGCATCCAGAGGTTGATGTCATGTGCAGGGCCGGAACAAAGATTTAATTTTTTATTTATTTTCCCTGGCGTGTTTGGAAGAGGGGGATGGAGGCTGGGACGGCTCGGCGGGGAGAGGGGATGCTTGTGGTTTTCTGTGAGGCTGGGTGGCAGTGACTTGTCCAAAAAAATGTTGGGGTTGGGAGGGCAATGCAGGAATGTCTTTGCCTGCCTGAAACCCACCCTGTGTCGCCTTCCACCCCCTTCCCCGCTCCCGAGGGGGTTAAGTGGGAAGGCAGGAGAGGATGACTGAGCAGAAGGGGGAGAGGAGCGGTGGCAAGGCTCGCAGCTGATCCCCGGAGGTGGGAGGGAGGGAGGGAGGGAGAGAAGGAGGCTCTGCGGGGACAGAGTCGTGTTTTACCATCATCTCGCATGTGAGTGTCGTGTGAGTGTCACCTCCGGAACGTGCCTTAACCCACCGGGTCACCCACTGGCAGCTGGTCCTCATTCGCACGGTAAACGCCGCGGCACGGGGATGCGTTTCGGTACAGAAATCTGCCCCCTCCCTCATCCCAACCAGATGAAGGGGTCCCTGACAAAGACTTCATCCCTGTCAGGCATCCCCACTCTGGCCAGAGACCCTTCGGCAGGTCAGAGACCAGAGATCTTGTAGAGGGCAGCAGCCTTTTTGCAGGGAGATGTATTTTCTTGGGAAGCGCTGTGGGGTTTTGGCTGGATGACAGGGGTCGTAGTGATGCTGTCAGATTGAGCTGTGTGGGGGTCGTGGTGATGCTCTCAGATTGAGCTGTGTAAGGTCGGAATCCAGTTCTGTGGTCCCCCGCAGGGGGAACAACTGAAGGTTTGCCACCTGCATGTCTCTCGAGGCGCGGTGTGACAGGTTGGTCTTCAGCGCTGCCCAGCTTGGTCTCATGGCGGGAGGGTTGGCATCATCCAGACAGGGGTCAAATCCTGGTCCAGGTACTGGTGCTGGTCACAGGGAGCCCCTGTCCCGTGCTGGAAGCTGCTGTGGTGACCTTTGGTGGGAGGGCTGGGGGGTTATCGCTCAGAGCCCCTCACCATTGCTCATCCCAGGGCCCCCTCAGCCCCCAGCCCCACCGGGAGGGCAGATGGGGAGGCAGAGGCAGGGGCAGAGCATCCCCCAGTGCCTGCGTGGGTTGGCTGCCGGCAGCATCTCTGCGCACAGGAGCCGGTACAGAAACGTGCTGGCATCCAGGAGCTGCCGCAGGAGAGGCTGCCAGATGCTCTTTACACCCCCGGGGACCTTCTCCCACCCTTTCTGTGCCCCAACAGGCTTCCTCACATGCCCATGGGTGCCCCCACCTTCTCTCATTGTATCCATGGCTTGGGTGCCTGAGCCCCCCCTCCCCACCTACACCAAAGCTCCGTGACTGGGGCAGAAAAGAGAAGAATTCAGTGGTTTGGATCAAGGTGGCTGATTTCCAAGCCCCCATAGCAGCTGCTCAACCTCAGAGGCATTATTGGCCGAGGTGTGACCCAAGGCAAGCCTTGGATGCTTGGAATGAAAGCCCAGGGCTCAGAGCAGCGCTGTGGCTGTGCCCCCTGAGGGTGCTCAGACACCCTCATCTGAGATGCTGGGGTTGGGGGCGTTCCCTCCGTGACCTCCACTGGAAGCTTGTGGATAAAGCTGCTAGGGACATGGAGTGACTTGAGTGATGGAGCAGGGAAGGTCCAAGGCTCATGCCCCATGCAGAAATCCATCTGTTGAAGGGTCACAGTGGGCTGGGGCTGCCCAGGGTCATTTGGAGCAGGACAGGAGTGGTTAACAGAGAGCAGCAGGTCTGCTGGGGCAGCACCTGAAGAAGAGCACGGCCAGGAGCTAGCAGGGAGCCACACTGTGGGAGGCAGGAGGACAGGCTGAGCTCAGCAGGTGTGGGAGTTGGTTGTTGGATGAACAAAGGTTGAGGAGCAGCGGGGAGCATCCTTGGAGGAGCATGGGGCTTGCTCAGACTCTGCCCCGAGAAGCTGCCCTCATAGCTGCTCCGCTTACAGCTTGGGTCTCTGCCACTCCAGCAGCGTGACTAGGGGGTGAATTAATTACTCATCCTTTTCCTCCCTTGGGTTATGGCTGTCAAGTTTTCCATGCCTTAGTATAGGCATGGACCTGGCCTCAGCCCCCGCACAGTGGAGGGAATGCGCCCTGGGCTCCTGGCTTTCTGTAAGACATAGTTGAAGGCTCTCGGGAGTGCAAGCCAGGGTAGAAATTGGGGTTTTTTTCCTTAAAACAAAAAGAAATAAAAAAAAGCCCTCCCACCATCACAAGATGTTTCTGTCTAACAGTTTCATTCTCTCTGCGTTAAATACAAATTACCGCTCTGACACGCTGGAGGCGCTTATCTCCAGCTGAATGCCAATTGCTTTCAGGAACAAAATGTTTGAAGTTCCTTTAAGGTGAAGGTGGCAGCAGGTCCCTGCCACTGCTTTCAGCCTCCAGAGACCTGCTGTCATCACCCCCGACTCCTGTCCCAGGTCCCTGGCTGGGAGAGATACAGAAGGGGGTGGACAGGCATGGGCTGACGGCTACATTTAGATATGGCTCAGCCCTCCTGGCGCAGCGGGGGGACAGGACGGGAGTACAGTCCTGGCCTGACGTTAGCAGTGGCGTGGCCTTTATAACAACGCCATGCCCCGGCTCAGACTCTCCTTCTCCCTGTCAGCCTCAGAGATGCGTCTCCCCATCCCTGCCGTGGGGCTTGGGGATATAAGACTGGAGCTGGGGAACACCTTGCTGAAAGGGCTCTGACCTCCGGTGGGAAGCGTGGACTTAAGGAGGCTCTGGTGCTGCTGGCTGGTGGAACAAGGGGAGCATCAGCTCCGCGATAAGTGCGTGCCAGTCCTGTCCCCAGCTGCCCCAGTTGGATATTCACCTTACAGAGAGTTGTCTTTCTGCTTTCAGGAATAAGTACTCAGCTCCCGGCAGTGTGACTGTCATGGGGAAGGACTATTACAAGATTTTGGGCATCCAGTCCAGTGCCAATGAGGATGAAATCAAGAAAGCCTATCGGAAAATGGCCCTGAAGTATCACCCTGATAAGAATAAAGACCCCAGCGCCGAGGAGAAGTTCAAGGAGATTGCAGAGGCTTACGATGTCCTGAGCGACCCCAAGAAACGAGCTGTTTATGACCAGTATGGGGAGGAAGGTGAGGGGATGAGCATAACGTGCATGGAGGTTGGGGCGCGGCGTCAAAATGGGTGTCTATAGGTGAAGGAGTATTTTCACACAGAGCTGACCCCGTGGTTCATGCCTAACCCTGAAACAGGGCTGGTAGCTGCAAAACCGGGGAGGGCAAAGGCTCTGCTAATGTCCAAAGTCCCCTCTTGACCCACTCCTCCCCAGGCTGCTCTGCTAGGGTCATACCTGTGGTAATTCATTAGCAACCTTTTAATTAAGCTAGATTTCTCACTGGAGAAGTATTGCTTTTGCCCACATTCCCACCCGTGTTTGGGCACTGGTCCCACTGTCCTTCCCGGTACAGGCTGACCTACAGGATTCAAAGCTTTTCCCAATTTAAGTCATAGGTCCTTGTTTTGAAACCAAGCGGCTGCTGTTGTCTCGTGGTTGGCATGGAGGAGGAGGAGGAGGAGAGTTGCTCCACCACAGGCAGCCTTATTAGTCGAAGATGGAAGAGCGCAACCCCATTCGAGGAGAGCACCAAATAGCATCGGCATTAATCAGCCCAGGCTTGGGTGCTTAAAAGAGCAGGTCTGGCAGGAGAAGTCTGCTGGGTGGAAGAGGCAGCCCTCCTCATGGAGCCAGCGGGCAGGTGCATCCCCTAACAAGTCACTGAAAAGATTAACCAGCAGTGGGTTACTTCTTGATCTGTTAAGCTGTGTAGGAGCTATGATGGATGCACCAGGCGCAGTGGTTTGCCACCCTGTAAAATGAGGAGAGGCTTTCTCAAGTAGGAATCTAGTCTTTCCTGGAGGTGATGCTGAAATCAGGCTAGCATCATGGGATTAAAGGTGAAACCTCCTGGCTGTACAGACTCTTAAGGATGGGGGCTCGGTAGGAATCTGACAAGATCGTGTCACCAAAGGCAGCTAAAAAAAGAGTGAGTTAAGGAGGGAGGGTAGAGCAGCCCCCTCCTCACAGTGGGACAGGGAACACCAGCAAAACCAAACCCTCTTGGCGTTGGACCAGTCATGGTCTGTGGCCCCCTACACCTTTCAAATCCCATCCGATGCCTTTTTTTTGGAGGCACATATCTTGGGGATCAGCATTTTGAGGGCATTCTGGGTCCCACCCACTGGGATAGCGAGGTGAAGCGAAAATCCCCCCCCAACCCACAGAAAATATTAACTTCCTCCATCAGAAAAGACCCCACACTTGCCCTCTTTGTGCTTGTCCCCCTCCTATCCTGCTGCAGGGGGCTGGCACGGGGGACAGCCCATCAGAAATAGCCCTTCACTGTCACCAGCATGGCCTCAAAATAGTCCTTGAGCTAGGCTTGCCTTAACCCTTCCCATCCCTCCTAGTCAAAAATAGCCTTGCAGAGCACATGTGACCTCTTTGGGGGGCCACTTGTGTGTATCTTGGCTGCTCAGGACTTTAGAGGGGTAGCAGTGACATAAGGCTCAGCCCAGAACCTGGCAGAGGAATTTCCCATGGGAATGGTTGCCAAAAGGTCCAAACCTTTAGCTTACCTGGCATTTTGTACAGCCTGTATACAGGGAGCTGTGTGTTGACCCAGGGGTCTGCTGACCTCCACCTTCTCTGCCACTGGGGATCACAGTCACTTGCTTAGCTCAGAGCCTGATCTCACCTGCAGGATCGTGCTCATGGGGATCAACGGAGATGGACTGGTCAGGGAAGTGGGTGGAGAGAACCACAAAAGCACTTCAGCAGGGACAGCAAGGACAAAACCCAAATGGATTTTGAGCTAGTTTGGTGTAGGGGCAGGAGTGTGTGTCATGAGGTGGTGCCTTCCAGGCCCACGTTTTCCACAGATGGCTGGGCTGGGCTGGAGAGGGTGACCTGCATCCTCAGTAGATTCTGGAAGGGCTGCCTGAAGCCAGCAGAGACCACGCTCCCACCTGGGAAGTGTGGTACTAGCACGGTGTTTGCTGGCAGGGAGCTTTCATGTCTTGTCTTCCCCCTTCTCTTCCAGGTCTCAAAACCGGAGGTGGCTCTTCAGGTGGCTCAGGGAACACTTTCCACTACACCTTCCATGGAGACCCCCACGCTACCTTTGCGTCCTTTTTTGGAGGCTCCAACCCTTTCGACATCTTCTTTGCCAGCAGCCGCTCCCGGATGTTCAATGGCTTTGACCAAGAAGACATGGATATCGATGATGATGACGACCCTTTCAGTGCCTTTGGCCGGTTTGGCTTCAACGGCATCAACGGGGTTCACCGGCGGCACCAAGAGTCCCTGCACACACGAAGGAAGGTCCAAGACCCACCTGTTATCCATGAACTCAAGGTGTCCCTGGAAGAAATCTACCATGGCTCCACTAAGAGGATGAAGATCACACGCAGAAGGCTCAACGCCGATGGCCGGACCATGCGGACTGAGGACAAGATCCTAAACATTGTCATCAAACGGGGTTGGAAGGAGGGAACCAAAATCACATTCCCCAAAGAAGGGGACGCCACGCCGGATAACATCCCTGCCGACATCGTCTTCATTCTCAAGGACAAGCCTCACTCACACTTCAAGAGGGATGGAACGAATGTCATCTACACAGCAAACATCAGTCTTAAAGAGGTGGGTACGGGTGGGAAATCCCGTAGGGTGGTTGGTGGCACTGGGTCATGGCACGTGGGGTCAAGACGGGAGTCAGTCTTTGTCCTGCACCAATGAGGAAGGACCAGGTAGGTCACAAGAGACACAGGCAAAGGTCTCTGCAGAGAGGAGCACAGAGGCCAGTTTGTGCTTGGTTTTGGAGATGCTCAACCTCTGTGCTGGCGTAGAACATGGGTAATGCAATCCCTGCTGGACACACCTTGTTTCGTGAGGCAATACAGGTGACATTTACCCATTTTCTCCCTTCCCCATATGTCTTGTCCTTCTACTTTAGCATATTCACACATGAAAGGGGGCCCAGATCCTCTGTAGGCACAAGGGAGAACTCAGGTTGGCTAGCGTGAGCCTTGCTGTCATAGATGAACCTGCTGTGGCTTAATTACCATCTGGCATAGTGCCAGGTGCCTTTCCCCGCAGACAGAAAGCAGGGTCACAGAGAGAAATGTGGTACCTTGCCCTCCCAGAGCAATGCTGTAGCTCTGTTCCATAGTTCTGGCTTTCCTATATGAAGAACCAAGTAAATGAAATATTCAAGCACTGAGCAGATGCAGCATTTCCAGGCTGGCAGTTCTGGAGGTCACAACAGGGCTGGATGCATAAGAAGCTGCACAAAGGTGGGAGAGGAAGAGGAGATTACACCAGTACAAGATGTGCTGTTCACTGCCACTGCTGTGTAACTACCTTTTAATAAATCCCAGTAGGCAGCTGCATTTAACATTGATGATTTTGGCAGCTGCCATTTGCTGTTCCTTTCAGACTGTAGACAGTGTCTGTCTTCTTAATGAGCTGACTTTTTTTCCCTTTTCTGAAGACAGATTTATGTTCTCAAATGCATTTAATAGAAATAAGCTCACTGAGCCAGACCTGAGGTAGGGACACATGAGCTCATTACTGTGCCAGCAAGTTGGGAGAGCTTTGCAATGGCTCCAGTTCCCAGCTGGGGCTTCAACCGGGTGTACCAGGAGCAAGGGGCAGCCACGTGGATCAGGCAGAGCTGGGTGCTCCTGGAGCAAACTCAGCTCAAGTTAACGTGCAGACTCAGGAGTTGAATTTCCTTCAGAGTGCAAAGTGAAGAGGTTTATTCCTGCTGTGGCTGGCTGCCGTGGCTGCTCCAGAAATACTCAGAAGAGGCTACCTTATTTATGGAGCCACGCATGCCATATCTCAGATGTTTTCTTCCGTGCATTCCTCTATCTGTAAAATTAACCCTAAGCTTGCTGTGCTGATTACCAGACCACATTAGCCCAGGCTCACGTGCTGCTCAGTCTGTAGGAGCTCTTGCTTAGTGTTGCCCTTTTAGCAGCACAAAAAACCTGTTGATAAACCTGCTCTGGCCCTGCATGATATTGCACCAGAAGTGCTGGGTGCACATGATCTCTGTGATCCAGGTGTGTGTCCTGGCCTCTGGTTTACATGATGTAGTCGCAAAGTGCAAAACTGCTGGGCTTTGCAAATTCCGTGTCTCTTTGAGCTGGACTGTCTGGTCTTTGTCCTTCCCCACAGCAAACCCAGCACGCTGGCCATCCTCAGGGAGCTACCTGCCTGGCTGCCATCCCCAACATGCTGCTTTCCAGAGCAGGGTGGTATCCTGCTGCTTTTGTCTTCCATGAGAAGTACCTTATGTGCTCTGGATCCTGAGCAGGTGCCAGGATCTCCCCACTTCTATCTGCCATCATCCCAGTATGTGATGGATACAACCTCCTCATCACCTGAGCCTATGGCTGTAGCCTTGGGTGCTCTCCTTGCACCCTTTCTCCTTTTTTAGCAGTCTTTTTTAGCATAAGCTTTAGTCTTTTGTGTTGCTGTGAGAGCAGCACAGTGCCAGCAGGCAGAGCTCGCAGGCAGTGCTGTGCTAGAGATGGATCACCAGCATCCTGCTACCACAGGGAGCAAGACACCTTGTGCTCTGGAGAGCATCCTCCTCCTCGTTCATCCCAAAGAAACCACTGCAGAGCAATCCAGGGAGGCAATGCCCTCCTACCCTTTGTATCCCGGCCCTACTAGGTGCCATGTGGCCCCAGCCAGGCACAGCACAGGACATTTGCCACACAGCTCCTGCAGAAGCCAAAGGTGTAAGAGGGTTTCCCCAGGGACTGTGGGCTGCAGGGAAACATCCCTTACTAAAATTACAGGAACACGTCCCATTGGGAGACCAAGAGAGGAAGAAGTGACACCATTTCTACCAGCAACTGTCTCTCCTGGGAGGGAGATATTTAGGCAGTGCCTACTGGCAAGGGCTTGTGCTGGCCCAGCTGCCTGCCTAGTGCCTGCCCTCAGCAGGCTTTTGTATCCTTTACCTGGCATCACCTTCCTCAAAGCATCTGCACGTCAACACCTGGCTGAGATGCGACCGGTGCTGACATCCTCTCCCGCAGCTTCGCTGTGAGTGGAGGAGGACTGAGCATTGACCTAGATAAAGCTCTGCTCTCGCAGCACAGCACTCAGCTATCAAACCCAGGGCAGTTTGATCTAAAGGAAAGCCAAGCCTCTCTCTAGGATGTCAGGCTGCTCCCTCAGTTCCTGGTGTTACTTCAGCAACTGTTTTCCCAAATGCCAACAGAGTTAAGCAAGAGGAATGAAAAACAGGGAGATAGGGAGAAGGAGCGATCGCCTCAGCATCTTGCATCTTGGCCCTAAGAAGGAAACATTAAGATGCCATCTGCCTTCACTGCTAAAACCCGCTCCTGCTCGCATCCATCTGCCTGCCCCATCCACGTACTCCCATAGGGATTTCCTGTTCTCCATTCCATTTTGTGGCTGGAGATGTCCTTTGCCTGGAACCTGTGGATCTGTACAGCCCTCCACGGTGCATGGTGATGGGTACCCATGGGCAGGAGGGCTTCAGCATCCTTGGGCAATCCTAGACCCAAAGTGCATTGAGGGATCCTTTCACAGAATCACAGAATAACCAGGTCGAAAGAGACCCACCAGATCATTGAGTCCAACCATTCCTATCAAACACTAAACCATGCCCCTCAGCACCTCGTCCACCCGTGCCTTAAACACTTACAGGGAAGGTGATTCAACCACCTCCCTGGGCAGCCTGTTCCTGTGCCCAATGCTTCCCTCCAGTCGGCTGGAGCTCCAGCCAAGCACCCACTGCTTGCACGGAGCTGGCAGTGGGCATGCTCCTGCAACCAGAAAAGCTCATCCTTGGAGGAGACCCTTCCCTGGAGGAGACCTCATGCAGAAGAGCTGTGTAAGGAGGTGGCTCCAGCTCTCCTGTTCTCTGCTCATCGGAGCCCCCTGAATCCTGCCAGTATCACCCTGGTGCAAAGCCCTGGCTCAGCCACAGAAGCCATAAAATCGGCCCTGAGCCAGTGGCCAGTATGAGAAGAAGAAATATTTCTTCTTGTGCCTGTTGCTGCTCTCCCACGAGAGGCTTTTCCTGGGGAAGGGGATGTAGAACATCCCATAGTCGATCCCAGAAACAGCAAATTGCATCTTACTCCCCTCCCTTTACAGGGTGTTTTTTGTGGGACAGGAGGGCTGGGAGCCCCAGGACCCAGCTCGGAGGGGCAAGCCTGTGCCAGCCCCATGCTGGGAAGTGTCTCCAGCCCTGACAACCTCCCACTCCATTTCCAGAAGCATCGCTCCGCAGTCCTCTCCCTCAACCCTTGCTGAAAGCCTGAAGACGATCCTGCCCACGTGTATGCCAGAGCTGTCTGAGTTATTTAAGGACACAAGGATTTTCTTGCTGCATTCCCATGTCACGTGGCTCGTTAATGCAGGCTGGCTTGCGGTTGCTGGGCGCCCACCACCCTGGCTGCTGCAGGGGGGCTGGGACACGTTGAGGTGGCTCCCACAAAACCAGCTCCTGGCTTTGCAACAGGAACTGGTGACAGGGACCAGCATCTCCAGGACCGCAGCTTCCAGGAAATCTTGGATTGTGCTGTGCCGCGGCCGCACCGCTGTCCCACGATGGCGTAACCTTTTGGGGGGAGTTGTTAGCGGGACGAGGCTCGGGCTGTGCTATAGATAACTCTCAGTGCTGGGCAGAGCTGCCGCACTCCAGAGGGTGACAGCTGATGAACTGTGGTGGCATTCGATGATCTCAGCTAGATTTTTGGCTGCCCAAAGCTGGACGGTGGGGCTGGGAAGGAGCTAAATTTAGACTGTCCTGTTGCTGTGAGTGTCTGGGTGCTTGCTGGTGGTGCCTCACGGGGAGTCCAGGAGACAGGGGGGGGGAGTCTCTCCCTTCATGATGCTGTAGCATCCCTCACCTGGGGCCCCCTCTTCTCCTGCACAGTTTCTGCAGCCCAGTTCATGGTAGTTACACTGGGCTGGCACCAGCAGAGACCCATGCTTGTACTGGGGAGCATCAGCTGGTGTTCTTGGGCATCATCCCAACGGAGCTGGGTATTTTAGCCCAGAAATCAGGCAGTGGGAGGATGGAGTGCAGCCATCAGGTTGCTTTGGGGTGTCAGTCTTGTCTGATAGTGTGTCTCCTCTTCTTCCCTCAGGCCTTGTGCGGCTGCACCGTGAACATTCCCACCATCGATGGGCGAGTAATCCCACTGCCCTGCAACGACATCATTAAGCCGGGTACAGTGAAGAGACTGCGTGGGGAGGGGCTGCCCTTCCCCAAGGCCCCCAGCCAGCGAGGAGACTTGATCGTGGAGTTCAAAATCCGCTTCCCTGACAGAATAGCTCCCCAGACAAGACAGATCCTCAAACAGCACCTCCCGTGCTCCTAGAGGCCAGGGACTCTCCTCCAAGCAGCAATACTCCAAACGCACGTGCCGCAGCACCCAGCCCGTACGGAGCAGAGGTGCCACAGCACTTTCAAATGCAAAAAAAAAAAAAAAACAACCCTCACATCACTGTCCTTCCCCATAAAACCCACCCAAGCCACCCCACACCAATCCCACACCCATCCCTTTATCCATCCATACCTCTTGGCCTGTTTTCTACTCCAGCAACGGGGAGGCTCCCGCCCATCGCAGCTCTCCCAGAGGCCAAATGTTTTCTTTTCTCCCCAGAGCTCCAGCTTTTCCACTTCTCACAAGCAAGCAGCATGGGCTCTTTGCCCAAGGAGGCGCATCATGTTGTGGGTTTTTTTGTCACAAGCTTTTCAGGCCACTTTTCCCACCAGAGGCTGGACTTGTCAGGGTCCAGCACAGTGTAAATAGGATTCCACAGGATCTGGCATCCCCGCTGTTAGTTTTATTCTTCCCCTCTTTGATACTTGCTGCTGTTTGGGGTCCTGGCTGTACCGCGGTGCCAATCACTCCTGCCCGCGGTGGCCCTCCCTGTAGCCGGACTGTTTCTCACCTGGGACCACGGTACCGAGTCTGACCGCGGTCCGCTCTCCTGTGCCAAGCCTAATACCAAGCCTCGGCTGTGCCAAACAGCGGAGCACATGGGGATGGTCCCATCCAGCTTCCTGCCCCTTCCTGGCACTGCACCTTCTGCCTGCAGAGCCCCAGCCAGCAGGAGGAGGGGGGAAAGCCCAGGGTGGAGCTTTCTTGTTCAGATGTGTTGAGTTTGCATTGCTGCTTTGTTTTTATTTTTGTTTTTGTTTTTTTTTTTAAAAAATACGTATATATAGAGCTCCTTAGATAAACTCCTTAAGGGATTTTCTCTGCCCATTTTGGGGTTCCTGGCATAGTGCACCCTGACTTTCTTTTCTTGAGGGGGATAGTTCAGCCACATGGACATCAAGCCCGTCATGGGCATGCGTGTAGCACAAGTCTGGGTGCAAAAGCAGAGCCAAGCGTGAGCAGAGCCGTGGGTTTCACTAGCGTTTGAGTTCAATCTTAGGGTTTTTAATAAGCAGAGAAAGGCACGTGTATATATTTTTCTACAGGGACGATTTATTCAGGAGGTGTTTCTGGGCGTCAGGGTGGAGCAGGGAGGCGCATGAGGCAGTCCACTTGGTGGCTTCATTTCAAAATGCTGTATTTTTTTAAAACCTTTGGATTTCCATCAGGAGAATTTTTATATTTCTTACCTTTCTTGGCCCACTCTGCCTCGTGCCAGTTCCTTTTTTCCCAGGAAAGGGCTCCTACAGAGCAGGAAGCGTGTTCGACCTGTCTTTGTACGGCTCCTCTTCCACCACAGCACCACCGAGAAAACCCCTGCCAAAATATTCCCCCTGCCCTGGGGATCCGTTTTCTTTGAAGAGAAAGCACTGACTTGAAACAGGGGGGCCTTTTTGGGTGGGGGGCAAGTACGGGGCGTCTGTTGGGGCTGGGTGTACAGCTGTACAGTGTATCATATGGGGCCAGGGGAGCCGCGAGCCGCTGCTTAATTAATAGCCCGGTTTGGCTGGCAAGGGGATGCCACCGGTTCCCTCCACTGGTCCCTGTGGCATTTGATGTTGAGGAAAACCTGGTGGACACCGTGAGCGAGAAGACAGGCCAGCGCGCAGATGCAAGCTGCTTTGTTGTTCTCGGTTTCAACGAGACCTGAATGTTTTATAGTGGGTATTTTGTAATGTTTTTTTTTTTCTTTTTGTTTGTTTGTTTGTTTTTTTTGTAATGTCAGTATTGAGAGAAAAAATAAAGAAATAAAGTATTTTAAAAAATATACTTCATTGAGGTGTGTTGCAATGGGAAATGCTGGGCTGTGCTCATGCAGGCAGTGTGACAGGGATGGAGCACAGTGCCAGCGTCATTCCCACCACTGGGCCGGCTGTGAGCCAGGGACATTCAAGGCTGGTAGGGAAGGGAGTAGTTGGCCTGGCACCCAGGAACCTTGAGGCTGGTAGAGAGGGAAGGAAAAAATCTGTTTCATTTGTCTACTTGGTGCCCAGGACCTTCAGGGCCTGATAATGAGGGGAAACAGAAGGAATGCATGACCTGCTTGGTCATGGAGAATGGGTGCCTCCCTCGTAAAATTGAGTTAATTGTGCTGACCACATTTCCAGTGGTTGAGAGCAAGTTTGTCTATCACCTCAGGGCTCCCAGGATGTGGCTGGCATGGGCAATAGGATGGGATGGCCAAGGACAGGATCTCGGAATCACTGAGGTTGGAAAGGACTTCTAAAATCGTCAAGCCCAACACCGCAGTGCCTACTAAACCGTGTCATAAGTGCCACATCTACTCACTTTTTAAACACCTCTGGGGATGGAGACTCCATCACTTCCCTAGTCAGCTTGTTTGAGTGCTTCACCACTCTTTCAGTAAAGATATGTTTCCTAATATTCAGTCTACATCTCCCCTGATGAACTTGAAGCCATTTCCTCTTGTTACTTAGGAGAAGAGACCACCATCTCACTGCTAACCTCCTTTCAGGGAGTTGTAGACAGTGATAAAGTCTCTCCTCAGCCTACTCTTGTCCTGGCGAAGCAGCCCCAGTTCCCTCAGCCGCTCTTCCTAACCATTCTGCGCCAGCCCCTTCACCGTCTTTGTTGCCCTTCTCTGGGTGCGCTCGAGCCCCTCAATGTCCTTCTTGTGGTGAGGGACCCAAAACTGAACACAGGATTCGAAATGCAGCCTCACCACCATCAAATACAGGGGCACAATTGCTCCTCTGGTCCTGCTGGCCACACCACGGCTGATCCAAGCCAGGATGCTGTTGGCCTTCTTGGGCACCTGGGCTACTGCTGGCTCGTGTTCAGTCACTGTCAACCACCTCCTCTCATCACAACTCTCTGGGCTCAGTCATCCAGCCAGATTTTTACCCGGTCAAGAGTATGAGCCACCTTCTCTAGGGTGGCCAGTGGGGAGAAAGGGGGTCTTGCTGGCTGCTCAGGGGGCTGGAGAGATGCAAGAGGGTCCCTGGCAGGGCAGGAGGCAGTGGTACAAGTTGCACCCAGGGAAAATCCCACTATTGCCTGGAAGGTTTGCCCCAAAACTCCCAGAGGGAGCAGCACAGAAGGGCAGGTGATGAAAGGAAAAGCCCATGGACATTGTGCCTCGTGAGGGGACTGGGCAGAGGCTCCAGACCCCAAACTGGGGCTGTCATTCACTGCTCCCTCCCTGGGGAGAGAGCACAGGGCCATGAAATCACCCTGCAAAACACCCACAGCAGGCACAGGGTTGGGAGCAGCTAATGGGCTGAAAGGAGGTGGCAGGGGGAGGGAATGGAGTTGGCACAGCCTCCTGGCCACCGGAGTGACAACGCTGCCAAAGAACACGTGGTGTTTGTCAGGGATCTACTGGGACCAGTTTAACTTCTTTTTCAGCAGCGTGAGCAGTGGGATTGAACACACCCTCAGCAGGCTTGCTGGTGAAACCGAGCTGATGATGCGGTCCACCCATTCATGAAGCTCAGCAGGGCCAAGTACAAGGTCCTGCTCCTGGGTCAGGACAATCCCAAGCACAAAGACAGGCTAGGGAAAGAATGGATTGAGAGCAGACCTGAGGATAAGGACTTGGGAGTACTGGCGAATGAAAAGCTCAGCAGGCACCAGCAATGCGCACTTGCAGCCCAGAGAGCCAACTGTATCCTGGGCTGCATCAGAAGTGTAGCCAGCAGGGCGAGGGAGGGGATTATCCCTTTCTGTTCTGCTCTTGTAAGACCCCACCTGGAGCCCTGCGTTCAGTTCCAGAGTCCTCAGCACAGGAAGGATCTGTGGGTAGTGAGTCCAGAGGATGCCGCAGAGATGATCCAAGAGCTGGAGCACCTCCCACAGGAGGACAGGCTGGGAGAATTGGGGTTGTTCAGCCTGGAGAATCAAAGGCTCTGGGGAGACCTTAAAGCAGCTTCCAGTGCTGAAAGTGTCTACATGAAAGTCGGAGAGGGACTCTTTACCAGGCAGGGTAGGGATAGGATGAGGGGTGATGGTTTCAAGCTGAGCGAGGGAAGACTGAGATTAGATATTAGGAAGAAATGTTTTCCTGTGAAGGTGGTGAGGCCCTGGAACTGGTTGCCCATAGAAGCTGTAGCTGCCCCATCCCTGGAGGTGTTCAAGGCCAGGTTGGATGGGGCTTGGAGCAGCCTGATCCAGTGGGAGGTGTCCCTGCCCATGGCAGGGAGTTGGAAGGAGATGACCTTTAAGGTCCCTTACAACCCAAACCATTCTATATGATTCTACAATGGTATCCATAGGGCAGAAAATGGCCATGGAGAAGGAATAACATTGGAGCCGAAACACCCATGGGGAAGTGGAGTGTCACTTGGGAAGGCAGAAGATATCTGTGACGGGATGCCCTTGGGGCAGTGATAGTCATGGGGACAGGATGCTGATGGTACAGGTGATGTACAAGGTGGAACGTCAAGGATGCTCAAGGTGAGGGGATGCCTATGCCTGGCCCCGAGGGGACTGGGGACCGTCTGAGCACGGGTGCTGCCTGCCCTCTGCTGGCAAGAGCGCCTGCTGGGCTCGGTGGTGTTTGGGGTGCTGCTGGAGGGCCCTGTCCCTCAGGTTAGGGACGAGGCTCTAAGCCCAGTGCCTTGGCTGGGGGATCCCCAGTTCTGCACCCACTATGGACTGGGCTGTGGCCACTTTGAGTTCACACTGTCCCTCCAGGACCCAGCTGTAGGGCTAGGGTGGAGAGGATGTGGCTCTGGAGCCACCTGGGGAGCTCCAGGGGGTTAGGAGATGCCAACCGTGATGACAATGAAAGGACCACCCTCAGCTGTCCCCTTGCCACTCCCACCCCATCCAGGGCAAGTCCAAGCCACTAGCAACTTCCCCCACCCTCTGCCTTTAGGGGTGCCCAGGCCCCACAGCAAGGCCGTGGGCAGGAGGGGGGCACTGTGGGAAGGCTCCTGACACTGCAGCTTCCAGGGGTCTTGGCTGGGAAATGTCCCCTGGAAAGGGTTACAGGCTGAGAACAAACACACACTCTGGTGGCAACTGCTCTCCTGGGGCTGCTGGGGGGACAGGGAGGGCAGTCGAGCTCCCTGGATGCTGCAGGTGCTGATATGGGGGACACCCCCAGGTTCCTAGGTTTACACTGTGCCAGGGCAGACACTCTTGGAGCTCCCATGGGTGCTGTCCCTACCAGGAGCCACGTCCCGCAGGTAGCAGAGAAGGAAGATGAGGTTTTGCAGCCCTCCTGCATCGTTTAATTAGCATTTGCAATTAAGAGTGTTATCAGGGAAGACTTGGGCTGCTGGGAACTAGGACACTCACCCCAACATACCAGACCCTGCTTGGCCCAGCCACCCAGAGCAGATGCCAGCATGGATCTTCCCCCAGCACTGGCCAGGTGGCAACAGCCCCTAACTGGCAGGGAGGTAGAAATCCACCCTGTGCCGGAGCTGAGGAAGGACGCAGGTAGATTCCTGGAGAGCACCTTGCAGGGGTGTAGAGTGGCCTTCCCCCCGCCTCTTCCAGAGGGCTGCGAGCAGCTGGCTCCTGGTTGCCCCCAGCTGGAGCCGCCTCATGGGCTTGCAGTGGTGAAGGATCGGAAAGCAAAGCCAGTGTCTGCATCCCTGCAGAGCAGCGGGAAGAAGCAGAGGCAGGGAAGCAGTACTGGGTAAGCATCACCAGGTGCCAGTTAACCAAGAAAAGAGGAGGCAAGAAGCATAGGAAGCACCAGCGTCCCGTCCTCAGCCTGGCTGCCACAGCAGGAAACCATGGCCAGGGTCCCACAGGAGCAAGCAGCAGTGCCTTCTCCAACAGAGGTGGCACGAGGACAGGGCTGCGCAGAGAAGTAGGACAAGGCACCTGAGCTGCCCAGTCTCCCCAGGGTCCTCCTGGCCTCCTACTCCAGCAGGAGGCCGTGCTATTTAAACAGTGTTCCCAATTTACATGCTTTTCACCACCCTGCAGTGCGCAAGCCCCCTCTCATGGGCAGTCTGATCCTTCTGCCATTGAGACTTCCCTCTCCTCAGCTGATTTGATAGAGCCCTCCCAGATCTGCCAGGCTTTGGGACCCATACAACTCCCAGGAAGTACAAGGGGTAGTTCGCCCTTTACATGGTGGCTCAGAACCAAAGGCGTGGGGGCCAATCTTCTGACACATAATCCAACAGAAACCGCATCTCCTGCATCTTCCTAAAATCTGGCAGCACACAGCTGTTCTGTGCCCTTCAGAGACTGCGCCATGCAGGCTCCCCCTATCCAGACCCCCACCCCACTCCTGTGCCTTGTGATGGGACCAGACTCAGTGCTGCTCCTATAAAAACACAAAGAGAAGTAACACAGAGAATGAAAAATACAGCAAGGAGCTAGGCAGTGAAGGTGAAGCACCACCGTGATCAGAACCCAGCTACAGAGCATGGGACAGGACACCCAGCAGGCTAGCACCAAGAGCCAAGGGGATATATGAAACATGCTGAAGCTCCCTCATCACACCAGTGCCACACTGCACCACAGTGCACGGAGGCAGCACAAGCCCCTTCATGCCTCTGCACTACACAAAGGAATGTCCAGGGCCTGGATAAAGTTTTGTGGGATTTTTAATTTTTTTTATTATTTTTGTGGTTTTTCTTATTTTTTTATACAGGCTAGCGTTGTACCCTTTGCTAAAACTGCTAAAACTGCTGATTCTGCAACATAGAACTAGAACAAAAATTTCTCAGAAATTAAGTCGGATCCCCTCTTTGTGAATTCCCTGTCTGTCTCTCAACTGAACAGTCTGGATCTGTGTTTGCAGAAAACATCCCCTGTACAAAGCCTGACGTGCAGCTACACTGTTCTGACTGAGGAATGAAGAAGCTGAGAGTCCATTGAACATTGGATTTTTTCCTGTACAACGTGGCCTGATGTGGAGTTTGGTCCGCCGAGGACATCACATTAACCGTAGAGATCGTCGTCGTTGTCTTCACTGTACACATTGCCCCCGCTGCCACCTCCTGTGCCTTGGCTCGGGCCGGCACCGCCTTGGTTTCCTGATGGAAACCTGTGTGCCACAGTGCGGAAAGGGATAAGAGAAGCTGTTAAAAAGCCTCCCTGCCACTCAGCACCATATCCTCCCTCCAGGTCAACACCCTGGCGCCAAACAGGACAAGCAGAATAAAGGGAGGTCACACAAAAGGCTCACACCACTGCTGCATGGTGCTCTTGTTAAACATGAAAGGGACTTCAGGAGCACTAACAGAGCAGCTGCAACTGACCTGCAGCACAGACAAAGCCCATCACACTCCATACTAACTGCTGGGGAGAACAAGAACCCGCAGTAGAAGAGGGTTTTGTTACCCGGAATCCAGTGGAAGCAGCTCATTGCTCTGCTCCGGGGCCTGCTGCCCCCCGCTGCCCTCCCCAACTCCCCCAGTTACCTGAAGCTGCCGAAGCCACGGCTCTGCTGTAGAGTCTGTGCAAACATCTCATATTTCCTGATGTCGTTGTCGCTGACAGAGCGGCGAGCAAAGCGCATGGCCTCCTCAAAGTGATCTCTGCGTATCTCGGGAACCGGGTCATCCTCCTCCACTTCCTGTAGAGGGACAGAGGGCCCAGGTGAGCTCCATGGCCCAACAGCCATCCATCCACAGCCTCCTCCAGGCCAGGATGCTGCAACACCTGCCTAGGCAGGGGTTGGAGAGGGCAGAGAGCAAGTCAGGGCAGCAGCAAGTGCCTTCTGAGCAAAGCGGACCATGAAGTAACCCAAGAGCATTCACAAGAGAACAAAGTGCTCCAGCTCCGCACTCCTTGCGAGAGCACATTTGTTCCCATGTGAGGATCGCAGAGAGGAACACAGAACGTGTCAGCCGCCAGCGGAGGTGGAAGGCTTGCCTCATGAGCGGAGAAAGCTTGGAATGCTCACCATGGCAGAAGGGTTGGTCTGCCTCTCACGTTCTCGTCTGATCTCACTCTCTATGGACTCACGGATGGCCAGTTTGCAGGCACGCTGGCAAATTTCTGTCAGGTCAGCCCCAGAAAAGCCATTGGTCATCTTGGCTAAGAAATCCAGGTCGACATCCTAGTGAAAAACAAAACCAAGAGAGATGCCTCCTTAACGCCTTATCTCAGGCTCCAGAGAGTTGTCCTTAGATCCCATGGTACCAAGGTGCTGCTTCAACTTCCTCCAATTTTGAGATCAGCTGTCAGAGTTCCTGTTTCTGGGACAAGTTAACTACAAAGAAAGGCAGGTCACACTCCTGACCACCACCAAGAATCCACAAGGCACCCTCTAAATTCCCCTGCATTAGTTTCCTTCAGGAAGGGCTGGGCTAACTTGGGGATTTCGGCTTGCTCACATCTCTCCCTTAGGGGTCAAATGAAGTACATGCAAGAGAACTGGGTGATCAGGCCCAGTCAACACAGGTTCATGAAAGGCAGGTCTTGCCAAACTAACCTGATCACCTTCTATGACCAAGTGACACAACTACTGGACGAGAGAAAGGCTGTGGATGTATCTTCCTGGACTTCAGTAAAGCCTTTGACAAAGTTTCTCACAGCATTCTGCTATGGAAACTGTCAGCCTCTGGCCTGGACAGATGAACACTCCACCGGCTGGACCCAGACAGTGGTGGGAAATGGAGTTAACTCCAGCTGGAGGCCAGTGACAAGTGGTGTCCCCAGGGCTCAGTGCTGGGTCCAGCCCTGTTCAATGTCTTTATCAATGACCTGAAGGCATTGAATGCACCCTTAGCAAGTTTGCAAACTACACTAAGCTGGGTGGAAGTGTGGATCTGATGGAGGGTAGGGAGGCTCTGCAAAGGGATCTGAACAGGCTGGACCGCTAGGCTGAGACCAATGGCATGAGGTTTAACACGGCCAAATGCCGGGTCCTGCATCCTGTGCAGCTACAGACTAGAAGTCTGGCTGAAAAGCTGCCAGGAGAAGGACCTGGGGGTGTTGGTTGACAGCAACTGAACATGAGCCAGCAGTGTGCCCAGGTGGCCAAGAAGGCCAATGACATCCTGGCTTGTATCAGAAATGGCGTGACCAGCAGGTCCAAGGAGGTTATTCTCCCTCTGTATTTGTCACTGGTTAGACCGCTCCTCGAATCCTGTGTTCAGTTCTGGGCCCCTCGCTACAAGAAGGATGTTGAGGATCTGGAGTGAGTCCAGAAAAAAGCAACAAAGCTGGTGAAGGGGCTGGAGAACAAGTCTTTTGAAAAGTGGCTGAGGGGAGACCTTACTGCTCTCTACAACTACCTGAAAGGAAGTTGTGGAGAGGAAGGAGCTGGCCTCCCAAGTGACAGGAGACAGGACTAGAGGGAATGGCCTCAAGCTCCACCAGAGGAGGTTCAGGCTTTATATCAGGAAAAAATTTTTCACAGAAAGCGTCATTGGGCACTGGAACAAGCTGCCCAGGGAGCTGGTTGAGTCACCTTCCCTGGAGGTGTTTAAATGATGGGTTGGTGAGGTGCTGAGGGACATGGTTTAGTGATTGATAGGAATGGTTGGACTCAATGATCCTGCGGCCCTTTTCCAACCTAGCGATTCTGTGAAACAGAGATGGACACAGGAGGCCCAAGACAAATTCCTCCTCTCCCTCAACTACGGGAAAACTGCAGCCTTCTTTGAAGCTCTCAACAGAACCTAAAAAGGAAATCTCAGCACAAAGAAGCCTGAACACCCACTCGACGTCTGCTTTTCTCCGATAATCAGCTGCATTACTGCGGGCTCCCCAAGCAAGTGATGTCACTCTTGCCTTCGACAGAGTTCAGCAACAATTAACTGCAATGGTCCCTCTTCCATTTCCATTTCCCACCTCTGCGTTTCTACATTTCCTTTTCTTTCAGAGCACAAGAACCTTTTCCATCTTGCCGTAACAGGCTTTCCTGTTACCACACCATGGTCAGAACTCCACTGAGACAATGACCTGGCATGCTTACACACCAACACCGAACTCTGCTGATAGCTGGTGTCAGAGCCCAAGCCTTCCCCCAGCTCTTCATTGCTGTCCTTCAGGGACTGAAGGTTTTCCAGCTCTTTACCACATGGAGCAGCCACCAGTCCTCTGCTCTGTCCTCATCCTGTGAGGAGTACATGCAGCACACAGCAAATCCAAGCTGGACACAGTCAGGGAGCAGATCCTACCTTGGCAACTGGTGATTTCCTCAGGTTGGCTTTAAGGATAGCAACCCGAGACTTCTCGTCAGGCAGTGGGATGTAGATGAGCTGATCCAGGCGGCCAGGGCGCAAGATGGCTGGGTCAATGATGTCTGGCCTGTTGGTGGCACCAATGATGAAGACGTTCTTCTTGGTGGACATGCCATCCATCTCTGTCAGGATCTGGTTGATGACACGGTCTGCAGCACCACCACCATCGCCGATATTCCCACCTCGAGCCTTTGCAATGGAGTCCAGCTCATCAAAGAAGAGCACACAAGGGGCTGCTTGGCGGGCCTAGAGAGAGCAAATGAGAACACTTAGTTCATGTTAATATTCGCTGGTGAGGATAATGCTGATTCCACACTGAGCCTACTATTAAGGCAGGTCAGAGGGGTACCGAGGCACTGCTCCTGCAAAGAGAGCTCAGAGGAGCTGCTCCAGAACAGTCTCCAGCCACACAAACCCTCCACTAAATTCTCCTGAACAAGTTGAATTTCTCCACAGCTGGCAGCACTGTGAACCAGGAGGGTGACTCCAATGCCTAGTGGTAAAGCTGGAGCCAATTTGCCTCGACTAGAACTCTCCCTGCAAGATTTGAGGATGTCACTGGGTTATATTCAGGCACCCAAGAATCCCATATATTCCACAGAAGGGGGAAATCAAATCACCACCTTCACCTAATGAGTGGGTAGTTACAGGGAAAAGGGAGCTAGGTACTTCTTTGAGGCATACACTGCAAAGTTGAAAAGACCACAGGCACCAATGGCTGCAAAAAAAATTCCAGCTAGAAATAAATTAAAACAAATTCTGCACAGTGGGAGAGCTCAAAAACTTGCACACAGGCCCAGAGAGGTCAGGGATTCTCCACCTCTGGCACAGCAGACGATGCTCTGAGCAGTCTCATCAAAATCCAAAGTTACGTTCCTGCTCTGGACAAACAGCTAGACAAGATGGCCTCCAAAGTTCCCTTCCAACTAATTTTTTCTCTCTCATTCTCTTTCCAGCTTTACTCACTCGCTGCCTTCCCTGATGACAAGAACAAGGATTCCCAGAATAATCCATGCAGTTACCTTCTGGGACGAGAAATAATGCCATCTCCAGGGCAACGAGGGAGGAGGAGTGAGGTCCTTGCTAAGCCATGAACATTACAGGACAAGAACCCACCTGAAAATCTACAGATGCCAATGGCTAGCGAGGGGACAAAGCAAGTTTTCAGGGCCATGGAGGATATCTATACCATCCTAGCACTAGTCTCAGTGCTAAGGGACTGGTACATCTAATCATCCTTTAACACTAGTGCAAATTGTTGCAAGAGAAAACTATTTTAATAGCTACATTGCTGAAGAGCATTCATTCCCTTGCATCAGGAAAGCAGGTAAGCACAAGTGGGGAAAACACATAAAACACCAGCAAGAACCAGTTCAGTAATACAGACACAATAGAAACCAAGTTGTGGAGGTACCTCCACACTAATGCGGCACAGGCAGCAGAAGAAACACTTACCTTGTCAAAGATCTCGCGCACGTTGGCTTCAGACTCGCCAAACCACATGGTAAGCAATTCCGGCCCCTTGATGGAAATGAAGTTTGCCTGGCATTCATTGGCAATGGCTTTGGCCAGCAGTGTCTTTCCACAACCAGGGGGTCCATAGAACAGAACCCCTTTTGATGGGGTCATACCAAACTTGAGGAACTTGTCTGGGTGCTCCACAGGATACTAAAGGAGAACAAAACAAAAACATCTGGTGATAAGCCAGAACAGGCTGCTACCTCAGACTCATGGAATGGTTTAGGTGGGAAAGGACCTTCAGCGATCACCTGGTGCAACCTCTCTGCCACGGGCAGAGACACCTTTCTCTGTATCAGTTTTGCGTCTCCTCCTACCAGAAAGACTGCCTGAGATTTCTGATGGGTTAAACAGAAGATCCTGCCTGCTTAGTGTTACTGGAATATTTAAACAAGACACTGGTTTGAAAAGCACCACGGCTAAACTGAAAGCTGCCTCAAACAACCTATTTACCTCTAAGAGCTAAACACCAGTTCAAGTAGTTTTCCAGCCCACTTAAGCTCAACTTTACTCTGCCCTGCATAAGTGAAAAGAATTTGTTCTGCCCACCAGAGAGGGTGAGTTGTCTAATGTGAGCACTTGACCTTAGCAACAAGGTCAGGAATCAGTATGATTTTAAAATAAGAAAATTAGATTGAAAATCATATTCTCTTATTCACAGACAGGATGTTTCCACAGCACCAACTGGAAGAAGAAACATATTAAACCCAAACCATCCCAATGCAGCCAGCAGGAGTTTCCGCAGATCATTCAGGACTTTCTGTCCCAGTCTTTGCCTTCGTGAAAGGCTTCACAGTTACTTCTCAATTGTCCCAGTGCTAATCACAGCATGGTTTGGGTTGGAAGGGATCTTAAAGGTCATCCAGTTCCATGGGCAGGGACACCTTCCTCTGGAAGGCTGCTCAGAGTTTCATCCAGCTTAGCCTTGAACACCTCCATGCTGATGCCCTTCAGAGGCATTCTGTATGCAAACATTCATTTGCTTTCTGGCATATAAAGCCACCATGTTAGAGGTTTCTCAGCAGTGGTCCCACCGCTGCTCGCTGCTTAAGAGAAGCAGAACTGTCGCTGTTCCTGCACAGAGTATCACACCCATCAAAGATGTCACTGTAGACTCAGCTAAGGAACGCCTGACGCCACTTCCTCTTCAAGTTCACTAAGATGGAACAGTACAGTATTTTTATTCCATTACAAGCAAAATATCTGCATTTGCCCTGTTCACAGCCCTTACAGGAATGTGAAGAAGTTCCAGATTTTATTATTATAGTTAATTTTGAAGCTGACTAGGCAAAGATCTGTTGGAAACTCTTACCTGTACAAGCTCCTGAAGTTCTCTTTTTACATCTTCTAGACCACCAATATCTTCCCAGGTAACCTGTGGCACCTCCACCACAGTCTCCCGGAGAGCAGAAGGGTTGCTCTGGCTCAGAGCCCACTAGAAGAAATAGCATTATAAGAATTCAAAAACATTATATTAGCTTGCTTCAGATAAGCAATTAGACATTGCACCCCAAAGGAAGAGAGGCCCCTCTGCATTACCCTGAAGTCATCCATGGTCACAGCAAGCGAGTTCATCACTTCAGCATCAATGGTTTCATCTTCTAAGTCTATGAGATCCATCTTCTTTCTGATAGCCTGAAGAGCAGCTTCTGAGCAAAGAGCAGCCAAGTCAGCACCAACATGGCCATGGGTCTCGTTTGCCACCTGAAAGCAGAGCACTGACTATGACTCACAGAGATACAAGCAAGTGCTCTGCAACGGCAACACACGCTCTGGTCACTCATTGGGAGCTGCAACAAGGCTCTTGAGGACACGAACATTAGTGCTTTGCTGCACATTCAAGACCACATATTTAACAGGCAAGGACATTGCTGTTCCACTTCCTACTTGAGATCAAAACTGCAAATGGAATTCTGACTGGGTGCAGAAAGATACCCCCGAGGACTGCAGTTCTCCATTCAGGACACAGATTGCAGGAACCATCCAGTTCACACATGGTGCCTTGTGTCACCACAATGTCCATTCAACTCTGTATGAGCTGTTTCAGGCTCGCTTTACTTTTAAAGAGATTCCACAGAGAACACACCCAGGACAGTGGCCAGGCACTTCCAGAGTGGACCAATACACATTTGTTTCACTTAGCCATGCCAATTTAAATAGTGAGGAGTTTTGGCCACTGGCAATCCAGTACGAAGGAAGCCCAGAGATCATACATTCACTCTGCTTCACGCTGTCCTAAGTGAGCAACTACGTGTACACGATCAAACCTTAACAACTCTTCCAATAAAGAGCAGACCACCGTGAACTCACAGAATCACAGAATAACCAGGTTGGAAGAGACCCATCAGATCGTCAAGTCCAACCACTCCCACCAATCCCTAAACCATGCCCCTAAGTACCTCATCCACCCTCACCTTAAACACCTGCAGGGAAGGTGAGTCAACCACCTCCCCTGGCAGACTGTTCCAATGCCTAACCACCCTTTCCATGAAGAATTTTTTCGTTATCTCAAGCCTAGATCTCCCCTGGTGGAGCTTGAGGCCATTCCCTCTCGTCCTGTCCCCTGTCACTTGGGAGAAGAGGCCAGCACCCTCCTCTCCACAACCTCCCTTCAGGTAGGTGTAGAGAGTAATAAGGTCTCCCCTCAGCCTCCTCTTCTCCAGGCTAAACAACCCCAGCTCTCTCAGTCGCTCCTCATAAGATTTGTTCTCCAGCCCCTTCACCAGCTTTGTTGCTCTTCTCTGGACTCGCTCCAGAGCCTCAACATCCTTCTTGTAGCGAGGGGTCCAGAACTGAACACAGGATTCGAGGTGCGGTCTCACCAGTGCTGAGTACAGAGGGAGAATAACCCCCCTGGACCTGCTGGTCACACTGTTTCTGATACAAGCCAAGATGTCATTGGCCTTCCTGGCCACCTGGGCCACTGCTGGCTCATGTTCAGTTGGCTGTCAACCAACACCCCCAGGTTCTTCTCCTGGCAGCTTTCCAGCCAGGCTTCTCCTAAAAATTTTTCCCTCATCCAAGAGTCTAGTCACTAACTCCTGTCCGCAAAGATGAGCTCTCCTAGTAGCACACTACTCACCTGTTCCAGATCCACATCATCAGCCAGTTTCATGTTTTTTGTGTGGATCTGCAGGATCTCCAGGCGCCCAGTGGCATCTGGGATACCAATATCTACCTCTCTGTCAAAGCGACCTGGGGAGTACAAAGCACACAGTGAGTTGCTGGTTCTGTAAACACATGGAGCTGTAGCTGCTGCCTTCCTTGGGCAGAACAACATGTGATGACAAGCCACAAACAAACAATTTCAGAGAATTTTGATTTCCTCTGCAGCATCTCCCAGCACAGTAGCAGAGACAGATCAGAGAAGGATGAAAGGCCTAAACCATTTAGGGAAAGTGAGAGTACGGTATTAATGAGAGTTTGAAATTACATGACAGAGGACTGCTGCGTTAGTCACTTTTTTTGGACCTCATTTATAAGAAAATATGCTTCCCTTAACCAACATACCAAGAGGCATTGTTACTTCTACCTTTGTGTCCTCAGCACAAGAGCCTGCAAATACTGAGAAATTTAATTTTCAGAACTTCCACACCAGTGCCCAAGTGGCAAAAAACACAAGTTGCCCCAGTGCCCTGAGAGACAGGAAACCTATGTGTTACTGCAGCATCAGGTCAGGTATGCACACCTACCATGTGACTCTGGCCACAGCTGTGCATCCAAACGCCTTGATACACATTCAAGAGGCCGTCCTCTGCTGCACACTTGACTGGTTTGCTTTTACAGGCTTCAACAACTGGTCATACACCAGACATTTACCTACACTGCAAAGTTTCAAAACCCCAAGTCTGAGAAACTACTGGATTTATCATCAGTAACAGAAATGAAATCAGACAATTCAGAGCCTTCTGTAACCTAAGGCATGAACATCCCTGTAAGCACGTACTCCTTCAGTGAGCCCTGAAACAGCTTCACCTAGCAGAGGCTGGCATACTTCTCCACCTCTATTTCTGCAAGTTCTAACCTAACACAGCACAGAAAATGATACCAAAGGTTGGAATCCTAGGAATGAATTTCAAACAAGCAGCTGGAGATAAGTCAATAGTTTATACAACACAGAGAAGACATTTAGTACCAGCTTTGGCTCAATCCTTCCAAGGCCCCTGAAGCACAGCCCATAACGAAGTTAGTGATACGCAGAAAGAGACTGCAACTGCGGTTACCGAATCGCCTGAGTGCTGGGTCAATGCTGTTAGGTCTGTTGGTAGCTGCCATCACAATCACATGTGCTCTCTGTTTCAGCCCATCCATAAGAGTCAACAGCTGAGACACAATGCGACGTTCCACCTCTCCATGTGTCTGTGGAGGGAGAAAGCAGTTGTTAGATGAAAAGCTCTACAGCATAGGATCTAGGACTGCACCAGAGCAGATACAACAGCTATGAGTTTTTAAGAAATATCGTGAACTGAATTTGATTCTTCTCATGTCCAACTGAGCTCAGGCTTAAAGTTCAAAATCACTTCACCACGCAGTCAAAGGCAGAGATTCATGCCAGCTAGTACCAAAAAGGACAAGCTGCTTCACCTTCTACAACCTTGCTTTACCTTCTCTCTCTTGGGAGCAATGGCATCCAGTTCATCAATGAAGATGATGGCAGGAGCATTCTTCTCGGCTTCTTCAAAGGCTTTCCTCAGGTTGCTCTCAGACTCACCAGCCAGCTTGCTCATGATCTCAGGACCTGAAAAACAACAGCACTGTGGCACCCAAAGGAGAGGCAGCTGGCCCCACGGCACGCGGCTGAATGTTTTTAGTATAACATTCACATGGGAGAATCTAAATTTCAAGCCAAAGCAAACACTATCAACTGAGTTCACTAAATTTGCAGCCAAACAGGCCAGAACAGCATGCAGAATTGCCATCTATCGTTACTCTGGTGTTTTCTGTTTACTCTAACAGAACACAGCGCTAGTCAATGAGCTACCTTTAGCTGCCTCTTTCCTTACCCTATTTCACACCTGGTGAGCTTCTCTGTAATGTGCCACCACACACTGTTAATGCCAGTCCTAGCTTGCAAGAGAAGCAATCAAATTATATGGTGATGAATTATCAGGGCAGGGAAGGAAAAACCTGTAAGATACTGAAGCTCACATTAGCTTCATTACCCAGGTATACACTTTAGCTTACATTACCCAGGTATACACTTACCCCTGTAAGATCCTACTTATATATAAAGTCATTCTGTAAATGAGTTTAAAGAACCCAACACAACAAAACCATAAAAAACCCAAACCCCACCTCCTCTCAAAAGAATAAATTAAAAAACTAAAGAAGTGTGAGAACATCAATCCCAGAAGGAAGTTCAGCATTCCCCTGAGATTTTTCTAGAATTGCTGAACACTGGTGTAGGCTTACAGGTTTATTCCGTTTTTAACGGAGTTTTCCATCATGCTGATGAGAGCAGTAAAGAAGAGAAAGATCAGAAAGATCCAAGAAAAAGAAACCCAAATCTGACGAGTGCAAAGCTGCTTACTGGCTGACGTGCGCCAGCAGCAGAGCCACCCATGCGGCCAGGTACTGGGAGTGCTTTGTTACTGGTAACTCACCAGTTCATACCAGCTCTGTCTACAACACTGCCCCCAGCTCCAAGCTCAGGACCAGCAGGCAAAGAACACATCACTAATTCTGACAAGATTATTTTTATTATGCAAAGAAGTACACGTGTCTAAAGAAATGGCTGGCTCATTAGCATTGAGTGACAGATTCCACACACTTTAGGAAGTACATGACAGAGACAACATATGGTTAAAACCAGTCCGTTTATATCTGATGTCTTCAGATACAAAGCAAGTCATTTCCCTACTGCTGGTCACTGTTGCGCTATCCACTACTTTGCAATCACCTTCACAGGCCTACATGACCAAAATCAGAGGAGCAACAACCTAAGTACAAATGTTGCTACCCCAGCACCAACTGCAAAATGGGACAGAAAAGCAGCAAGGACAAATCAGAATCTCATCCTTAGCGGGCATAAACCAGTAACCATCTCCACCACTACAAGTGAGGGCCATCAGCAGGAGGTTCTGTCACACATAGCTAAGTCCCAAGGTACTTGTTATAGCTTTCAGGAAAGTTCCTCCCAATTAATGTTATGTGAAACAGAATAGGTCTTGTGCTTCACTTGAGTGGAAAGGGAGTTCCTCAATAGACCAGTTTCTTTTCTGAATGGAAGAACATAATGGCAGCAACAGAAATAAGTGCCCTGCACCCATGTACATGGAATAACCTCACCACTTCGCTCCTAGTACTGCCCTCACTGACATAAACGAACACAGAGACACAGGCAGATTACTACAAATGTGTTGCAAAGCTGCCTTCCACCCTGCTTCAACACAATCACATGTAAAGGAAGTGTCACTACAGGTGCTTCCACAGAAACGGATTCCCCATGTCCCCAGAGGCACACTTGAAAGAGGTAAGGAAGGACGTCAGGGAGACAATATGGCTCGACAAGGCCTACCAATACCATTCCTTAACATAAGATGGATGAATGAGGACAGAGTCAAAGCAGCCCCAAAACTTACCATTGATCAGGAAGAAGAAAGCCCCTGTTTCATTGGCCACTGCTCGAGCAATCAGTGTTTTACCAGTGCCAGGAGGACCATATAGCAGGATCCCACGAGGAGGCTGAGGACAGAGGCAATGGGCTTAGGTTGTGAGATGGCACCTGAATGCCTAGTAAGCACTTGATAAAGCCAGTCCAAAATTGCAATGCAAACTCATGCAGCAGGTGCCATTCCAGCATTGCTATCAACACCCTTACCACTTTGCATGAGACAAACAAAAACTCT
Source organism: Clamator glandarius (assembly GCA_033459285.1). Classification (NCBI taxonomy): domain Eukaryota; kingdom Metazoa; phylum Chordata; class Aves; order Cuculiformes; family Cuculidae; genus Clamator; species Clamator glandarius. The sequence continues at coordinate 20,234 of JAUNZM010000460.1, read as the reverse complement.
GCCAGTAACTGGCAGCGCTCACTTAAAGCATCACTCTGCTTTACAAGTTGCCAGTACTTCAATCTGTGCCCAAAACATGTAAGAAAATACTCTCTTAACATCAGCACTAAAAAAATCTCACAAATTACTTACTCCCTCTACCCTAAAGCCTCATAAACCTCTGAGACTAAGAGTTAGCCGCAAAAGCAAGCCTGCTGATCCACCGAGAGCACACGGGGGCTTTACCTTCACCCCGATGGCCTTGAAGAGTGCAGGGTGTCGGAGGGGAAGCTCCACCATCTCTTTGATCTGAGCTAGCTGCTTCCGGCAGCCACCAATGTCATCATAGCCCACTTCATTCAGTGACTCCTCTTCATCCTATCCAAAAGGAAATACATTAAACATGTCAGTGAAAACAATAGTTCAACAAGCCCTCCCAGTCTGTAGAACCCCGGAACCTGGGGTTTTACTTCTAGCCATTTCTTTACCATCTTGAGATTCTCACTTTCAAGTCCTCCTGGTGTCTTCTACAATCACTTTTTAGCTATGTCTTCCCAGACAAACAAAGGGAATTGCCTGCACGCAACTAGACTGCACTGAGCCCAATCCTCTAGAACGGCAGCCTCAGCTGCCCAGTTCCCTAAGGACTCCAGCACAAAACAAGCTCTGTGACCCCTCCAAGGTGGCTAACAAAGATGACAATGAAGCTCAGTACAGAATATACCTGTTCCTTAAGCTATAAGGGGTATCTCTAACTACTTTACATACACCAGCTGTCACACAGAATCCCAGAACTGGAAGGACGTCCAGAGATCACTCAGTCCAACCCTCTTGCTAAAACAGCGTTACCTAAAGCAGGTTGCAAAGGAATGTGTTCAGCTGGGTTCTGAGGAGGAGAATTCACAACTGCACCGGGCAGCCTGTTCCAGTGCTCTGTCACCCTCACAGTTCCTCCCAGCCCCCAAAAGCTGCTGAAAAGGCTGCTGCTTTGCTGAGCGATGGGGTGAAGAGGGGCCAGGAGGAGGTTTGGTGGCCACTCCACATCAGTGGCCATAACAAAGCCCATCTGTGCAGCAAGGATAAGCAGGGGAGAATATGCGATTATGTCCCGGCCACTCGTCTGATGACAAAACCGGCCAATGGCCACTCCCTTCTCCCCACATACCAACACAGGTATGCAGAAGTACATTATAAGTGCGGAACAAAAACAAAGACACAGAGGTGATCCTCAAGACAAAAGTATTAATAAGACTTGTGAACAGAAATACTATAAGTTTCTTATGATGGAAACATCCTGATCTATGACCCTGGAGCTCTCTGGACTCCTACACATGGGTAGGGGTTGCGCTGCAATCCACTGTGTCCCCTACCATTGGTGCCACTGATTAAAGTTAAAGGAGATGGGCCAATTGGCACCCCAAATGTTATCACTCCAGAAGGGACTGTAAGAGAATCAGAGGAGCAAGCACTAATTGGACCTCCCTCTCAGTTGGCCTGAGATCCTCCACCAACGTCAACAATCCAGGAGAACCAGAGTATTTGCAGAAACTTCACTTACAGCAGCTTCAAGGAAACATCTAAAGACTACCGCTGAACTCCGAACAGGTTGTACAGTCCTTTTTCAAACCCTTACAGGATGCTAGTATTGGTCTAGACTCAAGCTTATATTCTTGACTTAGAATTGTAACATTATAGGTAATAAACTAAATGTTTAAATACAATTCTGAGTCCTACTCCGTCTACCTTGGGGAATGACACAGCTCTTAGATGTAGTGTTCTCTTTTGAGATTGAATCAATAACAGAGAATATTAGAACCCAGACATATGGAGAACATCAACTGTAACCAACGCTTACAGTGCATCTCTACACCACCCCTTCATTTGGCTGCCCAAATATCTAATGGCCTTAGTTACCTGTAACTAATCTGTAATTAGGCCACGCTAAGACAATAAAGTTAACACAGTCCAGAACCTCTGCAGGGCTCAGTTCAAGCTCCACAAACAGGAACTACTACTGCAAGCAGGTCACAGGGGCTATGGCCATACCAAGCAATAAAGGTCTCTGGGTTTGGAGATGGCTGCCCTCTTTGGGCCCTGTTCCACGGTTGGTGGAAAAGTTTTTCCTTGTATGTACTGGGAATTTCCCTTAGTCCAGCTTTATGTCACCACCTCTAGTCATGTCCCTGAGCACAGGCTCTCAGAAGACCCTGCTTACCTACCTTCTCCAATCAGGCAGTTAACAGTTAATCTGCCCCTTTGTCTTCCCTTCTCGAGGCTGCATTACAACTCCTCATTCATTTTGACCATTCTGGTGGCCTTGACTGAACTTGCTCCCACTGTCCCTACTGTGTCCTTAAGAACCCAAACTGTGCCCAGATGCAGTCTCAGTGACCCTGGCAGAAGGCAGTTAAGAAGAAACCAGCACTTGCCCCCATTTGCAGGCAGACTTTAGGAAGTGTACAGCCACCTTACCTCTTTCCTCTGAGATTTCCTACTCTGTAAGGGCAAGATGACAAGACCTGACAGACAAAGCACTCAGCTTCCCTCAAGCCTGGGACACTCAAGGGCAGAAACCTTAAGGGACTGGGGAAATTTATTTTTAACATTAGCAACTTTGAAACTTCACATTTCTTACTGAAAAAGCATTGATTTCTTTCTTTTCAAGTGGCATGAAACTTAGCAACTTTCTGAGCTCTCTTTGCTATGGATTAAGGGAACTTTGGAACTAAAAGATGCATCTAAATACAGCATGAGATATCTGGAAGCAGATGCAAAACCAGCTGCTGCCAAAGTATAGCATCTCATCAGCAAACCTATGTGCTGGTGCTGTCTCAGCATATGAGAAAGGACACAGGAAGTACACTTATCTGCATTCAGCAGCAGCTCATCTCCCAAAACCAGAGTTTCTAAACATTACATTCAATGCGCAAAATGCCAAAACAGGAACTGCAAACACTGCTGCTCTCAAGGACTCTCATGGAAACAGATCTCAGGCAGAGGAGATTCACCAGGAGAACGGTGTGGCAGCATTCTGCTTACCTCTCGTTTGATGGGCTCTCCTTCACAATGGATCACCGTGTCTGGAGCAACTATGCAGTAGGGACTCGGATCTGTCTCCACCACTTTGAACTCCACTGCACGCATCCCTCCACGGACCAGGAAGATGTCACCTGTAAAACTCCACATTTCAGCAGCCTGCCGCAACCAGGGTCTGCAAAACATCAACCCATGTACTACCAACAGCCTCAGAGAACAGGGAAGTGGGTTACACAGGCACAAACTGCTGGCATTTTTAAACAGTGATGCATTTTAAATTCCAGAGCTGCAGGTTCTGTGACTACATGAGCATTGTTCAGACACACAGTAGCTAAAGTTCTCAAATTTCACCCAGTAACAAGAAAAGCTAATAGAACCAGCAAACAATAGAGAAGAATACTCTGCTCAAACACAAAGGCAAGGGTTCACATTTCATTTCCATTCAGTTTCGACTTAGTATTTCTAAAGCAAGCAAAAAGTCTTAACTTCATAAAAATACATTTTGAAGTTGTTCTAACTAGTTGTTACTCGTTAGCAGTAGCCAACCAATATACAACACCGCACCGTGACTCCTGGCTAAACAGCTACAGAAGCTGGGTAACTTCAGCTTGCATTGATGCTGCATTAGTACACATGTGCTCCAGCAGAAGTGCTACTGGCACAACTCTAGTTAGAAGTCGATTCGTATTTCTAAGCAGTTATTAATTAAATTACATTGAAGAAGTTAATTTGGTCAGGGTGCCAGCTGGTATACCAAATCAATCAATTAACACATGGGCAACAAACCAGTTCCATCAAGTTGCAGCAACTTAGTTTAATGAGATTTTTCTCCAGCATTCTACCTGAGCCTTTTCTGATACTCTTCCATCTCAAGTACCAAAAACCCCACAGAACTATTAAGCTGCTCTGCCAGCCAGCACTAGATATCACCCTTTCTTCTGAAGATTAGAAAAAATTACACCAGCACCAGCAAAATATCACTCCACTGATGTCAGTCTGATGCTTCACAGAAATCTGTGCAAACTTCTGGAAATCCTCTTTATTCAGTTTCAGGAACAGCTCATGCTTGCTGCCATCAGGGCTTCAGTTCAAGCACCATTACCTTTCCTGATGGGTCTGTATGCCTCCAGGAAGTACGGCTTGAGATACACCTCGAACAGATTCCCTGTGATCCCTTCTACTGTGTCATCAATTGGCAGCACATGGATACGTTTGCCGTATTTTACATCTGGGCAAGGCTGGATGCTGCAAGAGAAGAAAAGTCCAGTTAGCCACATCAGGCTGGACTTTCAAGGACAGGGCAGTGAAGTCCCTGCCTAGGCCAGTATTGATGCCAGAACAGATCCTCCAAAGCCTCAGTGAGACTTCCCACCTTTGTAAGAACATTTCAAATCTGATAAGGTAAAAAATCACACCCATCAAGACCTACTCTTTACAACACTCTCCACTTTACTCCTCCTAACCCTATCCAAGGCCACCAAGGATTTTCGTTCTTTCTTCCCAACCCCTTGCTCTTCTGTAGCCCCCTCACCATCCTCAAGGTACATTCACAACTGACTAACACAGCCTGAAGACTTGCGAGAGTCATGAACTAACTTTAGTTTCAACAAGGAGCTACTGATGCACCAGCTGCAAGGGAAAAGGAGCTGTGGAAGATCCTTCTTCCTTCCCTAACCTCTTATGCCCTGCCACATAGCCCAGGACCCCTGTTGCTAGTAACCTTGATTCTTAACAAGGCCCTCACAGCACCAATCAGGGGTAACCAGCCTGCAGTCAGGTGTTTGCCAGGCCCACGCTGTGGGGCTGACATCTGGGTCTGAAAGCCCTTTCCCCCTTTTGAAATAAACACTTCGGAGACTATTTTGCAGTGTTGCGATAGCTCAGAGTATCAGGTTGTGGCAGATGGCTCAAACAGGCTTTGCCAGCTGAGGAACACCATTGTGGAACTGCAGATGTGCCTGTGACTTTTCATGCTTGACTTTGCTTGAGATCCTTAACGGATTCCTCTCCCACACACTTTACAGAGAGCATATAGCAGAAAAGGTAAAGGAAGAGACTGCCCCAGAGGAAAACAGTTCTAAGACCAGAAGCAGAAAGTGATTAGCACATCAATCTGGATTTTGGTGGAAACCAAGCCACAGAAATTCAACACAATCAGCAGCTATACATCAGCAGGAAAAACTCGAGGGCAAGAGGTGTGAAAGCTTTTTGACCCTCACAACACAGCTAAGACAATAGATATAAGGCATTTGAGAGGCCAAGAACCACCACAGATAGTCCCATGGATACAGCACAGGCTGAACTGTCACACTAGAAAGGATTCCAACAGCAATCTCAAATCAGGTTAAAGTAAGGGTTCACCTTGGTTACACATCCACAGACTGGCACAAAGCACTGTTGTGTTCCAATGACAGCGCTGTTTAAAATTTGCATTTTGTAGTAGTAACAGGATGGGCAGTACAGCCTCATTCCTCTCTATACATTTTTTATTAAACACATGTTGCATTTAAAGATTATTCCAAATATCATCTCAGAAAGTCCAGTGCCACAAACCAGGCTTGCATTTTCCCAGAACACATCAGATATTCCAGATTCGGATGAAGCTCAGGAGGAGGATCTTTCAGCCTTCCCATATCCAAGCCTGCAAACCAGCATTTTATGCTTCAGGAATGCTCACATAATTGGGGTCCCCAACTCCAATAACAGAATGGAACCTGTCTTCCACAAGCAGAGATGTGCTCTTCAATGCCTCTCCATGGCTTTCTGCAAGCACTGCCCAACAAAATTCTTGCAACACTTTTAAAGCACTCCTATTTTTAAAGTTATTTTTATAGCAAAAATGGGAAAATAAAAAAAAAAATCTTCAGGGATTTTTCATCTTGCTGTTTGGCTGCTCCATGTTTGTCTCATGCATTTCCAGCAAGCTTTAACTGCTGTTTGCCAGAGGGCAGCTCAAACACTATGAGACCAATTACAACACTGCTTAACACCTGCCCCAGTTAACAGTGTAGACACTAAAAATTTAGATAAGAAAAGTCTGCAGGTTCACCTGACAACAGAAATTTGGGAAGACAGCTATGACAGTGGGATAAATGAACCACTTCATTTAATGACAGGATCTGGACTCCTGAAGGCCCTGAAGGGACTTCAGGAATCTTTAGCGTAATTTTTTAGTATTAATCTGAATGTGCAAACACCCAGTAACACAAGCAGAAGTGAATGGAGATCCTCAGTGTAAGACGTGCGCTTGAAAACATTTCTGTGATCTCCTCTAGCTGTCTTTGCTACTGACGATCAATTCAAAGCCAGCACACAAACTGTTTAGGCAAAGGCTGGCAAACTGGTCCAGTTTTGGTCCCTGCTATATAAAAAAAAAAATGTGGAGGCGGTCCAGAAAAGGGCCACAAAGATGATCAAAGGACTGGCAAACCTTCCAAACAAAGTAAGCCCAAGAGAACTGGCTTTGTTCAACCTTGAGAGAGACCACATATACCAATACATAAAGGTTGTCTATCAAGAGGATGAAGACTACCTTTTTACTCGAGACAGGGAGTAGTGGGTATAACTTCCTCCTGAGGAGATTCCAATTTGATTTCAGAAGAAAATTTTTCAACATGAGAACAGTTAAAGTGATACCAAAAATGCCGGCAAATAAAACTAAGACTCATTTTCGAGTTTTAGAAAGCAAGCCTCCTTTATCAGGCCTGAGCAGCACAAGGGAGCAATCTCTATCAACTGGGTGCAACAAGACAAAGGCTCGTTACAGAAAGTATTTCCCTTTTACATGCATATGTATAAATTTTCCCAGAAATCTTATACATATTCTATTACTTTCCAAGGCTTAATTTTAACATTATGAAACAGTCAAAACTCTTGCTAATTTGGAGTGGGCTCCAGCTCTCTGTTTGACCCTGCTCTTGAGATAAGACGAAAACTCTAAACAGAGGTGATTACAGAAGAAAACATCATACTTCACACGTTGTAATTTTCAAAAAAGGAGCAGTGTCTGTAAAACAGCATTTTAAAGAAAACATCATCAGAGAAAGAAATCACGCTACCTGTGTAACTTTCAAAAAAACATAACTGCTTAGACAAAACTCAACCGTGCTTTAGCTTAAATCAAAATATTCCACTTTTTCTAATAGTACCTGCTTCTTGTACCCAAACATTGGAATAATCTCCCCAGGGAAGTGGTGGATTCCTCTCCACTGGACACTTTTAAGGCTCAGGCTGACAGGGTTCTGGGCCAACTCATTTAAACTATGGATCATGCTAAAGGTGGGATCAGATGATCCCGGAGGCCCCCTGCAACCTGGCATTCTTTGAGTGCTCACCCGATCACATCACCCAGACGCACTCTCAGGTTGTTGCGCACAACCCTGTTCATGCGAATCTTCTCATCTGAGCAGGTATCGTCCGACAGAACAATGCAGACTGCTTCCCTTCTCTTCTTTCCTTTCAGCAGGACAGTGTCTCCTCTGAACAGCTGCAACTCATCCATTTTTGCCTGTGAACAGCAAGAGCATTAAAATAAGCTTTGACAAAACAAAAGTTCAGGCATTTGAAGCAGAGTTGCTTGACATTAGCAAACTACATCTTGGAAGCAATACATTAAATCCACAGGGACAGAGGCTCCCACACACCAGTCAAGAGTTAATCCTGCAGCCAGACAAGCTCAAACCAATCCCACAAGCTGAAAATCAAAATACATTTTATCATAGAATGATACAAAGCAAGACAAACCCCACTTGTAAACGCTGCGGCTTCTGCATGAACACCTAGATTCACACTGCAAAGTTGTGTTTCAAGTTAACACACAGCAACAGCTTGTGAATTACCAGATGAAATGTTTTTTTCATAGATGACGCACCTGAGACAGAGACACAACACTGTTATCTTCATTGATGGCTTCATCAACAATTAACCGATTGGGCCTGTTCTTCTGCTTCAGAATAGCAGTCGACAAGTCATCCGCTTTGGAACTGGTGAGGAAAATAGAAAATGTGAGCCTGAGTGATAATGCTCCCTGCTTTCAGGGAACTATGTTTTCCCAGAACAGGTCCTGTTTCCACCTGCATCTTCTAAAGGTTTCTTTGTCAACATGTCTTTTTAAACACTACACTGGTTTGCAAGACAAAGGGAAACATTTTTCCCAGGCACTAGTTGCAGCAGTTCAAAGCACAATATTTTCTGTCAGTAAATACAACTACTTTACCAGCTTCCAATGGAAATGGCCACGAAGCTTTCTGTGAAAAGAAGTGCTCAGTGGGATGTTGCTGACTGTAAGATGTTTTGCCTCAAAGAATTAGTCGGACTCATCTGAAATCACATGTAACCACTGCCACCGAAGCAAAAGTTCAAGTCTATTTGGTGTCAAATCCCAGATAAACAGGGGAATTAAAGGACAATGCTGTAGCTCCCCTGACCGGAAGAGTTGTAAGAGTTTAGCCTGTCGAGCCCTTTTAGTTAAACCTAACAAGCCAGTAGAACTATTCAAGCACTCATGGAAAACTGGGTTCTTTCTTCTTTTTTTTCAGAATACAAGCACCTTTCCATAATACAATGCAGCTCTAGCATGCTACACCACAAGCAATATGACAGAAAATTTGTTTGCCTTGACAAAATAGAGCAAATCAAACAGCAAAGAAACTGAAGAAGGGCAGATTGTTTTCCTTCAAATCTAACGCAGCAAATAATTCACTCTATGAAAGAAATGTGAATTTGAAACTATTAACTCCTGAAGAGCTCTCAGAAGCTGTACATCAACCAACTGCAACAGCAGCAGACTGATGTAACTTCTCTTGGTGGGTGCCTAACTGCACTCTCCAAGTATTCCAGATGTGCCAGTGTCTAATTGTCAGAACAGCAAACTCTGCTCAGCCTGACTTTGCCTTGACTCTGACAAAGAAAATAGTCTTCCTTTGTCCATAGCAAGCAGTAAGCACTGGCAAAGAGCAAGAAGACTCCTGGACAATGGTGTTGGCCACGCACTTTGGCTCCATTTTGCTCTCTTATGGACAAAAAAACCAGAAGAAATCAAACCCTGAGTAAAGTAGCCGTGCAAGCAGCTGCACAGCGTGATTACAGACCGCAGCAGCCATGCATTACTTGGCACACTCCCTATATTTTTAGAAGTCCATCAGGGAGGGGTGACATACCTGCAGTGTGATGTTACACCAGGTTCCCCCACCCCCCAGGACAGAGGTTCTTCTGAGGCAGGCTACACAGTCCCGGCTCCTTTCTGCAACATGTAAAAGGAGGAACAATACCAAAGAAGCCCACGAGGGCAGCTAGCTTGTTTCTAAGAGGTTTTCAAGCTCTGTATAGACCTAGTAACACAGGAAACACATTGCAAATGACAGACAAAATAAAAAAAAAAAAAAAAAAAAAGAGGAGTTGCAGAGTATGTTCTTCCTGAACAGCAAGCCCCGTGAACGTAGCCCCTTTCCTCTTTTCTTTAAGAGTGCAAGAAGCAAAACATCTTTCCACGTGAGATGTTACAGATCCAATACTCTGAACCCCAAAAAACACAAGAAAGGCTGCTGGACACATCCCGTAAAGAGTTCATGAACTTCACTTTCAACCTAAAATGTGGATTTGGTAGAGCCCTAAAAAATATGGGATTTCCAGGAAAACTGAGAACGCGATAGGAAAACTGTACCAGCAAATTGTCAGGCTAGACAGGATCTTGTGGTTAAAACAGTGCATAGACCTAAAAACCTGCTCGTAAGGACTTTGTCTCAGCATTAGCTCCTGGCCACTGGAAATTTAGCAGGCAGATTTTAAAACTCGAGCTAAGGGACATAAGAAAGAAACAATACTCTTGTTCAGCCTGTTCAAAGTGCAAATATAACTCATAACCCTCCGCACAAGATGTGGCTCCAAAGGCCTTTTAATAAGCGACCACTGCCAGACTTCAGCTACATAAACTGAAACTGACTAGCTGTGTCTCGGGATGTGGGATGTCTGAAAAAGTCTGGAACACAAGATGAAAACCAGAAAAGGAACAGGGCAGCAAGCAGAAGCTTTTGGACCAAAACTATAAATAAACCAAAAACTGTACCAATCTGGAAAGAAAATTCAGATACCTCTGGACACACAGCAGTGCAGAAGAGCACAGGAAGAATTCTGTCTGGTTCTGCTAAGCACAAGACAAAAGTTTTAGCACTAAAGAACTGAATCTGTAGTTTCCTAAGTAAGAAAGCAAGTGCTGGATCAATGTTGTCAGTAATTACTCCACTTAAAGCAGTTGAAAAGCCTGGAGGCATTAAAAATGGAATAAAGGTCTGGAAGAAACAGCACACAGGCATCTAAATACATGGGGTCAGCTTCAGTTACCTGATATAGATGTTCTATAGGCAAAAACACAAGGTGTTACATGCCAGCTACACAGAAGAGTGATGCTATTTCTCCTACAAAAAAGGGTAAGGACTTGGAGAGAGAAGCACCCCCCATCCTCCAGCAGCAATTCAGAAGAGCATTATTATCATCACTATTCCCCTCACTGCATCTCTCTTGGGGGGTCCTCGTACTATAACTGAGGTGACAGAGCAAAATACGCCTGTGCATCTCAGCCACACTCAGACAATTCCCAGCGTGTGTGCACCAGTAAAGGAGAGACTGAAATGAAAATACTAAGCAGAAGAGCCCCAGGCACAGGCTGGGGCTCTCTCCTGCCAATTTTCCTAAATGTGTTGGTAAACTCTGGCACAGGGCAGGGCAGAGAACTAACCTAGGCAATCGTTAAAGCTCCTCAATGAGTTTACCACCAAAGAGGGCCCAGTGGAAGCCTTCTGGATCACCTCCGCAGCTCCCTCATACACTTCCCCTCTTGCTCCTTTCTTTCACTGACTTAACAAAGGGATAAACTGAACACAAAACATAGCCTTGGAGCTGTTTTGGGATTAGAAGGAAATTCAAAGCCTGCATCAAGCCTGCACCTAGACAGAGGCCAGAACTGAGGACATAATCCCCAGCACAGCTAACGGCCAAACTTGCACATAAAGCGCAAGATATCAATACAGTTGAAGCACACACATACCAGCCCTAAAGACAAAAATAACAGGCTCTTGGTCCCCATCCTAAGCCCCATTTTCTCCTGCAGTAAAGCACTTGAGCCGCACCACCTGACGCAGGGCAGGGGGAACATGACTCTCTACAGCTCGTTATCACTTCACTCATACCACTCCACTGGTTTCCTCTGTATCAGAGCTCCCCTCCTTCAGCATTTGACAACACTCAGAGGCCACACATTATGGTGGAGGGTAGGGAGAGAGAGGGCAGAAAGTAATTACCTATTAGTGATCCTTCTGCAACCAACTACCAACCTCCAAAGCTCCAATGAAACTAAGGAAGTAAGTTATTCCTGCAAGTCAGTGCTAAAAACACAGAGAAAAGGCACCGACTCAAACTGATTCCAGCTGCAGTAACGAAAGTGAAAATGGTCGTGCCTTCCGTACACTGGTGTGTCTTTTCTTCAATATCCTCATGAGTTCACTTCCAAGACAAAACCTGTCAGCAGCTTCTTAACCACCCTGATCATCCTGTTACAGACTGAATGGGGAAGTATTTTAAAAAACCTCTCACTGGACCAGCACACAACAACTCAGCAATGAGCTCATACCTATACTCAAGATGCCAAGCTCCCAAACGCTGTTTCAGACAGGTAGGCACACACAAACAAGAATCCCTTCAGAAACCGAACTCTCTGAGCTCTTGCAACGCCACTCGCTACACTTAAGCTTCATTCAGCAAGATGGCTGCCAAAACCACCAATCAAAAAGTAACTGGTTTCCAGATGCAGAGTAACTTTTGTCCATTCCTAACTTGTGAAACCAACTCCGCTGAAGTAGGAATTTTTTTTCTAAAGACACTGTTTGACTCACTGAACTGCAAAACACGACTCTGTGGCCATCACCTCCCTCACATGCTCCATCACGGACACGGAACTCTTGGCACACCTTGCTGGGAATGACTCAGGAGGGACAAGCAGGTCTCAATTTCAGAAGTCACAAAAGAAAAGGAGACCACAAACAACGGCCAAAAAGCCACTTTAAGTATTCTCAGATTCGGGAAATTTATCTTTGGACTCTATTTTCTTGTGGGGCGATGACGCGGCCGGGAGCTGAAAGGCCACTACTACCCAGCTCGTTTTTTTGAGGAGCGATGGAAGACGATCCTCAGCCTGGAACTGGAAAATCGAGCGAGGCGGAGACAGCGGAGACGAAAATACCCTCGACTGCCTCAGCCGGCGCCGAGGCACAACATGTCCGCCCCGCCGGTGCCAAGTCACTCTGGAGGCCCCAGGCCGGGGTGGCACCTGGGGACAAAGCCCAGGGCTAGGGCACGGCCCGGGAGGGAACTGGGAGCCCGAGCTGAAGGGAAAACAGAGAGGTGGGAAGCGCGGCCAGGCCCGAGCGAGAGGCGCTGCACGAAGGCCTGGCCTAGGGTGGGGGGAAACGGGAGGCACGGGCGGGCCTAGCCTGGAAGGAAACCACGGGATGGTTTGGGTTGGAAGGGGAGTTAAAAGTCATCCAGTTCCAACCCCCCGGGGACATCCCACCGGGCCAGGCTGGCCTGGGCCGCCCCGAGGGCCGCGGCAGCCACGGCCTCCCCACCACCACCAGAGAGAATTTATATATCCAGCCTACATCGGCCTCTCTCCAGTTTACACCCGCTCCCCCTCGAGCCTTCACGAGCAGCCCCCTCCCCGGGCTTCTCGTAGCCCCCTTTTCAGGCCCTGGTGACGGGAGGGGAGCGGGAGGCCCGGCGGGACCACGCGCGAGGCCCGAGAGCGCCTCGGCGGGTGGAAACCGCCGTGAGGGAGATGGGAGACACGACCAGGCCTCCCCTCTCCTCCCCGGGCTCCCCGCACTCACTCGGATGCCGAGGCCATGGCTGGCGGGGCGGCTGCGGCGGTAGCGGTGGCGGGTCGGGGCGCGGGGACCGTGCGGGCGCTGCGCGGGGATTGCGGCCTCAGCGCCGACTCATCGCGGGAAGGAGGGGGTCGGGGGGGAGGGTGCGCCGCGCTCCGCCTGCCCGGCAACAGCGGCCGCGGGCCAATCGGAAATTCCGAACGGGTGGCAGGTTCGCCAATGGGAGCTCGAGGAGCGCCCCGAGGCCACGCCCCCGAGGCCAATCAGCACGAGAGCTGTGGGGCAACCGCGTGGCACGGGCGGGGAGGGGCTGGGAGGGGCCTTGGGGGGAGCGTGGAGCCCATCGTGTAAATGCGTGGGAAACTGGCTGGATGGCCGGGCCCAGAGAGTGGTGGTGAATGGAGTTAAGTCCAGCTGGAGGCCAGTGACAAGTGGTGTCCCCAGGGCTCAGTGCTGGGTCCAGCCCTCTTCGATGACTTTATCAACGACCTGGATGAAGGCATCCAGTGCACCCTTAGCAAGTTTGTGGATGACACTAAGCTGGGTGGAAGTGTGGAGGGTAGGGAGGCTCCAAGGGATCTGAACAGGCTGGACCACTGGGCTGAGACCAATGAGAGGGGAGGGGAGGGGAGGGGAGGGAGGGGAGGGGAGGGGAGGGGAGGGGAGGGGAGGGGAGGGGAGGGGAGGGGAGGGGAGGGGAGGGGAGGGGAGGGGAGGGGAGGGGAGGGGAGGGGAGGGGAGGGGAGGGGAGGGGAGGGGAGGGGAGGGGAGGGGAGGGGAGGGGAGGGGAGGGGAGACCTTATAGCAATCTTCTCATACGAGAAAGCTGGGGAGGAACTGTTCACAAAGGCTTGTAGTGACAGAAGTAGGGGCAATGGCTATAAACTGGAGAGAGTCAGATTTAGGCTAGATGTAAGGAAGAATTTCTTCACTGTGAGAGCTGTGAGGCACTGGCACAGGTTGCCCAGGGAAGCTGTGGTTGCCCCATCCCTGGAGGTGTTCAAAGCCAGGTTGGATGGGGTTTGGGCAGCCTGGGCTAGTGGAAGGCCCCCCTGGGCAGTGGGGTTGGAACTGGGCAGGTTTTAAGGCCCCTTCCAATGCAAACTATTCTATGACTCTACAATCCTACGTGCCCCAGGTCCTTCTCCACAGAGCTGCTCTCCAGCCAGGTGCACGCCAGGGTTATGTGTCCCTAGGTGCAAGACCTCACACCGATCTCCACCAAGTTTCCTGCTAGCCCCGGTCATCTCCCTCCCCCCAGGGCACGGCGGTGCCTCCTGGCTGCCACGACACCCCAGGCCCCACGTCGGCTCCTGCGGGCTCATGCCCTGCTGCCATCGACCAGGACCCCCCCAGTCCCCCCAGCCAATCGCCGCCCCGGCCGCCACTTTGCGACCCGGCAACACGCGCTGGAGCAGCCAATGAGAAAAATCCACCAATGGGAAAGCGCGGGCAGAAGCCCGTGATTGGCTGCAGCCCGAGCACTGGGCGGGGCCGAGCCGCGGCATCAGTTCCACCTCCTGCGATGGGCCTGGACCTCACCCAGCCTGGGTTTGGACACCTCCCGGGATGGGGCATCTGCAGCTCCCCTGGACAACCTGTACAGAGCCTCAGCGCCCTCATGGGGAAGAATGCAACCTTAGCAAGTTTGTGGATGACACTAAGCTGGGTGGAAGTGTGGATCTGCTGGAGTGCAGGGAGGCTCTGCAAAGGGATCAGAACAGGCTGGGCCACTGGGCTGAGACCAATGGTTGAGGTTCAACAAGGCCAAATGCCGGGTCCTGCACTTGGGGCACAACAACCCTAGGCAGAGCTACAGACTAGGAGAAGTCTGACTAGAAATTTGCCAGGAGGAGAAGGACCTGGGGGTGTTGGTTGGCAGCGACTGAACATGAGCCAGCAGTGGCCCAAGTGGCCAAGAAGGCCAATGGCATCTTGGCTTGTATCAGAAATGGCGTGACCAGCAGGTCCAGGGAGGTTATTCTCCCTCTGCATTTGTCACTGGTGAGACCGCACCTCGAGCACTGTGTTCAGTTCTGGGCCCCTCACCACAAGAAGGATGTTGAGGCTCTGGAGCGAGTCCAGAGAAGAGCAACAAAGCTGGTGAAGGGGCTGCAGAACAGGCCTGATGAGGAGCGGCTGAGAGAGCTGGGGGTGTTTAGCCTGGAGAAGAGGAGGCTGAGGGGAGACCTCATTACTCTCTACAACTACCTGAAAGGAGTTTGAGGAGAGGAGGGAGCTGGCCTCCTCTCCCAAGTGACAGGGGACAGGCCAAGAGGGAATGGCCTCAAGCTCCACCAGGGGAGGTTCAGGCTTGACAGGAGGAAAAAATATTTCAGGGGAAGTGTCATTGGGCACTGGAACAGGCTGCCCAGGGAGGTGTTTAAATGATGGGTGGGTGAGGTACTGACAGGCATGGCTTACTGATTGATAGGAATAGTGATTCCGGCCTAGTGATTCTATGATTCTAAGAATTTCTTCCTGTTGTGTAATCTAATTCTTCTCCCTTCCAATTTTAAACCCCTAATCCCATCATTCCATGCCCTTTTAGAAGTCTCTCCCCACATTTCCTGTAGCCTTGTCTCTCAACAGCTTCCTCTACTCCAGGCTGAACGACCCCACCTCTCTCAGCCTGTCCTCAGAGCAGAGGTGCTCCAGCCCTCTGATTGTCTTCGCAGCCTTTTCTGGACACATTCCAACAGTTCCATGTCCTTATGTTGGGGATTCCAGAATGGGACACAGTACTCCAGCCAGCTGGGGTCTCACAAGAGTGGAGCAGAGGGGGAGACTAACCCACTGCCTAGGCCAGCCCATTCCAGTGCTTCACTTTTTCAGCAAAGAAATTCACCTAATATCCTATCTAACACCCCAACCACACCCCTGCACAACTTGAGGCCATTTCTTCTCGTCCTGTTGCTTTTTACTTGACAGACGAGACCAACAACCCCCTCTTCAATACAGCCTCTATCTCCTTTTGGCCTCCTCCAGACTAAACATCCCCAGTTCCCTGAGCAGATCCAGGCCCTTCATCAGCTTCGTTGCCCTCCTCTGGATTCACTCCAGCCCCTCACTGTCTTTCTTGTAGCGAGGGACCCAAACCTGAATACAGGATTTGAGGCACAGCCTCACAAACGCTGAGTACAGGGGCAGAATCACCTCCCTGCCCCTGCTGGCCACACTGCTTCTGATACAAGCCAGAATGCTGCTGGCCTTGGCCATGTGGGACACAAAGGGACAGGTCTCAGCTTTGCTGCCATTCTTGGCTGGAACAGTGTGGAATTCAGACCTTGGAGCTGTGCCCTTCAGACTAAAACACTTCTCCAGGCTCTGAACTATGGTGAGGGAGTAAAAGAAACAGTACGCAAAGCAGAGGTACAACAGATGATCTGATGACCCTTGGCTTTACAAAAGTAAGTGGCTCTCCTTCCAGCTCCATGGAGCACAGAGCCAGCCCTGCCAGGTACAGTGGCACAGATGATGAGGGCATTTCTGTCCTCCATCTCCCACACACCCACGGCACAGCCCATGGGAACTGAGCCATTCCAGGGAGCATTAAGACCATGACTGCACTTGTTTGCTCTGTAGAGAAAAGCTTACACTAAGTAGAGCTGAGGCATTTATTAGAAAGGAAAGCTATACTGTGTTTCCTCTAGGAGTCCAACTTTGTCCAACAGTTATTCTGAATATTGGAGGAGTCCTTAAAGGCCTTGTGCCAGCTTGGTGCAGGGAGACTTCTGCAGGTTGGGATACAGGGACTGACCAGGCTAGCTTGAGGATTCCTGGCTTGTGATCCCAAGGTAGTCCTGTATGCTCCTGCTGAGAGATTCACCATGCGGGAATGTCGCCTGCCTCAGACATGAAACCAGGTACAAAGGGAAGGACCTGAAAGAGAAGGGACCCTTGCAGCAGCAAGAACTGTGGTGTGCCCTTGCCATGGTTTAACTGGGAAGCTCGTTCCCCTGTATGCTGTGCAGAGCCTCTAGATGTGCCCCCCAACTCTGTCCTCCTGTTTGGCTCTGTATCAGCTCTTTTGTGCCCCAGGATATTCTGTGGAGCTACAGCCCAAGGTGTCTCGGAGCAGACAGGGTGGGATGCTGGGCTCCCCAGTGGCCAGCTGAGATCCCACCCATCCCTCTACACACCTTTCCTGCTGCTCATCCTCCCCAGTGGAGCTCTGGGAGAACTTCTGCCAGTGAGCAGCCGCCTCCTGCTTTCGGTTCAGCTCCCACAGAGCCTGCACAAGGTAGGAGGCAGCAGCTGGGTCACCTGCAAGACAAGAAGCAAGAATTCAACCTTTAGCAGGGGAGGAGCAGTTTCCAGCACTGCTGTGGGCTGTAGGGTGTTGCAAAAGAAGCTTAGCAGCTGGATGAAGGAGCTGAGTGTGGGGAGGAGACGGTCCCAGCTCTGTCGCAGGCTCTAATTAACCTCACAGCACAGCCAGCCACACCTCTGTTTGGAGACGTGTTGAGGTGTTTCATGCACCCCCGAAAGGAGGATGCCTTAATGAGGACTGGGACCAGCAAACCAGGGAGAGCCCTGCAAAGATCACATCCCTGTGGCATGTCAGCAGGGCTGGAGCACTGAGCAGGGTCACCCCTGGAAGCAGCACTAGTCATGCCTTGGCTGTACTGGGAACATGTACAGCACCCCATCCCGCTCCCTTCTTCTCTGACAGGCCTCTGAACTGCCAGCCATGAATAAGCTGATTCCCAGGAAGAAGTGGAAATCCAGCTGCTCTGCTCTGGGAAAGCAAAACCTCTCTGGGAGAAAAATGGCTGCACCAGGCTGGGGTTTGGGTAAGAACAAGAAAAATGTTCAGGCTGTCTCCAGGCACAGGTTGCGGGCAGGGTTCTGATACACTCCTCTGACAAGTTTTGGCTCCTTCTCCAGGGCAGAGAGGTGACCACATCCCAGAGGAGCATTCCAAGTATGTAACATCACTAGCAGCCCTACTCTAGACCTCGGCATTAATGCCTGGAGCACAGGTGTTATTAGGAATGGCTGAAGGAACTGGGGCTGTTTGATATGGAGAAAAGGAGGCTGAAGGGAGACCTGATCACTGTCTGTAGCTTCCTGGAAGGATGCTGTGGCAAGGTGGGTGCTGGTCTCTTTTCCCAGGTAACTAGCAATAGGATGAGAGGAAATGGCCTCAAGTTGTGCCAGGAGAGGTTTAGGTTGGATATTTGTAAAAAAGCACTCAAACAGGCTGCACAGGGAAGTGGTGGAGCCTCCATCCCTGGCAATGTGGCACTTCAGGACACGGTTTACTAGGTACAGTGCTGTTGGGCTGATGGCCGGACTGGATGATCTTAGAGGTCTTTTTCAACCTTAATGATTGTGTGATGCTCTAGTAAGAATGGACTAGAGCATATCACCACTCTCCTGAAGACACAAACGAGCCTAGGATAAATTTGTGGAAATGTCCTCTGTTCCTCACCAAAATGAAGCTCTTACCTGGTGAGATCTGTAAACCATGCTGGAAATCCAACAAGGCTTCCTTGTGCTTCCCCTGTTCCAGGAATTGTGCACCTCTTCCAATGAGGGCGAGCAACCTGATCTTCTGGAGCACCTTCACTTCTGGCAAGAGACTCTCTGGCAGAGAAATTAAAACAGACCTGGCATCCTCCAGACACTCCCTTCCTTGTCCCAGGTCAGCAACCAGGACAAGCCAAACATTTCCTTGGGCTGCTCATCTTCCCACTCCCAGAAGCACAGATGAGCCTTTCTGCCAGGCTGGAAGGTGGTGGAGGGTAAGTGAAGAAAGTTTGGCATGTTATACTGCTGAGGTGAACAGTGACCTCAGCAGCAGTGTGGCCTTTAGCTGCCCACCTGCACAACCGGTACAGATCTCTTCCCTGAAATCTGAATTTGAAACACTTCCCCAGTTCATAGCCCTCTTCACTGTCACCTGGACAACGGGGAAGGAGGCAGAGCTGAGGCCAGACCATGCTCCAGTCAGTCCCTTCAGAGGCTCCACTGTGGCAAAGAGCTCCAGCAGCTGGGACAAGCACTTCCCACCGCAGGTGATGCTGGGCTCAGCCCCTTGCTCCTGTACCCACTGCTGCCGAGCACACAGATCCCAGACCAGCCAGTCCCCGCTGTGCAGCGCCCTACCTGCTGGTTCCACGCCAGACCCATAAAGCTGGACTCGCAAGAGATCATTGAGGCACCTGTGGGTGGGAGAACAGAGGAGATTCAGTAGCGCCCCGGGCTGGGAAATCGGCTGCAAGTTGCCAGGCCAGGCCAGACCCTGTGCTGTGCTCTGCACTCTCCCCTACGAGCAACTGCTGCCGTCTAGGAGGCCCCTTTTCCCAGTGAGGCTCCCTCACCTGCTGAACTGTGTTACAGCCTCCTTGTTTTTCCCCAGTGTGGCCCACGCCCAGCCCTGGTGCAGGAATCCAGCTGCTCTCCAGGCAAGGCAGCGCAGACTCTCCTTCTTCTGGGATGGGAGTCCACTCGCTGGCCCTGCCCCTGGCAATGGGCACTCCAGCTGCTCCACCCTCTCTTCCACTCGTAACATCCGTGGGATAAGGTCAGTCGTCCGGCTGATGACTTCCTCGCACATGGTTATGGCATCCTGGTGCCTCCCAGCCTGCATCAAGGCAGAGGCTGCTTCCAGGAACACCTCAGGGATCCTGGGCAGAGCTGAATCGCCATCTAGGGGCACCTGGGGAGTGAGGGCGCAGGCAGCGCTCAGACACAGTACTGCAGAGCATCCAGCCAAGCAAAACAACCCTGTGCTTACAAGTGCAGCCCAGCAAAGTTCAGACACGCCCCCACAGACTCTGGAGCCTATCGGAGAAGGCAGAAGCTGTGAAGCACTAATGGCTCAGTAAAGTCAAGGTGGCAAATCTCTATTCTTGAAATGAAGGACATACAAAACCAGACCGACAGCTGCTCCCCACAGGGAAGGGGAATCTGTTTCTCCAACCAGCAGTGGCAAGTGGTGTCTGGTGTGAAACCATAGGCAGACATCACACAGGTCAGGGGTACCAGTCCCTGCCTCCTTTCCTTCACATCTCAAACTAGGCACTGAAACCTGGATGCAGAGCTGATGCCTGGGTCCAGGCCCTGGGATGGGGATCCAAATCTCATCTGCCAACTCACCAAGAGAGCTTTCATGAGGACACCTACCTGTTGCTGCAGCCCCTCCTGAAGCAGAGCTAGAAAATCCAGGTAATGTTCTACTGCATCAGCCACCCTGCACAAAGAAAGACAGAATGTGTGGTGGAAGGAGCAGAGGGAGCCAGCAGCCAGGTGGAACCTGGATCACCAGCCCACATGCTCTCCCTGCACCACACTTGCTCTGGTTATGACACCAGTGCTCTGAGCAGACCTATAATA